>CM032424.1:4900339-6110131 GCA_019049465.1 Dryas iulia moderata | reverse complement strand
TTCAGTAAAGACCTGAATCTAATACTGGTGACTGAGTTATCTAGTAAATTTATATTAAAATCACCACATACAACTATAAATTTCTTAGATCCAGATAATTTTACAAGTACTTGTTCTAAAATAACTTCAAAAAGTTCATATAACCCAGTGGGAGGCCGGTACACACTTACAACAATGAAATGCTCAAGCTCGGCACAGGCCATTTCAATAGTTTGCTCAACAGAGAGGCTCACAATATCTTTTCGTTCTTTAAACTTATAAGATTTTTCTAAAATTATTAAAGAGCCACCGCGAATGACTTTTTCTCTGCTGAACATACTAACTACTTGGTGATTGTTAAAATTAAAAATGGCCTCGCAGTTTCGAAGCCAGTGCTCTGTAATACAAAGAACATGAATATTATTGCAATTAAGGAATAATTCAATTTCTAACTCTTTGTTCATCATGCCTTGTATATTTTGATGCACCAAGTTTGTATCACTATCATAACAAATTGCATTTTTTATTACATTATTTTTTCTCATATTATCATTACATAATAAACTGCTAGAGACTGCCTCTATTGTCTTATTATTTAATTTAAATTTATTGGAACGGATTCCAAAGTACAATTAAAATTATGCTGTTCAATAGAAACAGCCGTCTTTGTAGCCAAAGTATTGGCTAAGTTAAAATGTAAAAAATATGATAGCATACTTGCTATCTGTCTTTTATAAAAATAAGATAGGTGTAGCCTATCACATGTCAAGTTATTCATTTTATAATTTATTATGTTATTAATGTCAATTAAATTGAATTTCTTACAATCATCATTTAATGTCACATAGTTACTATTTATTAATATATGCAACATATTATTTAAATTGAATCTAAGGTCATTTTCTTGTGGCAACTTCTTTAAGTAAGGAAATGTGAACATAATAATTTTTTTAACATTTAATTTCATTAAGTTAGAATGATATTCTTGTAAAGATTTTTTATTCACATTTCCCCTTCCCCCAGTCAAAATAATTAAAATAGTATTAGGACAATGAGTATTACTAATAACATTATTCATTATTTGGGAGTAAGTAGCTCCAGGCATACAATGATTAAATACTGAGTGTCCCTTACACATGTTATTTAAAATCACACCCATATTTTTCCCCAAGTTGTCACTATATATTTTGACTTTATATTGTATTGGTGTGGGTATGGGTTGTGATTTTACCCTAACAAAGCTGTCCTGAGTTATAACGGCTGGAGATGGAGAAGATATTTCTGACATCTGCCCTGGAGTGCTCGGTGCAAGCGCTTGACACTCACAGACATAGTTATTAGTGAGTGATTCAAAACGCTCTGAATTATTTTTAGAAAGTTTAAGAAGCTCATCCATTGCAGATATGTGCTCTGAAATTTCACTCTGTGCACATTCATATTTATCAGAAATACATTTTAACTTTTCACTTAATACAGAAATCTCCAACTGTAGAGAACTCACCTCAGCTTCGTATGACAATGTAATATTTTTTATCTTTTTAGTACATTCATATAGCTTATTTTTTATGTCAGTTCTCTCTGTAGCTATCTTGGTGTAATTTTTACAAATATTTTTAGTTTTAAGTAAGCGCTGTGTCTTTTTAATAAATTTATTTATTTTAATATATTTCTTCAGCTTATTCTTAGAAAGAACTGGCCCGGAAGTCACAGTGTCATCACCAGTCAAGTCTATTGTTGATAAGTCATTTTTGTAGGTGATGACAGGTGAAACCAGAGAAGGTGCATTCCCAACCAGTTCTTCAAAGAGGCTCTGGGTTTGAGAGGCAGAGGTAGTTAAAATGTGTTGTATTTTTTTAAACGGAGAGAGAGTCCAAGTCAAAATCAAATAAATAATTTTAGCCAAATTAGGAAGTTATGTTTCGTTTTTTGAACGATAGAGAGGAGAATAGAATGAGTTATAGAGATATGTTAGATACTCTGTGACTACCATATACGTTGGATAATACTAATAATTTCACAGCCTCAGTAACCAGGCTTATTGTATCAAAACAGTCTTTTCTCCACTTTCCGCACCAAGTCTATACATTGCGTGTTGATTGGCGGAACTCAACGCAACTTACTAGAGCGAAGCAATGAAGATAATTTAAATATCATTTATCCGAGTAGAAATCGAACCCACAACCAATCGCGTTTACAGTCAGACGCTGATCCACTGCACCACAATAACTCGATTAATGGCTAACATACAAAATTTAAATACAATCAAAAAATGTTACTATTTTATAATATTAAACTTAGAAAATCTCCATACATTAACAAAAAACAGGCTAACATATAATGAAATCTCGTTATATGTTGTTCGAAAACCATGTGCCAATTTGCAGGGCAATTTCGCTAGTTCCACATAAAGTTTGGTGTGGCGCCGCAATGTCGCGCCGGCTCTGTAGTCTGGCAGACGCCAGTGGGGGATGGCTGAGGGGTCTGTGAACTCATTTCGAATTCTGAGAGAAATCTGTTTTGTTTACCATATTGACTTTCGCAATAAAAGTGTACAATAACTTTTTAATCAATTGATATGGAGATAGAGGCCGTTGTGGCGGAGTGGGAAATGACTGTAAACGCGATGGTTATGAGTTCGATTCGATTGTATTCGGGGGATTTAAAACAATATTTTTTATTTCCCTTGGTCATTTTCATATGAACTATGGGCTATGGGACTCAGAACGCACGTCTAGAGAAGAAGTAGAAAGTGGGCAATGTACTGTCTTGACATTTTGTTCTCTCTGAGAAACTGCATAAAAGATACCTATATTGTCTCGGTATAGTTGGAATACATATGATACAATATGATTGTTTTGCATTCGATTTCTACTCGACAGCATATTTTGTAGCATTTTCGTATTCCCTGTCCACATACAGCTGAAACAAATATGGAGTTTTAGCTTTACGTGATTTTTTTAAGATATTATTTTATTTATTACTGATGCCTTTCTATCGATGTTATTTATAATTCTATTTATATGATACGTCTGTATAAACAAAAGTAGAAGAAGTGTGGGTAAGCGGAGAACAGAGTGATTTAATACTACGTTCTCTCTGACTACTTTGCTATGCGGAAAAGGAGGAAAATGTAAAAAATCTTCTTCCTGACAACTATCCCAGCTTTAGCCAGAGTCTGCTGTCCTGCTTAACCTTCTCCACTTTGCACGGTCTTTGGCATCTTTGTTGGTAAGTTCATTGGCTCTTATATCCTGCTTCACGGTGTCCAGCCATCGCTTTCTTGGGCGTCCTGGGGATCTTGCTCCAGGGACAGACATATCAAGCCAAATTCTTTCGACATTGTTCTCAGGCTGGCGTGCAACGTGGTGATACCATCTCAGGCAACTCTCTCGAAGCTTATCCGCTACGTCACGGACTGGACGGAAAAGGGTGATTTTTATAAAGCAACATGCAATGTCTGTAAGCTTGATGAAAAGTGAAGAAAGGAAGCGTATATCATATATTCGTTATACTCAGTTTTAAAGAAATGCTTACTAAAGTAAAAGAGAAAAATTTATAAAATTTTAACTTGACCTAAAATAATATTACAAAAATATTTTTATAATTTGAAAATAAAATGGCGCGCGCTCTGTCGGTTTGACGCCAAGCTGCTAATGACAGAAATTTTTACCTTAAAATATTATAAAGTGCAACTTTAAAGGTATGATTCAAAATATATTTATTTAGAACTGAACATAGATAGCTAATTCTATCTATTATAATAGGTATACCGAGTAAAAGACATAATTAGCATTTTGCATGTATGATGTATATATATATGATGAATACGGAATATTCATCATACAAGAATGAATGCATCTCAGATTATTGTGATTTGTCTGTTGCATAATTATTATTATGGCAACAATCGCAGTTAAACATCGCCAAGCTATAAATTCTACTGTTGTGGGTTCGATTTCCACTCAGAGGAATGAATTATGTACGAGTATTATTTTCATTTCTTGAGGTGGTGAGAGTGGTTTGATTTGCCCCACTCAACATCCAATGTCTCGATTACGGGCGCAAAACGAAGTACGGAGTGCCTTGACACTAAGTTATCTCTGACTACCCACTACGAGGGAGAAAACGTGAATTACTGGCAAAGATTGCAAATGAATTGAAAACAAACAAAATTAAAAATAATTATAATACAACAAACGCTATTGGCGCTGGAATAATAAAGGTTTTAATTAAGATGGACATTAAAGATAACAGTAAGGCTTCCTTAGAAACTGTAATGCGGTAGACAATAAAATAATATTATCGTCCCTCATTCAGTTGTTCAAACGGTCCCATAATTTAGATTTTACATTTTTTATTTTATGTTTAGACGAGAGAAGCTAAAGGCGGTCTTCTTTGGTTGAATAATTATAATTCTATTTAATTTGAAAATATATTCTGATTACTTTTTTGAGAAAATTTTGAATTTAGATTTTTGTTTTTTTAATAACTAATTGCTTATATTGGAATATTATATGATTAAATTTATTAGCTGCCGGCAACTTTGTATGAAACTACTAATATGGTTCTTTATATAATGTTTCGCTTTTTTTAGTTTTATAAGCTAACAGAATATGCTCGTCACGTCAAAAGATTTGTATGTATTCTTATTTTTATCTAGCTGTGCCGGTGACTTCGTCCGCGTGGAATTTTACAAAAAAGTTATGGCCAGTAAAAGTAAACTCAAAGGCGTCAGAGTTTAGCCTGAACAAACACATAGACTGACAAAGGATGTTTAAAAATATGCTATTTTGGTATTTTTTTACCGAGACAGTCGATGAAAACATCAAGGATCTCGATTAAGACACTATCCTGCACCTTGCTTTGTACTATGTAGTGATTACAAAAGATTTCAAGAATAAAAATCGAAATTACGACCATCTCATCCGTTCAGTTTTATTAGCAATCTGCTAATACTCAAAGTACACATAATATTTTAGTAGCCAAAATATGCACAATAATATTCCGGTTGAAATTATATTACAAAACATTGTAACAGTATGTAGCATCATCATTAGTATCGCATGAAAATGTTAACAAACAATCGATTATGTTCATAATGTGTAAAAGTTTTTGGAAATTAATGTTCGATTTTTCGCTTAAAATAAATGGAAAATATTTATTTTGAAAATAAAGTTTCTTATATATTAAACTAGCTAATGTTCGATTTTTCGCTTAAAATAAATGGAAAATATTTATTTTGAAAAATAAAGCTTCTTATATATTAAACTAGCAACATCCTCGCGGCTTTGACCACATAAACTACACAAATTAATTTGTTGTATATTTTCGACGGTCCGCGTTCTCGCTTTAGTTAGGCAGTTTATAATATATTATTAATATAAGTTTTTACCTTTTATTTCAAACCTACAGGGGATTTTTTAAAAAAAATAGTGGCCAATGATTGACCCTGGAACTTTAACTATTTGTAGTCTGAATTTCATCCAAATCGGGCCAGTAGATTATTCATCAAATCGTAACAGACAGCTTTAGTTTTTACAAACAGCACTTAAAATAACTTTCAATTTTATTAATAGTATGGATAGAAATACGAGCTAAGCTTTTACTTTAGCCACTTAGATAAGTTAGCTTAAACAAGAAAAGACGATAACAAAAATAATTTGTTAAAGAAACGAATTAAGAGTTATTAAGTTATACAACTTTATAAAATTATACAAACAAAAACTCAGCAGTCATAAGAAAACCGTGAGAGATAGTATCGAGGAAATCTAAGAATATCACTTCCGTCTGTGCGTAAGTGAAGTTGACATATTTTTCCTTTAAAGTATAGTAATAGATAGATTTCACAATAAAACATTAGCTTCATTTCCTTTTCTTTTAAAATTTTTAAAATTCCCACGAATATTGTTTAAAAGAATTACGAAATAATATAACTTTTTTTTGACTGTAAAGCGACTGGTTGTGAGTTATATTCCCACTTGGGGGATGGAAATGTTTAGTATTTCCATGTTCTTTGCTCTGGTGCCGAGACAAAGCGCGGCGTTAAGTTCCGCCACTTAACACGCAATGCTTCCGAATTCAGCGGAAAGTGGGGCAAGAAGTGTCTTAACACTAGGTTCCTTCTGCTGTGTGCAGGATACAGCGTGAAGTTATATAACTTACCTTAGATTTATGTACGACTGTGTAGAAAAGTTGTAATCTTACAGAATCTTTTTTTTTTTAATGCAAGGATTTATTAAGTGTATAGAAACCAGTGCCTAATGTATGGCTCCTATATTATTGCATTATTTACAAGTACTATGTACGTATTTGAATAAGTATATAATGATATCATTATAATTTCGGATCCTTCGCAGTAGACCGCGCTCACAAGCTTACCTGAAACAAAAGAATATATATAAATAATTATTATATTTAAATTATTTTCTTTTCTTTGCTCTATTAAGACAAAGTGCGACGTTAAGTTCCGCCACTTAACACGAAATGTCTCAATTTCGGGCGAAAAACGGAGGACGTAGTGTCTAGACACCAGATTCGCTAAAATGGCTAATAATGGTAGAAATCTAGCAAATCCAGCATATAAACAAAGATTAAGAAAAAAAAGCAACAGTTTAATTAAAACAGATCCATAAGTAATTTATTACGTCTATTAGTGTCGTTTGCACATGACTGAATTCAATTACATAGAAGCACAGTCATTGAGGGAAAACTCGAAGCTGTGCTGACTGGCCCTTGCTGATATAATAATAGAGAAATGCCTATTCATATAAGAACTATTGGATCTTACTATTTATGTAAAGGGGTAAAGCCTTTATGAATAGTATAGTAGGCGTAGTGGAGAAGCGTCTGAATTCAAACATGATGGTTATGACTTCGATTTCCACTAGAGAGAATAATTGTATATATTTGAATGATTTTAGTTGTCTTGCTCTGGTATGACAAAACGTGGGGTCGAGTTGTGGCTCTAAACATACGTTTTGAAATTAAGGATAAAATTGGAGAACGAAATGACTTGACAATAGCTTCTTAAATTGACTAAAAAATTAAAAAAATGTTTGAATTTAATTTTTCGTAGTACCATTAATTATGTACTCTCTGGTAGATTATATAATACAAATATTAGTACTTATATAATGCAAAAGAAATATCAAACTTTGGTTGGCTTTTTTTCGCTAATTTTAAATTTCAACGAAATTTTTACCAACATTTTAATTTTTAAAAAACACAAGCGTGTTGTGCATATAACGATGTAAAATGTAAATCTGGTTTTCCTCTCTGTTGTTTCAAAATGGCGAACAAAATAAAATAACTACACTGTCAATTTTAAAATATATAATAGGGACGGGATTTTCATATGGGAAATTGAAATTCCCTATGCGACGTTTACTTCCGCTGTCTTTAAAGAGTGTCAGTATAAAGTGTATTGAAAATTAATAAGCAAAAATTTAACGAATTATAACAATTTTCTTAGTAACTTCTTCATTTCTCAGGTATTCCGTAAAAAAACTACTTTACATTTCAAATAACTTTAATAAGGATTATTTGAAACGACTTCCGGAAACGTAATTTCATGTTGAATTTTATTAGTAGATATCCTCTACGATGCGATCGGGGAATCTCAGGCTAAGAGCAGCCCATGCATTTGTAATTTGGTTTCGCGTAGCATCGTGAACTAGGGGTGTTAAGTGGAAGATAGTTAACATAGATAGGTATACCTGCCGGATTGTGTTTCGTGTGTGGTTATCGCTAGGCCACTTAAAGCTATATAGGCCTACATAGTAGATTATTATACGTTCTAAGTTCAAGAAAATTAGAAATATATGGGGAAATATTGTAAATGTTTATTAGAATAATCTGTGTATAATGTTTTTTATAAACAGGATTTTCTGGTAGTAAAAGGTGTTTAAAAAAATGTCATAAAGTAAAGCTTGTATTCCAGTAAATATAAATTGGTAATTATGGAATCATTTTTTTAAAATTACTTTATAAGTTTCATATATGAAAATTGTAAAGTAGTTTAAAAAAAAAATAATTGTCACGTAGTGAAATTTCCCCATATATTAAAAATACTTTTAGCTTTCTCTAATATCTAGTTTGATTCTGACAATACAGAGTTGAGGTTAGTTCCACCATCCAACAGAATAAATTATTAAAATGTAAAGTAAATAAAAGGAAAAATATTTTTTGGTTCTTCTTACACTAACAGAACGATATAAAGTAGCCAGAGTGATTGTGGTGTCATGACTCTCTCCACTTTTCGTTCGAAATCGATGCGTATTTGGTGGCGGAAATCAACGCCGCGCTATGTCCCAAGTAGCAATGCAGAGAAATGAAAATAATTTAAATGCAATATCATCGAGCCGAGTCGGAATCGAATTCATAACCATCGTATTTACTGTCAGACGCTGTCCCACTGCACCTATTACTAAGAATAAAATACTAAGAATCGTATAATATATATATTATTAAATAATTTAATGTTATTACATGTTAAAAATGTTTAAAAAGCAAACACTTAACACTAACATAACACTTAATGTTCCACAGCCTAAGTCATTTGGTACTTTTTGACCATTTAATTACCATTTATTCAAAAAATACTATTACAATTGTCACCAAAATCCTTCACAACACACAATACACTGTGCTCGATATCCCTGCCAAGTTTCAGAGGTCTACTACAAATAGCCTAGGAAGAGTTAAACCACCACGAAACACACTTTTGACCAGTAAAAGAATAGCTTGACTTAACAATGATTTACTTTAAAACATAACATTTATCAAGAAAGAAATTTAGATTTTAGATAACCATTTAAGAACAATATATTACTCTCGTTATTCCATTATTTCAATGGTATAGATAGGTACTATTGTATTGTATTGTATTTGATTCTTGTCTTTACATTACTCGTAGCAGAGTTAATTAGCGTTGAATCGCTAATTAGCCAATTTATTATATATAAAGGACATTTAAATATTTGTAATATTTATATAAGTTATTACTTTTATTAGTTAATTTAGAATTATGAAATGGAAAGTGGAGAATGAAGTGTCTTAAGTATTGCTATACAAGAGAAAGCATAAAGCTCCTAATTATGTATTATGTATAATTTATTTTCTACACAAACAGACATTTTTTCCAAGTTTACCTAAAAATTTAAATCTCATAATACTTTACTTCTATACATATCCAGCATCCAGGATAAAAATCGCATCTACTACAACCTGCGTTTTTATAATCGGTAACTATCAATATTTGAATGTTCCAAATTTATTTAAATTTTTTTTAATTACATTGTATTTAATATTTCAACCATTGTGATAATTGTTTTAATAACTTGTTATTTATTATTTTATTCATATTATCGCTACTGATTTTTGATTTTTTGTATATACACTAAAATTCAAAAGAAATCATAATCACTACACCACCTGTCCCATAACATACACACTTTATCCCCCCACACCAGACTCTAACACCAAAAGTCTTTAATCCCCATTTTATTAACATATTTAACTACTTATTATAATTATTTTATTATGCTAATTAATGAATACCCGCAAAACACAGTATTAGCAGTAATATGTTTGCCATATGTTAGCTTACCCAAGTAACGAAGGGTAAGCGTGCATGAATGTATGAGTATGTTTACTAAGATTTATTCATGCTACTAATCCTAGTGTAAATTAGTAAATGTGCTGGTTACTTTAGTAGGGTTATTAGTAGTGGAAATAGTTCTTTAGAGTCAAATGTATGTAGTTTTGAGTGTAAAAGGCATTCATAATATTGGGACTATTTTAGGATCTAAGTAGGTACGTAGTTAGGGAATAGGAAAAAAATGTAATAAATTGTTAACAAAAGGTATAGAACAGGTGTGCGTAGTGTCGAAATATAAACAATAAAAAATGTAGTTTCGTAAATAAATTTACATAGATAGTTGTGAATAAAAATAATAGTAATAAATATGTTTAAAAACGGGAACGGAGTGTCTTAACTCTAAGTTCCTGCTGCCTACCCTGTTGCGTGCGGGATACAGCGTGAAGCTAAAAAAAAATTAGTTTCAAAAATATATCAAAAGTCACGCTTACTTTCACCATATCCTATTTTATCAAGGAATATATTTTGTCAGATTCAACATTTTAAAATGTTATAGATTTCAGACCCGGACACATGTGCAAGTTTGAAACGGACGACAGTAAGTAATTTTTTTTAAGATTATCTTACAAATATAGGTAAAATTAATTAATAAAAGTTTGTTTTTTTTTTTAAATATCAGATGTATGCATTTATATTTTTGTACCTTCAAAGTCACATTCACATGATTTATACTATAAAAACGCTCAGTCTAGTGGAGCGGAAGGCGCGTTATTAATAAATACTCTACAATTCATCATAATAAATGTGATTAACAAGATTCTACTAGAAAAATAAATATAACAATAAAAATATGAACACTGAAAATCAAATTACGCTTTAATAAACAAATAATTGAAATCTATAATACGAACGAGTGCCGACTTTTATGACTTTTATAAAATACTATATTATTAACATAAGCAGAGTAACATAATATTAAATAATATTAATAGCACTTTGTAGAGCCGTCGTTTTGCATGCAATAAATGCAATAGGTTGTGGGTTCAATTCCTGCTTGTGGGAATGATTAAATATAATTCATCGTCATTTCAATGCCTTACTACCTAGACCTAGAAGTCCCCGGGTACGCAATGCTGTGTCTTAATTTTCGGGCAGAAAATGGAGAACAGAGTGCTTTAACACTAGGTTCTCCTAATAAAGCAGATAACTGTCAAAAAACAAACATTCTAGTCTTTCCAAGCCTTTTAATTATTACTCGTTAGATATATAAAATTGATGAAAGTTTTAATTTAAATTATAAAAGATTTTATTTTGCTTTTAAGAATATATCTATTATATAAGAACATATCTATTGTATAACAATATATAAACATCATTTGGACACCCCTACGCAAGTGCTGATTAATTTTGCAAAACCAATCATCCGACGCTATTGTGCGCTGTTGGGGTCTTGCGGACATGCGTTTGGTGATTTTTACTCTCATGTATTTTAAATCTCAGGATATAAATATCTGTTCATATAAAAAATCAATTTTAGGTCGTCGTGGCGCAATGGGACAACGTTTGACTGTAAATTACGTGGTTGTGGATTCAATTATAATTGGGAATAATTATTATATTTGTATTATTTTCAACTTTCCGTCCAAATCTGGCACCTAAGGCAAAACTTTGCGTAGAATAACACCACTCAAAATAAAATATTTCGATTTTAGATGAGGAAATGGAGAACGGAGTGTTTTGACACTTGTTTTTTCTGAGTGCCCTGCTATACGGAAAAAGAGCGTGAGAGCGTGTAAAAAAATATAAAAATACATAACTTGTCAGTACTTACAGACTCTGGTAAATACAAGTCCACGAAAAAATATGTAGTTACAAAAATGTAGCTTACCAAAAATAAAGTGAAATATATTTTATTTTTCTCAACTGTGCAAAATTTTGAGCTTCAAAGTAAAATTTTGCAGTATTTCATGACAAATTCTAGGATTTTACTTCAATTTAATTACTACTTTAAAAAATAAGTTGAATAAACATTTCGTTGGCTATATAAAGGACATTTATGATTAGTACCATAATATTAAATGAAGGATATGGTGGCGGAGTACGGCGCGGAATGAGACAGCGTCTAACAGTAATTTCGACTGTGGCGGGCTCGATTCCCGGGTGACGTTGAGGTCTGCTACTCACCACGCAATGTCTACAATTCGACGGAATAGTGTTTTTTACTTTCTGGAGTGTTGTGACACTAGGTTCTCTCTGCTTCCTTCCTGCTTTTTCTTGCATAAGAAAAAGCTAAAAAAAATAGACCAATCTATTTTGCTGTATCCAAATATTTTGCTCTGTAAAATATTTTGTTCAGATAAAATTCGTCTTAAGCTACATTCCCGCTTTTATATGCCTTTGAGTACTCAAATAAGCATCAAGTCAACAAATCGCAAAGAGAATTTACATTTACCATGTGTTCTTCCACTGGTAATAACATTCAGACGGTTCCTTTTAAATGTGATATATGTTTTGTACGCGTATGTTTGTATAAAGTTATATATTATTATCCTATTTGGAATGATGTGCCACTTAAGAATATAAAGATTAGTCTAAAATTTTACGAGAAACGCCATGTGATTAAAATTATTGCTCCTCTTGTATGGACAGTACCCTATGCATAGCCAAGAACCAGGGAGTTACATGATAACCTTTTTTTCTTGAAAACGCCATTAGAGAAATTGTAGAGAGCTCAATGTAATTTTTATATTATATTTTCTTCCTAATTTTTTTTTCTTTTTTTAGCGTCAGTCAGCTGTATTCTGCCCACAGCAGGGTAGGGAGAGAGAACCTAATGTTAAGACACTCAGTTCCTCTTATTCAACCGAATTTTGGAGGCATTGCGTGTTAAGCGGCATAACCTAACGCCGCGCTTTGCCTCGATACCAGAGCGAAGAAAATAGAAATATTAAATATTTCCACTCCTCGAGTGGAAATCGAACCCACAACCAGTCGTTTACAGTCACACGCTTGTGCCACTGCGCCACGACTGGCCCCAACGTTAAATAAAAACACGTACAACGTAAATCGTTAACAATGTAATATTTAAAGAAGTATAAATAAACACTGGTATTTTTCTTCAAATGATTATTTATATTTCCTTTACTTAATTTTAAATTACTAAAAAAAAGGCATTTTGCTTTAAAATATTGATTATATATAATTATTTTATTTATAAAAAACCTAAGACTATATAATTCTAAGCAACTTCTAAGATAAAGTTTTAAATAACATTTAAAAAAGTAACTAACTTTATTAAGGACTATAAAACGATAATACCAAACAATTCTTCAAAAGCAATCATTGGTTTGGCTACGTTGAATAAAACGACTTTTGTGGACTTATGTACCAGTGAATACGGAATCGTAGATTGCTTCTGTGTTTCTGTGGTTCGTTGCTTTAATATGTCAAATTCAAAGTACTGTACATATGTTTATGTACTGTACAAATATGTTATTATTATTGCAAATTATTATTGTTCTTAAAGTATATAAAAATGATTAAAGTAATGATTTTCTTAAATAATTTGATTTTGTTATATAATGTTCCAAAGTAACTGAAGCCTGTTATCTGTATATTATATAAATAATATTGGATTGTTTGTAATATTGAAAACTTTTACTAGCTGTATAGGTATGTATTCAATATGATTAGGCCGATTTTGACTAGCCTTTCACTGGTAGATAGCTAATTTAATGGGGAGTATGTTTTAGCTTCTTTTATTTTATAAATGTAACTTTCATGTTAAATTTCACACCGACGAATTCAAATCTTATTGCACTATTATATCATGGTACATTTTCAAAAAATCTTTCAAAAAATCTTCTTCTAAAATGGGCATGGTAGGAAGCGAAGTAATGATAACTTACATCGTTCCAAGCATATGAGCTAATAACAAAACAATACACGGAACGGTAGCACATCATTAAGAATAGTATTACATATGTAAGTCTGTTTTTCCGCTGGAGTTTTCGTACTATGGTTTCTTCTTCCGCACATTATTCTTTTCACGTTATGTGTCTTCAATCATAGTGGCTGTTGAGTTTAAAAGTAAAAAAGTGGAAAATTACAACTATTTTATTATTTCATAACTATTTTAATTCAAATTTCAGCTTCACTGTTTATCCCGCATAGCAGAATCAGCGGTGTCATGGGATTCCGGTCTTCGCTTACCTCTTCAACTTGAAAATTTATTTTGTCTCACCAGAATAGGTAGTAGGAAAGTCAGTTGCCGAATATGATTCTTACTGTTAATCAAGGTGTTTTTACTAAGAATGTTACGTAATGACTTCAAATTAAAATTCGCACTAGATTAATCAGAAATTAGTATTTTTTCTAGAACCCACAATCACAGTCTCAAATCCCAAAGGTACCACTGTACCACAACCCCATGCTTTGCATTGTTCCAGGATTCTTTTATATATTTCTTGTGATTACATTTTTTCTTTCAATTCTTTCATTGTAATCTTAACTACGTTTTTATGTTCGCTACATAAATTCTAACGACCCACCATTTCAATACAACATTAGGGAAATGTTAGTTATCAAGATCTGAGCTAATATTTTTGAATATATTTTAAAAAATGTAGCTTCACGCTTTTTTCCGCTTAACAGAATAATCAGGGAGATTTTAGTGTCAAAACACTTCCTTTTCCACTTTCCTTCCGACATTGAGATATTGCTTTTAAAGTACCGGAACTTAACGTCACCCTTTATCTTAGGTACCACTGCGGAGAAATGAACATCATAAACATATAGTCATTCCCCAGATATTAATCGACGATATATTTTTTAACATTTATCAAATCATCAAGAGCTTTTATATTTAAAGTCACTTAATAAAAAGTCTTATATAAAACAAGATAAAAAAACATTTGAAAGACAACGCAATAAAGATTAAAAATAGTAGTTCTCTCCAAACAAAGCGGAGCGACGTTTTCAATGAAAACTTTTACAGCGACGATTTTGTAATGTATTATTCAAATTATTTTATTTATCATGTTTGGCTATGAATTAAATCCTGTCCTGCATTTGGTATATGTCTAATTGGGCAAATGTGCAGCAGGAAATTGTTTTACTGTTTAATTAATTATTACAGGTTCGATTCCCACTCGCGGCATTGATTATATTTATTTTTTTTTTCTTTTCTGCTGATATAGAAAAGGTAGTATTGACTTTCGTCATTTAACTTGCAATGTCTCGGTTTTGTGCGGATTATGGTGTTTCTAAACATTAGGGTTATCGGCCTATCATGCTTCACCTGATAAAGCACGAATCTATTATAATTTAAAACAGTGTATAAAGATATACTCAAAGAAAAAAAAATATTATTAAAACAAAACACAATCAAAATCGTTATAAGATAATTCACGACATGATTTTTATTAATGAGCAAAATAAGAAGAACGGAAAGTTTTTTTTTTGGATCCTTTATGGATATATAATTCTATATAGGAGATGAAATAAAAATATCAAAAACAACTATTTTGTACAGAGATTTAACATTTTAAAATATAAATCATCATCAATAAAAATACAATTTTAATATTTAACTGCATATTGTATGCGCTCTATTATTTTAAAAGTCGCAGTACGAATTGAAATTTTATACTATTTGCAACTTCAATTTGAAAAATTGTTATATTTCATTGTTTTAATTTTAGTTTCAATTTTTAATACATACATATGTTATTTTATAAAACATATTGTAAAATGAGTATGAAATATGCTTGAAAACTTGTTTAAAAGCTATTACTGTTTTATTTACCGTTTATTTGAAAACATATATTCTAGGCTGATTGATGGCGTTATTGATGATCGTGGCGCAATGAGACAGCGTCTGACTATAAAGGCGATGGTTTTGGGTTCATTTCCCACTGGGGGTAGCAATTATATACTGTTTTTATACCTCCTTTGTGGTACCTAAGACAAAGCGCAGCGTTGAACTCCGTCACTTAACAGACTTAACAGACTTTCAAATAGAAAGAGGAGAATGGTGTATCTTGACGCCATGTACTCTCCGACTACCCTACTACATACTAGACACAGCTTTTTTGACACATCTACAATAAAAAAGTACACGCTCATAAATTTCCTTTTTTATTTTAAAGGCATGCCAGCTTTTAGGCATTCCCAATAAAAAGTAAAAGTAGAATCTAAACGCTATGGAGCCTTTCTAGTGAGTACCGCGTGGAATCTATCCTTTGGCTCTTAAAAGATTTATTAGAGCTCGAAAAATGTTTTTCCTGTTATCTCCTTTGAACAATATAAAGGAAAATTAAATTGATATTCGAATATCGGTTATGCACAGTAAGTTTTAAATTTTCATAGTTTCACATTTTTTCTGTATAACAGAATGAAAGGATCAAAACACTCCGCTCTCCACTTTGTTATACATTGGTAGACTTAACTCTATTCTATCAGCCACAATTTCCTTTACGTACAACGGCTATTCCCCGTTTCGGTAAGAATTCTGGAAAATTGTACTTTAGTATTCTCATATAGCCGTCAAATCCTTTAAGCTAAATTATACCTTTCTCGGGCAAGTAGTATTGTTACATAGTCTGTCAGTCAGTCAGTAACTCAACATTGTTTGTATCTATAGAAAGACAAGCAAGCTGGCAAAATATTTTTTTAGCTTCACACTGTATTCTGCACACAGCAAGGACTTAGATAGAGGGAACTTAGTGTTAAGATACTCCGTTCTCCATTTCCCGCCGAATTCTGGAGACATTGCGTGTTAAGCAGTGGAACTTAACGCAATGATTTGCCTCGACACCAGGGCGAAAAAAAAGGAAATATTAAATATTTCCACTACTCGAATGGGAACCGAACCCACAACCAGTTGCGCTTACAGTCACATTATGTGCTGCTGCGCAACGACTACCCTCAACAATGTCAAATTCTAGAAGGATATGTATTCAAAAATCCAGTACTGGCGATAAAAGGAATGTAAATTCTCTTACAGTCATTTTCTCTTTATTTATTACGGAGTTTGAATTTTAATTTTCGCCCTAATTAAGTGATAGAACTTTTCAAGCGCCATGTAGTACGTGACTGACTGTAATGAAGACTTCGTTTTAACGAGATAAGTTAATTATTAAGGTAATGTTATTTTTCTTAATATTGTTTGTAGCAAAATTCTTCCAGATTATTTGTTAAAAAAGACAAACTTAAAAAGTAACTTCTGAAAAATAACTTTTTTTTAGCTTCACGCTGTATCCCGCCACAGCAGGGTAGGCAGAGGGAACTTAGTGTTAAGACACTCCGTTCCCCACTTTCCGCCGATTTTGGAGGCATTGCGTGTTAAGTGGCGGAACTTAAAACCGCGCTTTGCCTTGACACCAGAGCGAAGGAAAATGGAAATCTCTATATATAATAAAAGAGTAGAAAAGTCAATTCTGTACATAAAAAAATTCAGAAAAATTTTAATTGGGTGCGTTAATATATCGATAACAGAGGCCAAAAATCCACTCAGTAGAATTTTTGTCTGTCTGTCTGTCTGTCTGTCTGTCTGTCTGTTAATTTGTTCGTCAATCACGCAAAAACTACTGGACAGAAATAGATGAATTTTAGTATGGTGATAGCTTATAGTCCCAAGGTACATATAGGATAGTTTTTATCCCGGTTTTCCATGTAGTTTTTTTTGAAAAAATAAAAAACCGATATAAGTAAATCATTTGTATATCGGTATCTACCGGGTAGAAATTAATGAATTTTTGTATGGAGTTAGCTTAGAGGTTAGAGCAACATATGGGATAGTTTTTATCCCGGTATTCAACATAACTCCCGCAGAAAAATAAAATTAAAAAAAAAACATTCAAATTATGTCAATAGTTCACGAGTGAAGCTAAATTTGTTTCAATATCACTAATTAAAATAATTATAAAATAAAATAAGCATAACATTTATTAAATATACATTTGACCGGTCTATAAAACTTTATATAATCAATACATTTTTATAATCTATATGACAACAGATGTCACTACGTTTTCTGCATCGGGTAGCGCCATTTGTTATTATATAGTTGACATTGTATTAGACATATCCGCACTCATTAAAATTATTATTATAAAAATGCAAAAATCTGTATCTCTTCTATTTGTTATGTTTTGACGGGAATTCGTAAAGAAGATTGTTAAAGATGCAGGGTCATATAGGCTACTTTATTAAAAATCAAAACCCTAGGAGGTTGAAACTGTCGATGAAACTTATGTATGTATATAGTGAGAATGAAAGATCTAAACTCCTTGACTGAAATGAATGAATTTTCTCAGGAAAATAGTTAATGAGGCAAGGTCATCACAAACATAGGCCATCTCTCTTTTTTTAAAATTACCCTGGTATTCAAAACAGTTCCCGCAGGAAAGTAAAAAACTGGCAAAGTCAAATTGCATTGATTATTTGCAAGTAAAGCTATTTTTTAATATCAATAAGTAATTGATATTAAAAAATAGCTTTACTTGCAAATAATCACAATTGTAAAATAAAAAGCTTAAAGTTTATTTAAGATATTATGACTGGTTTATAATACTATATACCAGATGGTATATATGTACGAAATCTACTATCATATGATAGCAGATTTCGTACGTTTTCTTACTATTTACTTCTTAAATAATATAGACATTGCACCAAATGTATCGATGATTTTCTCATGAACATAATTAGTGACGATAGTCAAATATAGATTTATAAAAGGAGGGTCCTTTTATAAAAAAAAAAGCAATCCGAAATAGGCAATAGAGGACGAAAGTGGTAGTTCACGTGGCGAAGCCGCGAGCGGGTCGCTAGTATTCTATATTTCCACTCCTCGAGTGGGAATCAAACCCACAACCAGTCGCTTTACACCTATGAGCCTCTGCGCCACGACTATTCTCTGTCAAAAAAATATCTTTTTGTTATTATTAAAGATCTAACCGAATCTAGCGTCAAGACATTATGTTCTCCATTTTCCAACCGAAATCGAGAAACTGCATGTTAAGTGGCGGGATTTAACGCCCTTTGTCTTAGCTACGAAAACACGAAAGTAATTAGTATTAGTAACATATACAGGGGGTAAATGGTTAGACGTTCAGAAAATGAAGCATGTAACCTCTTATTTTGAATAAAAAATTTTGACTTTGACTGACTTTGATAATAGGTGATATTTTCATATGTACTTTTTTCATAGAGATGTATCCATATTTATCAACCTTTCGTCAGGCACACCCCTAAGTAGCGTTTTTTTAAAAATAAGTCTACACTAAACTTACAAAGGGTTAAGGGATTTCACGAAATCACAAAGGGTTCTTCTCATTACAGCGAAAGTGTGTTCCCTAACAGCACACTCTTGGAGATTTCTATTCAAAGGCTGGATTTCTTTAAGCAAGCTTGTGATTCTAGTACTTCTTTTTATAACTTTATTTCAATTTAGTAGTTACTTTCAAGAAATGTATGAACTTTACTCATATTTTTTGCTTCGTATATTATTGACGATGAAATTTATATGTAGAAGGAAAAGTTTGTGTAGTTAAACCGGCCCCTGGATTAATCATTTTTATGATCGCCGATTTTAATACTAATTACATAACACACTAGCACCTCTCATGTTTTCGTATTTTCGATGGTCAGCATTCTCGCTTATATTTGTCATTAAAATTTTCATCCCCTGTTTGAATTCCTCAGAGGCCGATATTTTAAAAAATATTTGAGAAATATCATTGAAATTTCTAAAGCGGTTACACAGGAGCTTTCATAAATTATTTGAATTTAAGGGTTAATTTTTGAAAAATACATATCAAATTGAATTCCATTCTAAGTGGGCAGATAGATTAGCCGTGAAATCGTAACAGGCAGATGGACAAACAGACTTTAGCATTTATAATATTAGCACGAATTATGTAGGAGATTTTGAGAGGTGAATGACTTTTAAGTTACGGAAAAAGCGAATATTCGGAGTAAAAACTTCAATTTTAATTAGAATAGTATTCGATGATATGACGATATCATTGAATACTATGCATAAGATAAGCAATAATTAAAATACTCTTAAATGGTCATTGGTACGTAATACTGGTTGTAATGATTACATTTATATGACATTTTAAATAAATAATTATATTTTAGAAATAATTGAAACGAATGAACGATTAAAGTAAGAAATAACATATTAATTAAGGCTTAATTAATAATATCTGATCTAAAATGTATCTACGAGATTTAAAATCAGTTGCAATAAATTCTAATACTAATACATAAAATTCAGGTTTTTTTGTACTTTGATATTATAGGTGATTAGGTTTGAACATATTTACTTTGACTCTTAAGTACCTGTCTGTTATCGCTGCTACTTTTTTTACTTTTTGATAATTTCGATATTAAAAAATAAGTTCGTTAAATTGCAAATTTTGGTTTTATCTCTTTAAATGAAATTTAACATTTGTTTTAAATATAATAAAAATAGCCTGTTTTCGCTAGAAAACTGCTAAGTTTAGTTTTATGTAGTTGTAGTTACAATAAGATATTCCAGTGTCCATTTTTTGCATATTTTTAAGACTTTTTTTGTAGCTTCACGCTGCCGCACCCAGCAGGGCAGGCAGAGGGAACCTAGTGTTAAGACACTCCGTTCCGCACTTTCCGCCGGATTCGGAGGCATTGCGTGTTAAGTGGCGGAACTTAACGCCGTGCTTTACCTCGACACCAGAGCGAAGAAAGTGGAAATATTAAATATTTCCACTCCTCGAGTGGGAATCGAACCCACAACCAGTCGTTTACAATCACACGCTTGTGCCACTGGGCCACGACTGGCCACATATATTTTTAAGATACTACGTATAAGGTGGCGAAATGTAACTCTACGCTCTCACCACAACTGAAAAAATAAGTATTATTATTAATTAACAAATTTGAGCAACCTATGCAAGGTTGCTCAATTTTTTGTAAAATCTTTAATTAGAAATAGAAGACAAAATTTTCATCTGAGACGCACAATCTAATAGTTCCTTGGAATTAATCTATTTTTACCATAACCGGAATTTTCTTAAATATTTTCTTGTCAGAATTTTTGTTGTCATTTTTTACTTCAATATTCGTTAAATATTCAATAATTTACTTTAAAACGCGTCACACGGGCCAGTAAAGCTGAGGTAGTTTGCGCGCTCTCAACCGAGCTCAAATCTTCCAGCCCTTTGGGCAATTTGGCAACCTTACTTTATGAACGGGTCATTGTTTTTACTGAGTTATTACTTGTTAAAACAGTAAACTTTCATCAATATATTGCTTATTATTACTATTACAGTAATAATAGATTTTATTATTTTTAAAGTGTACATTGAAATTTTTACACTTTTTTTAAAAACGTTCTTCTGCTGTTTTTGTTTTAGTCAAATAAGTTCTAGTAAAGTTAATCTAAGTACATGCGGTTATAAAATAAATCGATATTAAACAAAAGTTAAGAAGACGTTTTAAAATGTTATAAGAATTTTATCCTAATCTCACACAGAACCTTTTTTATTAATATGGATATATCCGGGATATAAGAAATTTGGCGAAATTCAAAACTCATATTAGTGTATAAATTTAATAGATTATTTAGAGTCAAAAATCACCACAGTGTGCTTTTAATACGATACGGCACACGATAATTGTGGATTCTATAAGCCGATTTTGTTTACTCAGTAGAAAAACGATATTTGTGTTACTTTTTCAGTTTCAGTTTTTGTAGACAGTACACAGTGAGCACAGGAGAGTGGATAGAGTCGAGACACTTTGTTCACTATTTTCTGCTTGAATCGTGATATTATGTGTTAAGTGT
This sequence comes from Dryas iulia moderata, assembly GCA_019049465.1. Classification (NCBI taxonomy): domain Eukaryota; kingdom Metazoa; phylum Arthropoda; class Insecta; order Lepidoptera; family Nymphalidae; genus Dryas; species Dryas iulia. The sequence continues at coordinate 6,088,718 of CM032424.1, read as the reverse complement.
CAGAACTCAATTTCGCGCTTTACCTTACCGAAAGAGCGAAGAAATAAAAAATATTTATATATAATTCCTCCTTCCTCTAAGTGGAAATCAAACCCGTAACTATAGCGTATACAGGCACGTAGTCAAATTGCGCCATGACGACCGCGAGTTTTGTTAAATCCTTATAATTTAAACAAAAAGCAATTTTCTAGTTCAACGTCTTCAAACAAATGGCATGGCAAATATACCAGTAAGTCTTTAAACTTACTTAATGCTAATTAAATATTAATGAAATCTCCCTTAAAACCCACTGACACAACAATCTTCGAGGCAAAATGAAGCCTTACTTCTTAGTACTCTTTGTATAGAAGATACAAAATTGTTATTGTAACTTTTGAAATGTGTACTTACTGTTTTCTTATCGTTTTTTGAACTAATTATTAAGACGAGATGTCTTGTTACTTAAAAATGTTTTTTTATTGCTGTTGAATTCCTTCACTCGATACGGAATTTTTCGATTTCAGGTAAAAAGTGGAGAACAGAGAATCATGACACTTGGGTTTCTCGACAATTTAAAGGTTTAAAGAAGTAACCATTCCTCTGAATGTGATTTGAGCCCTCAACCAATTACAGTTAAGAGATGCTGTCTCACGGTACTACAATATTATTTAATAAAACATATTATTTGCGTCACGCTGAGTCCCGCACATATCAAGGTAGGCAGAGAGAACTTAGTGTTAAGACACTCTGTCTCCCATTTTCGTCCGAACCGATCTCAACGCCAGAGCGAAGAAAATGAAACATAAGAAGAAATAGAACTAAAGTGGGAATGGAACCCACAACCAGTCGAACTAAGTTTGTGCCACGACTGGCTTCCAATAATTTTACCATACACTATTTTAACAATAAAATTGCTGTCATATAATAAATTTCACAAACAACGTCACTTTAACCTCGTAATGTACAGTATTGAATAGATTAAGAGTTAATGTCAGACCACCGTGTAAGAATTCCATGCATCAAGCGCTCCTTTGATTCGCCGGCGGTTCGGAGCGACGACTTGCATTTGATATAACCATAATGATAAAACGCTTCTTTTAAAGAATTTTTGTAAGCTGATCATGTCTTGCCCTTTGATACACCAAGCACTTTGTCAAGTATTACGTTACGTATTTTCGTTTCACTCTATTATTTTAAGTTGTAATGCTTTAAGGAAACAGAATTTGGAACACGATAAGCTGATTATAAGAATTGGGTCCTTTTTAGCTTTATTGGTATCATTTAAAATATATTATTGTAACGTTTTTATTGGCGAACTTAGTAATAATAAAGGTATTTCGATAGTTTCATCTATAGTTTTGCTATCATTGGAATGAATGAATTTAGTATAAAGGCCTAATATTTAAATGTTTTCCTCAAAAAGTACCTATTGTCGTATGTTAGTAAATAAAAAAAATACGTAACTTATATTTTTTTTCTTTTCCCTCCCAGTACGTTTAAAGATGACGTCGGACAGAAAGGTTTTCCCGTTGTCTTCTTTTTTTTTTTTTGTTTTTTGTCATGTCTAAGTGCTGTGCGCTGACATAATACTGTATTTTGGTCTTTGTGAGAAAGAACTTCCAGTGGCCAGTCGTGGCCCAGTGGCACAAGCGTGTGACTGTAAAACGACTGGTTGTGGGTTCGATTCCCACTCGAGGAGTGGAAATATTTAATATTTCCATTTTCTTCGCTCTGGTGTCGAGGTAAAGCGCGGCGTTAAGTTCCGCCACTTAACACGCAATGCCTCCGAATTCGGCGGAAAGTGGGGAACGGAGTATCTTAATACTAGGTTCCCTCTGCCTACCCTGCTGTGTGCGGGATACAGCGTGAAGCTGAAAAAAAAAAAGAAAAAAAAAAAAAAAACTTTTGTGATTTATCACATTAAATAGGAAACTAATTTTTGTTTATACAGCTTCACATTTTTTTCCCGTTTGGCAGGGTAATCAAAGAGAATCTCGTATGAAGACACTCTGGTCTTCAATTTCCGCTCAAAATCGAGTCATAGCATGTCGAATGTTGGAACTCAACGCCTCGTATTATCTTAGGTACCAGATCGGAGAAATGAAAATAATAAATAATCAAAACCAAACCATAGATAGCGGTACATTTAGACGCTACACCATGAAAGCTTCAAAAATAATTAATTAATAAATTAAAAAAATATACTCTACTAGTACTAAAATATAGCCACTTACAAATACATCTCATTACCATCAACATCCCCAAACACTAACTAACTAACTAACTTAAATAATATTCTGGCACACATTGCATACAACACTTTCGAAAATAAAGCAACAATAAGCCCTTTAAGCTAAATTGATTGTGTTAGTCTGGAGGAACGGGCACAACGGGCGCGACGCCAAAACCAAATTTCAGGCCACTTTTACAAATCGCTACGTCAAATGTCAAACGATTGTCAGCTTAATCAATTGATTATAAATAGGCGAATAAAATTGAATTTGTAAAGTAATTGATGTAACATCGTCAACAGTAATAGTAACAGACGGCAAATGGTCACAATATAACATCTGTTCGTTGTGAAATTGGTTGGAACTTTTAAATTGTGCTCTTTTAGCCGTTTACTTACATTATTTGATGTAAAATGCCATTCTGTGGTTAATTAAATTTCGTTTCTTATGTTTATAGCTAAAAAATAAGTTGTTCTTATCTTTTTTGATAGTAATTAAGATTGCTTTACCTGAAATCTATCAGTAATAAACTTATGTACTTCTCATTACACCATTATTTTTTTAATTCTAATATATGAGATATTATATTATGAGATAGGGCAAGTCGTGGCCCAGTGGCACTAGCGTGTGACTGTAAACGACTGGTTGTGGGTCCGATTCGCATTCGAGGAGTGGAAATTATGTTTCCATTTTCTTCGCTCTGGTGTCGAGGTAAAGCGCGGCGTTAAGTTCCGCCACTTAACACGCAAGTCTCCAAATTCAGCGAAAAGTGGAAAACGGAGTGTCTTAACACTAGGTTCCCTGTGCCTACCCTGCTGTGTGCGGGATACAATGTGAAGCTAAAAAATAAATATAATATATTATAAATATATAAATAACATTTCTGCATTGCAGGGTAATCAGAGAATCTAGTGTCAAGACCTTACCTTACAGCCTTTCTGGATGTAATTTAAGTATTCTCCCAGTGGGAATCGAATCCACAACTAATTTACGACGTCACCCCACATTTCAACATTTACCCATTTCAACATTTATATCAAAAATACAAAAAAGTAAGTACACTAATCTATCTCAATACTATTTCTCGACATACGTACTATGGTTAACGAGCTTCTTTTCGCATGGTCGTTAAAAATTTGCTGACTATAAGTTAGTTACCAGCGGAAGCCGTAGCAGTGGGCGGCTTCGAAACCGGAACACGTCCTTGAGGGGCTTCCGATAAATTACCCGCTTTTTACCGACTTCCGAGAAGCGAGGAGTTACTAACTTCAAAATATGTGCATACATGCGTTGAATATGAAATTGGGATATCTTGGTATTGGGCGATGTGCTAGAGAATTTCTGGTGATATGTTTATTTTAAATAGTATTTGCTGTGACTAATTTTTTCGTGATTAGATTATTAAAGAAATACTTAACGTAGATGCCATCGTGGCGCAGTGGAGCAACGTCTAGCTGTAAATGCGATGGCTGTGGATTCGATTTCATTCGGGGACATGATTGTATACTTTTTTTTCTCCACTCTTGTACTTAAAACTTTCGTAGTTTTTAACGCTAGGTTCTCTGTAACTATTCTGTTAAAAGGCAAAAGCGTGAAGCTGATACTTCGTTGTAAATGTATATTTACTTTGTAATGCATTTTTTTATAACAAGCCGAGGTAAAATAATGGATAGAGACACTGGTTGCATTCCCTTTTAAAGTAAAAAGTTTAATAAAATATTCTTCTTATATTAGTCTTAGCGCACTCAGGTCTGTCAATCAAAACATCTTTTACCTGTATATACAGATAGCTTAGGTGAAAAAATATTTTGATACACATAATTTAAATAACTATAACTTTCAAAAGATTGATGATATTTCCCTCACAGGATACCCTAATCGGCATAAATATAATCAAAATTTAATATTATTATTCTGCGTATAACAATACGGACCCGCATACTGCTGGTAGGGTCTGCTCTTTATACCATACATTATAAGCTGGTAATCTTATACTGACAATGGCGAGTTGTGTAACATTTTTTATACTCTTTTAATATTAAGGGCAAAAATCAGGGGACGAAATAGGGCTACGATTTATTTACATTGACAAATTTATATCAATTTGTTGTGATTCGTTTTTAGGTATCGAGTTTGTTGATATGCTATTGATTTTATGCTTTGAGATACATGTAATAAATTTAGTATAAATACATACATTTAATGTATTTTATATAAATATCATAAAATAGTAAGTAGTTTCTCGCAGTTAGGAAATTGCGAGCGTTTGGATGGTTTTCAATATGACTTCGAATCCCGCTGCGTTCAAATTTTGAAACATTTTCTAACACCATAAGTTATAGTTAGTAGGCTAATAACAGATTTTTGACAGGGTTGTATTACGAAGATCTGAGATATTTAATAAAATAAATTATTTCATAGTTTTCATTAATTTGTGGACAAAGTTGCAAATTATAAAATTGACGCCGTTTTGAAACACCTTACGGTGCCTCTTAAATCGCAAAAATATTTTGAAATAAAAAAAGTCTATAACATTTTCAAATCGTAACAAAACTGTTATCAATAAATGACATTCTAAAATTCTTATTTCAACTTATATTTACCTATTATTTAAAAATATGGGGCCAGTCGTGACGCAGAGGCACAAAGTGTGATTGTAAAATCTGGTTGTGGGTTTGATTCCCACTCTAGGAGTGGAAATAATTAATATTTCCATTTTCATCGCTCTGGTATCGAGAAAAAGCGCGGCGTTAAATTTCGCCACGTAACACGCAATGCCTCCAGAATTCGGTGGAAAGTGGGGAACGGAGTGTCTTAACACTAGGTTCCCTCTGCCTACCCCGCTGTGTGCAGGATGCCGAATGAAGCTGAAAAAAGTAAAACTACACAGCATAATATTCGTATATTTACTACAAGCATTTCATAATTCATTTTATTTGGCTCGGACAGTTATTTACGTGTGGATTTTATCGGATTATAATTACGCATATTTGTCACAAGTTATCAGCGTCATTGCATGTTCCACAGCGATAATACGGGTGCATAATGTTTGCAATAAAATTTTAATGAACCATTCTTTAATTTGGAAATTTGTTGACAAAGCAGATTGTATTGTATAATAACGGATTATTTAACATTATTTAAAAATTAGTTTGTTGAATGTTTGAATTTGTCTTTATAAAACTTCTAAGCTAAACGTGGCGTTAAGTTCCGCTATTTAGCACGCAACGTCTTAATTTCAGGAGGAAAGTGGAGAACGGAGTGTTTGTCACTAGGTTCTCTCTGACTACCCTGCTGTGCAGCAAAACTCTGAAAGTCAATAAAAAACGTATTATAATTTAACCAGAAAGGTGGAATTTGAACCTGCGCCTCTTGGAAACCGGACAAGCGCTACCGACGCTAAGCTATGCGTCCGCGTCGAAGCTCTTATATAACTTATTTTTGATATTAGCAAGTCATTGGGTTAAAATCTCGTTCAATTCTTTTTACTTTTTCAAAAAAAAATGAGTGAATGTGTGTATTATATTTTTAATCTATTGCTCTTACTTATATTTCACATATTTCCCTTCGGTTGGTACCCGGTAATAAGTCACTGCTTACCCCTCTTGGCTTCACTTAATGATGCGTGCTTAGTAATAAAATTTAACGATACGTTTTTGTAACTAGATTGAAAAAATATATTTTTATAAAATGTTATGTTATAAATATAAACATCTTCCCCATAAGATATATCCTAATACCATCATAATGCGAACAAAATATTTATAAAGCATATTGTGTGTTACAGAAAAATAAACGCTAAACGCCGTTGTTTCTTTTACAAGACTTAATAAGAGAATGTGTGTATTTTTAAACGTTTATGTTTTTGTCAAAGGGAATAAGAAAAAAGAAAGTAAAAGAGAAAAAAAAGCAAGCGCTTAAAATTATTTTGGATATGTCCTAGCCCTTATAAGAATTTGGTTATTGTATGAGTGTATATTTTTTTAAGCAAATCACAATGCTGTGTTGCTCGATTTCTTACACATATATAACATTGTGCATTTTCTTACATTCCATTTATAAGATTTACCTTATAAATTACAAACTAATTATGTTCAAACTAATATAGTGAAAATTATGAACTAATAAAGTGGTAGGTATATCTAAAATAAAATATCTATTTACACGGTTGTCACTATAAACGCTGAGTTGTATGAAAATAAATAATACCATTCCTGGTTGACTCTGATATCTGGTAATCGAGTCTATGTAACCGAGCTGCTAACTACAGAATCGATTCTCGATTGGAATCGAAATCGGTTTAAGGAGCCCTGATCTAGAGTGTAACAAAGAAAAAGAATACGTAACATATCAACTTACTCCATCTTAATTAAAACAAATTTATACAATAATAATTATCCCAATTATAATAACATAAACAAAGACGTCCAAATTTACTAGTAAGCCGACATAAACTGTAGATAGTACAAACAAATGCTCAACTTTAAAACTAACAGAGGGTTAGCGAAGTACATTTACAATGCAAATGCCCTAATCGGTCTAGCTATTTGCGTCAATGAGAAGTCCTGCGGCTCAGCTATCGTAGTACAATTACTAATTAGATTTAGTTCCTCTTTATAATGTAACTATTACGCTTGTGGTATTAAATTGATATATCGCATGACTGGTATATATGTGTATAGTGAATATTATACTGGCCTTGGCATAATAAACGATGCCGTACAAATGATATTATATTATAATAATACTTATTATTAGTATTAAAATTAATTACATTAAAATAGTACTAAATGCAATATAAGTATCGATGGAAGCAGCATTTTGTTTTGATTTATGGAGCAACGGTAGAGAGAGTGGGGAAAAAAGAAGTGAATGGACTTTGATTTCTTTCTTCTATTTCCGTAATAAGTTTAGAAAAACTTTTTGACCACATTTTACGGAAATATAATGACGCGGAGTATGAACTTATATTTTTAAATAATAAACAATTTTAATCATTTTAAATTAATTTAAAATAATAATGCCTTTTAATATAAATTATATTTCTAAAACAAATGTAATACTAAAACTTTTGTATTTCGTAGCAAATACAATGGTAAAGCAACGCATATTTTACGCATCAATGGAACCACTAGTAATATAAAATACTTTTTTTCATACAAACATCATCATTATTTCAGAGTACATCGCAAAAGTTTTATATGAAGCTTACATAAATAAATATAATCATATTATTATGGTCCTTTATAAATCATGTACGGGAATATCTCGTTACGTAAACAAAATATATCGGAAATAAGAAATGTATTGTCATATAATCCCTCTCTTTGTGACAATAGTTGTTTCAGCGTTTCGTTATTAGCCAGTATAGCCTGAGCCATTGGTAATATCAAGTTAATCTGTGCATATTAAGATGAAAATATTTTCTTTATTGAATACTCATACTATTGAAATAACGTCAATGACGTTTATTTTAATTTGTAGTTGATGATTCTGTATGTATTATTCATCTTTTTTAATTGAAATAATAAAATATAGTTATTTTTTACAATTTTCCAATTTCTCGAGCTGCAGGGTAGTCAGAGCGAGCCTAGAGTCTAGACACTCCGTTCTCCACTCTTGGCTATGAATTCGATGAATTGTGCTCGTTTAGTGGCGGAAATCAACGCTATGCATTGTCTTGTTCATCAAGGAAGAGAAATGAAAATAATTAAAATACATATAATCATTACATCGAGAGGAAATCGAACCTGCAACCAATTGTGATTACTGTCACACCCTTTCCCGCTCTGTCCTGATTGTCTCAACAATGTATGTTAAAAATATTTTGATATTTTTACACTTTGTACTAACGAAATGAAAGAGGGAACGATAAGTTAACTTAACCATTATTTCTTTATAGGAAACTGAGGAGCAATCATTAAAAATGTTAAATTACGTAGAAACGAGTTTTAAGTAAAAAGTTTTTATATTCAAATATCATTTTAACACGGAGTTTTTATTGTGACTGGAATAATAAATTAGAAAAGTCTTATAAAAATAACTTTACTACTTTTTTCAGAATCACGCTTTTTCCTGTAACGCACGGTGTCAGAAAGAATGTAGTGACAAGACACTCCACTCCACTTTCCCCACGAAATCGAGACATTGTGTATTAAGACGCGATATTTAACCCTGCACTTTGTCTGAAATATATCATAATCATTCCCATGATTAGGAATTGAACCCACGACCATCATGTTTTCAGCCAAACGCTGTACCACTGTGCTACGACTGCCTCACTTCAGTAAATAATTCTAATGATGAAGTTTTAATTGTTTGATTTAAAAATTACAACAACACCGCTAAGTTGTAAAATCATAATTTCAAAGCGAATTTGCCTTGTTTGTAGCTTAAAAGGAATAAATAATGTAAAGAGCATGAAGAATGTGATAAGCCATACTTAAGGTTGTATTATTTCAATATTTGACATGAACAAAGTTTGGTGAAAAGTAATATCGCACCTACAGAGTTGAATCGATTTAAGTAATAAATTTGCAAAAATGACTTCAATTCATCGAACGCAGAATTCTATTACCTTATTTAAACGAAAGCGTCTCTTTTAGGCCCTCAAAAGCCAAACCTTTACTGTGCTTTAGGCAAATACTTTAGTACTATAATTAAATAACTAAAATAGGACAACTCTTCTATTGCATTTCTGACATTTACCAAAAAATATGATATTTTTATTAGGTTATCTTCTATGTTCTATAGGTGAGATGTGTTTACACATTTTTTATAATAACATTGAAAACATAACATACATTCAGGTATTTTCATAACTTACAAATTAAATTCCGTATACGAAAACGTAAATTCAACATCTGATTACTTAAAAAAACAATTCAAAACCGGTCCGTTAAGCAACTTTTTTATTACTATTTTCAATATTCAATACAAAATTTGCACCCTATAGGCTATAAGTACACACAATATAGATGGCAAATTACAAATTTCTATTACAGTAAATGTACTCACGCTTCATCTAATATCGTTGACATGGGTAAGGGGTCATAAATTAACAACGATGACGTGTTCAATGGGCCGCAAACGAATTTTAAATTCAGGAAGAAACCGGGATAACCACATTCATAGCGGATGCTGTAGGGATTATCGGGAAAAGATATTACTACCCTAACGCTACGCTAACGATATTATATTATACAATTCTGGCATAATCGTATATAGTAAATCCTAATGTATTTAATATTGGTTAACAGTTATTTATCCTTTTGAATATTGCTTATAGTATATATGTAATTCTATTGTGGTATAGTTGGAAAGCGCCTGAATATAATTAATAGTTATGTGATCAAATCCCGTTTGGTGTAATATTTGTATTTCAATTTTTGCATTTCCTTGGGCTGATTTAAGACAAAATTTGACGTTTTGTTCCTTTCTTTTTAAACGTTTTTTCCAAAGCAATTTAAAATATAGGAAAGTAGGAAACCTTATATAGACTTGAACATATAAAAGTCAATATGAGTTATGATAAATAAGTAAATTTTTTTAAATAAAGGATTTTGCAAATTAAATTAATCACACATCTACGTATATTAATAGGTTCATTCGCCCTAATTCATCCCTTGATTGCTGCGGTTAATACATTACGTACTATATATAGATATGTCAGACCGTAAAGGGGATGATTTGTCAGTAGATTTTACCTGTATACTTTACAAGGGATGAGTATTGTTATAAATTTTAATATTTTAACAGTATGTATTTTTAATTTGAAAGTTATTGCTCTTGGTAAGTTTTATAACACATTGGTGATATATTTTTTCAATTTAACTAAGGTTTAAATTTCCATAGAATATAAAAAAATAGAGCAAATGAGTCATCGTCGCTCATTTGTAAAGTTCTGGATTTGACTTTGAATTAGTGCAGCTTCATTCTTTTCCCTGCAAATCGCGGTAGTCGGGGAAGAATTAGTGTCAAAACACTCCGTCCTCCAGTTTCCACACGAAAAAAAAAAATAAAATAATATTATCTTTGTCAAGCTGTCTAGTGATTATCGTGGTGCAGTGGAATAGCGACGGACTGAAAACGTGACTGGTTCTGTGTTCTATTCCCATTTGTTAAATGAACATATTTAATTATTTTTGATTTCTCTACCCTGTTATCTACGACAAAATACGGCAATTAGTTTCGTCACTTAAAACGTAAGTCAGAACAGAGTGCCTAGACACTAAGTTTTCTCTGCTATACCAAAAATAAGCGTGAAACTATAAAAAAAAACATCATAACAATAGAAAAATCCTCACCAATATCTCAAAATACTTTCATACTAAGTACAGTATACATTGGCGGTTTTAGAGTACACACTTTCAAGCGCCGCAGCCGTATAAGGGCGGTACCAGGAATCGCGATAAACCGACGGATGTGAGACAATAGTAGCGCCAGTCACGTTCGGACCACTACTCCATCCAATTAATATACTTCATATACTCGTATGCTTCACGTAACAAGATTTTACGCGTTCACTTTGTTTGCAATGTCATGTCAGGTTAAATAATATTTTTTGAACTGTTTATTATTTTTTTTTAACTGTAACTTAACTTAATAAAGCTAATTTAACTGTAACTTAACTTAACTTTATTATTGGAGCTTTTCTTGGTTGGTAGTAGTAACCTGTCATAATTGTCCTGCCATTCAACTCTTAAATGTGATCGTATTATTGCTATTTTGTAAATTAAACCGCTCTCTGGTCTCAGATTACTTTAAATTTAAAGATATTTTAATTCGACATTTTTTATATAGTAAAAAAAAAGTATGAGAAAGTTGGACAAAATGTGGTGTTTCTCCACAGCAACATACGTAATGTCTTTAACATGAGTGAGGAAAGAAGTTAAGTATTACCTATTAAGTTCTTGCTAAGTACAACATAATAACTTTGAAGATAAGCGGGCATTTTTAAAAATCAGTAATAATAACTAATCATTTAAAGAGATTGAGACGACTACATTTAAAATTATTTTCTCGTTATCTTAGTCATTCTGTCAAGGACAATATAATATAGTAATATATTATTCTATAAAATATTATTCTATAAAATTAATAGTTATTTTTTTTAACTTCTCGCTGTATCCCGCACACAGCAGGGTAGGCAGCGGGAACCTAGTGTTAATACACTCCGTTCCCACTTTCCGCCGAATTCGGAGGCTTTGCGGGTTAAGTGGCGGAACTTAAAGCCACGCCTTACCTCTGATATCAGAGCCAAAAAATGGAAATATTAAATATTTCCACTCCTCGAGTGGGAATCGAACCCACAACCAGCCGTTTACAGTTACACGTTTGTGCCACTGCGCCACGACTGGCCCCAAGATACTTTTATGCAAAATAACATAAATATAAGAGAATCATAATAATAATCATAATAAAATATGTAAAACGTATAAACCAATTGTGAACACGTATCGTATTACTAACTTTAACTTGGCATTCTTGGCGTGTAAGTTAGTGAAAATACAGCGAGCCCAAGGGAACCATTTTCACTTTGTGTGTTTCAACAATAGATCCAGACAATTATCTATTTAGACGAATATAACAACTATTCACTATTGCAAATATAACGTAGGACAAAGCAAATATATGTAATATGCTAACAACAAAAATAAGTTGTAATAAAGCGTATAAAAATTTGGACGCAGCGGATAGTAGAACGCATGGCTCAGTGATGAGAGTGCCTGGAAGGTATTCAGGAGGCGCGGGTTCGAATCCCGCTGCGTTCAATTTTTTATACGTTTACTTTAAATGTCTTTTTCAATTTTCCTACGTGTGGAATAACACTTTAAAAATGTTTTAAAATATATGTAGTTAAATGCTATTTTTGTTCGGTTTTTCTTCTTAGCTTCACGCTTCTTCCCGCACAGCAGGGCAATAAGAGAGAGAACCCGAGAGAGTGATAAATACTCCACTTTCCACTTGAATATAATTCTTTCTTCACTTTCAGCCTGAAATCGAGACACTGCGTGTTGAGTGGCGGAAGTCATCGCTGCGCTTTGTCTTGTTAACCAGAACGGAAAGTAAATCAATATACATATAACGTTATTATAAAAGTTATCCAAAGACAATCATTCCCTAAAGTGTTTTTAAATATTTTATACTTTAAGAGTAAAGAACAAAGCGCTCCAAGCAAGTAACAACTCAGCCATTTCATAACCATTATAGCGAATTTCATAAGAAAAACCATATCTAAAGAAAATTACTTCAAAAAGTAATAGACTTTATAAATAACGCCCTCGTCCGGAAATAGCTTGCAATAAAGCTTAAGCTGTACGATGTACCGGGGAAATCAATTTGCATAATTTAATTAAAATAATATTTTGAATAAAATCCATACTGATATGCGAAAGTCTGTCTGTGTGTTTGTTATGTTGTCAAGGCTTATCTATTGCCTCGATTTTGATGGAGTTCTTGATGAAAATAATTGAAATAGGGGATGACAGTCTGAATGAAAAATCTCAAGTGCTTAAGAGGTTCGATATTTTTTTTCAAATATGGCGTCATAAAAAACCTCAGACAGATAGTTTATGAAGCCGGAATAAACATAGACTACTCATATTTTTTTAAAATCAACTACTAGGTGTTTAATAGACAATTGAAAATTTGTATGAAAAATATAAACCGCTTAACTTAAGCGAAAACGCGGGACGTAGAAAATACGAAACAGCTATGATTGCAGTACACGCAGGCAAAGCCACGAGGATGGCTAGGTATTATTATATTTTTATATTTCGTTATACAGCTTTACGTTTGGAGAAGTATCATAAATTTTATCTTCAACTTTTTTTATATTTAATATGGCAGTGATACTTGAAAATCATATTTACAAAATATTCAAGCGAGTGCGTTAAAAGAATTACTTATGGGATCAAGTTCGACTCGAGGGTGCTTTATTGAGTAAGCAAATAAATAAGAAAAAAATCAACGTCACGCTTTTTCCCTCAAAATAGGGTAAACAGAGAGACCCTAGTGAGGCATTCCATCCTCTACTTTTTGTCAAGATTGGAAACATAGATGTTGGGTGACTTTCTCTTAATTTTAAAAATTCCCCCGAGTGGAAAAATAATAATAAATTTATTTATTTGTTTATTAGATGGCCATTACATTGGAAACCAATGGCAATTACATTGGATAATACATTTCTATACTTATAAATTTCTTTAATCTCTATCTAAATGCATTGCCTTTTAAGATGCATAAATTAACTAATACATTAATTATTGACGATACGTGTGGGTTTGATTTTACGAGTACCATTAGTACTTGCACAAACATTCGCTTAGCACCTTCAAGTTAATTACAGGCCTTAGAAATTGACGGAAGTGAAAAGCCTAAATATAATAATTTACCCGAGTGAGAATCGAACCCAGAATTATTAAATTTACAGTCAGAGTCTATCCCATTTCGCCGTAATGGCCTTAAGAAAAATATAATATGTTTTTTTATTATAATTATTAAGTAAATAAGATTATTCTATTTATTATTCCTATTTTGTATTTGATAACAAACTCGATATTTAACTTAACGACTAACCACTCTACATGTATACAGTACACCTTGCATATTCTGAAAAAGGTAAAGGGGTGAAAATTCTGAAGTTTTAAACGTGAACTTTGAGCTTTACAATAAATACTTGTAACCCCGTCTTTAGGGGAGGAATGTGTGTGAGTCATGCCCTCTATAGATGCAACGCGATGCCTACTCATGCATAAGCTTAGTTTAAGAGGACGATAGAACAGGTTACGTATTATTGTGACTGTATCATATTTATAAATGTTTAACTACTAAACTTAATAATAAACAATTAACTAACCTAATAAAAAACTACTAATGTAAATCTTTTGTTTTCGAAGTTATTATACATCACTAATACAGATTTTGATGCGGTTTCTTTTAATAAATAGAACGATTCAAAAGGAAGGTTTACATGTATAATACTTGCATAATATAGTAGAGAAACAGTGATCATTTTAGAGGTTTCTAATGTGATGTCGGGGCGCGTGCCTATAGTGAAATAGTTGTGTAGTTCACGCAGGACGTATAACCCGTGGGGGGACGGGTTAAGAATACAATTCCCCCCCGCCGCTGGGTAGCGTCCCGTAAAAGGCGGGTAACCCAGTAGTTTGGTGGTAGGAGATTCGTTCTCCGACTGGCTCGCGACCACTGTCATGTCAAAGACGAACCGCCAAATATCTTATGCTGTGTTCCGGTTCGATGGCATGTAAGCCAGCTCTCCCTATTCCCACCATTCCCATCCTTCCTCCCTCCTTCTGTCCTACATTCCCAGGCTGGCAACGCATCCATAACTTTAATGTTGTGGATGTCTATGGGCGAAGGTAACCACTTAACACCAGGTGGGCCTTCAGCTCGTTTGCCTCCTTTATTCCATAAAAAAAAAAAAGGACAAAGAGTAGTGTCGACATACTCAATACGGCAATAGTTTCGATTTCGGGCGGAAAGAGGCGAACGGAGTCTTAATATAGAGCTAGTAATATAAATCACTATTAAGAAAGTTATCTATAATAGCAATATATCATAAAATATGACAATTTTTTTTTCTCAAAATATATTTTTTTCAATTTTTCTTTTACTATCAATATTTAAAATTCTAGACAATTGTTACGAAACGTATATAAGTTATAATAAAATGAAATATATAGAAGAAGAAAAGAGGCTTGCCCGAGCTAAACTGAACTAAAAGGCTTGTGGTTTTTCTAAGAAATGTTTATAGAAAGTGAACTGGGTTGTATAAAAAGTTAATTGAAAATTAGATTTCAATGCAAAACTTGACATGCAAAAATTTTGTAAACGAAAGGCAACTAACTGTTCCATTGCATGAGTTGTGGGCATATTTTCTTATTCAAGTTATGGATTCCAATATTTGTACCTTAATGGAAAAGTTAAGATTATTATTATGTTTTCTATTTTATAATTCTGTTTTTTTTATTCTGATTCTGATTGTGACCAGAGCGAAAAAAATGGGAATCGAACCCACAACCAGTCGTTTACAGTCACACGCTTGTGCCACTGCACCACGACTGGCCAGAATGTTTTGTGATCATTTACGTTTTTTGATACGTCTCCTGTGTGTACGGGAATCCATAGAGGCGCAGTGGATTAAGGTCAGACTGTGAGCGCTGTTGTAGATTTGATTCTAACTTAGGGTTACATTTTATTTATTACTCTTGCATTTAAATTATTTTAATTACTTCGCTCTGTTAAAAACTTAAGATTAAGATTGGCCTTAAGTTCCGCCACTTAACACGTAATGTCGTGATTTCGGACGGAAAGTGGAGGATGGAGTGTCTTAACATTAAGTTCTCTCTGAGTCTCCCGACATCCCTATATAAAAAAATATATGTATAAGTAAATATATATATATATATATATATAAATATTACTTTTTTCAATTGTAAAATCTTGTTTATTATTAGTGTAGCACAGAGTGTGTATGATACTTCTATTGTCTTTGTTCGCTTATATAATCGTACTGTTTTCAGTAAAAATAAATTTAATTTCTATGTAAAAACGTAAACTTATTTCTATGGCGTAATTATATGTCACATGCATTACTTGAAACTGAAACAAAAAAGATATTTATGGGGCCAGTTGTGGCGCAGTGGCACGAACGTTTGACTGTAAACGACTGGTTGTGGGTTCGATTCCCAGTTGAGGAGTAGAAATATTTAATATTTCCATTTCCTTCGCTTTGGTATCCGAGGCAAAGCGTGGCGTTAAGTTCCGTCACTTAACACGCAGTGCCTCCGAATTCGGCGGAAAGTGGGGAACGGAGTGTCTTACCACTAGGTTCCTAGGTCCCTGATGTGTGTAAAAAAGATATTTATACTCAAAATATTTTAATATTAACTTACACTGTAAAAATTTATAAAAACTACGAAAAAATTGAACCTGTGATCTTCGACTTATAAATTAATCAATATCAAGTAATATCTACTAATCACCAAACCATTTCACAGAAAATGTTCATCATAAAACAATTTTAATTAGCTCAGAGCACTTTATTAATTTATTAAATAAACAACTATAAAGCCGCGAGTTAAAAGCTCAAATCTTGTACGTAAGAGAAAACTTCGACAAAAGCGAATTTATCCTTTAATGCAAAGTCAATTTAACTTTAAAGCAGGTGTAACTACACGAACTAAAAGGGTCAGAAATGTAATTATTATTATAAATAGCTAAACATTTACTGGAGGGGAAGACAAATATTATGGTTAAGTTTATTACTAAGTCGATAGAGTGCTTCCGTATGACAGAGTAAAATAGATTTTTCATATTAAAATTAAATAAAGATAATCGTGGCCTTCGTGGCGATTGGACAGCGTTTGATTCTAAACAAGGTAGTTGTGGGTTTGATTCCCACTCGAGAGAATGATTGTATATTATTTTGGTGACTAAAGTACAACGCAAAGTTTATTTCCGCCATTCATTGTCCCGACTTCTGGCGGAAATGTTTATTTTAATCAAATAATAATTAGTAATAAGTAATGAAGTAGTATAGTAAAAAGCAATAGTAGACTGTTTTTAAAGTAACTATTTTTCTGAAGACTTATCATCTAGACTAGGCAATCAATTTTCATTAATTTTTTTTTACTGATTGTATAATATATATTAAACGACGATTTATGTCTCTCTAAAAATAACATGCTTAAACTTTGTCCTTTCTTTATATAACTATAGAATATCTATTTCCTGGTCTAAAAAAATCTTTCAACGGAAATATTCGAAACTACAAAAACATATGTTCGTGTAATTATACTTATTAACATTGTAATGTTCATTTATTTAAATATAGCGCTTCATTTTTAATGGAGCGTACACGAAGGATATTTACAAAGGATAGGTATAAGAGCGAACTCTTATTATAAATTGAATGCATCCAATAACAGCCTATATTGCAGCTTTTATCTATAAATATATGCACATTATAGTAAGAATTATAAAGTGTAATTAATCTAGCTTTCTTTCCAAAAAGTCATATATATATATATATATATATATATATATATATATATATATATATATATATATATATATATATATATATATATATATATATATATGAAAGGAGATATATATGAGGAGAAATGAAAACAATATATAAAGATTCAAGTGGCAATCGAAGTCACAATCATCAAGACATTGAGACTTTTTATAACTGACGACGTCCGACGACGTAGAATAGTATAATAGTTACAACTTACGGTTTTTTTCTCTCTTTGTTTTTAAAACGTCACATCCTCGAGGTCCGTGTACTTTCCAGATTTTTTTCTTTTTTCTGTTTGTGACTTTTTTTTTAAATTATTTTAGCAAGTGATACAATTTACATACAACTTACAAATTAAGTACATATATATTAACTATATACACACTAAGATCTTCACATTTCATATGTTGAAGCAACAGAAAGCAGAATATTTGATTAAAAAAGAAATCATATAAATTTTCATAAGCGGGCCGGATTTTGACATTCCGGTATAGATTAACCTTTTGAGAGGGAAGGTAATCGCAGGTAGCATGCAAAGCTATTACGTAATGAATTTCTTAGCGTACGAGTCCCATCATCCTATTATGTCTACACACATAATCTTCAGGCTTTAGATTTAAGTGAATTAATATAATACTAACATGGTAGATGCCGTCGTGGTGCAGTGGAACAGTGGTTGATTGGTTCAATTCCCATTTGAGGAATGAATATATTTAAACTAAGTTCCGCCACTTAACACGCAATGCCTCTGAATTCGGCGGAAAGTGGGGAACGGAGTGTCTTAACACTAGTTTCCGTCTGTCTACCCTGTCATGTGCGGAATACAGCGTGGAGCTTTTTATATTTAAATCATATTAATTTCTTCGTTCTGCTGCAGGTTTATAGGATAAGCGCGGCGTCGAGTTCCATCTTTCAACAGGGAATATCTCGTTTTCGGTCCGAAATTGAAGAACTGAGTGTATTGACTATAAATTCTCTCCGAGTACCTCGATATGTGGGGAAAATTGTATAAGCACCCATATTAAAATTTTAAACATATCTTAGTATAAACAATATAAAAATATTCGTATCACCATCGCTATATTATAAGAAAGCTTAAAACGAGTTACAAAAAATGCACTAGATTTTTTCCAATGCAGTATACAATATTCAATGTTCCAGAAGGGCTTTTGCTTTTTTATAATCGAAATTCAATGTAACTCAAATAGTTTTATCCTTTATTTGCCCGTATTTTTTCAACGAAAAACCTTTTAACATGTAAACGCATGACGTGCGTTGATGTATTCACTTTTAACGTTGTTTTTAATTCGTGGAATTTTCTCCTGAAACTGGTGAAATTTCTTTTTTGTATAAGTATTATTTTTTATATAAAATAAAATTCTAATGCTGGCTTTATTAAATTAAAAGGAAGTATGTATGTCAATTAAAAAATCATTATTATTATTATTAATTTTAACTATCGACTTTATCCCATGTAGAACACTAAGCAGAAAGAACTAAGTGGCATGACGCCCCGTTTTCCATTTTTTGTCCGAATTAGTGTTGAGTGGCGAAACTTAATGCCACGTTTTGTGTTTCCAGAGCGGAAAAACGAAAATTAATCCAGATACACCCATTGCGATATGACGGCCTTCTTTAATATTTTTTTTTCAGCTTCCCGCTTTCCGCACACAGCAGGGTAGGTAGAGGGAACCTAGTGTTAAGCCACTCCGTTCTCCACTTTTCGCCGAATTCGTTCGGCGTTCGCATTCGGCGGAACTTAACGCCGCGCTTTGCCTCGATAGCAGAGCGAAGTAAATATTAAATATTTCCACTCTTCGAGTGCAAATCGAACCCACAATCAGTCGTCTACAGTCACGCGCTTGTGCCTTGCGCTTGCGCTTGTGTTGTGTTTTTAATCATTATTAATAATCAAATATTACTAAATATTTTATATTTTATCGCGTAATATTAATTTACCAATACAAATAAGTGATTTATCGCATTGTATTACTAGATTATCAATACGAATAACTAAATTTCCCAATATTTAGAGCAAATAGCTTCAAATGTATATGTATATTTTTAAACAGAAACAGATAAACATTTTCCCATGCGGTAACTTTGAAACCTGGCGAGTTGTATCAAACGTATCGAAGTTACATAAAACATTTTGTTTGACAACAGCGAATTTATTTAAACTCATATCGGCATTCCTTTCGGCATACACGACGTATTACAACATACAAACTGCCATACATACGCTTAAAGTGACTAGACTACCCGTTTTGAATGGGACTATCCCGTTTTTGGCGTTGTGTTCTGGTGTCACGAAAGGTAACTTCAGGGGGCAAAAACGTACTTTTTTTATTAAATTAAGCGAAAATTTGATGATTGTCGTAAAAAACCGAAAGCCAATATTTTTTTGTAGCTTCACGCTGTATCTCGCACACAGCAGGTTAGGCAGAGGGAACCTAGTGTTAAGACACTCCGTTCGCCATTTTCTGCCGAATTATGGAGGCGTTGCGTGTTGAGTGGCGAAACTTAACCCCTAGTTTTCGCCGTCGTGTCTCAGTACCAGAGCGAAGAAAATGGAAATATTAAATATTTCCACTCCTCAAGTGGGATTCGCACCTACAATCAGTCGCTTTACAATCACAGGTCAGTTGTAAAAAATAAACACAAGCTAATTATTTAATTAACTGTTGTTAAAGAAAAAAGAAAACCAAAAATTTAATTAATTGTTATAAAATAATATCTCATTGAATAATGAATAAAGAACGAACGCAAGCCAAATATTTCAATGATCATCCATACCAAATACCGTTTTTTTTAACTTTTTGATATCGATGTCCCGTTTTGAATCAAGAGAAAAATGGTCACATTACATACACTATGCATACATACATATATACATACATACCCCATACGATAATCTTACGAAGATGGAATATAAAGTGTCGGGGAATATACACCCGCATATACGCCTATTGAATTATTATTTGTCACCTCCAGGAACACAGGAAATGAGGACAGGATGTAATGACGTATAATATATTTGATTATTAGCGTTTTATGATGTCATTTTTATATTATTATAATATTAAATATATATTTTACTGACTTCACCAGGTTAATAGCGACGCTAGCTTAGCAATTACTTGATTAAATATGTTAAAGTCATCGTAGTTCAGCGGTCAGTGTAGAGCTGCATACAAGATGGTTTTGAGTTCGATTCTGACTTAAGGAATACGTATTATTATTAGTATTGTTTTGATACCTACAAACAAAAAGCGGGAAACGTGACAAAGCGCGAACGTAAATTCCGCCAATTATAACGCAATATTTCGGTTTCGGAAAGTGGAGAACGGAGTATTTTGACACTAGGTTTTCTCTGGCGACCTTGTTGTGCGAACGCGTGTTTACTTTTTCTTTATAAATCAATTCAAAATTATCCGCAATCACACAATATAATAAGAAGCCTCGCAATGATCATCAAATGGTATAAAATAACATTTTTTTTAAGAAATTAAAGCGACGGCACATAATTGTATACCATATACATACAAACAAAAAAATGAATATAAGCATATATTTTTATAATAAATGAATCCCTATTAAAGCGAAATCATGATGAAAATATATATTTCAATATGTATTTTAAAAATCACCACCAGGAAAATGAACAAGAATAGGCTATATTATAATAAATATCTCCATTATAATAAATTTCAATATAAAAAGCCTTTAAAATGAGACGTGTTCGGAACGTTCATGAAATACTACTACATAAAATTGTAGGGACAACCACAATTTCATCGTACGTTTAATAATTGTGTAATATAAAATGATTTGCATTAAAATAATTACTTTATCAGTAGAATAACGAATTTAATTTATATACGGGACAAGCGCCTGTTCACATTAAATTAAACTACCCGAAGCAATCTAGACGTGTTATATTTAAGTACTTCCTGACTTAATACCTAGTGACATTTTCAATTACTAGCTCAAGCATGGAGCACTATGGTTAACCTTTTATTCTATATTTTTTTATATTTTTAAGAAAAAAATTGTGGTAATGCTTGCAGTGTAAAAATATATTTCTCCATATATTCTTCGATTATTATATATATGTTCAGTATTTTTTTTATTTTTAATTTAGAAAACTTTTATTTAGATTATTTTAAATATTTTGTGTAAAGTTGTAATAGACGTTGAACATTACGCAAGTTAATTGATTTTTAAAGATTATTATGCCAATTGAGGCAATAGTGACACCGTTGGACTAGTCGGGTTCGATTCCCACTAGGGGAAATGATAATACTTAAATTATTTACAGTTCAATAAAAAAAACCCAGCTCTGGTAAGAAAAAGCTCTGTGTAGAGCATTATCACTCGACACATAACGTCTCATTTTTGGACAGAAAGTGGAAAACAGAGTATCTTGACACTGAGTTCTTAATGGCTGAGCTTGGCCGTGCCATGCGGAAAACAGCGTGAAGCTACCATATAAATAAAACAATAATTATACATCTAATTATTTATATATTTTAAACATTAATATTTTTGTGGTTGATAATTCTTATTTACAAACGACGAGGCGGATTTGGTAACATTATATCTCGCATAAATCTTATTCTTACAAAGGAAGCTCAAATAAAATTAAACTGACCGTTAATTGACAAGGGGCCCGTTGTCCGTCATAATTGCTTCTTGGAGGAAGTAGGTAACACGATACTGAACGCTGTGGTCGACGAAGAGGCAAGATTTTTTCCGTTACTTTGATTTATTGACGTCTTTTACCACTTCCTTGGACGTTTTTTTTATTTGTAAATCGATTTTACTTTTTACACTTTTAAAGTGTTATTGATACAGTTAGAATGTGAAAAATATGTTTAGATTTTTTTTGTTCTCCGCGTGAGAACAATGCTCACTACAAAAATAAGTTGTACTAAGTAGCTGGAGGCAGATTAGAGGCTTAGTTTGGATGCTTTACAAAAACCACTGGTTCAGATTCCGCTATTCTGTTCAAATGTTTATTATACCAAAACTTTAAAAATGTTTATGAGATTTATTTTATCCATCTTTTAATTAAATTTTCGCAATTTATCGAGAATGTGGTACCTACCTACAAATATATTCTCTATCGTCTCCCTTTAAAGACGTTTTTAGATTAGGAAAAGCTGGAAGTCTATGCTACATTTTATGTAAAAAAATTGAAAAATAATGTTCCTCTAAGTTTTAATTAATCCACCTAACAAATACACTGCAAGGACACGCACTATTTAAAATAACTATAATATTCTACCATTACGGGTTAAACATGATACTCTTGTATTAGGCCTTTTAAATCAAAGTATAGGTAATGATATCATAAATCATTAATTCAAGCGTGAAGGTGTAATGTTGCAGATATGAGCGACTGTATCTGCAACATTACAATGTATCTTACTATCGATAGGTATATTTAAAAATTATACTTTACTAACTGAC
This sequence comes from Dryas iulia moderata, assembly GCA_019049465.1. Classification (NCBI taxonomy): domain Eukaryota; kingdom Metazoa; phylum Arthropoda; class Insecta; order Lepidoptera; family Nymphalidae; genus Dryas; species Dryas iulia. The sequence continues at coordinate 6,065,981 of CM032424.1, read as the reverse complement.
TGACGAATGAAGCAAAAAATATTTCGCGTAAAGAGTTGAAATTTAGAACGTACATTCAATATGTATACATAATTCCGGGGTACTACTAACTAGTGAATATCCTAAAGGGCATCTACACCGGGTTATATGGAACAAAGGAGACAAACAAGCAGAATGCCCACCTGGTGTTAAGTGGTCAACTTCGCCCATAGACATCCACAACATTAGAGTTATGGATGCTTTGTCAGCCTCAGGAATGTAGAACGAAAGAAGGGAAGAAGGGTGCGAATGGTAGGAATAAGGAAAGCTAGCTTACATGTCATCGAATCGGAATACATCATCAGATGTTTGGCGGTTCGTATTTGACACGAGCATTGGTCGTGAGCCAGCCGAAGAACGAATCTCCTACCACCTACCCACTGGGTTACTCGCCTTTTACGGGACACTTCAATTCACTTCACTTTCTGCCCAAAATCGAGACTTTTCGATTTAAACGGCGGAACTCAACGCCGGGTTTTGTCTTGGGTAACAGATCGAAAATAAATTAAATAATCGATATAATAATTACTCCGAGTGGGAATCGAACCTATAAATAGCTGTAGGTAGTTAAATATTTTAACGATTTATTATATAATAAACCGTTAAAATATTTATTTAACTTAAACTTTGCTACTAAGTTATGAAGCAGCTGCTATATAGTTAAATTTTATTGTCGTTTGTAATCGCATATAGAACGCCATCTAGTTTAATTTATAGTAATGTCAAAAACAGTGTGAAGTTGATTTTCTTAACAAAACTTCTTGTTAAGCATAAAAAAATACGATTTTAACTGTAACGAATTTCGAATGGAAGCATATCTGAATACCATGTACATAACTAATTGCTAATTTCCAAGCTTATCACATAAGTGATTATAAAACAGTTTGTATTGAATGTTACTTTCTAAGAATTTTATATAAATTAATAATCTGTAGGTGAATACAACATAGTTTGAGTAAATCGTATCGCAGTAAGACAACATTTGCTTGCAATGGTGATTGGTTGCAGGTTCCGATCCCACTTAAAGGAATAATCTTTTTTTTTTTTATTTTTCCGCTCTGAACATGACAAAGAACGGCGTTGTACTCCGCAACCTAATCGAAAGCACAGGACAGAGTGTTTTGATTCTTGTCTCTCTGCCTATCCTCCCATGCAGGACGAAAAGGTGAGGCTGATAAATAAAAACTTTGTCATTTTTATATTATAACTCTTACGTAATTGTCTCTTTATGCACGATAGGTATAGGTAATAATTGAATTTGCGTCATTTTATAAAATACGTTAATGCATATTTTATGTTGTGATTCATTCTTAAACATAAATTTCTTGTACATAATAAAAATAAATATCAAAATATACATTTTAATAGCCGAATGATAAGAGAAAACGTAATTTTAAGATATTCTGCCCTCCATATTTCACTCTATATAGAGACATTACATATTTAGTGTGGAACCCAACTGAAGGAGGTTATATTACAATTACTTAATATATAATCTATCCTTCGAAAGCAATCAAACTCATAATTGATCATTTTTACAGTTAGGTGTTGGACTGCACCAAGATTTATTTACTTAGCTATTTTCACGAGAAACAAACAGTATTCTAAAAAACAGAATTATATTAAGTAATAAAAATAAAACCATCAAGTTTCCACAAAGCGTAGTTTACAAATTACTTTTTTTTTTCAGCTTCACGCTGTATCCCGCACACAGCAGGGTAGGCAGAGGGAACCTAGTGTTAAGACACTCCGTTCCCCACTTTCCGCCGAAATCGGAGGCTTGCGTGTTAAGTGGCGGAACTCAACGCCGCGATTTACCTCGACACCAGAGCGAAGAAAATGAAAATATAATTTCCACTCCTCGAGTGGGAATCGAACCCACAACCAGTCGTTTACAGTCACACTCTTGTGCCACTGGGCCACGACTGGCCACAAATTACTTCCACCAATTATAATGGCCGATGATATTAGATATAACATTTTTATGATTTAATGTAAATTTAACTAATTATTTATTTAATCAAATTCAAACATAAATTTATAATACAATCGCTATTAAAATAATAATAACATTATTATAAATATACAAAATAAACAATAACTGTACAACAATATGTATTTTCGCTTGTAATGTTATAATATAACAACCATATAGACATTGCCCAAACGGATGTAACCATTTGAGACGTCTGCCCAATTAACCAACCAACAGTGTATCAAAGCGTAATCGATGTGTATTATTGAACCGCGAAGCTAAGATTGTTTTTGTTTCTTTGGCAGAGCTATTTGAAGAATTCTTATCCCCATTCAGTATTCCTTTGATTAAATTCGTTGGATTGCGTTTACGTAGCTATTATCTTCTGTTATTTTGTTATTACGTTTAAATGAAACGTCTTTGGCTTTGGTATTTTATGAGCATCGTTGCTGCTTTAAATACTTGTTTAATTGCGTGTGGGCCATTTAAATAGATATATAATGATATAGATGACATATTTTTAAATATATAACTAAAATATAACTGATCCAGTCGCCAGTCCTGGACCAGTCGTGGGCCAGTGTCACAAGTACAGTCACACACTGTAAACGACTGGTTGTGGGTTCGATTCCCACTCGAGGAGTGGAAATATTTAATATTTCCATTTTCTTCGCTCTGGTGTCGAGGTAAAACGCGGCGTTAAGTTCCGCCACTTAACACGCAATGCCTCCGAATTCGCCGGAAAGTAGGGAACGGTGTATCTTAATACTAGGTTCCATCTGCCTACCCTGCTGTGTGCGGAATACAGTATGAAGCTAAAAAAAAACAAAAATAACTAATTGCTGTCTGTATATGGAGGATATATGAGAAAAAATATGATTATGGGAGTTTATCATTGTAATAGAACCCAAATAATGGTGTTTACTTTTTCTTTCAGTTTTAACTGCAGTATTTAGAATGTTGTCTTAACATTAAATTTAATTTTATTTTGATCAGTACTTAAATAAACAATTCAAACAATATAACTCTGATTTGGCAAAATTGTTACATATATTAAATTTGCTGAAACTATAATTTACGCAGGCGAAGTCTCGAGCGGATCCCTAGTATTCTAATAAAAAAATACTGTTTAAGAACAAAAATCTAATTCAATTACAATTGACACACTTTCATTTTTATATTTATATGACTCTAATACACTGAATCGAAGAGTGGATGATTAAATCGATTTTCTTGTGATTTGTAATTATATTAGCTTACGAAATGTAATCTCATAACGTTCTTACGAGATTATACTGATATATATACGTATACGTAATTTATTAATATGAGCTTCATATATATTTTGTATTTTTTTTTTTTTTTTATGGAATAAAGGAGGCAAATGAGCTGAAGGCCCACCTGGTGTTAAGTGGTTACCTTCGCCCATAGACATCCACAACATTAAAGTTATGGATGCGTGGCCAGCCTTGGGAATGTAGGACAGAAGGAGGGTGGGAATAGGGAGATCTGGCTTACATGCCATCGAACCGGAACACATCATAAGATATTTGGCGGTTCGTCTTTGACATGATAGTGGTCGCGAGCCAGTCGGAGAACGAATCTCCTACCACCCAACTACTGGGTTACCCGCCTCTTACGGGACGCTACCCAGCGGCGGGGGGGAATTGTATTCTTAACCCGTCCCCCCACGGGCTTGTGAGATGAATAAAGAGAAGTTAGTAAAATTGTACTTAAATACGTATTTTCGAGTGAAATTTGAACTAATACTTTTGACTGTATCAGGCACATATACATTGCGTCAGGGATGACAATATTGAAAACAAAAATTAGAAAAAAAACCTATAAAAACAATCCTTTTTCGAATATAGCCTCACCAAGCTCTTCCATTTGATACGAGTATCCTTATTGATGGAGTGCATAAAAAATAACTAGTCCACCATCTTGGATGTTCCGCCATATTAAGTTTAAGAAAACGTCACACAGCTTACCATCCATTATTATCTAATCTAAACGTGTATAAAAAAATCAGTCCAATCAGTTAAAGATATTTAAAATTGAGTTGCAAGGTTCTACCCGAACAAACATACATACACACATTGCTTGTAAAATATATGTTCATATTAAAAAAACTTAGAGTACATTACAGTACATTATTACGTATACAGCAGCTTTCTTTAGATTGAAGTAAAGCGGGCACAGCGAGCAAGCGATCTTATCAGTGTCTTGTCAGTTCTTTTCTACAACCCTCTTTGAACAAGAAAAAATATAGGTACCTATATATAGCGACATTCTTTTGTCATTTATCTTTCGAAAATTAGTTTCTTTTATAAAACAGTTTTTATGTTATATCAATTATGTTTTAAATGTTAATTACTTTTGTTTACTTTTAACGTAGAGGTCGAGGTTTTCATTTTTAAATTATGAATAAAAATTATATATTTTTCAAATATTTTAGTTTAAAATATATAATTTTTATTAATGTAGGTTCTTAGTTATATTTACCGACCCAATTAGATCAATAACAAGAAACATATGAAATCTGAACTATTGTACATACAGCTTACCATATATACCATATTGGCATCAATATTTTGTTAAAAAAAAAACAATGTAGAATAATTGTTATAATACAAAATATTTGTTGTCAATATAAATTAAAATAATATAATATCATTGCCTCGAGTGGAAATCGAATCCACAATTATCGCGTTTACAATCAGTCGTAGCTCCTACCTCGACCACGGCACTATATATCAATAGAAACTTCATTATTTACTTAAAATAGTAAATCTCCATATTAAAATACAAATAAATACTGATGAACAAGATAATAAATATTTATAGCACACCAAGATGGCGTTCGATTCAATTAACTGATTCGAAGCTACAGGTTCTTTGAAAGAGTACAGAAGCGTCGTTCTTAGGTATTCTCACAAAGCATCTCTTTTAATGCATTACCAAATTTAAAAGTAATGTAATGAATGAGCCATTTGCCTAATAGCTCCGTTTCTTGTCCCAAGTACTTTAAATTTTTAACAGTAATCTGTTAAATCTCTGCTTCTTGAGATAGTACATTGCAAGCCTTTTTTTACTAGTGTAATTTACGTGGGCAATGAAGAAAGTGTTTTTGAAAATATTTATTTACCTATATAAATAAGAATTTATTTTGTGATTTATTGATTAAAAGAAATTTATATCTATTATACATACATACCTATAGGTGTATTACACATTTTATATAAAAATTGACGAAAGACCGTCGTGGCGCAGTTGGACTGCGATGTGGGTTCGATTCTCACGTGGGGAAAATTATCTATTATTTTTAATTTCAACGCTTTGGTACCTAATACAGAGCACGGCGTTAAGTTGCGCCACTTAACACGTAACATCTCTATTTAGGCTGGAAACTGGAGAACGGAGTGTCTTGCCACTAGATTGTAACTGACTACTTTGCTATGCAAGAAAAGGCGTGAAGATACCAAAACAAATTACATTATATAGATACTCAGTACATACATGTAACTAAAACTATTTAGAATAAAACTATTTAGAAGAAAACTTTCACAATGATATTATTAGGTTAGTTTAACTAGTTCATTTGAACTTGCTTAGTTCCATTAACCTTATGTGGCCAATTAGCAATAAAGGCACAGATGGTCTTCCGGTGGAAAGAAAGCGCATTTTACATTCCTCCTTATGTAATTGATATACCACTTAGGCTTGGAGTTCCTTAATATTAGTTTAATAAAGACTTTTTTGTATGTTTACTTTAGTTATGCGATATGTTTCTTATGTAAATGTTAATGAATAATAACAACTTGTGCATATATTCCTACACACTGTTAATATGAGTTCAAGCTGTAATATGTAGATTTTAAATGTGTATTTTTTAATTTTAATAAATTTTGCAAATGCGCTACATTAGCACTAAACATTTAACCATTACAGCCCAATATGTATAATTATAAACAATCCTTTCTGGTATGGTAGAATATAATTTAAAGCTGGCCATTAAATATAGGAACGAAGTGGTCATATCTTCTACCATAGCGATAATGCCTTCATATCCCATTCCTATCCTTGAATAAGAAAGAAGTCAATTGTATTATTAATAGAATATATTAAAAGAAATATCTGTAATATCAATAGAAATATTAAGAAAAAAAATATTTAAAGTTGAATATTTAAGAGATTAGATAAATATTGAAAACTAAATTAAACTGGACTCTCTTATGGTATATTTTACAAACTTAGTTAAAACTTACTTAGTTTTAAACTCTGATATTGTGAAAAAAAGGAATTTATAAAAAAATATTTTTTTAAAAAAGGTACAGACCTTATGTCCGTAGTGATATAAATTAAATTGTAAAAAAAAATCCTTTCTACATCTTTCGCTCCAATTGGAGTCTTTTTTAATCGAGGAGCGGAACTCAACGCCGCGCTTTTTCTTGCTATGATGAATGAAATGAAATAATTCGTTAATAATTACTCTCTTCGGTTAAATCGAAGCCACAATCAGTAAAGTTTTTAACCAGACTTTACCACGAAACCATATAATGATTTTATCAATATTATTCTACACAATTATCTATATACAGTATCAATCCCGTATTTAAAGCAATATCTAACAAAGAGTAATTAGTACTTACTACTGAACTTTAATGAAAATATTTACAATCTGAACGTCGATATCTTGATTAAACGACAAAAGCAAACTTTTAGTTAGTGAGCTTCGCATAATGAACCGAAACTTTCAATCAAAGGAATTATAAACCTTATTAAAGTGACTTTCATTGTAATTAATTACTTTGTTTAGATTAAAATCCTTGCCGAAATACTGATATAATTGAAATATAGATGATTTTCGTGATACTCAATTAAGAATCAAACGTTTATAACAAAATTTTAAATAAATATAATTTACAGGATATAGGTATATCAAATTATTTGAATGTAGTTTAAAAGTGTATAAAAATTCTTCGTTATCTGTATAATAATAGAACTGGAGAGGTTTGAATCCTATATTGAAGTTATTAAGCATCATTTAGTTTTCGAACTTCAATTTGGCCCTATTTAAATATTTTTAATATGTCAAAACGATAAATTAAAAATAATCAATATCATAATACAATAACAGTAGCTTTTGCCAGAAAATCTAAAGACAATATCCCTTCTTCACTTTTTAGAGTGGGGAAAGGAAACGAATTTTTATTAATTACCCTGAGTGAGAATCCTAACCACAACCTTTGTGTTCGCAGTCACACACTATCCTATTACGCCGTAACGTCCTTTTTAATATCAATATTTGTTAAAAAAATTGTAAAACTTAGCTATAGTATAAGTTAATAATATAATAATTGTATATAAATATATTAATAATAACACATATACATAGATATACAAAATAACATCTGCAAAATAAAATTATAATACTAATTCACAATCAACCTGCCCTTTTACTGTCGTCAACGCTAAGGAATTCTCGATCAACGCTCTCGTATGACTCATGCTAGCGGGTCATAATCGGACTGATGGCTTTAATAAATCTTATTAGATACGCAAAGTGGCTCTATATGGCGTATTACAGGCATCACTATATGGTGATATGTTTAACCTGTGTCTATTTTAGTTTAGCATTGTATATAATTGTCAATTTCTATGTATTAAATATATTTTTTATTTATTTTGTTCCAATATTTTGAGAGATATGGAACTTGAAATTGCGTTTCTTTGAATAAATAATATCTTTTTCGTCTTGAACACAGTTACTTTGTTAGTCATCAATTCATTTATTAGAACATAATTAAATTAATAATTAGATAATTATTGTTATACCATTAATATAAAAGAAAAAAATGAGCTTCAAGCATTTTCTCGCACAAAGGGATAGTTAGAGAGTGTCAAGATATTCATCCACTTTCCGTCTAAAATAGAAACATTGCATGTTAAGTTCCGGAACTCAACGCCGCGGTGATTATATAATAATTGATAAGTATTTACAGTTCAAATCAAAAACCTTCTCTAGTCAACTAACCATCATATTAAACCATGATAAAACCTCGATACGGTTGTTAAATGTCTTTGTTGTTACCGCTTTCATTCAGATTTCTCTAAGTTTCTCATAACATTACAACTTTAAATGTAACTCCATAAACTCCATAAAAATATTAACTTAACAAAAACTTTATCAATGGTTAGTGGTGAAATACGTATTTACCGAGAAAAAATTCTTAAACATTTTAATGTTAAAAACACTGCCACCATTATACCAATAAAAATATTTTGATGTAAAATTCTTTGTAATATTTTTTCGCATAGTAGGGCAGTCAGAGATACCCTAGTGTCAAGACACTCCGTTGTCCACTTACCACCCGAAAACGAGACATTCTTTGTTAAGTGGAGGAACTTAACGCCGAGATTATAATAATACATATATACTTATTAGAAAGTGTACTAGGAACCACTTTTCCTCTTTGCTCTGCATAGCGGGAAGAGCTGAGCGAAGTACATATTTAATGTTATTACATGTTAAAAAACGTTTGAAAAGTCGTTTGACTTTACTTCTTACAATTAATGGAATAATAATAAAATTTATTCACTCGCGCTAGCTAGGTGAGGTGATATTAAGTGGCGTGGCGCGTGCAATTTCAAAACGTTCTACAGCCTAAGTCTATGGGCACATTTTGGCCATTTAATTACCATTTATTCAAAAACTACAATTACAATTGTCACCAAAAAACTTCATAGCACATAAGACACTGTGCTCAATATCCCTGCTAAATTCAGAGGTCTACTACAAATAGCGCAGGGAGAGTTAAACTACAACGACTCACACACTTTTGACTAGTAAGAATAAATAAAACCCATCAATAAATAATTAAAGTAAAAGAAACTACTATAAGTAATTACTGCAAAAGTAATAAAACTTACATATGTACGTATATTAAACGAATCTATTGTTTAATTTCTCCAACGATATGTATTCATCGTTCATACCTAGGTATATTGTATAGAAAGTCACCTGCAGGTATAGGATTCATTTTTCCATAGAAATGCCTTCTCTTTTTATTCTTCAGGGAGTCGAATTTTTAAAAGCCCCTCGTATGTAGCGAACGTTACAGAATTTTTTAAGTAGTCAGGTTCTAATGGCAAGTATTGTATAATAGTCTTTAATTTCGTTATAACCTAACCTTAAAGCTTAATATAAAGCTTTAAGGTTTTCAGCTTAATTTTTTCTCGCATAGCAGAAAGAGACATAGTGTCAAAACACTCTGTCTTCCATTTACGGCCTCAAAACGATGCACTGCGTGTTAAGTGACGGAACTCAACACCGTCCTTCGTCTTATGTAATAGAGTTAAGATAATTAAATTAAGTACTTCATCAATCTATTATCGACAGCATTAAGTCAATTTTTTCTCAACTTAGGTACATAATATTCAGTTAAAACAAAACCAACAAACATTTTTTACGTCTCATTAAGCGTTACCAAAATTATACAAATTTCTGTTGATTATTAAAATTACAACCAAACTTTGTTCGTAAGTTTTGCCTTAATTTTACTTTGAAACTTAAGTTTGCAAAAAGTATGATTTATGACTGTTAATGCCTAACTGTATAAACTGTTTAAAATAGTTTCGCCTTATCATGCGTGTGCGAAGTTTTAATATGCTACACAAGGAAATTATTGTATATAAAAAAAAATATAGAACAGAGTATCTTGACACTACATTTTCTCAGACACCCTACAGTGTTATATAAAGCTCGAAATTGTTAAGAAAAATAATATTTTTATACCTAAGCATAATTTATGACATACAGATTTTATTATAAACACGATATAAAATTATTTTTAAAACTATATTTAGCCCAAGTATTGACACCCTTACAAATTTTATATGAAAAGCGTAAATTTCTGCACCAAAACATAACTAAAAAAATATACGTTTGCAAAACACGAACTCGCTTAACAAGTTCTTTACTTGGCGTCTACCAAGTACCAAGTGGACTAGAAAGGCGTTCGCTACCGCCTCCACTCGAGAGCACTCGAAATAACAAACTAAAAACAGTTTAAACTTAAACAAAGTTTAATTAAAGGTGACAACCTGTTTTTTTTTTTACACAATTAAAACAAAAATTTAACTGTCAAATAACTTAATTAAAACTTTTCAACTTTACCTCAGACAAATCTGAATCGCCTAAAAGTTTTTCGGTGATTGTAGGCTTCTTATCGGCTAAGGTAAAGCCTAGGTACATCACTAGTAACACCACTTTAGGTCCCATTTCGTCAAACTTATTCCACTAGCACTGCACTCGCGTAATATCGTCGGAAGAGACGCGCGGTAGGTACCGTAACGCGGCGGTAAATGCCGTGCTAGAGGCTACGGTGCCGCGTCTCTGCCCTGCTCCCGCTATATAGATGAAGTAATGTTTGTTGGTCAGACAACTTGGTATTCATTCAAAAATAACGAATGTTGAGGTCGCTAACGGATTTTAAGGTTAATGTCAAATATAATAGACGTATTTTCTTATTTATGCCTTTTTGTTGCTTTGTTTGGTTTTGTGTTTATAATTAATTGTTAGTTTAAGTGGAATGATGAATATTTTGCTTAAGGTTTTGTTAGTACAGTGTTTTGTAGGGTACAGTTGGTATTTCTATTTTTAACTTTATATATTTTTATTTATATATATATATATTATCTGTTATAATTAGTGTCGTAGTAATCATTTTATAATTATAAAAATATATGTAGTAGCATTAAAATATAAATGATTATATATTAATTAATAATTCCCTTTTTTATTATAATTAGTCGTTTCGTCACCAAAGGTTGTCTGTAAAAGATTGCTTAAAGCAATAGACCGCCTTTGCATACATTTTAACTTATCTATGTATTGTATCTCTCTTGTGTGTTTTATATGTGTGCAATAAAGTGTTATTGTATTTTATTCTAATTTTACCATTTATCCCGCACGCAGCAAGGTAGGCAAAGGGAACCTAGTGTTAAGACACTCCGTTCCCCACTTTCCGCCGATTTCGGGGGCTTTGCGTGTTAAGTGGCGGAACTTAACGCCGCGCTTTGCCTCGACACCAGAGCGAAGAAAATGGAAATATTAAATATTTCCACCCCTCGAGTGGGAATCGAACCCACAACCAGTCGTTTACAGTCACACACCTGTGCCACTGGGCCACGACTGGCCACTGACTGGTATTTTATTCTAATTTTACCATTTATTTTATATTCTATTGGACGCATTTCAATAACTAATATAGCGATATTCAAGGTCTAAAAAAATACTTACGTTTTATTTTATCGTATAGAGAATGTAATGTTTTGTTAATAGGTTCCCTATATTCCCTATGCGGAAAAAAGTGTGAAGTGGTAGAAAAAATGATTTTTTGTTCACATTTACAATAAGTTACTCATATTGGATCAGGTAGCTGATATGTTGGTAAGTTGCGCAATAAACACAATATTAACATAGTATTTACAAAACAGTACATATAGCGTAGTATCTAATGTCAAGGCTTTCTTTAGTACACATTCCCGCCAAAATCAAGACATTGCATAACGAGTAATGGAACTCAACACTGCGCTTCATCTTAGGTACCAGAGCGAAGAAATGTAAATAATTTAAATGTAATCATTGCACTGAATGGTAACCAAACCCACAATCAAACCCACAACCAATGGCATTTATACTTAGACTCTGTTCCAATGTGGCCCTATTGCTTCACTGACTTATTTAATTTTTAAAAAAACCCATTAATTAATAAAAAAATGACTTTTTAAAGTGCACTGACACTAAGTTCTTTACAAGTCTAGGCTTACCTTCTGAGTACCGAAAAATGTAACAAAAAAAAATATGATTAAAATAATTAATTAACACAAATTCAATAAAAACATCAACGACAGTAAGACATAAAACCCAACTAATACAATAGATTAGGGAAGTATTTCTTTCCACAATACAATCAGTTCTCATCACGTTTATCAGCACAATGCAATGCTATAAGCAGGTAGAAATTGGGAGTTCTTTGTAAAAACAAGGCACAATTGCTTGCGGGTGTCGGTCGCGCATCTTAAACAGGTATTTCCTGCCACGAAACCTCTTTGTCAATCGCTCTTATTTTATACTAATAACGTTTAGCGACTTCGTATGCGTGTATTTTTAAACTTAAAATTCTATTTTTGACGTAATTGTAATTTTTTTTTTATTTTTTTTTAGCTTCACGGTGTGTGCCACAAGCAGTAGGGTAGGCAGAGAGAACCTAGTGTTAAGACACTCCCCATTTGCTAACGAATTTTGGATGCATTCCATGTTAAATGATGGAACTTAACGCCGCGCTTGTTATGAAACATTTATTTTTATATATATTTTACATTGCATTAAATACTTCTACTCGAGGGAGCAGGAATCTTATTAAAATTTTGAAAATTCTTCGTTGGTCATCTCCTATAATGCTTAAGGAATCTACTAGCCAAATCACTACTAGCCAAGTCACTCAGTAAAGGGAGAATTTTTTATATCAATATGAACGAATGTTGAATAATATATTAGTAGTAAAGTGATTAAATGTAGCTTATTATTACAAATGTAGTAGGTATGAATTCCACTGTAACGCAGTTGTACAATGGATTGCTGTGAGTTCGATTCCTACTAAGAGAAAGAGATAGTGAAGTGGAGTGTAAAATATTTTTATTTTGCAAATTTATAAAAAATAATAAAATTGGATTATTTTTGTCGCATTAAAATAACCGCTATTGCATTTAATGCATTGTGTATATACCAAAATATTTTTTTATTATTTTTCTCGCTCTCTCTCTCTCTCGCCTGTCTGTTTCTTTTGGCTAATCTTTAGAACGGCTGGACTGATTTTAATGGGACTTACACTGGCAGGTAGCTGCTGTACGAGCAGTAACTTAGGCTTTTATTTTAGATTTTTTTTTTGGTTAAATTCAACAGACAAAGTCGTGGGCGCAGCCAGTCGTGAAGGGATTTCATTTACTCTATTTTAATTTATTTTATCTCGATAATAAAAAAACATTTAAGAATCGTAAACCTTCTGACGCCCTCAAATGTCATTAATAACTTTGTTAGCTACAACATTGTCAAATATACAAACGAACTAAATAATATTCCGCTAACAAAATATATGAGGCTCTATTCCTATATTACGAGTGAAAATACTCGAGTTTCTAGCATATTTGTAAAATATTTACTTGAAAAATTGCAAAGCTTTTAGAGAATATACGTAACATTATCATTTAAAATGTTTTTAGTATAAAAATTAACTTCTATTTAATTCCATTTAAGTAGATTATGAAAAAAGGCTCGACATTTGAAGTGGGACCGTGTCTGCTTGTAGTGCCATTAGTTGTAGGTTCGATTCGAAGAAGAAATAATGTATTTAATTTATTTTAATTTTGATTTAGTATGAAAAACGTGACGTTGAGTTCCGTCATTCAATTCGTAATGTTACTAATTCGAACGGAAAGTGGAGAACAGAGTGCCTAAGCCACGCCCGGGCAAATGGCGGGCCGCGGGCCGGATCGGGCGGTAGAATTTTGTCTGGCCCGAGAAGCATTGAAATATTATGATTAAAAACACAAATGTTTGTTTTTGTCAAACATAAATTAATGCATAAAAAATAGATAAAATATTAAGCAATACATTATCAGGACCAAATTTTCATCTGCAATGTGGCCCGACTATTAAAATATTTGCCCACCCCTGGGCTAGGCTCTCTGCTTTCTCTGAAAGAATCAAGTTGAAAAAAATGCATACAACACAAAGGAATATTTTTTTATAATTTATGCTTCAACTTCAAACTTGCTATATCCGTTAAGTAAGCTGGACTAAACTAGCATACCACTGTGCAACTATGTTCGTCGGAATACTGATCTCATATTATATTCAAATTTATGAGAGAGTTTCGACTGAGGTTATTCTACATCGTCTTTCTCCAGTAATAATGTATTGAAGTGGTATTTTGGCAAAATGTACGGTTCTCGATAATATTATAACTTAAGTGTCTATTTAAATATATTTTTTATTATTTTCGTACAATAATAAAACAGTAAAAAATGGTTTTAAAAACAGCATCTATCAGCTACAAGTATCTATCAGCTTTTCTTAATCCCTATTCTTACCTATCTTTCTTCATCCTTCAGTCCTAAGGCTGGCAACATATCTACAACTTCTCTAATGTTGTGGATGTCCATGGTGGAAGGTAACTACTTATCATGAAGTAGTCCCTTTGCTCGTTTGCCACCTTTATGCAGCAAAAATATAAATAAATAAATCTGTGTCTGTGCCGATATTAAGCGCTGTGAGCGCGCTTTATTTTTATGTAATTTGTCTTAATAAGAATTGTTAACATGATGTGGCCAGTCGTGGCCCAGTGGCACGAGCGTGTGACTGTAAACGACTGGGTTGTGGGTTCGATTCCTACTCGAGGAGTGGAAATATTTAATATTTCCATTTTCTTCGCTCTGGTGTCGAGGTAAAGCGCGGCGTTAAGTTCCGCCACTTAACACGCAATGCCTCCGAATTCGGCGGAAAATGAAGAACGGAGTGTCTTAACACTAGGTTCCCTCTGCCTACCCTACTATGTGCGGGATACAGCGTGAAGCGAAAAAAAAAGTTAGCATGATGGTTGTTTTACGTTGACTTACATAAAAACATACTTTAATATTGGTTATTATTAATGAAAACTGCCCACCACACTTAGCCACAACTAATTTATAACTTAGCTGGTATAAGGCTATCATAGTTAAACATCACATGGAGCATATGGAAATACTAAATTTTTCTACTCCTCGTGTGCGAATCGAAACCACAACAAGTCGCGTTTATAGTTACACTTTGTGCCCCTGGCCCTATAGTACGTGATAAAGTCACAAAAATTCAACATATTCAATTGAAATAAAACAATAAAAACATTATATCTGTACATTTAACCCTAAATCATGTAAGTGTAGGGTAATTGATTTCAAAAAGTGGAATTAGAACTTGCTGAAGAATTTAAAAATAATGCGACGAAGCATTTCACATTTGCATAAAAAAATTAAAAAAATGGATAAATAAAGAACTGAACTGAACTAAAAAATTTGAAGTTGATGTATACTGTATAGATAAATATGTATTAAAAGAACGGATACACCATCTGGTAATTAATCTTCAATAATCGAATCGCATTGAATACTGAGATGACAATTATATTATAGACCGTCTACTCTAAAACTGAACGTCCCTTCATTGGTCTCCAAGCATATGCCACACAATGCAGACACAATGCACACATGCTTATCATTGGTTAATTAGTGAATGATCACTAAACAATCAGAAAAAAATAATATTATATATATTATAATGATTAGCATTAAAAATCGTCTTCGAAACCAATTTAATTTTTGTAATCTATACTATGTAATATGTATTCTTTATCTATGAAAAACTGCAAATATTATTTTATAATATGTTAGTAGTGAGATGTGAATACTTCTCGTCAGCTATATAGCTTTTCCAGTGTTTGAGTATTTTATATGGATTTTGAATACAACTGACTCCGTTCTCCGATTTTCGACCATTAAGGTAGGTAGGTAAGGTAAGGTCACACGTGCGATGCAAACTATTTGCTTTTTCTAGTTAGACGGGGAAATATATAAAGTATTTGATTGAGGTTCTAAGTAGAATCGGTAACTGGTAACGGATGAATTCCAGTAGACGCAGTTCAAGTTCGAACTGTTCCGAGTTCAGATAGGAGTTCCGAGAACATATAGAAATGTTTCCGAATTTCATATTGAGGAACTGCGCTACAATATCTATAATAAGTATTTTTAGAACAAATGTGTAGGATATATTTAATAATATCATACAAAAATAAAATAATGTTTTCCCAACATGTTATTATAACTTATCATATTTATTTTTTATTACTAATCGCAGAACGAAAATGTAATATATTTCCATTGTTGCTGTTATTTGTATATAATTTTTAAAGGCGAAAGTCTGTGTGTTTGTCTGTCATGCTTTCACGGCTAATCTACCGGTCCGATTTGGATGAAATTTAGAATGAAAGTAGTAAAAGTGACTGGGTCTAACATAGGCTACTTACTTTTTCAAAAATCAACCTCTAAAGGGTTGAAATAGGGTATGAAAGTTTATATGAAAAATCTAAACCGCTTGACCAATTGTAATGAATTTTGGCACAAATATAGTTAGATAATCTAAGCTTAAACATAGGCTACTTTATTTTTTAAAAATGCGCTCCCGAGGGTTGCCATATAACGAAATAATTCATGCGGCGAAGCCGCGAGCCGGCCGCTAGTTTGTATATAATTTTTAATATTTTACCAAAGACAGCATATTTGGTGAAGATACACGTACTAGAATTCCTTTGAGTGAATTCTCTATAAATATTCCTTTAGCGTACCTCTTAATACATCAACCGTAGAAATATTTTTAAATAAAGCATAGTTGTCGGGGTTGTTATGAATATTATCGAAAATATTTGTATTGACGACTCTGGTAAAAGTTTCTTAGAGAGTATTATATCACTGTTGTATATTGATTGCCTTTACACTAAATGGTTGTAGGTTCGCTTACCATTCGTGGATATTTTTTATTTCTTTTATTTTTCTCTCTCACTCAATGTGTTGAGTGGGAGAGAAAATAAAAAAAATACATAAATATTGGTTCAAAATTATTAAAGTCGAGAGTGGCGTCTCTTTAAGGCTAAAAAATGCAAGAATAGAATTGTTAGGTTTATAAAGCTAAAAATAATAAAAATATCCTCTTTAATTAAAAATATGTATGCTGTTTGAAATATAAATTAGAATCTGGATTTGAAAAAAAAAGAAGCACATAGGATACTACAAAAAACAGAGTGTTCATTAATATATGGACGTCAAAATGATCTTGTTACATTCCTTGTACGTCGTAGTCCCTAAATATATATACATATACTAAAATAAAAATTAAAAACATTTTCTTTTTTTTTAATTTTCCTGTTATTAAATTACAATATTATATGTAGGTGTATCATTTTATATTAGTGACAAAGGTATTATTTTTTTAGGATAATATATTATTTTTCGAAAATTACATTTCACGATAACAATAATATTGTACAAATTGCAATTGTCTTTTCAATAAAATAAAACCAGTTTACTCAATATTTAATTTTATTATTAAAAAATAATTAAACTTATCACTTAATGGAAATAAATAATTAATTATCTTAATTATCCTACTTACTATGCATTTTCTATTTACAAATTAATTAATGTATCAGCCTCTTGGGGACAATGGCAATAATGCTTGTATGAATATTAGCTGTATTGTAAGTTCATATCTCATCTTTGTATGCGCATTAGCTCGTATATTCTCTGAATATAATAGGCTATGATTTCGAATAATCAGTTTCTGGGATAGCATAATATATATATACGAGATACAGCGTGAAGCTAAAAAAAAATATATATTATTATTTGTTTGTGAGCAAATCACATAAAAATCACAAATAGCGGAAAATTGATACGTTGTTATTTTTTACACTATAGTTAAAAATGAATTAATTGTTAATTGTGATTTCCTCACAAGCAAATGATCATTGAGACAGTGCGTGTTGAGTGGCAGAACTCAACGTCACGCTTTGTCTTAGGTAGCAGAGATAATAAATGAAAATTTAAATATAATGATTCCCTGAGCGGTAATCGAATCCACGACTATCGCTTTGCATACAACATGTCCCATTGCGCCATTATGACCTTCGATTCACTGTTAAAAAAATAAATGTCATGTAACATTATGATATACAAGATGTTCAAAAAGCTGGAAATGAAAACATTTCGCATATCTGGCCTAAATATATATACAGTTATATTGCTGTTTGATGTCTGTCATTTCTGCCAAAAAGCAAGGGGTGATAGAGGGCCCTCAGACGGGAGTAATTGTCGAGTGTTGTACATATTTATATGTATCCTTCTTTATTTTGATATAATGGATGTCAGTGAGAAGGGAAACTGGGGACGACGAATAAAGTAGTAATATGAATGCTTGTATATATCAACGAGAGTCAAGAGTCTTGCGGTACGCTACCTTTATAATTGCTATTGATATACTTATATGTATGTGTTACATATTTTTGCTTTTGTATTAGAAACTTGCTGTATTGTTTTAGTTAACATTTTTTTTTGTTGTTCTAAGCGATATAATAATGTGAAGAATTAGGTAAAAGTCTCAGATAGACTTAGTGTAAAATGATTAAGCAAAACTTGGTTAGAGGCGCATTATATATTTTTTTGGCGTCACGCTGTATCCCGCATACAGCAGAGTAGGCAGAGGGAACCTAGTGTTAAGACACTCCGTTCCCCACTTTCCGCTCAATTTTTTGGAGGCATTACGTGTTTTTACATCATGATTATATTAAAATTATAATTTCTTCTCTCTGATACCTAAGTAAGTGAAAGAGAGAATTTACTCTCTTAGTGCCATGCGGAAACTTTGGGCGGTCCCTTTTTTTAGTTAAATAAGTAACTAACCTTTAAGTATCCTGTTTAGACGTTTTATATGTTTTTAATTTTCAATAGACTGACCAATGAAGGTGACTAATATTTTTATAAGCATTTTTATTTCGAACGTGCCCATGTTTAAAATGGTGCGTTATTTTAGTAATGGCTCTTCGATTGAGGTATAAAGTTGTAAAAGTATATAATTCTTTGTATTCTACTAATTATGCCTTTTATTTTAAATGTTTGTTATCAATAAAAATCCGTAGACTAAAAGTATCGTTTAAAATATCATCTTTCAACTCGAATAAAACGTAACCTCATCTGTTGAGAATACTAAGCAGGCAGCTAGGGAGCCTTTAAAAATTAAAAGAATATAAAACAAAGGCTAAACACGTTCGTCTGGTCGCGGCAATTTTGTGTGCATGACAAGAATAACCCTACAAAATCAATTTTATATAAAAAAATATGAAGAAACAATTTAAATACCTTACTGGTACAATTTAATGTGCATAATATTATTTTTTTATTAGTATCACGTTACCAATATGAAGGTTTTTATGAGAATTGCTTTTATAATAGGAATTTGATTTGGGATATTATTTGGCGCCAGTCGTGGCCTAGTGGCTGTAGGTGTAAACGACTGGTTGTGGGTTCGATTCCCACTCGAGGAGTGGAAATATTTAATATTTCCATTTCCTTCGCTCTAGTATCAGAGGCAAAGCGCGGCGTTAAGTTCCGTCAGTTAACATGCAATGCCTCCAAATTCTTCGGAAAGTGGGGAACGGAGTGTCTTAACACTAGGTTCCCTCTGCCTATCCTGCCTGCAGTGTGCGGGATACAGCGTGAAGCTAAAAAAAAAAAAAAAGATATTATTTGGGACAGTCGCATCTCAAGACATTGCTTGAACTATATATTATATGATTATTTTGCAAGCTGTATTTTTAATAGATGGAACTAAGGGAACAATCGTTAAGCAACGATTTCACTGTTAAATTAATTTATGAATTGTTATTATTGTTATTGTTAACTTACAATTGTGTAAATTTTACAGTATGTATTCAAATCACTGTGGGTAGCCATACTGCATATAGTTCAATTAAAGCTTGAACGCGATCTGAACTCGCTCAGATTCCGTTCCGGAATTTTAAACTATATATACAGTTGTTTAAAACTAATACACACACAGTACACAGGTATGTATATAAGTTTGCTGATTACTCTTACTTTTCGCCTTCTAAAGGTAAACAAATCATTTATTTTACAAGCTTTATTACGCATGTATAACAAAATTATGTTAAACAATAGAAGTACATAATATTTATTATAGTACATAATTCACATGATTATTTATTATATTACTAACAAAATAAAAAATTATGACTCAAAAAATTGTTGCCCTGTTTTATACTTGTTAGAAGCTTTTATCCAAAGCATTAGCTTTACCAAAAGCGTTAGCGTTCAACAAAATTCTCTTATTCCTTATTGATACTAAAATAAATAAAATTTATCCAGGCGTTCTTACTATTTAAAACATTTTTCTTAATTCTATTTACGGAAACAACTTAAAAGAGCCAATTTGATAGTCTATATATGAGACTAAGATTTTTTGAAATAAATATAAATAGCTTCCTAACATAGCACGGTCGGTCGACCGTTAATTAGCTACGCATGGTGACAGCGACATGATCTAATGAAAATGTAAAGGCATAATTTGGCAAGAATTCTGCTGCTTATTTAGGTTAACATGGCATTAGGTTATGCATAATAAAGTTGTTAGAGAGTTCGAAGCACTGGCTCCAGGCCAGAATGCGTAACGATAAATGTTGCCGAAAAATTTTGTTGCGAAGCCTGGTTTTCGTGACGGCGTCTAATTATAAGTTGCAGACATGGGGAATGTAATAAAACTTTTGTGTTGATATGTTTGAAACTATAAAATGGATTGTTTGAACAACTATATATTATGATACATGAATATGCTCAGGAACCTGGACAAAGCGCGGCGTTTAGTTCCGCCACTTAGTACGCAATGTCTCGATTTCTGGTAGAAAGTAGAGAATGGAGTGTCATGACAATAGGGAAAAAATGTGAGGCTGCAAAAAAAGATTTGCTTAATTGAAACTATTATCTACAGTTTAAATTATTTTTTACAGCGGAATTGCGGAACATAACGCCGCGGTTTGCCTTAACACCGGAGCAAAGAAACAATATATTTCCACTCGTCGAGTGGGAGTCGAACCCACAACCAGTCACTTTACAGTCACACTTTGTGCCTCTGCGCCACGACTGGCCCTTTTGTCCTTTTTTTAGTTCAGGTAGATTTTAACTATAAGTTGTTAAAAGGAAACCATTTAACTAAAATAATTCGAAAATATTCATCAGTTATATAGAAACAAAAACAATGAAGATATAAATATTTTTCCACTACGAAAATATTTTTAAAGAAAGTTCCAAGTTCCCAACATGTTCTATTGAAGCTTTAGATTAGACTGGTCGTCGCTTGAAAAGACTTATAACGCCAATACTAGGATTTAGTGGACTCAAATAAATCTAAAAGGATAAGTGTAAAACATAAAAATAGAAACATTTTAAGTTTACCAATATTCTTTTCACAATGTGATTTTGCGAATAAAAGTCATGGAAACTTCCTTTTTTAATACAGAACATATTATTTATTATTATTCAGTTTACTTTAGTACTTTTGGTCTTCGACCTAATGATAAGTTTCTCCTTTGTTTATTATCAGACAATTCTAAAAATTTTAAAATACGGTTTCAGGCTTTATTCCCGCATTTCAGGGTAGACCCTAATCTCCAGACCCACCGTTTTCCACTATCCGCCTGAAATGAGGCATTTTATGTTGAGTAGCGAAGCACAACGCCGCACTTTACCTTAAGTATGCAAGGTGTCCCGTTTACAATAAAAAATAAATAAATAATTAGATATGTAAAAATTAAAAATAATGTATATGGTAATATATGTAATGTAAATTTAGTGTAATTGTAAATTGTAAATTTAGTGTAATACTTGGACTCTTTTAGAAGTAATGTTTAAAATGAAAATGTAAAATACATATGTTAACAGTGAAAGTGTAAAGGTACATACTCATGTCCGTAGAGCATAAATATAAACAGTTAAAAAAAAGTTTACCTTAAGTACCAGAGCGACGAAACGAATAAATTTTACGATTTTTTTTATAATCATTCCCACAAGAGAGAGATTGAGAATCGAACACATAACCAATTGCGTTTACAGTCAGACACTGTCCCATGAAGCGACAATGCTCTCTAACGCAAAACTTTGCTTACCAACATGGAAACGCATTTTAAGATATATTTTTATTGAATAATTTCGATTTTAAATATACTTGAGTTTAGGAAATTATCAACAAAACAATTTATATTTCCCAACTATTCGTAAATAACCATTTTAAATATTCCATATACGAAAAATACATACATTATTTAAACGGTTAATAAATAAGTTAGTGCACCCTTGTACCTAGGATATCCTGAGTCCGGAAACGTGAGGGGAACGCGGAAATACGCGCGGGTTAAACGGGTGCGCCTAACCCACAAAATGTATGTGGCGTAAACATAATTTGCTTGATCGCAAAAATACAGGATAGTTTTATTATCATTTTCAATATTATATTAAATAATAGTAAATTATTGTAGGAATTATTATATTTATGTTGTTTTCAGTTTTCTCCTATATGGTACTTAAGGCAAAGCTAGGTGTCAAATCTCATCACTTAACGTAGTCTCTCGATTTCTTGCGGAAAGCGGAGAACAAAGTATCTTGATTCTAGGCTCTCCCTGAATTATCTGTTATGCAGAAAAAGGCTTAAAGCTGTTTTTTAGGTAATACAGCATTGTAAATTTGCGACCAAGTATGTAAATATCATGAAATCTTGAAAATAAGAATATCATATTATTTATATTTTACAGCTTTAAGCTTTTCCCCCATATCAATATTTGGGGCCAGTCGTGGCGCAGTGGCACGAACGTATGACTGTAAACGACTGTTTGTCGATTCCCACTCGAGGAGTGGAAATATTTACTATTTCCATTTCCTACGCTTTGGTATCAGAGGTAAAGCCCAGCGAATTCGGCGGAAAGTGGGGAATGGAGTGTTTTAACACTAGGTCCCTCTGTCTACCCTACTGTGCGTGGGATACAGCGTGAAGCTAAAAAAAAACAATATTGCCAGAGACAACGTAGAGTCAAGACACTATGTTCTCTTTTCTCCGTCTGAAATCTAGCCATTGTGATTAATATTAGGAATATATTTAACGATAATATAAATTAACAAATAATAAACAGTTAATATTTTTAACAAGAATTGAACCAAAACTTTGTTAATCCAATCACAACACAATATAAATAAAAACATCAATACAATATCGATTTCAAAAATTAACTGATTTTTCATATATAAAACGAAAATAAGTAAGAAGAAAATTTATTACTAATCCAAAATATATCAAAGTTTACTTTAGATATTAACCTGTGGTCAGAATTTTGGTGGCACGCGCAAAATATAACGAAGTCACGGCAACCGATATCGGAACACGCTAACTAATATGTGAAACTAGTGTCGTTTAACTACAGAATACGCCTGGATGGACGCCAGCGGCAAAGTTGATAGTTGTTCAACCGAAATCAATTAGTTATAATAGGGAAATGTATCACAGCAAATTGGGTGCACAGTGTAGTGGATTTTGTGTGTGTATGTTTATATATTTATTTTGGTGATTGGTTTTTGTTTATAGTTAAAATATATAAATGTATAAGGGGATAATGTTTATAATATAGTATATAATGTAGTACATAATGTTTATAATATAGTATAGTAGCAGTAGTAGTAGCAGTAATAGTAGTAGTAGTAACAGTAGTAGAAGTTAAGGTACTGTGGTTTTTTTTTCTAGATACGTAAGGCTTTATATTTTATTTTAATTTTATGTTTTTCTATTATTTGTCATAGTAATGATACAATAGAAGCTTATTATTTTATATTGTCGTAAGATAATATTGATTTTGTTTACTGACAAAATGAGACGCTTAAAACTACATTCGACATCAATGTTTTTCTTTTAGTTTTTTTTTCAATTGATTAATACCCTAGAGTAAATAAGTATTATTCTAATCCCTCCTCGAATCTCTTTTGATGCTTGTGTAAGAAGTTGCTTTTTGCTTTAACAAAGTTTATGTTTAATTTATATAACTGTTAGTTATATTAAACATTTCAGAATATTTAATTGTATATGTCTAAAAAGCTTTTTGTTTCTGCTCTTCATCTATATAGACTTTCACTATGTCCGTCACCTCTTGTACTCCTCCGTCTTTTTTCTCAAAATTTTCGTAAAAACGAAATCCAAAGTTTTTAATGATAAGTAGTAGTATTTAATGATTAGCAAGTAGACGTTATAAATTAAAATGTTGCTTTATAACCTCTCGATAGATAGTCTGAATGAAATCCATAGCATTCACAGAATACATAGTGTCAAGACACTCCGTACTCCACTTTCCTCCCGAAATCGAACTGACAATGCCGCGCTTTTAATTATTGGGTACTCCTCATACTAAATTCCTTTTATAAAATTCTTATTGACATACGTTATTTTATTTAATTTAGATTTTGAATTTAAATTATACTCTGTTCTTATTTAACTTGATATGTTGGTACCAAAATTACAGGGCTGCGGCAACAGAGTGGACATGCCGCAAACCATTATGGGGAGGGAGGCTTTTATAGTCCAATTAGGAAAAATAACTTAATTACATATCTATTTCAGTGATCGTAATGCCAATGTTATCTTGTCATTATTTATGTATATCTTAGATGATGAGGGTCGCAATGGAGGATACTTTAATTATATATACATACATAAATACGCAGTGGCCAGTCGAAACCCAGTGGCACAAGGGTGTGACTGTAAACGACTGGCTGTGGCTGTTCGATTCCCAGTCGAGGAGTGGAAATTATATTTCCATTTTCTTCGCTCTGGTGTAGTTCTGGTGTAAAGCGCGACGTTAAGTTCCGCCACTTATCACGCAAGCCTCCGAATTCGGCGGAAAGTGGGGAACGGAGTGTCTTAACACTAGGTTTCCTCTGCCTACCCTGCTGTGTGCGGGATACAGCGTGAAGCTAAAAAAATACGCATGGCAAAGTATGGTGATGAGATACGTTTAGGTTTTAAATTACATATTATTTTTTTATTATTATTTTTTAAATTACTGCTTTTAACTGTTTTAGTATATTTATAAATTGCGTGAAATGATTTTTTTCTTCCCACATTTGGTATTGGAAAACTAATATTAGGAAACACAACAAACATGAGGACAGTTTCTAAGAGGAGCGAGTTCGAATCCTGTCAATTGCTCATTTTTTTAAATCTTCCTAAAATATATATTCTAAGCAGACCTTTGCAGAATGAAAAGAATCGGAGAGTAAGTGATAAAATTATATGCTGATTTTAATAAACTCTCAATTTAAATATAAATACAATAATTCACTTAACGCAATGGTTTGTCTTATCTATAGAAAAAAATAAAATAATTAAAATAATGATTTTCCCGAGTAAGAATTGAATCCACAAGTTTACATTTAGATGTGATCTTAATGCGCCAGGATAACCCAAACGAGCTTTAGAAAAGAGAAACTAAAAATTAAATTTTTATATGTATTCATTATTATATTGAAAAATCCTCCATATTATAAAACGTGTTTACAAAATACATTTGACAAATTCATACAGGAATTAAAATACATTTATGACAGACATATTTATCATTTCCTAAAAATGTAACTTAAATGACACTTTGGCCAGTCGTGGCCCAGTGGCACAAGCGTGTGACTGTAAACGACTGGTTGTGGGTTCGATTCCCACTCGAGGAGTGGATATTATATTTCCATTTTCTTCGCTCTGGTGTCGAGGTAAAGCGCGGCGTTAAGTTCCGCCACTTAAGTCGCAAACCTCCGGATTCGGCGGAGAGTGGGGAACGGAATGTCTTAACATTAGTTTCCCTCTGCCTACCCTGCTGTGTACGAGATACAGCGTGAAGCTAAAAAAAAATAAAAAAAATAAAAATGACACTTAGGTACGAGTACACAGAGAAATGATTACAATTAAAATGTCACTGTTTCTTTTGTGTCAGATAACGAAGCACTGCGTTAGTGGCCACTACACATACACAAAACTTTCACATTTAGAGTTAGAACAGGAAATAAAAGCGCATGTATGAAAATCTCTATGGTAGATAGGATAAGTTTGACAAGAGGAATATTTAATATAATTTTATTTTTATTCTGGCTAATCTTTTCTCCAGATATCATCCTTTTTTTTCGCATAGTAGAATGAACTGAGAGACTAGTTCTCGCTAAGAGAATCTGTTCTCAACTTTTTGTTCAAAATCTAGACATTGAGTGTTGAATAACAGAACTCAACTTCACGTTTTGTTTTACTAAAGCAAATAAATTAAAATACATTAAATACTATCGTTCTCTCGAACGGGAATAAGGCTCATAACCATCAGATGCCTCAATTTTGCCTACATTTTTTATTTTATAATAATAAACTTATTATCATTTTATTTATCTCCTTCCATTTATAAATACTATCAACAGAATAAGCCAATAAACAATGTGTGAAATGTAACGCTTTTTTCCTTTCCTCTACGAGATGAAAGGCGGTATGGACGTCCGACGTCGGACGCCGAACAATGTGGCGCCTAATAGGATTTCGTACAGCTGTACAAAATCTATGGCCAACGGCTAAAGACGTCAAAGTCAATATGTTCAGTTATTGTGGAATTAGCGAACATTTGATGTATTGTATTTTGTAAAAGAAATAGAAATTAGCATTTATTTTTTAGGTTTTATATAAATTTTATTTTTTTTTATTAAGTCTATACTAGTCTGCCATCAGTCTATATATTTAAGGTACTACAAGTAGAAATTAAGTTATTTAAACGTTTTATGCTGCATATTCATATGCACGTTGACACAAAGATTTTTGAGTAAGTTACGGCATTTTTATTTTGGGTTTTACATAGTAGGCTAACATGGTTCAGTGGAACAGCGTCCAATTATTCTTGTGAACGGCAGTGGGTTTGCTTCTCATTTGGTAGAACGACGATAATGTAATTACTTTAGGTGATTAAGACAAAGGGTCGGCACTCAACACGTAATTCCTGAATACTGACTGAAAGTAGCGAACAGAGTATCTTGACATTATGTTTTCACTATCTTGCTATGCGGCAAAAGAATGAAAGTATTATCCGATTTAGTTTCGCAAGAACATTTTAAATATAAATATACTTCCAATAGTAATCATGTATTTTATTACATTTTAAGTAGTACAAATTACTCTATTTGTATAATATAACAAAATATGTTAATAAATTAATTTTAACTCTTTCTAATGAACAATAAACAACTTAAATCTTGAAGAATTTTAAACAAATGCTCATAGTTTGCACAAAATCCTAAAATATACGCTACAAACGAGAATCTTTACTATCTAGATAACATGGCAAGCCTCTATAAATTGCTGCCAGTGAGGTGTGCTGAAGACAGGAACAATCACGTCGCTGTAAGGGCTGTTTTCCATTATATACATAGACTAAGAAAATGAAAATATCAAAGATTATACTTCAGAATACAAAAAAAGATTTACGCTTTATCCCTCATAGCAGGGTAGACAGACAGAACCTTGTGTCAAGACACTCTGTCCATTTTCCGCCCGAAATGAAGACATTGTGTGTTACGTGCACTTTTTTTAAGTATTGAAACGGAAAAATGAAAATAATAAAATAATAAAAAAGGCATTTAAAAATGTATAAATTTTTAACAATGCAGCAGGATTCGAATCCGCGCCTCCTGAACCGGTCAGGCGCTCTCACCACTGAACCATGCGTTCTAATACCAACTGCGTCGAAATTCTTACAACTTATTTTTGTTGTTAGGCGAGGATTCGAATTCCGTTCTCTAAATGCCTTTTCCATTTTTACTAAGTATAGAATAACGCTTAAAAAATGTTTAAAAATATTAAAATAATATCATATAACAATTCTCAGGAGTGAAAATCGAATCAACCACCATTGAGCTTACAGGGAGAGAAGAGACAGCTCTCTTTGCGCTACGACGGTCTTAAAATTCAATTTATACTAATTTATGTCTTATACTCTAATGCATTCTATAATACTGTAGGTTTAGATTTAAGCATGGTTTTCTAGGTTATTACTACGTAAGTAATAATAAGTTTAAGTAAAGAGATAGATGGGTCCCTGAAATAGATAAAAACTTCAGGAATTTAACAAAGGAAAGGACCTCCAAAAAGCAAGTAGATATAAATAAATTTCTTTTAGTAAGATGGTATTTTTGCTTAAAATATACTTTTCATACGATGCGTTCATGGCACAGTTGAGAAATGCCTGCTCGCAGTGGTTGGAAGTTCAATTCGAATTTATAAAACTATCAGTAATTTAGGCCCTAGGCTATGGAAACGTTGGTATGGTTGTAGGTTAGTTTTTCACTCGGAGAAATTATTATATTGAAATTACTTCCATTGTTTCGCTCTAGTAAGAAGACAAAGCACAGCATAAAGCCGTGTTTTCTCTCCGCCATATTATACCTACGCAGTGTCTCGATTTCAAGCGGAAAGTGGAGAGCAGTCAGTCAATACAGTTATTGAGACTGTATTATCTCTGACTACCCTGATATGCGGATAAAAACGTGAAGCTGCTCCGTTAAATAATTAAACAAATTTACAATACTAGGATCTCCTAAGCAACATGCTGTGTCTGTTATCACTAAGTTAAATTAGCCTTCGCCGTCAAGCTAAGAAGATATAAAATAAAGAAAAAACAACCTTGAGGAAAGCTGTATACTACCCTAAAATTTTATTTAAAATTTTACATAATACTTTGTACTGAAACTGTGTTATTCTGAAACTGTAGTGTAGCCGATCGTATGAGCGTAAAAACCTAACCAATTTTCCTTTTTGATGCGCCTCTCGATCAAAGGCCGCTCGGTGAAGCGACGGCGAAATTCGTTCTTGGCTCATAAAATTCATTACATGATCCTATGTAAATAATGCCTTGTTTTGTAGCCATTTAAAATAAAATTCTACATAAAATTTAAACTAAAATGTTTTATTTTTATAAGAGAATAAGTCAAAGCGAATGTTTCATTTTTGATGTTAATCTAAACTGACTTCATAATCTGATTTGATTAACGAAATAGAATAGTGTTTAGTCTTAAGACACTTCGTTCCATACTTTTCGCCGAATTCATAGGCATTGCGTGTTAAGTAGCGGAACTTAACGCCGCGTTTTGCCTCGACACCAGAGCAAAGAAAATGGAAATAAACATTTCCACTCCTCGAGTGGGAATCGAACCCATAACCAGTCGCTTTACAGGCTCACTTTGTGCCTCTGCGTCACGACTGTCCTCAAGAACAGTAAAATGAATTAAAAAAATAGCTTCGCGCTTTTTTCCGCATAGCAGAGCATTAGAAAGAACATAGAAGTATTAAGACACTCCATTCACCGTTTTCCGCCCGTAATTGCATGTTGACTGACTGTAGAGAGTGAGAGAGTTGTGTCTTACGAGAACGGGTAAATGAAAATACAATCATTGTGTGGAAGACAAACCCGCTATCTCGCGTTCACAGTTAGACGCTGTTCCACTGTGCTAAAGTGGATAAAATAATTAGTGAACTGAGTTGTATGACTTATAACTCCCCAGTGGCCTGATAGAGTGAGGCTGAATTAAGTGGAATGATTGTGGGAGACTGGGATTTTTAATATTACTCTTTAATAGTACACTAAGTTTCGCACTAAGTGGCGTTAAGTTCTGCCACTTAACACGCAAAGCCTCCGAATTCGCCGGAAAGTGGGGAACGGAGTGTCTTAACACTAGGTTTCCTCTGCCTACCCTGCTGTATGCGGGTTACAGCGTGAAGCTTAAAAAAAAAATAGTACACTATTTTAATAGTACATTTTTAATAGTATATTATTTTAATCGTACACTAAAGAAGAGGAATTCAGGCCCGTCAGGGGCACGAAGTGTATCTATAAATGCGACTGTTTGTGGGTTTCATTCCCGCTCGAGGAGTGGAAACGTGTAATATTTCCATTTTCTTCGCTCTGGCGTCGTTAAGTTCCGCCACTTAAGACGCAATGCTGCCCCTGCTTG
The DNA here is from genome assembly GCA_019049465.1 of Dryas iulia moderata. NCBI lineage: Eukaryota > Metazoa > Arthropoda > Insecta > Lepidoptera > Nymphalidae > Dryas > Dryas iulia. The sequence goes on along the minus strand of CM032424.1, from coordinate 6,036,268 downwards.
ATAGCGGAAAGAGGGGAGCCCAGTGTTTAACTCTAGGTGCGGGATACATTGTGAAGTAAAAAAAAGTATAAAACAATGAAAATAGCAAATTTACACACTTCTATTTGTGTATTTATACAAATTAATTAATTAAACAACAAAATAACCCAATTCATTAAAGTTTCATTAAAATGATAATTAATACGCAGTTTGCTGGACGGCGTTGCTGTTTATTATTTTAATTACCACATAGTACGTATACTTATATAATATAGTGCGAAATTTGACTACTGGTGTTAATTAACTGTTATTTTATTATAAATTATAATATAATATTTATAATTATTCATAATTTGTAGAGTAAACTATGTGCAGATACACATTTTGTTTATCTGTTGCAAATTAATTTGTTCTTATTTTTGAATCTTAAATTATCATAAAGTTGGCAGTATATTTTTGCTTAGACTATTCAAAAATATTTCACTTATGATTCATTTTTAATGATTTTTAAAAGATTTAATTATTTACCTTTATTTTGTCAAGTTTTAATTACCTAAGTACTTATTTAATGAAATAGTCAAGTATTTATAAAAAATCTCTTCAATTGTGAGCGCATTTAAAGCAACAAAAGCTAAAATGATACAATCAAGCTATCTATTATACAATTAAATAATATAATTTGAACTAAATCATATTTAAAAAAAACGTCATATATTAAATAGAGTTAAATATACAACATTTTCACAATGGGAATATTTTCCATATTTCTAATTATCTCATAAAAAATAATTACAAGTATCAATTTTAAAGGAAAAATGTAATGTTTAATAACAATATCTACGTATATTTTATTGCTGGTTTCTTTGAAGCCCCTTTTAATTTCCTTAAAGCAAAAGTTAGAAATGTCGTATCTGCTCAGTTATAATGAAATTAAATTTAAATATATTTATAGGCGTATCTAGTAGTATATAGTAACTTTTAATTTGTCAATATTATTAAAATCAAGTTTTTCATTCTGTTTATACTTATGAAACTTATATAATTACGTTATATACTTAAAAACTCATAAAAGGTAACCCCAGTAGCTTGGTGGTAGGAGATTCGTTCTCCAACTGGCTCGTGACCACTATCATGTCAAAGACGAACCGGCAAACACCCGATGATGTGTTCCGTTTCGATGGCATGTAAGCCAGCTCTCTTTCCCTACTCCCACCATCCTCATCTTCCTTTTCTCCTTTCCTCCACCCCCTTAAGGTCGGCAACGCATCCACAACCTTTCTAATGTTATGGATGTCCATGGGCGAAAGTAACTACTTACCATCGGGTAGTTCTTCTACTCGGCTGCCCCACTTTTTTCAATAAAAAAAAAGAAATAAGTAGTCTGCCATTACTGATTATTACATTCTGATATACTGAGTGTAAAAAGTTTGTATCCAGAAGTGTTATTAATCTAATATTTCATTACATTGACTTAATCGTTTCAACAATACCCGCATGATCTATAATGTAGAGAAATAGTCAATCTATCATTTACACGTTACAACGGTTATATGGGTGGCATTGATTTCGTTATGCTTTTATTTTTTATTTAGAACTATTTATTCCGTTATAGTCGTAGATTTAACTCAATCCGTAAGAATTTTGGGAAATTCTTAATTAGTACTACTATACACTCGCCAAGGAATCTACATGCCTATTTTGAGGCTAGTCGTGGCACGGGTGCACAAAGTGTGGCTATAAACGTATCTAGTTGTGGGTTCGATTGCCACTCAAGGGATGAAAATATTTATTGTTCACTCTGGCATCGAGGCAAAGCGCAGCGTTAAGTCTCGCCACTTAACACACAATATGTACCTCCAAAATTCGGCGAAAAATGGGAACCGGCCGAAGTGTCTTACAGCATGAAAGCTAAGTTTACCAAAGTTTACCAGAATTACGTAGATTTTTAACAAATTTATTTTATTTATTAGTTATTTATGTGTGTTTTTAATAAAACTATACATTTTATTACATACGTAAATCTACTACAATATATTATATACTAGCGGCCCGCTCGCGGCTTCGCCGCGTATCTGCGTTGCCGTTTCGGTATATTGCAACCCTCGGTGGTGGATTTTTAAAAAATAAAGTAGCCTATGTTTAACCTTGAATGGTCAACTATATATATGCCAAAATTCGTTACAATCGGTAAATATCCGTAGATTTTTCATATAAACTTTCATCCCCTATTTTAACTCTTTAGAGGTTGATTTTTGAAAAACTAAGTAGCCTATGTTAGACCCAGTCATTTTTACTACTTTCATTCTAAATTTCATCCAAATCGTACCAGTAGATTAGTCGTGAAAGCGTGACAGACAAACACACAGACTTTCGCATTTATAATATAAGTATGGATAAAGAAAATAATGTAAAAAGCATCATAAAATTAAATTATTTTTAGTCGACGAGAAACTGATGAAAAAGGTTGCATAATAAATACGAGGACCTTAAAATAAAATACGTAACTACCCTAACAAAACTCCGCCCTTGTTGTCGTAAAACAATAATTTGCATGAAGAATGAGACCATCTGGTCCGTGTTGGGAAGTTGAAACACATAATTATTTTAAGTACCATCCATGCGAGAGATATGAAAGTGCTTGTGAAATGTAAAGGTTGACTGGAAATTAGCAGAACATTTTACATTGCTTAGTACTAAGTAAAGATAAACATATAAGTTTTTTGTTTTTACTTATTTTAAACTATATCAAATAAAAAACAATAATTTTTTTTTTAGCTTCACGCTGTATCCCGCATACAGCAGGGTAGGCAGAGGGAACCTAGTATTAAGATACTTCGTTCGGCGGAACTTAACGCCGCGCTTTACCTCGACACCAGAGCGAAGAAAATGGAAATATTAAATATTTCCACTCCTTGAGTGGGAATCGACCCCACAACCAGTCGTTTACAGTCACACGCTTGTGCGTAATTTAAACTATCGATTAATTAAAAGTTAAATAATTTAAAATCTTTAGAACTATAAGTTAAATTTATTAAACATTTTTTTGAAGATTTTGTTTTTGGAGTATAATAAAAAAGTATAGACGATAAAATCATTTGAAAAAAATATAACAAAGATAAACTTTTCTTTCATCCGTTTTTTGGTTCATTTCACTGCACAACTTATACCTATTTGACATATATTGAATTGAAAAATTGAATAATGAGTCCAAAAGTATTACCGAATAAATCTTAATATAATTTCAAGTTCATTTCTATCCTGTGTGTCATTCTTTGATTCCATTCAAAATCTAGTATGAATTCAAAAATTTAGTAATATATAAATAAGCACAAGCGTGTAAACGACGGGTATCGGTTCGATTCCCACTCGAGAAGTGACAATATTTAATATCTACATTTTCTTCGCTCTGGTGTCGAAGCAAAGTGCGGCGTTAAGTTTCGCCACTTAAAACGCAATGCCACCGAATTCGACGGAAAGTGGGAAACGGAGTGTCATACTCTGCCTACCCAGCTGTGTGCGGGATACAGCATGAAGCTAAAAAAAAGAAAGTTATTATAAAATAAAAAATATAAAAATACTTACCATATTTTTTACCATAAAAACGTATATAATGATGATACTTGGGTCAGAAAAGTAAGTAAAGTGAGTGTACATCTACGCATTACACCATACATAATGTTGTATAATAAAACTATTCACTCAAGGGTCCAACATTAGTTCTTATAGCTGGTGCTTTACGGCAATTCGTCTAGTCACCTTTTGGCTTAGCCTACTAGCTGCCTGGCATGTTATCTAAATATATATTTATTTATTGACTTGTTTTTTTACTAAATAATGAGATTCCTTAGAAAAATGTTTGTCATTTATTTTTATCTTTCAGCAAATATAATCAAAAAAAAATCTTTTAATATCTTTTTTAATAAATATTTATTATTTGAACGAATTAAAACCTGAGCCTTTTGGAACACGCTAAACACGAATAGATATGCGAATTCATAACCGTTACGTTAAAAATGTTATGCGTTTTCTAAACATATTTTTAAATTCTAAGTGTGAAAATAAAACTTTAAGCATCGAAAATGTTTTTAAATCAAATAGTCAAAAAAATATGCATGTAGAAATGTTATTATTATTAGCTCATCAGAAAGTTAAAAAAACTTCCAGCCTGGACGGCAGTTGTGCTCAGAAGAGCTAGCAAGATACACAATTGCTCCTTTAGAACATGAAATAATTTACACTGAGTTTATAACATATAAAATTCTCATATAACTTCGGAAATCGAAATAAAAGCTTGTGTATATAAATTTTGAATTGCGTTACGAACTTTAGATTGTTTGATTTTGTAGCTTAATATAAGTTTTATATATATCAGGAAATGCCAATATTGACTCTAATTAACTGCGCATTTGCACTAATGCATGAATACATACATACTTATATTATAAATGGGAATGTCTGTGTGTTTGTCTGTCATGCCTTCACGGCTAATCTACCGGTCCGATTTGGATGAAATTTAAAATGAAAGTAGTAACAATAACTGGGTCTAACGTAGGTTACTAATTTTTTCAAAAATCAACCTCTAAAGGGTTAAATGAAATAGGGGATGAAAGTTTGTATGAAAAATCTACACCGCTTGACCAATTGTAATGAAATTTGGCATAAATATAGTTGATAATCCAAGGTCAAACATAGGCTACTTTGTTTTTCAAAAATCCACCACCTAGAGTTGCAATACACCGCAACAGCTATGTATATAGTTAAGCGGCAAAGCGGCGAGCGTACCGCTAGTATTCAATAAAGTGATAAATTGATATTTTTTAAAACAAATATTTAAAGCAAATTAATCATGTACTCACAATACTTTTATACATTATAAATGGATTTTAATTATATTGATTCAGGCTTGGATTTTTTAATTGAAAATAGGTATCAGTAAATAAATAATATGTTTATATTAATGAACCAATAGTTTCTATCTGGTCGAATAAATTTTACTATGTATATGCTAAGTCAATTTCCCACACAACTCTCAATGTCTCGTTTTAAGGTAAATAACGACATTTCGTTAAGACATTTCTTATAGTGTTACAGTGGCAGCGCTTGAAGATGACTGGTTGCAAGTTCGATTCTTACTCGGGATAGTTGTAATCATATTATTTTCATTTTTCTCCCCGAACTTCCCTCACGAGATAAGAGTGTCTTGACAATAATTTCTCTCTTGTATGGGACAGAAAACACAGGAAAAATAGTATCATTTAAAACCAACGTAATATATGTACCTCCATGAGGCCATTCGTGGCACAAAGGCACAAGGTGGAGGCGGCGTTGAGCTCCGCTACTTAACACGCAATGCCTCCAGAATTCGGCGGAAAGTGGAGTTCGGAGTTCCCTCTGCCTCCCCTGCTGTGTGCGGGATAAAGCGTGAAGCTAAAAAATATCCATGTAGAATATAATGAGACCGCCGTCTTGTACTCGACCTGTTATAACCATCAGAATAATAAAAGCAAAGAAATGTAGCAAATGTCAAATATACTTTAGTCAAGTAACGAAATATTTACAGCACAAACAAAAAGCAATAAACCTCATCGACATTTGTGAGCGTAATCGTACTTTCAAAAGTGCACTAATTTAAAATTCCACTAGTCTTGCATAAAAGCTCGTGAATATTTTCGACGATTTCTAAATTTTATTTTATGAATTGACTTCATCAATGAATAAATTGAATTTTCTTTTCATATTAACATAGTATATTAGGTAAGGGTGTAATAATAAATGTTTTAATGTTGACTCTATTTGTGTATAGTAGCATTAAAATAGTACAGTCAAAATTGATGAATTGGTCAAAGTAGTTTTTTTTAGCTTCACGCTGTATCCCTCACACAGCAGGGTAGGCACAGGGAACCTAGTGTTAAGACACTCCGTTCCCCACTTTCCGCCGAATTCGAAGGCATTGCGTGTTAAGTGGCGGAATTTAACGCCGCGGTTTGCCTCGGTACCAGAGCGAAGAAAATTGAAATAATAAATATCACAACTCCTCGAGTGGGAATCGAACTCACAACCAGTCGCTTTACAAGCATACCCTATGCGTCTGCGCCAAGATTATGTATATTATGTATATCGTTTGTTTAATTCATAATTATACTATTATTACTAGTTACCCACGACTTCACTCGCAATAAATAGCTACGTCATTATGCATTTTTTAAATTATTATATTAAATAGATTTATTATCAAAAAAAGACGAACACATGTTTACCTTTACGTATAGTAGTAGTATACAATGATTATTATGTGAATCGCTATATATCTCCCAGAGGAGATGTTTTACTATGGTAAAAGGTAGCTTACTCCATTCTCCAGAGACCTAACTATCTCAAATCAAAAAAATGATAACATCGCTTCGTTGCGACGTAAAAGAAAAACGTAGAAACAAACATACTTTACCACTTTTATAATGAATGTGTAATATTAATATGGATACTACTATAAATGTATCTAGGATTAATATTTACAGACATACATTTGGCTTTGCCTTTAGAAGATTGCAATCTATTATTAATTTACATTTTTTTCATTAGTTAAAACAAATTAGTGTTACACACACTAATTTGTTGTATTTATTTAAGAAAGATATTATAAATTTACTTACTTACTAATTTACATACTTGTAAAATGCCAAAAAAACAGTAGTAATCTAATAATTCAAGAATTTTTTTTAGCTTCACTCTGTATCCCGCACACAGCAGGGTAGGCAGAGAGAACCTAGTGTTAAGACACTCCATTCCCTACTTTTCGCCGAATTCGGAGGCATTGCGTGTTAAGTGGCGGAACTTAACGTCGCGCTTTGCCTCGGATACCAGAGCGAAGGAAATGGAAATATTAAATATTTTCACTCCTCGAGTGGGAATCGAACCCACAACCAGTCGTTTACAGTAACACGTTCGTGCCATTCAATATTTTGTTCATAAAAAGTTGAGAAATCGATATATTTATATCTGATTCCACTCTTGTAGGATAAGTCATTTGTAAACCTAACATATTTACTTGTTACGACGCGACGAAGCGAAGCAAGCGAAAGTCTTAATGCGACTTTGAAAGTTAGTAACTAATTAAAACTTTAGCACCTCTGGCTTGAGCTGCCGACACGGCGTTTAGCTTGCCTCCGTTCAAATTAGTTCGAACTAAAGCGGAACTATTCATCGAGATTTACCCCATTTGTTGTCAACTATTATTTGGAATATACATATTAATGGAACATAATACAATGTCCTAATTTTCGGACTTTGGGCTTATGTTTTTTTTTCGCTAGGAGGGCAGTTGTTTAGCTGCAGAACACATTGTCGCGCTCTATCTTAGGTGCCGGTGTATCTAATAGTGTATATAATCATTCGAAACTACAACTAACGATTGGTTGATTTTGAGACATTGACCCACCGCGCTATGAAGGATTCAATAATAATATTTCTTCATCCTGACCTATGTAGCCAAGACACCTAGTCTTATTTTTTTTTCTTTTTTTTAATTGAATGAAGGAGTCAAACGAGCTGAAGGACCACCTGATGGTAAGTAGTTACTTTCGCCCATAGACACACATCCACAACAAGACACTTGTGGATGCGTTACCGGCCTAGAAGGAGGAAAGGAGGAAGGAAGGAATGAGATGGTGGGAATAGGAAGAGCTGGCTTACATGCCATCGAGCCGGAACACATCAGATGTTTGGCGGTTCATCTTTGACACGACAGTGGTCGCGAATCAGTCGGAGAACGAATCTCCTACCACGAAACTACTGGGTTATCCGCTTTTGACGGGACGCTACCCAGCTGCGAAGGGGAATTGTATTCTTAACCCGTCCCCCCGCGGGTCACCTACTGTTAGAACACTCCATTCTACACATTCAGAGACTACTACACTTTGTGTTACCGAAGTAGAGAAAAATAATGTCTATATAAAAAAATCTTAAAAGAAGGTCTAACCCACAATCATAATAAAAGCGTTTATTAATAGCATCACGTCATATGGCACAAATATTTGTATTATGAATATTACTAAGGACTCAGAGAGCGTAACTTTTAAGAACTTTTTGTTCTTTAATTATGACGTTTCGAACGTATCAATAGCAAAGCAAAAGTCACTTTGCCAATGTCACGTTGTATGGGAGATACAAGAAGAATATTCATCGGTAAAAAAAGATAAAATTACACACTTTAGTCAATATAGCTTTTAGCATATTAGACAATTATTTTCTATACATCTTTATAGAGGCCAGTCGTGGCGCAGAGGCACAAAGTGTGGCTAAACACGACTGGTTGTGAGTCGAGTCCCACTGGAGGACAAATATTTAATATTTCCATTTTCTTCGCTTTAGGCAAAGCGCGGGGTTAAGTTCCTCTATTTAACACACAATGTCTCCAAAATTAGGCAGAAAATGGGGAGTGGAGTGTCTTAATACTAGGTTCTCTCTGCCTGCCTGTGTGCGGGATACAGCGTAAAGCTAAAAAAGTCTGTATACAAAGTTTTAAAATTACAATGTATAATATGTATCTTTTACAGTCGACATTGCATTGTATTATTTAACAGGCGCTGTTGGCAACAAGATTTAATAATATTCGGAGTTTATTATAACTTCTTCAAACTGTTTGATGCGGTTTTCAAAAAGAATGAAATACCTTATAAGTTACCTTATAAGTTAATATTAATGAATATAAAAAATTGCATTTTTAACGTTGAAATTATTTTTTTGTCATTTATTTCGTATGTTTTATTTTATTTTAAATTTTCTAACACAAGGCTTAGCATGTAATGGCTTGTAATGCAAAAAAGCTTGGCATGTAATGTATAATAACATCTTCGATGATTTTCATACATTTTAAGTAAACCTAATTTAGTTATCTAAAAATATTTTTAAATATCAAAATACACGCGATCATTCCGGTTATAATAGTTTTATTTATAATTAAATCCTTGTATGGGAAATAGCAACCTCTATGATCACTAAATTATATTTGAGGCAATAAAAACTAATCCTAATTTTTTGCAGACCAAAAATAAAAATCTTTTTGAAATATCTTAATACAAAAAAAAATGACTAGCCATACAACCATTGAAACAAACTAAACTTTTTATTCTAATGCTGACTACGAATAAAACATGTTTATATAGAAATTTCCTTACAATGTACGAACATAATAATATAAAGTTAGTTAGTTTCGGTTGCACCTACAAAGTCTATTTTAGACAGTTCAAACAAGCCAGTGAACCGCAAAATTCATTGTAACAACACAATTTGAGCTTGCCACGTTGGAGTGATGAAAACTAATATATTTAAAAAACCTCCTCTTGTCTACTGAGCTTTACGCATTTTCCCGTCAAACTGGATAGTCAAAGACTATCTAGTGTCTAGGCACTCCACTTTCCGCCCAAAATCGACTCATTGCGTGTTAAGTGGCGGAACTTAACGCCGCGCTGTTTTCTAATAGCGCAGCGGATTTGATTATATTAATAGCTATTTTGCTGTATAACATAAATGTAGTATCCAAGGAATTGTGGCCAGTCGTGGCCCAGTGGCACAAGCGTGTGACTGTAAACGACTGGTTGTGGGTTCGATTCCCACTCGAGGAGTGGAAATATATAATATTTCCATTTTCTTCGCTCTGGTGCCGAGGTAAAGCGCGGCGTTAAGTTCCGCCACTTAACACGCAATGCCTCCGTATTCGGCGGAAAGTGGGGAACGGAGTGTCTTAACACTAGGTTCCCTCTGCCTACCCTGCTGTGTGCGGGATACAGCGTGAAGGAATATAACTGTAGAATAAATAAATTTACTTAGCTTTTCTCACTATATATACAATTGGTTGTGGGTTTGATTCCTACTTGGTGGAAACATTCCATTTATTGTAGGTACCAGGGCGGAGAAGTCAAAGATATTTAAATTCGAGACTTGAATCGAACTTTTAAATGAACTTATAATAATTCTTCTTATAAAGTAAATATGATTGTACATATTTTTTTAGGGCCACTCGTGGCGCAGATGCACATACATAGATGTGACTGTAAAGCGATTGGCTGTGGATTCGATTCCCACTCGAGGAGTGGAAATATTTAATATTTCCATTTCCTTCGCTCTGATGTCGAGGCAAAGCGCGGCGTAAAGTGGGGAAGGAAGGGCCTTAACACTAGGTTCCCTCTGCCTACCCTGCTGTGTGTGGGATACAGCGTGAAGATAAAAAAAAAATGTATGGAATTTAATGGTTATGGTAGGTATTATAATCAAGGATGAGTTTAACTATAGTTACGTTACATACGACTTCCACTGCAAGATTCGAACCCACGCCTCTTGAAAACTGATGGTTACTCAGAGGCGCGGGTTCGAATCCCGCTGTGTTAATTTTTTTATACGTTTTCTAAAAATAATGTTAAATGTGTGAGTAACAATTTAAAAAATGTTAAAAGTACGTTAAGTAATTTCATTTGTTTGATCTAAAACACACTCGTTATTTGTTAAATATACACTAGAATACTATAGACTCGCTAACAAGCGGATTCATTGAAAATGTGGAAAAATAAAAGAAATATTTAGTTCAATATAGTTCTGCGAATGTGAATATGGAAAAAAAAAAATATTTAAAACATATAATTGCTCTTACTGGTCAAAAGTGTGTTTCGTTGTGGTTTAACTCTTCCTGGGCTATTTGTAGTAGACCTCTGAAATTTGGCAGGGATATCGAGCACAGTGTCTTGTGTGCTGTGAAGTTTTTTGGTGACAAATGTAATTGTAGTTTTTGAATAAATGGTAATTAAATGGTCAAAAAGTGGCCATAGACTTATGCTGTGGAACGTTATGAAATCACGCACGTCCACTTGACATCACATCACCTACCTGCGCAAGCGAATAAATTTGAAAAATTCGAACATTCAATTTACTTTTTCTCACTGCTACTTTTAGTCAATTAGCATTAAATATGTACTTCGCTCAGCTCTTCCCGCCATGCAGAGCAAAGAGGCGATTCGTAGTATTTGTTGTTCTTATAAAAGCTTTTATTTAACTTACAAATTGCAATGTATATGCATATATTCGTATATACAAGATTCACGAATTCTACATATTGAGCTTATGATTACTCGAATGAGTTTATAATTGTACCTTTAATTTGAATTATTTCTTGTAACAATACTCGTAGGTTTTTGTCTAAGAACGTTATCTGTCACCTTTTTACAATTAGTATACTTATTTACAGATAGTTCAGTTCTGTTCTTTAATTATGGAGCTTCAGCTGTAAAAAGTGGTAACTTTAGTGAAATCATTGAATTATTTATGCTCAAAAATAATCACAAAATATTAAGAAAGATATAATATGTTATATATTTTTTGATATTTTTCCCTTTATATTTCAACCCATTCATTAAATAATAAATTGTTATAAAAGCTCAATTTAAAACAGTGATAAATTGCTCTACACTTACCCGTAGATGCGCTCAAAGGATAATTTATTTATTAATTTATAGTCATTCTTTAAACTTCAAGCACTGGGAAGCTATCGTTGTAAAAGTTCTAAACTTTCTTATGAACAAGAGATTTTACAAGTTCCTAACTTGTTTGTAGCAACAGTGTAAAATATATTAAATTTAATATAAAATTTCTCATTAACTTTAAAAACTTTTTAAAATTTTAAAGAATATTTTATAAACTACATTTTTTAAAGTTATACAAATTTAAGGAATAGTAGAAAAAAGTTTTAGATCTCTTTTTACAAAAATGTTTATGATGAAATTGTTAGAAATGTAGTCTACAGAGATATAGTTCATATTTAAGTTAATAAGAAGCGCAGAAAGTCAATATATTTCATAATAATGCATTAGGAACTCATAAAGTTAATGAAATTAAAATCATAAATGTTTGTCACGTAGTTTTATATAAAGTGATGACTGACGGAACGAACGAGAATTATATGTTATCTAAAGACAGCCAGCAAGCCTAAAGCCAGTTCATATTCGTTAAAAATTTAACATTATATAATTTTCAGGTAATGCACATTTCAGTTATTTTTTAATACAATTAGATAGAACCCACAAGGTTCGATTTTACTTCAGGGGAATAATTATACTTAAATTATTTTCATTTCGTTTCACCACTAACATACAATGTCTTGGACGAAACGTGGAGAAGGGAGTGTATTGGCACTGCGAAGAAACCTAAAACTGCAAATACACCCCACTCAGAAATCATCACTTTAAATTATTAAAAACTTAAACCAATCAAACAAGCAACACAAAATCACAAAAGCCATTCTTCACACAGTACATTTACAAAGTAAGGTATAAAGATAAAATCGTCAATGGAAATCTACCAACGTCGATCATACCGACACACGGTGATAGATGACCGTCGGTCTGTCAGACCGCAGCACTAATTGAAGCGAGCCGGTTTATTGGAAAAAAACATAGCAAAACAATAGGAAATGGTTTTTCTGAAAGCGTTGTGAATGATGATGTTTCCACACCATTTATTACTTACCTTCGAAAAATTTTATTAAATATTTTTTTTTTACTTGAAATAATTGATTTTTTTATAGTTTGGTTTACTATAGCTTAGTTTGTGATGTCTTTAAGTTATCCCTTGTAGAAAAAGAATGCTATAAAAAGCTTTTAAACTTTTTTCCACATAGCGGGATAGCAAGAGAGAACCTAGTCTAAGGCAAGCCTCAAGGCCTCAAGACACTCCGTTCTCCGCTTTATGAGTGAAATCGAGACACATTGAGTGGAAGTCAACGCTGCAATTTGTCTTACATACTAGAGCGGAGATATAAAAATAACTCAAGAACGATCAGTCACTAAGTGGGAATCGAATCCACAACCGATCATAATAACAGTTAGACGCTGACCCTAAGAAGCTCTTTAATAAATTAAAAATGCACTTTTGAAATCGTCACGACGTAGCAGAAGTGCGTAAATCTTTAATAGAGTCGTAGGTTCGATCCTCACTATGAAGTGTGTTTATAATTTAATAGTTTCAACTTTCCTTTACTTTTCTACAGTAGTAAAAGTACGGCATTGAGAAATCCGTCACTAAACTCGCAATATCTAAAATTTGACCCGTAAGCGAAGAATGGAGTGATTCTAGCTTATTTCTATCGAAAACTGACATAAAACGTTCAACTTAAAAAAGATAAAAAAGTATACATTATTAAAAATAAATATTCACTTTTATAACCATAAATTATTATTTTGCCGTAATAAAAATGAAAATTCATGTTAAATTGAAAGCCTAGGCAGGACAGACGTCGATATCCAATATTGTTGACACTTTATGCAGAAAGTGTCCACGATGACAGTGAGGTCGAGGGGAGTTAAGTAAACCAAACCCTATATTGTATTTCTACCTTGATTTATGTATATCTATCGCTTTATTACTTCATATTATATTATTATGTAAATAATGATTTTTCAAAGAAAGACTTTTAATAAATAAGGCAGTTATAGCGCAGTGGAATAGTGTTTGATTGAAGTCGTGATTAGAGTTGTAGGTTCGATTTCTGCTTTATAGCTCGTTCATAATTTAATTACTTTTAATTTTCCATCTTGGTAAGCAACACATAGCGCGTCGTTGAGTTCTGCTACTTAACATGTAAGGTGAATTATTAAGATTGCAGAACGGAATGTTTTGACACAAAATTCTCTCTAAAAATCCTGCGATGTAAGAAAAATCGTCTACATCGTAGAAAGAGATAGAAGATTTTTAATTATTTACTTACAAAGCTTATTTTATGTGACCTAGTAGCTTCTACTGTAGTAAAATATAGATTTACAAATAAAATAAAATAATAAATTAAAGCCGTGGTCGCGCAGGAGATTAATGTCTGAACTATAAAATACTAAACTGTAAATACTATGGTGGTGGGTTTGATTCCCACTCGGGGCAATCATTATATTTAAATTTTCATTTTTTCACTCTGATACCTGAGACAAAGCGCGACTCTTTAGCTTTCGTTATCGATACATAAACTTAAAGAAGATCACTTATAACTTAGATTGAACTGCATCTAAAGTATAGTAATTATGAAAATGTTTAAGCAAAAATGATAAATAGTTCGTTCGTATAATCGTTCTACTCTAAGTTAGGTCACCTAGTGAGTCAGCAATAAAAGGTTAGCGGAATAAGGCGAGGCGGCCCAACCTATCTGCAGTAGAAACCTCCCTGATTTTCAAAGGAAAGATGTAAAATATAATCATCAACCTTTGTTGTAAACAAGGGACTAAATTTAAATTTCTTCAACTCATTCTTAACTATACAATTGTTTTATTGTATTTTTTTTTAATTTAATTGTTTTTTTTAATCTTGCTTACGAAAAAGTAACTTACATGAAAATTCTATTTTTACTTATAGTACCTACTGCTTTTATATAAGTAGATTATTTCACACATTCAGTTAGCTAGTAATTTTTTATTAGTTTTATACTAAATATATCCAACTACAAGTGGTTTAAAGTGCAATGATATTTTTATAATCCTTAGAAAAGTCATAATGTCATATTAATAATAAAAATTAAAAATTTGGCCTTACTTTAAATCATTTTTTCAGCTTGTTTTCCCCTGCATAATAGATAGTAGTCCGTATGACATTGGGAAAAAAATACGGATCTCAACGCCACGCTATGTTTTATCACACTGAAACAATATATACCATCTATACTTAATAATATAAAGCGGAAGAGTTTGTTTGTTTGAACGCGCTAATCTCAGGAACTACTGGTCCGAATTGAAAAAATCTTTCCGAGTTGAATAGATCATTTATCGAGGGAGACTATAGGCTATACTATAACATCAAGCTATAATTAATAGGGGTAGAGTAATAAAAAATAATGTGATAATTTATATATTTTTTAGAGTTGTCCTAGCGTGCGCTAAGTAAAAGGCGAAAGTTATAAAAAAATTTCGTATCACAAAATTTTTCTTCTTTAAATATTCTAAAAAAAAGTCTGCAACAGCATATGTCTGGCTTTTAAGGATGACTCACTATAACTATGCCTTGCGCACGGGTGATCTGTGTGAATTGTATTGTCCTGCGATATGGGGTAAACATTAAAAGTAACGGAAATAAGCACCAAAGTCATGTTTATGTTTATAAATTTATTGAGTCATTCTTGTGATTTATTTCTGTCAGTCTTATGCATCGTTCAGTCCCATGGACCGTGTGGGCAAAGCCGCGGGCAATTACAGCTAGTTTAAATATACTCATTCATCTAAAGTAAAGATTGAACCCATAACCAATAAAATTTACTATATAAATTATTCAATTTCCGCAATAAATAAATGACTTTTAAAAATACTCAACTCCAGTAAAACCATATACGATAAAACGAAGATAATGATTCATCACATTATTAAAAAGCACCCTTGGACGTGTGAAAACACTTAAATTAAAACTCATAGCCATATAAAAAATCACTGTACGACTACGTGACTACATTATACCGTAGTTAACGTACGTAATGCACGTTAACAGGTTATTGCCACAGTTGTTCCTACAAAATGTAAATGGGTGTAAAACGCAAGGCCTGACTAATAAAACTTTGCATAAGAGCCCCCATGCTTCATATTTTCATATTTTTTCAGCTTCGTTAGCCACTTCGGAGGCATGTTAATTATGAATTCGCTGCGAGTGAAAAAAAAACTGCGATAGAATTTTAAAGCTGGAATTAACTGTATATTTGACATAATGCTGACTGTAAACCGTTAACAGTTCATATTTGCAATTTGCGAAATAATTGATTTAATTAGGCTATCGCGGCACAGTTTGACTGACAATACCATTGATTGTGGTTTCGAATCCTATTTGAAGGAATTGTATTCAAACTATTTATAGTTATTCGGTATGGACCAAACGCGGCCGTTAAGTTCTGCCATTCGACATATATTATCTCAATTTCGGATGATAAGAAAAATAAAACGAGACGAGAGAGAAAAATATGAGGATTTCATAATGCTATGTTCTGCCTCACTATCCAACGGAAAAAAACTATAATAATCGGAAAATATGTAGAAAACAGCGTGAATCCATACTTTTATATTGTTCGGGAAAGTCTGTGTGTTTGTCTATCTTGCTTTCACGGCTAATCTACAGGTCCAATTTGGATGAAATTTAGAATGAAAATAGTAAAAGTGACTAGGTCTAACATAGGCTACTTATTTTTTCAAAAATCAACCTCTATAGGGATCAAATAGGGGATGAAAGATTATATGAAAAATCTAAACCGCTTGATCAATTGTAATGAATTTTGGTATAAGTATAGTTGATAATCTAAGCTAAAATGTAGGCTACTTTATTTTTTAAAAATGCTCCTCCGAAGGTTGCCATTTAACGAAATAGTTCACGCGACGAAGCCGCGAGCGGGCCGCTAGTCCAACATATAAGTTATTTAATTATCTAACAAAGAGTGACATATAAATGTCCGGTGGTAAATATCTCCTTAAATAATTGTGCTTAATTATTCATTACATTCATACATAACTTATTTACACATAATTAAATATCTTGAATAACATTAAGATATATAAGTATGTATGTTTTAAAATTAAACGAACTATATAAGTACCCAAACTGTACCTTCTATAAAAATAATATTTCATAGAAACATCTCGATTCATAGATAATAAAAGTTATAAAGATATTATGATTCAAACATGGATTGGATGAGAATGACGCAGAATACAAATGGAGTGACAAAGTAAGGTCTCTCTGGAGATGACCTAAATTGCGTTTGGACCACTATTATAGTTCTGAAGTTAAATAACAATAAGTTTAGTCGTTTAGTGTTACTCAAAATATTATTATAATATAAATAGAGAATATTTTTTTCGGTTCATCGCTGATTTTATGTTTCAGAAAAATATAGAATCTTTATTCTACAAATAAAACAAATTTTATTTTTAATTTATTTCAAATTGGAAATACGTATAGCCTCGTAGAAAAGTCAAATAGATAATCGTTGTAAAAGTAAATGTATGATTTTATTAACGTAATTATAAATATATTTTCTTATGTACATAGTTTGGGGCCAGTCGTGGCGCAGTGGCACGAACGTCTGTCTGTAAACGACTGGTTGTGGGTTCGATTCCCACTTTAGGAGCGGAAATATTTAATATTTCCATTTCCCTCGCTCTGGTATCAGAGGCAAAGCGCGTTAAGTTCCGCCACTTTATACGCAATGCCTCCAAATCCAGCGGAAAGTGAGGAACGGAGTGTCTTAACACCTCTGCCTACCTCGCTGTGTGCAGGAAACAGCGTGGAAGTAAAAAAAAATTGCATAGTTCAATAAAATATTGATAAATAAAAAAAATCCACCAGATTTATACAGCATCACGTTGTTTCGCAGCACAGCAAGGAAGGCTGAGAGAACCTAATGTAAAGACACTCCGTTCTCCTTTTTCTGCCCTAACTCGAGTCAATGCGTGTTAAGTGGTGAAACTTATACCAATCTTGGTCTTGTCGCCAGAGCAGGGAAACAAAATCGATTTAAATATTATCATTGACCTGAGTGAGAACCGAACCGCTAACCACCACATACACAGTCAGACGCTGTCACATTGCGTTAGGATGGTTGATTCCATCATATTTAGTATAAATATTAGCTTTTGAAGTAGATCTCGTTTTTTGTCGAAACTTGTAAAAGATCTATATGTGATAAAGCCTTAAAACGTGTAATAATATAATAACATTATAATTAATATATACACTTTTGCATTGATTTATTAAATAGTTTCTGCCCAGTGCACTATAAAAAATAATTAATATGTCTCCTTTGAATCTTAAAATTAATAGTGTATATTTAAAAGGGTCAGACCGCGAATAATTAATGGAGGCTTCTACTCCTATACAGAGTTATTCAATTAGCAGGGAATAATTAATTTTATTTGCTCATTACACCCACTTAAAACTTACATAGGTCCATATAAGTAAGGTAGAGGTAGATCTTTAATATATCAAAGACACCGTAGTTTAAAATATTTAAAAAAAATAATTGAAAAACATTAAAAAATATATTTTTAACCCTTTGAAATCCGTAAAAATATAAAACCCATAGTTTTATTGTAAAGTTTTTGTCTTAAATATAACGACTGTGGGTGAAAAATGCATGTTTAAGACTTTTATATGATTTTTTTTTCTTTAATAGTGTTGGTTTTTTAAGCCAATGTAGTTTTATTGTGATTATATAATATCAGTGGAAGAGACAAGGCGCGGCGTTGAATTCCGCCACTGAACATGCATTCCCTCGAATTCGAAAGGAAAATGAAGAACGGAACTTTTGACACTAGGCCTGTCTTGTTATAATCATTTTAACGGCTTTGATATGATTATCACTGGTTCACATAGAAATTATTTTTATAATGTTTATTATAGAAATCTAACCTCTGAATTGGAATCGAACCCACGGTCATCGTGTTAACTCTCAAACGTTGTACCACTGTTCCATAACTTCGATCTTAATGTATTGGTTATTAAAATCTCAATTAAGCGGTGTCTTTTATATAAACAATTGCTGTTCCCTATTGAGAGTTTTAACTTTATTTTTCTACTTGTTCGCAATGACTAACTGAGCGCAATGAATTTTCAACGAAACGGGTTCAAAGGAAACTTCCTACAAACTTTTTAGTCCGTTGTTTTATTCATAATCCCGTAACTTGCTTACACAAAGCAACTTCGCAACTATTGCTCAAAAGGCTATTTAAATATCTGCGAGCTATTTAAAATGTACACTATATGCTTAACAATTTTAGGTATATAACAGTGATTTTTAAAAGTAGGAGAAAATTTATATAAATATGACTTTAATTAGCTTTAAGCCTACCAGGGTAGTTAGAGAGAACGGAGCACCGAACGGTTATGGTTTTATTTATGGTTTCTATACTTCTTTCGCCTCGTCCACTGTTATCAATCTCTTCATATGGCGTAAATGAATGCGACTCCGGGGATCCTCATGCTTTTTTACGTGAACTTCCTCTAGTATCATCGATACTGTATTCTTGAAGGTCAATGGAGATAATTTGTAACTCTCTTACTGCCATTGCAACATATATCTTCCGTACCGTTTTTTTATCACTCATTTACTCGATTCATTCATCCCAACTTGCTATAATATTCACGCTTCAAATATTGCTGATTTATAATTATAAACTATATATTGCACTGACCCTTAGATGTGTCAGTTCTAAATAAATTAAATTAAAATTAAATAGCTTCACGCTATATCCCGCACACAGCAGGGTAGGCAGAGGGAACCTAGTGTTAAGACACTCCGTTCCCCACTTTCCGCCGAATTCGGAGGCTTGCGTGTTAAGTAGCGGAACTTAACGCCGCGCTTTACCTCGACACCAGAGCGAAGAAAATGGAAATATAATTTCCACTCCTCGAGTGGGAATCGAACCCACAACCAGTCGTTTACAGTCACACGCTTGTGCCACTGGGTCACGACTGGCCACTAATACACAGTTCTAAATAATAACTATTTAAATCACAAGTAAATTACACGTTTTTAACGAAATGTATCCATGAATTGCTTAATTCATTCATTCAGTAACTTATTGATATATTTTGTCAAAATGTATTTAAAAAATCTTGAGGATGATCAAAATTAATACAGATCTTTTTATTCACTAATAGAATTAAATATTCAAACACGAAATTGTCTATTTGAAATTCGCTTCTACTCGGCTGACCCGTCAATTGAATACCAAATGAGTTGAGAAAGCCTTTTTCTTAATTTAATTTAACTCCTTTTTAACCTCCTTTTATGGTGAAGTTCTTGAAAATATTTATAAGCGATATTTATTTTAGAATTTCATTGGCAAACGATCAAATAAATTGTTTTTATTTTTACCCGCGACGGAACGGCGACTGTATATGTTTGTTTGTTTGTTTGTTTGTTTGTGTGTTTGTGCAAATTACTATGTCAATTATTTCCAAAACTATAAGTCCGATTTTGATACGGTTTTCTATGATAGGTTTAGGTTCGATCGTATGTTCTTAGATATGTCTTATTGCCTTAACTCACCAGAGGGCGCTGCAATAAGCATTTTACGTGAAAACGAATGTTTTCAATTATCTCAAAAAATAGTAGTCTGATTTCGATAGATTTTCAGTGATAGATTCAGGTTTAATTGGTGAATGTTCTTAGATATGTTTTATTGTGTCAAGCCACCAGGGGGCGCTGCAGTAAGCATTTGTTTGTACTTTTTTTGTATTTATTTGTCTAAATCCGAAACTACTGCTCCGATTAAAAAGAGTTTTCACAAAAAGATTTATCTTTGCTTGGTGCATATTTTAAGATTTTTCTTTTTTTGTTACGGGGAAAACTCACCAGGGGGCGCTGCACTAAACATTTGTTTATGCAGAGCAAAAACTACTAGTCCAATTTAGATGAAACTTTCAAGGATGGGTTCAGGCTTAATTGGTGCATCTTTTCATATATGTGTTATGGTGAGTGACCATCAGGGGGCGTTGTAGTAAGCATTTGTTTGTATTTTTTTGTGTAAAACTAAAATTTTTCTTGTATTTATTAGTCTAAAACCGAAATTACTTATCCGATTGGCTAGAGTTTTCAGAACTAGATTAAGCTTTGCTTCGTGCATATTCTAAGATTTTTGTTTTTTCGTTACGCTGAAAATTCACCAGGGGGCGCTGAGGTAAACGTTTGCTTATGTAGAGTAAAAACTACTAGTCCGATTTAGATGAAACTTTCAACTATAGGTTCAGGTTTAATTGGTGCATCTTTTCATATATGTGTTACGGTGACCACTCACTAGGGGGCGCTGCAGTAAGTACATTTGTTTGTGCAAAACTAAAACTACGAGTCCGATTTGAATGCAGTTTTCAATGATAGATTCAAGTTTACTTAGTGCATATTTTCATATATGTGTCATGTATGTTTACTTAGTGCATATTTTCAAGTATGTGTCAACTCTCTAGGGGGCGCTGCAGTAAGTAGCTGCTTCCATTTTTTGTGTATAACAAAAACGACTAGTACGATTGGAAAGAGTTTTCAGTATTAGATTCCGCTTTGCTTAGTACATGTTTTTAAATTTATATTACGGTGACAAGTCACCAGGGGGCGCTGCAGTAAAATATTGTTTGTGCAAAGCTAAAATGACGAATTCGATTTGGATGCAGTTTCAGTGATAAGCTCAAGTTTAATTAGTGCATGTTCTTGGATATGCTTTATCGTGTTAACTCACCAGGGGGCGCTGCAGTAAGCATTTGTTTGTAATATTTAATGTAAAACCACAACTACTAGTCCTATTGGACAGAGTTTTCAGTATTAGATTTACCTTTACTTGGTGTATGTTTTTAGTTTTTTTTTACGTTAAGAACTCACCAGGGGGCGCTTCATTAAGCATTTGATGGTGCAAAGTTAAAACTACGAGTCTGAATTTGATGCAGTTTTCAACGATAGGATCAGGCTAAATTAGCGCGTGTTCTCGTATATGTGTCGTGGTGACACCTCACCAGGGGGCGCTGTAGTAAGCATTTGCTTGTATTTTTGTGTGAAACCTATTTAGATGCGGTTTTCTGTGATAGGTTCAGGTTTAATTGCTGCGTGTTTTTTATATGCCATATCACAAACTACCACGGGGCGCTCCAGTATAAATTAGTTTGTTCAAAATCAAAACTACTAGTGGGTTTTGTGATTTTCACTGATTTGGTTAGACTTAAGTTTCCTAAAAATGTTACGGTGACAATCTGCCAGGCGCTGCAATAGGCATTTGATAACCAGAAAGCATTGGGCTTATAATTTCTTTTGGATTTGCATGAAGATTAATATAAAGTATTTCGAAATTATGTAATAATATATAATGTGTATCTATTCACTTTAAAAAGTTTAAAATAAAAAACAAAATTAAAAATTTTGAAAAAACCCACGACGGTTTAATTGTAATTGAAAAAGGATAAAATAACTAGAAATCCCCCGCCTAAAAGAATATATGTAACGAGATGATGGGGACAACTTCGTCGGGGGCTGCCAGTTGCAACCTCTATTTTAAATATAGTAGCTAACAGTATAGATTTCGTTCTTAAAGTTTTTAAAAGGAATACCAGTCCAACATCCAACCATCAAAACTGTAAATTCATATTAATATTTTAATTTTTTCCTAAACCTGTTTTAACAGCATGAAAACCTAGGAGAAGTTAGCAAACTTAAAGTAATGGCAGCTCCGACGAAGTCGTCCCCATCATCTCGTTACATATATTCTTTTAGGCAGGGGATTTCTAGTTATTTTATCCTTTTTCAATTACAATTAAACCGTCGTGGGTATTTTCAAAATTTTTAATTTTGTTTTTTATTAAATGAAGGGGAACAACTGTAAGCACGTTGTAAAGTTGCGATGTATGTAACTAGTTATAGTAAAGTCGAAATTTCACTAAGAGATATAATTTAAAAAAAATAGATATATTTTTCAAAATATACTTGCTTGAGGAATGGTCGTGTATAAAGGTGAAGTCCAGCGTTGTATTCCACCACCACACGCGACTTCGGACGGAAAATGTAAAACGAAATGTCTTGACATTAGGTTTTCTCTTAACACCCTGCTTTGCGAAAAATGATCTATGAGAATGTACAATCGTTGTGCAAGGGCACAAAGTGTGAATGTAAGTGCAACTGGTTGTGGGTCCAATTCCAACTCGAGGAATGGAGATGTTTAAAAATGGGGAACATAGATTTTTAACTCTAGGTTCCCTCTGTCTAACCTCTTGTGTGCGGGATACGTGCGGGATAGCGGGAATTTAAAAAAAACAAATATTATGCAACAACTCTCATAGAACTATTTTCAATTATTAAATAATACGATGAGACATACAATAGGTATTAGTATGGAGTAATTAATAACTAATCTCTAAAGAACAAATAAATTTCATAGTAGCGTTCTAATTAATAACAGATCACATTATCAAATTAAATGATAGCTATAAGCTTAATGAGACATGTGAAAAATAAATACATACTGTTTTTCTAATTTACTAAGTAGCTGTAGTGTCTAAAGGCATCTAACTGTATCCATGATAATTGTGAATTCGATTCCCACATAGGGAATGATTACATGTCAATTTCATTGATTCCCTCTGGTACCTATGACAAAAGCGCAACGTTGAGTATCGCCACCTAACACATAATAACGACTTCGGGCGGAAAGTGGAGAACTGATTGTATTGACACTAGGTTCTTTCTGGCTACGCTACGGGGGAAAAGCTGCTATTTTTAACGAGTTGTCATCGTCATCGTGACAAAGTAGGAGAGAGTTTGACTTATACACATTTTTTTGTAGGTTCGATTCCCACTCGGAGGAATTTAGAAGTGCACGGTTTGGGAGTGCACGACTCTACACACAATGTCTCCAATTCGGACGGAAAGTAGAGAACAGAGTGTCTTGACACTAGGCTCACTCTGACTTCATTGCTAACCAGGAAAATCGAGAAACTGAAAAAAAAAATACCTACGTTATTTATTATTTTACATTAATAACAACAAAATCATCCAAAAACTTATTTCGTATAGTAAATATAATTTCGTTTACGTATATTTGATAGGTACGCTAACAAAACAGGGGATGAGCGAAAATTTATTCCATGCAACGTAGACAAGTAGGTATCAGAGTTTACGAGCGGCTCGTAAAAACATTTATATGTACTAAGAAGAGTAGAACAAGTTGACGGACCAAGCATTAACAATGTAGGTAAATTGGCCTTTTACGTAGAGAAAAGTTGGCATGATTTTGTAACGCTATAATAGAATTTACAGGTGCAATATAAGGAATGTTAGAAGAATTAAATACGAAAAATTGTTCTGTCAATTGAATATACCTAAATATTGTGTGTTTATTATAAAAAAAATGTTAAGGCCAGTAGTAAAGTGGTTCTGTTTGAGTGTAATGGCGATTGGTTGCTGCTTCGATTCTCTCTCGAGGGGACAACCATCTTTAAATTAGGTATCTTCATTTATATACTTTGACATGACAAAGCGCGACGTTAAGCTTTACGTGGACAGTGGACGTCAGCGTGAAGCTATAAAGTTATAATTAATAATACAATATAAAAAATATTATGTGAATTTAATATAATTTTTGATAATATTAATTCAATTTAGAATACTTAAATTATATCCTCGTTCTAGAAAGTTAAATAGCAAAGATGAGTCATTTCACTCAATACACTGTATCTTGAATTGCTTCAGAAAATGGAGGTCGGAGTGTTTTCACACTAGATCCTGTTTACCCGACTATTAAAGAAAAAGATTGTAGCTGCACTATTAGCGTGCGCATTTATATTGCAGGTAAAATAAAATAATTGTTAACATTAAGCGTTTTATTGTGCAAAAAATATAATTTATTTAATGTGCTCGAAGAAAATTGTCAAATAAAGCCATTTTAAAATAACTAAGAAAAGAGAACGTTACGGTTAATTGTAACATTGTTACCTTACAAAACTTTAAGAATAGTGCTGTATCGGTTTCGATTACGTCTACGAATATTAAGTCATTTACGATTACACGAAAGTTTCGGTTTGTTTCGATTAAGCATGTTAAATTATTTTTAGGAATGTAATTAGATTTCGTCTACTATTTTTTTATTTTCATGTAACTTTTATTCCAGTTGCCTTTATTGCTTTAAATATTTTACAGCTGTCATTAGATTCTTTCTACATTCGAAGTTGACAAAATTGCAATTTCGGATTCGGTTACGGTAACTGATAGATTTTATTTTATATATCAATAGGTTTAGTAACGTTTACGAAACTCTATAACATCCCTTCTCTGAACATGGTCCGATTTAACTGTAGGCAGCATTTAACAAGTTGAATATAGTATAAGCTTGACGAAATACCTGAAATGTTTTAAGAAAAAAATATAAAAATAGTAATTTATATACAGCCCGTAGAATTAATTTGAATTAAAATGAATAAAATAACGTAATTTACGATTAAATATAAGTAAAATAATTTTCAAATGTTTTATTATTATTACGCTTATGCGTACACTACATATTTATTTACTCTAGTAGAAAGACAATGAGAACGAGCTGACAACGGAGTCTTGATATTGGGCTCCCTAAATGTGTGAAGCTGCTAATAATATATGTAGCTTAAAGTTTTGAATTGCTTTACAAAACATTTTTTTTCTATAAATTAGATTTGCATAAAATTACTGACACTACTATTTAAATATCAGCGAAAAGATAATCTAAGATAAGTTTTTTTATTTACTCCAAAATATATCAAGAAATACATTTTCTATAGGCAATTTCGAAGTGAAACAATAAGGAAGCTTACATCCGCAAGTGCGTCCAGACTGAGAGGGTAGAACATGGTCCGTATGGCCACAGGTGGCGTAGTTTGTAACAGTAACAATAAGATGAGCGTACGTGATGTACGATCCCAACGATTCTCCCAGTTGCAAGAGTATATTGCGAGCCTTAGATTTTCACCCTGTTAACAAAATATATTAGAAATACTAATAAAGTAATTTTGTTGCTCTGTGAAAGGACTTCTGAATGTAAAAGGGAATGGTTATGGGTTTGATTATGTTCAGATTAATTGTGAGAAATTAGTGGAAAAAGTCAAAACTTAATAAATTATTGAAAAAGATTTTTTATGAATAAAAAAGTTTGTTATTTGGCTTCGTTGTAAATTTATTCCTATTTACTTTTAAACATTTTTTAAGTGTTATTCCACACTTAGGAAAATTGAAAAAGATATTTAGAAAACGTATAAAAATTTGAACGCAGGGGGACTCGAACACGCGCCTCCTGAACCGTCCAGGCGTCGTGGACGCAGCGGGATTGAACGCATGCTCAGTGGTGAGAGCGCCTGGACAGTTCAGGAGCCACGGATTCGAATCCCGCTGCGTTCAAATTTTTATACGTTTCTAAATGTCTTTTTCAATTATGCCTATTTTTTACCTAACTCGGCTAACTTAAATGAGTGATTATTATTTTACTTACAGTTTCCATCAGCAAGTCACTGTAATAACATGGAACACTACTCATGGTGACTGCTCCAGCAACTATACATATGAACTCTGCTTTCAATTCTCCATGTTTTAAAAACTATAATAATATTTTTATATAATTATTGATGTTAGAAGGATAATATGTTTTAAATGATTATTTGACATATCATATAAGTCGCCATCTAGGCACAGTGGGACAGCGTCTGATAATAACTGTGATTGGCTGTAGGTTCAATTTCAGTTCAAGGTTTGTCTTTTTACCAAAATTGGAACAAAAGGCGCGATGTTGAGTTTCGATATTTAACACGCAATGGATCGATTTCCGGCGAATACTAGCTTATCTTAATTTAGCACCCGTTCGAAGATTATTTCTTAAAATAGTAATCTATCATCCAAACTAGGCAAGTATCAAAAGCTTATATCTAAACTTTTAATTTAACTTTATTATTATTATATTACTTCTTTTAGCACAGTAAATATTATCTTTATACTACTAACTGTAGGATCAGAATACATACCCCGAGTATTAGGTAAATAACGATGGGAAGAGCTACAATCGTTGTTTTCAAAGTCAATTCATAGAATATCATAAAGCTGATTTTGATATTATCTACGAAGCTGTGGAAAAATATAATAAAAACGTAGTATTAATACGAATTATAAATTTAATACTACATATTATGCATGTGAAAAAAAAAATAAAAAGTAATTTTTTATAATAAAAAAATAGTAGTAAATGATTACCCATAAATATTTCTTAACGATTTTGCTATATGTTTCAATTTCCTGTTTATATCCTCCACAGAGTTATCGTCGTGAAATATTTGCAATATTCTTGATCTTGCGACCTCCAGCTGACCGCACGCGTGTACCATAAATATAGCGCCCAACGGTTCGAATCCGAGGAACGTAAATACACAGTAACAAATGTAAAAGACATGTAGAAGGTATAATAAGAAGGGATATACGCTAAGAGTATTCTTTAGTTTTTCTATAGGATCAGGAAAAACCGTATCATAAATAAAAACAGGCTTGAATTCACTAAAAATAGCGTAATAAATCATTAAAAATATTGGTCTGGTTACAAAAAATACACCGCCATAATGAGATATCCTCGCCCATATACTGATAATAAATTTACCCTTTTCGACATATTGCAAAATTATCTGCTGTTCTTCGTCTGAGTACTTCTCAGCGTTTTCATAATCTTTGTTCATAGTGCTTATCATAGTTTGTATTTTTTTCTGATGGTAAAACATTACACAGTACTGAAATGTTATCACGCAAAACGTAAAGCAGAGTATTCCGTTCAAACAGGCTCGCGCGATATCGTTACCTTTAAGATCTATGACTATAATGCTATATGCCACAACGCATGCAAGGACGAGAGCAATTATGTACATGAGGAAAAATTTGCAAGCCCATTTTCTATCTTTCTTCACAAACGGATGAAACTGGGTAATATCCATAGCGCGTAACATTAATTTGAAAGTATTTTCAAATTTTAAATTTAAAAGCTTTGGTTGTTCGTCTTTGGTAGTTGTCGTCATGTTTGTATGAGATCTAAATCCTTAATGTCACTTCGTTTGCGTCAGTTAGTTAAGTTATAGGAAATAATAGTAAAGATAATTTTGTGTTAAGGGACAGCTTAAACTATATAGACACATATGTATTTTTTAGTTAGTATATATCAGTATTTTAACTAAATTATATGGCATTAAATTGCTTGGCCGAAAGATTTTCACTTTATTATCTTCCTCGTAAATTTCAGGTACTTAATTAAATGACTCACAATCTTACAAGAAATATAAAAATGGCGCTCAATGCCAGGTGGCGCCACCTACTTCCAGCTCTTGGGTGAATATACGAAGACAAAATAAAATATTTTTTTATAATAACGGTCAAATATTATTATTATTTTAACTACAATATGTATATAGTCCCCTTAAATAAAAATTACAAAAGTTGTCGTTAGTAGAAATGTTTTACTCAATACTTTACTTAATACTTTAGCTTAGTAATCATCAATACAGCCATTAAAATGAAAAAATATGAAAATTAGCAAGTTCCTTTGAAAATTTTAAATGTATACAAATTGTATTCACTTATCGTAATTACCTTAAAGCTTTAAACATTATTAGCTACTTAGTATTTCAACAACCTATTGCAACGCCAATTTGCTTTGTGTTATTTTATATTTTTAACAAAGTAGAATAAGTATTGATGCAGTGCAGATAAAAAGTATTCCATCACTTTCAGAATATTCTATGATATTTCTTTCTTGTTTTTCAACTTAAAGCTTTTCCTTCATGCTTAGCAGAGCAAATATAATCATTATTTCAAGTGGAAATCGAACCCATAACCAAAGTGTTTACAGTCAAACACTATCCCGCTGCGATAAGACGACATTCGTTCAATGAGCGCATTCTAGAACATTTTTTTTAGCTTCTCGCTGTATCCCGCACATAGCAGGGTAGGCAGAGGGAACCTAGTGCTAAGATACTCCGTTCCCCAACTTGTGTGAATTTAGAGGCATTGCGTGCTAAGTAGCGATACTTAACGCCGCGCTTTGCCTCGACACCAGAGCGACGAAGATGGAAATATTTATTATTTCCACTCCTAGTGTGGAAATCGAACCCGCAACCAGTCGTTTTATAGTCTCATTTTGGTCCCAATTCGATCCTAGAATATACAAGAAGATATTACTATAATTTACCTTAGATCATGCATCTATAATATACACTATATATTTTAATATTTCACCTTAATTTTATTTTATATATATAGGAACTCTAAATGTTTGCAACTGATCTGATTTGAGGCAATAGAACTTACTCGATTTAGGTCAGTGTTGCTTAACGAGTGTAGTCTTAAGTCTTAACTAACAAATCTTTATCCAATCGCCTGCAACAACTAGGAAGCTTTGAAACTTGTAATCGTATGTACAGTACTTAAATATATATAGAAAACAGAAAAAATATTTAATATATAAAAATATATAATATTTAACATATTTTTTTCCGCAAAGCAGGGTAGTCAGAAAGAACCTAGTGTCAATACTCCAATCTTCACAAATTTGATACATTATGCGTTAAGTGACGAAACTTAACTTTACCTTATCACACTGGAAAAATAATTGAAATATTATTTCCCCCGAGTGGGAATCGAATCAACAAGCAATGTTCAAGAAAATCACAGTTATCCGACTATACCATGATGGCCTCATTTATATTATAGTATAAAACAAATAATTATTTAAAATATACACAAGTATTTTATGCCAGTAGACGCAGTGAAGCGGTCACTTGTAAAATGTTAAATTAATATTAAAATAAAGTATACACTTACTGCACATGATGCAGTTAATTTCCAAATTCCTTTAATAATTATTAAAACTAAGAATAAAGATTTTTTTCCCACTTTAGGAGCGGAAATATTTAATATTTCCATTTCCCTCGCTCTGGTATCAGAGGCAAAGCGCGGCGTTAAGTCCCGCCACTTAACACGCAATGCCTTCGAATTCAACGGAAAGTAAGAAACGGGGTGTCTTAACACTTGGTTCCCTCTGCCTACCTCGCTGTGTGCAGGAAACAGCGTGGAAGTAAAAAAAAATTGCATAGTTCAATAAAATATTGATAAATAAAAAAAATCCACCAGATTTATACAGCATCACGTTGTTTCGCAGCACAGCAAGGAAGGCTGAGAGAACCTAATGTAAAGACACTCCGTTCTCCTTTTTCTGCCCTAACTCGAGTCAATGCGTGTTAAGTGGTGAAACTTATACCAATCTTGGTCTTGTCGCCAGAGCAGGGAAACAAAATCGATTTAAATATTATCATTGACCTGAGTGAGAACCGAACCGCTAACCACCACATACACAGTCAGACGCTGTCACATTGCGTTAGGATGGTTGATTCCATCATATTTAGTATAAATATTAGCTTTTGAAGTAGATCTCGTTTTTTGTCGAAACTTGTAAAAGATCTATATGTGATAAAGCCTTAAAACGTGTAATAATATAATAACATTATAATTAATATTTACACTTTTGCATTGATTTATTTAATAGTTTCTACCCAGGGCACTATAAAAAATAATTAATATGTCTCCTTTGAATCTTAAAATTAATAGTGCATATTTAAAAGGGTCAGACCGCGAATAATTAATGGAGGCTTCTACTCCTATACAGAGTTATTCAATTAGCAGGGAATAATTAATTTTATTTGCTCATTGCACCCACTTAAAACTTACATAGGGCCATATCAGTAAGGTAGAGGTAGATCTTTAATATATCAAAGACACCGTAGTTTAAAATATTTAAAAAAAATAATTGAAAAACATTAAAAAATATATTTTTAACCCTTTAAAATCCGTAAAAAAAGTAAAACCCATAGTTTTATTGTAAAGTATTTGTCTTAAATATAATGATTTTGGGTTGAAAAATGCATTTTTAAGACTTCTATATGATTTTATTTTCTTTAATAGTACCTATTGGTTTTAAAGCCAATGTGGTTTTATTGTGATTATATAATATCAGTGGAAGAGACAAGGCGCGGCGTTGAATTCCGCCACTGAACATGCATTCCCTCGAATTCGAAAGGAAAATGAAGAACGGAACTTTTGACACTAGGCCTGTCTTGTTATAATCATTTTAACGGCTTTGACATGATTATTACTGGTTCACATAGAAATTATTTTTATAATGTTTATTATAGAAATCTAACCTCTGAATTGGAATCGAACCCACGGTCATCGTGTTAACTCTCAAACGTTGTACCACTGTTCCATAACTTCGATCTTAATGTATTGGTTATTAAAATCTCAATTAAGCGGTGTCTTTTATATAAACAATTGCTGTTCCCTATTGAGAGTTTTAACTTTATTTTTCTACTTGTTCGCAATGACTAACTGAGCGCAATGAATTTTCAACGAAACGGGTTCAAAGGAAACTTCCTACAAACTTTTTAGTCCGTTGTTTTATTCATAATCCCGTAACTTGCTTACACAAAGCAACTTCGCAACTATTGCTCAAAAGGCTATTTAAATATCTGCGAGCTATTTAATAGACTATATGCTTAATTTTTTTTTATTTAAGCCGTTGTCTTTATTTTTTTTTTTATGGTATAAAGGAGGCAAACGAGCTGAAGGCCCACCTGGTGTTAAGTGGTTACCTTCGCCCATAGACATCCACAACATTAAAGTTATGGATGCGTTGCCAGCCTTGGGAATATAGGACAGAAGGAGGGAGGAAGGATGGGAATGGTGGGAATAGGGAGAGCTGGCTTACATGCCATCGAGCCGGAACACATCATAAGATATTTGGCGGTTCGTCTTTGACATGATAGTGGTCGCGAGCCAGTCGGAGAACGAATCTCCTACCACCAAACTACTGGGTTACCCGCCTTTTACGGGACGCTACCCAGCGGCGGGGGGGAATTGTATTCTTAACCCGTCCCCCCACGGGAAAAAACTGTGTCTTAATTTTATATAAGAATGATTTTTAAAAGTAGGAGAAGATATATATATGTAAATATGACTTAATTAGCTTTAAGCCTACCAGGGTAGTTAGAGAGAACGGAGCACCGAACGGTTATGGTTTTATTTATGGTTTCTATACTTCTTTCGCCTCGTCCACTGTTATCAATCTCTTCATATGGCGTAAATGAATGCGACTCCGGGGATCCTCATGCTTTTTACGTAATCTTCCTCCAGCATCATCGATACTGTACTCTTAAAGGTCAATGGCGATAGTTTGTACCTCTCTTACTGCTCACCATTGCAACATATTATGTACCTTCTTTACCGCTTTTTTATCACTCATTGACTCGATTCATCCATCCCAACTTGCTTTATAGCAAGTAAGCAATATTCACGCTTCAAATATTGCTGATTTATAATTATAAACTATATATTGCACTGACCCTTAGATGTGTCAGTTCTAACCAATAACTATTCAAATCACAAGTAAATTACACGTTTTTAACGAAATGTATCCATGAATTGCTTAATTCATTCATTCAGTAACTTATTGATATATTTTGTCAAAATGGATTTAAAAAATCTTGAGGATGATAAAAATTAATACAGACCTTTTTATTCACTAATAGAATTAAATATTCAAACACGAAATTGTCTATTTGAAATTCGCTTCTACTCGGCTGACCCGTCAATTGAATACCAAATGAGTTGAGAAAGCCTTTTTCTTAATTTAATTTAACTCCTTTTTAACCTCCTTTTATGGTGAAGTTCTTGAAAATATTTATAAGCGATATTTATTTTAGAATTTCATTGGCAAACGATCAAATAAATTGTTTTTATTTTTAAATGAAGGGGAACAACTCTAAGCACGTTGTAAAGTTGCAATGTAACTAACTATTTATAGTAAAGTCGAAATTTCACTAAGAGATATAATTTTAAAAACAATAGGTATATTTTTCAAAATATAATTGCTTGAGGAATGATTGGTGTATAAAGGTGAAGTCCAGCGTTGTATTCCACCATTTAACACGCGATTTCGGACGGAAAATGTAAAACGAAATGTCTTGACATTAGGTTTTCTCTTAATACCCTGCTTTGCGGAAAATGATCTATGAGAATGTACAATCGTTGTGCAAGGGCACAAAGTGTGAATGTAAGTACAACTGGTTGTGGGTCCAATTCCTACTCGAGAAATGGAAATATTTAAAAATGGGGAACATAGATTTTTAACTCTAGGTTCCCTCTGTCTAACCTCTTGTGTGCGGGATACAGCGTGAAGCTTAAAAAAAAACAAATATTATGCAACAACTCTCATAGAACTATTTTCAATTATCAAATAATACGATGAGACATACAATAGGTATTAGTATGGAGTAATTAATAACTAATCTCTAAAGAACAAATAAATTTCATAGTAGCGTTCTAATTAATAACAGATCACATTATCAAATTAAATGATAATAAGCTTAATGAAACATGTGAAAAATAAATACATACTATTTTTATAATTTACTAAGTAGCTGTAGTGTCTAAAGGCATCTAACTGTGTCCACGATAATTGTGGGTTCGATTCCCACTTAGGGAATGGTTACATGTCAATTTCATTGATTCCCTCTGGTACCTATGACAAAAGCGCAACGTTGAGTATCGCCACCTAACACATAATAACGACTTCGGGCGGAAAGTGGAGAACTGATTGTATTGACACTAGGTTCTTTCTGGCTACGCTACGGGGGAAAAGCTGCTATTTTTAACGAGCTGTCATCGTCATCGTGACAAAGTGGGAGAGAGTTTGATTTTAATTACATTTTTTTGTAGGTTCGATTCCCGCTCGGAGGAATTTAGAAGTGCACGGTTTGGGAGTGCATGATTCTCGAAAGTAGAGATTAGAGTGTCTTGACACTAGGTTCACTCTGATTTCACTGCTAACCAGGAAAATCGTGAAGCTGAAAAAAAAATACCTACGTTATTTATTATTTTACATTAATAACAACAAAATCATCCAAAAAACTTATTTCGTATAGTAAATATAATTTCGTTTACGTATATTTGATAGGTACGCTAACAAAACAGGGGATGAGCGAAAATTTATTCCATGCAACGTAGACAAGTAGGTATCAGAGTTTACGAGCGGCTCGTAAAAACATTTATATGTACTAAGAAGAGTAGAACAAGTTGACGGACCAAGCATTAACAATGTAGGTAAATTGGCCTTTTACGTAGAGAAAAGTTGGCATGATTTTGTAACGCTATAAAAGAATTTACAGGTGCAATATAAGGAATGTTAGAGGCATTATATACGAAATGTTGTTCTGTCAATTGAATATAAATATTGTGTGTTAACTATGAAAAAAATCTTGAGGCTAGTTGCGTAGTGGTTCTGTTTGATTGTAATTGCGATTGGCTGTCAGTTCGATTCGATTTGCTGTTAGTGGAACGATAATAATTTTATTATATTCCTTTATATATTATGGTAAACATAAGATAGGGCGGCAATTATTAATATTAAAATTGCATTTTTGTGCATTTACGTAATTATGTAAGTATATTATATGTGTAAATTTTAGTTTTTTATGTGTAACCCAAAAATATTATGAATTTTGTGCATCAACAACTATTTTATCTCTTCGTACTTAAGCGGCGTCGAATCTGCTTTATAACACTAAGCCCGAACATTGTGCATTTTTTTCTCTAAATTGTGTGCAATAAAGAATATATAAATAAATAAATTTCAGTTATGCGTGGACAGTGGATGTCCTGGTGAAGCTGAAAAGTTACAATTAATACAATATGAAAAAAATTATGTGGATTTAATATTATTTTTTGATCAAATTAATACCATATAAATAGTATATTTAAATTACTTTCATTCGATAGTCAAATTGAATTGTTAAAGTCGAAAGGCGTTGGAGTCATGTCGCTCAATATACACAGTCTTGAATTCGTTCAGAAAATCGAGGATGGAGTGTTTTCTCACTAGGTCCTTTTGTTTACCCGGCTATGAAAGAAAACGTTTGTAGCTGCACTATTAGCGTGCGCAGTTATATTGCGAGTAAAATAAAACAATTGTTAACATTAAGCGTTTTATTGTGCAAAAAATGTAATTTATTTAATGTGCTTAAAGAAAATTGTCAAATAAAGCCATTTTAAAATGTTACGGTTAATTGTAACATTGTTACCTTACAAAACTTTAAGAGTAGCTCTGTATCGATTTCGACTCGATTTTAAGTCTACGAATATTAAGTCATTTACGATTACACGAAAGTTTCGGTTTGTTTCGATTAAGCATATTACATTATTTTGAGGAATGTAATTAGATTTCGTCTACTATTTTTTTATTTTCAAGTAACTTTTATCCCAGTTGCCTTTATTGCTTTAAATATTCGACAGCTGTCATTAGATTCTTTCAATTTTCGAAGTTGACCAAATTTCAATTTCGGATTCGGTTACGGTAACGGATAGATTTTTGTTTATATATCAAATAGGTTTAGTGACGTTTAAGGATTTCTATAACATCCCTTCTCTTAACATGGTTCGATTTAACTGTAGGCAGCATTTAACAAGTTGAATATAGTGTAAGCTTGACGAAATACCTGAAATGTTTTAAGACAAAATTATAAGCATAGTAATTTATATACTGCGTGTAGAAATTAAATTGAATTAAAATGATAAAATAATGTAATTTACGATTAAATATAAGTAAAAACATTCACAAATGATTAATTATTATAATGCTTATGCGTACACTACATATTTATTGACGCTGGTAGAAAGACAATGAGAACGAGCTGAACACGGAGTATTGATATTGCTCCCTAAAAGAGTGAAGATACTAATAATATATGTTTAGCCAAAAGTTTTGAATTGCTTTATAAAACATTTTTCCCATTTATGTATGTATCAACGTAATAAAATATAATTTTTTCTACAAATTAGATTTGCCTAAAATTACTAACACTACTATTTCATTATCAGTCAAATGTTAAAGTAAGCTAAATTTTATTATTTACTTCTAAATAGGCCAAGAAATACATTTTCTATAGCCAAATAACAATATTATTACAAACGATTTCGGAGTGAAACAATAAGGAAGCTTACATCCGCAAGTGCGTCCAGACTGAGAGGGTAGAACATGGTCCGTATGGCCACAGGTGGCGTAGTTTGTAACAGTAACAATAAGATGAGCGTACGTCATGTACGATCCCAACGATTCTCCCAGTTGCAAGAGTATATTGCGAGCCTTAGATTTTCACCCTGTTAACAAAATATATTAGAAATACTAATAAAGTAATTTTGTGCCGCTGTGAAACGACTTTTGAATGTAAAAAGGATTGGTTATGGGTTCGATTTCGTTCAGGTTAATTATTATAAATAAGTGAAAAAGATTTTGGCCAGTCGTGGCCCAGTGGCACAAACGTGTGACTGTAAACGACTGGTTGTGGGTTCGATTCCCACTCGAGGATTGGAAATTATATTTACATTTCCTTCGCTCTGGTGTCGAGGTAAAGCGCGGTGTTAAGTTCCGCCACTTAACACGCAAGCCTCCGAATTCGGCGGAAAGTGGGGAACGGAGTGTCTTGACACTAGGTTCCCTCTGCCTACCCTGCTGTGTGCGGGATACAGCGTGAAGCTAAAAAATAAAAGATTTTTTATGAATAAAAAAATTTGTTATTTTGCTTTATTGAAATCTTATTCCTATTTGTATACTTAACTTGGCTAACTTAAATGAGTGAGTATTATCTTACTTACAGTTTCCATCAGCAAGTCACTGTAATAACATGGAACACTACTCATGGTTACTGCTCCAGCAACTATACATATGAACTCTGCTTTCAATTCTCCATGTTTTAAAAACTACAATAATATTTATTTATTATTATTCATGTCGGAAGGATAATATTTTTTAAATAATTATTGGACATATGAGATAAGTCGCCATCTAGGCATAGATGGACAGCGTCTGATAATAACTGTGATTGGCTGTAGGTTCAGTTTCAGTTCAAGGTTTGTCTTTTTTACCAAAATTGGAACAAAAGGCGCGGTGTTGAGTTTCGATATTTAACACGCAATGGCTGGATTTCCGGCGAAAGGTCGAGAACCGAGCATGATGTATAAAAAGCAAAATTAAAAATTTTGAAAAACCCACGACGGTTTAATTGTAATTGTAAAAGGATAAAATAACTATAAATCCCCCGCCTAAAAGAATATATGTAACGAGATGATGGGAACGGCTTCGTCGGGGGCTGTCATTACTTTAAGTTTGCACAAACCTTCTCATAGGTTTTCTTGCTGTTAAAACAGGTTTGGCAAAAATATTAAAATGAATTTACAGTTTTGATAACTGGTATTTTAAAGACTTTAACACGAAATCTATACTGTTAGCTACTATATTTAAAATAGAGGTTGCAACTGGCAGCCCCCGACGAAGTCGTCCCCATCATCTCGTTACATATATTCTTTTAGGCGGGGGATTTATAGTTATTTTATCCTTTTACAATTACAATTAAACCGTCGTGGGTTTTTCAAAATTTTTAATTTTGCTTTTTATTTTAAACTTTTTAAAGTGAATAGATACACATTATATATTATTACATAGTATTGAAATACTTTATATTAATCTTCATGCAAATCCAAAAGAAATTATAAGCCCAATGCTTTCTGGTTATCAAATGTTTATTGCAGCGCCTGGCAGATTGTCACCGTAACATTTCCACGAAACTTAAATCTAACCAAATCAGTGAAAATCACAAAACCCACTAGTAGTTTTGATTTTGAACAAACTAATTTATATTGGGGCGCCCCGTGACAGTTCGTGGTAGATATGGCATATAAAAACACGCAGCAATTAAACCAGAACCTATCACAGAAAACCGCATCTAAATAGGTTTCACACAAAAAATAAAAGCAAATGCTTACTGCAGCGCCCCCTGATGAGGTGTCACCATGACACATATACGAGAACACACGCTAATTAAGCCTGATCCTATCTTTGATAACTGCATCCAAATCGGACTTGTAGTTTTAGCTTTGCATAATTAAATGTTTAATGCAGCGCCCCCTGGTGAGTTCTTGACGTAAAAAAAACCTATAAACTTACACCAAGTAAAGGTAACTCTAATACTAAAAACTCTGCCCAATCGGACTAGTAGTTGTGGTTTTGTATTAAATATTACAAACAAATGTTTACTGCAGCGCCCCCTGGTGAGTTAACACGATAAAACATATCCAAGAACATGCACTAATTAAACTTGAGCTTATTATTGAAACTGCATCCAAATCAAATTCGTCATTTTATCTTTGCACAAACAATATTTTACTGCAGCGCCCCCTGGTGACTTGTCACCGTAATATAAATTTAAAAACATGCACTAAGCAAAGCGGAATCTAATACTGAAAACTCTTTCCAATCGTACTACTCGTTTTGGTTTTACACAAAAAAATAGAAGCAGCTACTTACTGCAGCGCCCCCTACAGAGTTGACACATACATGAAAATATGCACTAAGTAAACATACATGACACATATATGAAAATATGCACTAAGTAAACTTGAATCTATCATTGAAAACTGCATTCAAATCGGACTCGTAGTTTTAGTTTTGCACAAACAAATGTACTCACTGCAGCGCCCCCTGATGAGTGGTCACCTTAACACATATATGAAAAGACGCAATAATTAAGCCTAAACCTATTCTTAAAAGTTTTTTTTAAATCGGACTAGCAGTTTTTGCTCTGCATAAGCAAATGTTTACTGCAGCGCCCTCTGGTGAATTTTTACCCTAACGAAAAAACAAAAATCTTAAAATATGCATCAAACAAAACTGAATCTAGTTCTGAAAACTCTAGCCAATCGGATTAGTAATTTTGGTTTTAGACAAATAAATACAAGAAAAATTTTGGTTTTACACAAAAAAACTCAAACCAATGCTTACTACAGCGCCCCCTGATGAGTGGTCACCATACCGCATATATGAAAAGATGCACCAATTAAGCCTGAACCCATCCTTGAAAGTTTCATCTAAATTGGACTAGTAGTTTTTGCTCTGCATAAACAAATGTTTAGTGCAGCGCCCCCTGGTGAGATTTCCCCGTAACAAAAAAAGAAAAATCTTAAAATATGCATCAAGCAAAGCTGAATCTTTTTTCTGAAAACTCTTTTCAATCGGATCAGTAGTTTCGGTTTTAGACAAATAAATACAAAAAAAGTACAAACAAATGCTTACTGCAGCGCCCCCTGGTGGTTTGACATGATAAAACATATCTAAGAACATCCACCAATTAAACTTGAATCTATCACTGAAAATCGTATCGAAATCAGACTATTATTTTTTGAGATAATTGAAAACATTCGTTTTCACGTAAAATGCTTACTGCAGCGCCCCCTGGTGAGTTAAGGCAATAAGACATATCTAAGAACATACGCCAATTGAACCTTAACCTATCATAGAAAACCGTATCAAAATCGGACTTATAGTTTTGGAAATAATTGACATAGTAATTTGCACAAACACACAAACAAACAAACAAACAAACAAACAAACAAACAACCTCTCACTCCAAACACATATACAGTCGCCGTCCCGTCGCGGGTAAAAATACTATCTCATCTTAATTTACCATCCGTTCGAAATTTATTTCTTAAAATAGTAATCATCCAAACAAGGCAAATATCAAAAGCTTATATCTAAACTTTTAATTCAACTTTATTATTATTATATTACTTCTTCTAGCACAGTAAATATTATCTTTATACTACTAACTGTAGGATCAGAATACATACCCCGAGTATTAGGTAAATAACGA
The DNA here is from genome assembly GCA_019049465.1 of Dryas iulia moderata. NCBI lineage: Eukaryota > Metazoa > Arthropoda > Insecta > Lepidoptera > Nymphalidae > Dryas > Dryas iulia. Next base: position 5,997,019 of record CM032424.1, on the reverse strand, counting down.
TGGGAAGAGCTACAATCGTTGTTTTCAGAGTCAATTCATAGAATATGATAAAGCTGATTTTGATATTATCTACGAAGCTGTGGAAAAATATAATAAAAACGTAGTATTACTACGAATTATAAATTTAGTACTACATATTATGCATATGATAAAAATAAATAAAAAGTAAATTTTTATAATAAAAAAATAGTAGTAAATGATTACCCATAAATATTTCTTAACGATTTTGCTATATGTTTCAATTTCCTGTTTATATCCTCCACAGAGTTATCGTCGTGAAATATTTGCAATATTCTTGATCTTGCGACCTCCAGCTGACCGCACGCGTGTACCATAAATATAGCGCCCAACGGTTCGAATCCGAGGAACGTAAATACACAGTAACAAATGTAAAAGACATGTAGAAGGTATAATAAGAAGGGATATACGCTAAGAGTATTCTTTAGTTTTTCTATAGGATCAGGAAAAACCGTATCATAAATAAAAACAGGCTTGAATTCACTAAAAATAGCGTAATAAATCATTAAAAATATTGGTCTGGTTACAAAAAATACACCGCCATAATGAGATATCCTCGCCCATATACTGATAATAAATTTACCCTTTTCGACATATTGCAAAATTATCTGCTGTTCTTCGTCTGAGTACTTCTCAGCGTTTTCATAATCTTTGTTCATAGTGTTTATCATAGTTTGTATTGTTTTCTGATGGTAAAACATTACACAGTACTGAAATGTTATTACGCAAAACGTGAAGCAGAGTATTCCGTTCAAACAGGCTCGCGCGATATCGTTACCTTTAAGATCTATGACTATAATGCTATATGCCACAACGCATGCAAGGACGAGAGCAATTATGTACATGAGGAAAAATTTGCAAGCCCATTTTCTATCTTTCTTCACAAACGGATGAAACTGGGTAATATCCATAGCACGTAACATTAATTTGAAAGTATTTTCAAATTTTAAATTCAAACGCTTTGGTTGTTCGTCTTTTGTAGTTGTCATGTTTGTATGAGATCTAAATCCTTAATGTCACTTCGTTTGCGTCAGTTAGTTAAGTTATAGGAAATAATAGATAAAGAATAAAGATAATTTTGTGTTAAGGGACAGCGTGAACTATATAGATACATAATTTTTATTTAGCATATATCAGTATTTTAACTAAATTATATGGCATTAAATTGCTTGGCAATGCTTGGCATATAAAGACGAAGTCCAGCGTTGTGTTCCACCATTTAACACGCGACTTCGGACGGAAAATGTAAAACGAAATGTCTTGACATTAGGTTTTCTCTTAACACCCTGCTTTGCGAATAAAGGATCTATGAGGATGTACAATCGTGGTGCAAGGGCAAAAAGTGTGAATGTAAGTACAACTGGTTGTGGGTCCAATTCCTACTCGAGAAATGGAAATATTTAAAAATGGGGAACAGACTTTTTTAACACTAGGTTCCCTCTGTCTACCCTGTTGTGTGCGGGATACAGCGTGAAGTTTTAAAAAAAAACAAATATTATGCAACAACTCTCATAGAACTATTTTCAATTATCAAATAATACGATGAGACATACAATAGGTATTAGTATGGAGTAATTAATAACTAATCTCTAAAGAACAAATAAATTTCATAGTAGCGTTCTAATTAATAACAGATCACATTATCAAATTAAATGATAGCTATAAGCTTAATGAAACGTGAAAAATAAATACATACTATTTTTATAATTTACTAAGTAGCTGTAGTGTCTAAAGGCATCTAACTGTGTCCACGATAATTGTGGGTTCGATTCCCACTTAGGGAATGGTTACATGTCAATTTCATTGATTCCCTCTGGTACCTATGACAAAAGCGCAACGTTGAGTATCGCCACCTAACACATAACGACTTCGGGCGGAAAGTGGAGAACTGATTGTATTGACACTAGGTTCTTTCTGGCTACGCTACGGGGGAAAAGCTGCTATTTTTAACGAGCTGTCATCGTCATCGTGACAAAGTGGGAGAGAGTTTGATTTTAATTACATTTTTTTGTAGGTTCGATTCCCGCTCGGAGGAATTTAGAAGTGCACGGTTTGGGAGTGCATGATTCTCGAAAGTAGAGATTAGAGTGTCTTGACACTAGGTTCACTCTGATTTCACTGCTAACCAGGAAAATCGTGAAGCTGAAAAAAAATTACCTACATTATTTGTTATATTACAAAAATAACAACAAAATGAACCAAAAACTTATTTCGTATAGTAAATATAATTTCGTTTACGTATATTTGATAGGTACGCTAACAAAACAGGGGATGAGCGAAAATTTATTCCATGCAACGTAGACAAGTAGGTATCAGAGTTTACGAGCGGCTCGTAAAAACATTTATATGTACTAAGAAGAGTAGAACAAGTTGACGGACCAAGCATTAACAATGTAGGTAAATTGGCCTTTTACGTAGAGAAAAGTTGGCATGATTTTGTAACGCTATAATAGAATTTACAGGTGCAATATAAAGAGCTAGAGGCATTATATACGAAATGTTGTTCTGTCAATTGAATATAAATATTGGATTGTTGAATATAAAAAAAATGTTGAGGCCAGTTACACAGTGGTTCGATCGAATTGCGATTGGCTGTCAGTTCGATTCCCTGTTAGTGGAACGATCATAATTGTATTATATTCCTTTATATATTATAAACATGAGATAGGGAGGCAATTATTAATATTATAATTGTATTTTTGTGCATGTACGTTATATTATATGTGTAAATTTTAGTTTTTTATGTGTAACCCAAAAATATTATGAATTTTGTGCATCAACAACTATTTTATCTCTTCGTACTTAAGCGGCGTCGAATCTGCTTTATAACACTAAGCCCGAACATTGTGCATTTTTTTTCTGTAAATTGTGTGCAATAAATAAATAAATTTCAGTTATACGTGGACAGTGGATGTCCGCGTGAAGCTGAAAAGTTACAATTAATATAATGTGAAAAATGGATGTGTGGTTATGTGAATTTAATATTATTTTTTGATAAAATTAATACCATATAAATAGTATATTTAAATTACTTTCATTCGATAGTCAAATTGAGTTGTTAAAGTCGAAAGGCGTTGGAGTCATGTCGCTCAATATACAGTCTTGAATTCGTTCAGAAAATCGAGGATGGAGTGTTTTCTCACTAGGTCCTTTTGTTTACCCGGCTATGAAAGAAAAAGTTTGTAGCTGCACTATTAGCGTGCGCAGTTATATTGCGAGTAAAATAAAACAATTGTTAACATTAAGCGTTTTATTGTGCAAAAATGTAATTTATTTAATGTGCTTAAAGAAAATTGTCAAATAAAGCCATTTTAAAATGTTACGGTTAATTGTAACATTGTTACCTTACAAAACTTTAAGAGTAGCTCTGTATCGATTTCGACTCGATTTTAAGTCTACGAATATTAAGTCATTTACGATTACACGAAAGTTTCGGTTTGTTTCGATTAAGCATATTACATTATTTTGAGGAATGTAATTAGATTTCGTCTACTATTTTTTATTTTCATGTAACTTTTATCCCAGTTGCCTTTATTGCTTTAAATATTTGACAGCTGTCATTAGATTCTTTCTACATTCGAAGTTGACCAAATTTCAATTTCGGATTCGGTTACGGTAACGGATAGATTTTTGTTTATATATCAAATAGGTTTAGTGACGTTTAAGGATTTCTATAACATCCCTTCTCTTAACATGGTTCGATTTAACTGTAGGCAGCATTTAACAAGTTGAATATAGTGTAAGCTTGACGAAATACCTGAAATGTTTTAAGACAAAATTATAAGAATAGTAATTTATATACTGCCTGTAGAAATTAAATTGAATTAAAATGATAAAATAATGTAATTTACGATTAAATATAAGTAAAAACATTCTCAAATGTTTAATTATTATAACGCTTATGCGTACACTACATATTTATTAACGCTGGTAGAAAGACAGTGAGAACGAGCTGAGAACGGAGTCTTGATATTGGTCTTCCTAAAAGTGTGAAGCTGCTAATAATGTATGTAGCTTAAAGTTTTGAATTGCTTCACAAAACATTTTTTCGTAATAAAATATATTTTTTTCTACAAATTAGATTTGCATAAAATTACTAACATTGCATTTAAATATCAGCGAAAAGATAATCTAAGATAAGTTTTTTTATTTACTCCAAAATATATCAAGAAATACATTTTCTATAGGCAAGTAACCATTTCGAAGTGAAACAATAAGGAAGCTTACATCCGCAAGTGCGTCCAGACTGAGAGGGTAGAACATGGTCCGTATGGCCACAGGTGGCGTAGTTTGTAACAGTAACAATAAGATGAGCGTACGTGATGTACGATCCCAACGATTCTCCCAGTTGCAAGAGTATATTGCGAGCCTTAGATTTTCACCCTGTTAACAAAATATATTAGAAATACTAATAAAGTAATTTTGTGCCGCTGTGAAACGACTTTTGAATGTAAAAAGGATTGGTTATGGGTTCGATTTCGTTCAGGTTAATTATTATAAATAAGTGAAAAAATCACAATTTAATAAATAATTGAAAAACATTTTTATGAATAAAAAAAGTTTGTTATTTGGCTTCGTTGTAAATTTATTCCTATTTACTTTTAAACATTTTTTAAGTGTTATTTTACACTTAGGAAAATTGAAAAAGATATTTAGAAAACGTATAAAAATTTGAACGCAGGGGGACTCGAACCCGCGCCTCCTGAACCGTCCAGGCGTCGTGGACGCAGCGGGATTGAACGCATGCTCAGTGGTGAGAGCGCCTGGATGGTTCAGAAGGTGCGGATTCGAATCCCGCTGCGTTCAAATTTTTACACGTTTTCTAAATGTCTTTTCCAATTATGCCTATTTTTTACCTAATTCGGCTAACTTAAATGAGTGAGTATTATCTTACTTACAGTTTCCATCAGCAAGTCACTGTAATAACATGGAACACTACTCATGGTTACTGCTCCAGCAACTATACATATGAACTCTGCTTTCAATTCTCCATGTTTTAAAAACTATAATAATATTTTTATATAATTATTCATGTTAGATGGATTAAATGTTTTAAATGATTATTTGACATATCATATAAGTCGCCATCTAGGCACAGTGGGACAGCGTCTGACGATAACTGTGATTGGCTGTAGGTTCAATTTCAGTTCAAGGTTTGTCTTTTTTACCAAAATTGGAACAAAAGGCGCGGTGTTGAGTTTCGATATTTAACACGCAATGGCTCGATTTCCGGCGAATACTAGCTTATCTTAATTTAGCACCCGTTCGAAGATTATTTCTTAAAATAGTAATCTATCATCCAAACTAGGCAAGTATCAAAAGCTTATATCTAAACTTTTAATTTAACTTTATTATTATTATATTACTTCTTTTAGCACAGTAAATATTATCTTTATACTACTAACTGTAGGATCAGAATACATACCCCGAGTATTAGGTAAATAACGATGGGAAGAGCTACAATCGTTGTTTTCAAAGTCAATTCATAGAATATCATAAAGCTGATTTTGATATTATCTACGAAACTGTGGAAACATATAAAAACTATGTATTATCACTACGAATTATAAATTTAATACTACATATTATGCATGTGAAAAAAAAAATAAAAAGTAATTTTTTATAATAAAAAAATATAAATAAATTATTACCCATAAATATTTCTTAACGATTTTGCTATATGTTTCAATTTCCTGTTTATATCCTCCACAGAGTTATCGTCGTGAAATATTTGCAATATTCTTGATCTTGCGACCTCCAGCTGACCGCACGCGTGTACCATAAATATAGCGCCCAACGGTTCGAATCCGAGGAACGTAAATACACAGTAACAAATGTAAAAGACATGTAGAAGGTATAATAAGAAGGGATATACGCTAAGAGTATTCTTTAGTTTTTCTATAGGATCAGGAAAAACCGTATCATAAATAAAAACAGGCTTGAATTCACTAAAAATAGCGTAATAAATCATTAAAAATATTGGTCTGGTTACAAAAAATACACCGCCATAATGAGATATCCTCGCCCATATACTGATAATAAATTTACCCTTTTCGACATATTGCAAAATTATCTGCTGTTCTTCGTCTGAGTACTTCTCAGCGTTTTCATAATCTTTGTTCATAGTGCTTATCATAGTTTGTATTTTTTTCTGATGGTAAAACATTACACAGTACTGAAATGTTATTACGCAAAATGTAAAGCAGAGTATTCCGTTCAAACAGGCGCGAGCGATATCGTTACCTTTAAGATCTATGACTATAATGCTATATGCCACAACGCATGCAAGGACGAGAGCAATTATGTACATGAGGAAAAATTTGCAAGCCCATTTTCTATCTTTCTTCACAAACGGATGAAACTGGGTAATATCCATAGCGCGTAACATTAATTTGAAAGTATTTTCAAATTTTAAATTTAAAAGCTTTGGTTGTTCGTCTTTGGTAGTTGTCGTCATGTTTGTATGAGATCTAAATCCTTAATGTCACTTCGTTTGCGTCAGTTAGTTAAGTTATAGGAAATAATAGATAAAGAATAAAGATAATTTTGTGTTAAGGGACAGCGTGAACTATATAGATACATATATAATTTTTATTTAGCATATATCAGTATTTTAACTAAATTATATGGCATTAAATTGCTTGGCCGAAAGATTTTCACTTTATTATCTTCCTCGTAAATTTCAGGTACTTAATTAAATGACTCACAATCTTACAAGAAATATAAAAATGGCGCTCAATGCCAGGTGGCGCCACCTACTTCCAGCTCTTGGGTGAATATACGAAGACAAAATAAAATATTTTTTTATAATAACGGTCAAATATTATTATTATTTTAACTACAATATGTATATAGTCCCCTTAAATAAAAATTACAAAAGTTGTCGTTAGTAGAAATGTTTTACTCAATACTTTACTTAATACTTTAGCTTAGTAATCATCAATACAGCCATTAAAATGAAAAAATATGAAAATTAGCAAGTTCCTTTGAAAATTTTAAATGTATACAAATTGTATTCACTTATCGTAATTACCTTAAAGCTTTAAACATTATTAGCTACTTAGTATTTCAACAACCTATTGCAACGCCAATTTGCTTTGTGTTATTTTATATTTTTAACAAAGTAGAATAAGTATTGATGCAGTGCAGATAAAAAGTAATCCATCACTTTCAGAATATTCTATGATATTTCTTTCTTGTTTTTCAACTTAAAGCTTTTCCTTCATGCTTAGCAGAGCAAATATAATCATTATTTCAAGTGGAAATCGAACCCATAACCAAAGTGTTTACAGTCAAACACTATCCCGCTGCGATAAGACGACATTCGTTCAAGAACGCATTCTAGAACATTTTTTTTAGCTTCTCGCTGTATCCCGCACATAGCAGGGTAGGCAGAGGGAACCTAGTGCTAAGATACTCCGTTCCCCAACTTGTGTGAATTTAGAGGCATTGCGTGCTAAGTAGCGATACTTAACGCCGCGCTTTGCCTCGACACCAGAGCGACGAAGATGGAAATATTTATTATTTCCACTCCTAGTGTGGAAATCGAACCCGCAACCAGTCGTTTTATAGTCTCATTTTGTGCAACTACACCACTGGTCCCAATTCGATCCTAGAATATACAAGAAGATATTACTATAATTTACCTTAGATCATGCATCTATAATATACACTATATATTTTAATATTTCACCTTAATTTTATTTTATATATATAGGAACTCTAAATGTTTGCAACTGATCTGATTTGAGGCAATAGAACTTACTCGATTTAGGTCAGTGTTGCTTAACGAGTGTAGTCTTAAGTCTTAACTAACAAATCTTTATCCAATCGCCTGCAACAACTAGGAAGCTTTGAAACTTGTAATCGTATGTACAGTACTTAAATATATATAGAAAACAGAAAAAATATTAAAATATATAATATTTAACATATTTTTTTCCGCAAAGCAGGGTAGTCAGAAAGAACCTAGTGTCAAGATACTCCAATCTTCACAAATTTGATACATTATGCGTTAAGTGACGAAACTTAACTTTACCTTATCACACTGGAAAAATACCTAATTCAAATATTATTTCCCCCGAGTGGGAATCGAATCAACAAGCAATGTTCAAGAAAATCACAGTTATCCGACTATACCATGATGGCCTCATTTATATTATAGTATAAAACAAATAATTATTTAAAATATACACAAGTATTTTATGCCAGTAGACGCAGTGAAGCGGTCACTTGTAAAATGTTAAATTAATATTAAAATAAAGTATACACTTACTGCACATGATGCAGTTAATTTCCAAATTCCTTTAATAATTATTTAAACTAAGAATAAAGATTTTTTTATGTATACATTTAGTTTCATGTTTAAGATGTACAATATTTTTGGTAAATATAACTTTGCTAGTATTACAGGATTTTTTATCAATTTATTAGCGACCCGCTTCCGCCACCCGCACCTTCACCTGCATAAACTACAGGAATATAGCTTTATTTCGTATTTTGCTTTCCCTTGCAATTTAAATTCTTGTAACATTTTTTATTTAAGAACCGATTATAATAAATATTACAATAGTCAATAGTCAATACAAATTAAATTATAATATTTATTAAGTTGATTGCACAAATACAATGCTTTATCGCCAAATACCCAGTATATTCTGAACTATCTTATTCATGGCGGAACGGCCCCTGACTTTCTAAGATAGCTATAGTAAGTTCCATAGACTTATAGTTAACTATGCCCGATCGTAACAAAGGCATTGATTTAGATAAACAATCGGGGCGGAATGCATATTCTGCCTGAAATGTAAATAAGATGTTCTGCATCGTCTCATAAGAGTAAGTATATTTTAATAACCATTATTTATTTATAATATTTCATTTTTATGCAAGAAATCTTTTCTGACTTCAAGATGTAGTTTAATGATTTTTCTTTAATTTTATTATTTTTGCATATTCGAACTGTAGTATAATAGAAAGAGAGGACTTAGAGACAAGATAATCTTTTCTCCCCTTTCCAATCTATTAAATAATAGCGGCCCGCTCGCAGTCCTGCGAGCTGCTGAACTACGTAATTGTTTTGTTATATTGCATCATTAGGGGATCGATTTTTGAAAAATAAAGTAGCCTATTTCTAACCTTGGATAATCAACTATATTTATGCCAAAATTCACAACAATCGGTGAAGCGGTTTAGATTTTTCATATAAACTTTTCTCCCTTATTTCAACCCTTTAGATGTAGATTTATACTTAAGAAATTTTTTACTATTTTTATTCTAAATTTCATCTAAATCGGGCCGGTAGATTAGTGGTGGAAGCCTGACAGACAAATAGACTTACTTTCGCATTTATAATATAAGTGTGGATCAATTCAACATTCTGTTTGCTTCCTCTTGAGGGAATCGAACCCACAACTATTATATACAGTCGGACAATATCCCACTACGGTAACATGGCATCAGTGCTACAAATAATAATACTCAATTTTTACTTTTTGACCAATACACTAAAGAAGTCAATACATTTGTCTCCCTCCAATCTTGAAATTAATACTGTACAGTTAAAAGGGTCCAGCCAAGAATAATTAATGAAGGCTTCTACTCCTATACAGAGTTATTTACTTAGAATCGCATAATTAATTTTATTTGCTTATTTCACTATTTTAAACTTGTATACGAATATAGACACGGATACGACATAGTATGTAAAACTGAATGAAGCAAATCGGTTTCCTGGAATATATGTATCTGACTGACGATAGCATGATGATTGTTAAATTCCTCACACACACACAGCAGGTCTTCTCTCTCACCGCATGGGAGAGGGGAAACGGTTTCAGGGCCTAGCCCTCTGACCGTTGCGATCTACTCCATCCACGACTATGGATGGGTCACGGGGTAAGGCTTATGAGGCCTTGTAAAATGAATTTCCACCGTGGGAGATGGAGAAAAAGGGGTAGGTGGGAGAGGGTTTTTCAGAAAGAGAGGATGAGCTTATGGCTGCCCGGGCGATCAACCCAGCCAGGTGAGACCCACTAGGGAGGCCCAGCTTAGGTGATCCGCGGCCTCGGCAGCCGCTCAGGAATTGGATGAGGGTAGGAGGTCTCTAGGAAAGTTACGGCGATCCGGAGGGCGTGAATGCCACGGCGCGATGTTCCTGATATGAGAGAAGTAGGAAACATCTGCGCGGTGAAATAAGCTGGTGGCAAATCTGCGGATGAAGGTGTCCAGACTCTCAATTTGGAGGTCGCGGTGGATGGTCGTGTTCCTCACGAACCACGGAGCTTGTGTAGCACGTCGAAGCGCGGTGTTCTGTACGACCTGCAACTTGCTTCTGGAAGAGGGGCTAGTGAGGGCGTACCAGGCCGGCGCCGCATAGGTCAAATGTGGTCTGACGTAAGTCTTATACAGCGCGGCCTTGGTGCGAAGAGGTAATCGAGATCTATCGAGTTAAATTCCTACTATATTTTATTTTATAAATATTATTATAAATATGAGCTATCAAATATTGTGATAATGTGGGGATTTGCTATAAAAATTAACTTTGGAGGAACCCAACACTAGGAAATGTAAATAAATACTTAGCATGTTGCAAAGTTGGTACGTATAATAAAAAGCTGTAGATAAAAAATGACTAAATTTAAAGATTAGTTATAGGTTATTTTAGCCTATAAGTAATTTTCAAAAACTTAAGTACTGTATTCATTTGTAAAACACAAACCTAAAGTTCTTTACTAAGAAGTTCATGTCATTCGCAATATTTAAATTAAAAAGCTTTATTTCAATAAGGTTTTTATCAATTCTTATATGATATGATAAGAATCTTTTTGATGCCGACGGACTTTGATGTGAATAGCCACTAGTTCATCTCTAGATATTTTAGTGCGGAACGTCACATATCGCTTTTTGAAAAAAGTTCTTCTATTCTTTATATTAAGCAATAGTATATTTTATAGACGTATATTGTTATTTCCAAATATTATATTTATTATTTTTAAAGTATCATCCGTACACAGTATATGAAAAATATTTTTAGAAGTCGTATATATAAATATTTAAACTTGGCTTGATTAGAACCTGCGCCTCTTGAATACCGTCCTAGTGTTTCGACCGTTTTACATAACGTATAATATTGTTACACTGTAAATATCTATATTAAATTAGTCTGTAGTCACGATTTAAAATGTACGCATAATATCCGTAAAAATAAAGTATTTGTAATTATTAAGATACCATTTTAATTATAGAAATTACATAAGTACAGTCCAGTTGGACTGATTCTTAAAATTTTCTTGACATTTTTTGCAAAGATATTAATGCTAATGTATTAAGTAAACCTTTATTCAAAGCTGTCTTTAAAATTGATAATTTATTTTGTATAGCAGAGTTTTAACTTTATTTTTTCCTACTTGTTCACAATGACTAACTGAGCGCAATGAATTTTCAACGAAACGGGTTCAAAGGAAACTTCCTACAAACTTTTTAGTCCGTTGTTTTATTCATAATCCCGTAACTTGCTTACACAAAGCAACTTCGCAACTATTGCTCAAAAGGCTATTTAAATATCTGCGAGCTATTTAATAGTTTTCAGCATACTTTAGGTTTCATTTTATTATGTTTACATTTTCATTCAGGTAGTTAAGGAACTATAAGAAAAGCAAGCATATATATAGAGAAATATTTGATATTTCCATTATTTTCGCTCTGATGTCGAGAATACGTAATGCCTTTAGAATTCGGCGAAAAAATTAGGAATGGAGTGTCTTAACACCAGGTTCCCTCTGTCTACCCTGCTGTGTGCGTCATACGGCATGAAGCTAAAAAAGACAGTGATATAATTATAATAAGTCCCCATATATTGCATGTTAGACAGATAAAGGAAAGTGCATAATATTTTCATATAACCTTTTTTATTAACTAAAAATTAAATATTCAATCATCAAATTGTCTATTTGAAATTCGCGACTCGGCTGACCCGTCGATTGAATACCAAATGAATTGAGAAGGCCTTTTCCTTTTATGGTAAATTTCATAGAAATATGTAAAAATTATAAAATATTTAGGATTTCTTTGTAAATAAAATTATTTTTGTGTTAAAAGGAAGTAAAACTGTTTTTTGTCGTATTAACGATACTTCAATAATGGATAATTATAGTTGTACACTATCATATTAAGATGGCAAATTATAACCCATATAAGACCAAACATATGGTCTTAGACATATTTAATCCTTTAGTTCTATATTTAAAATGAAGCTAAGTAATTTAAAAAATATATATTTTCATATTCTCAGAAAAACCCTACTTCCACTAAGCTAGTCTTAACTGAAACTTCTGATATTGACAGCTTATTAGACTTATTAATGTTGTTACAAGCTTTTCTCTTTACCCGTTTTACAAGATTAGAATTTCTTCAGGCGTTAGATTTCAGTTTTCTTGTCTTCCTGTGACTAGACGTTAACAAGAAAACTTTAGCTACGTAACTAGTGTATATATGTATGTATGTTTTGAAATTATAAGATATTTGTTTACAGAAAAATAAAGATTTGCAAATTTATCATAAAATCTGAAAATAAAGCCTAATGATTTATGCTTATATAGAAATTTTCGGTATTTCCAACCTCTCTTTTGTCTATCAAAGTTAGTGATAAATGTATACAAAGCACTATATAAACCAAAGAAACAAAAATATTTATATTACAAACATTAGGGGCCAGTAGTGGCGCAGTGACACAAGCATGTGAATGAGTACGTCTGGTTGTGGGTTTGATTCCCACTCGAGAAATGGAAATATTGAATATTTCCATTTTCTTCAGTCTGGTATCGAGGCAAACCGCGGTGTTAAGTTCCGCCACTTCACACGCAATGCCTCCGAATTTGGCGGAAAGTGGGGAACGAAGTGTCTTAACACTAGGTTCCCTCTGCCTACCCTGCTGTGTGCAGGATCGGCGTGAAGTTATAAAAAGTAAATTAAAAAATAAACATTCTACAAAGGATAAACGCCCAATGACTAATTTTTTTCACGTTACTTTCACGCATTTTCCGCATAACATTACAGACAAAGAGAACCCGAGTTGAGTGTCTGGACACTCCAACACATAGCCATGAAACACTTTCTAAACCAATCTAAATAATTGGGTGTTAAGGGGCGAAATTTAACATAGCTTTTCCTTGTCACCAGCGAAGAAATGAAAATAATTTAAATATAATCATCCTTGGGGCCAGTCGTGGCGCAGTGACTACGTGTGTGTAAACGAATGGTTGTGGGTTCGATTCCCACTCGATGAGTAGAAATATTTATTTTCACTTCCTTTGCTCTGGTATCAGAGGTAAAGCGTGGCGTTAAGTTCCGCCATTTAACACGCAATGCCTCTGAATTCGGTGGAAAGTGGGGAACGGAGTGTCTTAAAACTAGGTTCACTCTGCCTACCTTGATGTGTGCGGGATACATCACAAAGATAAAAAAAGATGTTTTTTTTAAGCGGGTCCGGGTTTTTTTAAGCGGGTCCTCTAAACGGGTACCGAGCCCACAATCACCGCGAAATCAGTTAGTAGTTAGTGTCTTATGCCTCATAATAACCTCAATTGATAAATTACATTGAAGTCTTAAAACAAAAAGTATAAATAAAAGAAAGAGTAACTTTAAATTAAATGTGACCGAACAAAAGCTACAAAATACAAAACGGCGGCCATTAATATTGTTCTTTTACCAACACTCATTCATCACCATCCAACCGAAATGAAATCTTACATGGGCTTTAATTATTTAGTCTTACTTTACGTTGTAAATCCGAAATCTTTAGTAGTGTTCATAATATGTAGATAAGCTATATTTATAATTTTAGCTACTCTAAATTGGATAGGACAGCGTCTGCCTGTAAAATGCGTGATTTTTGACCTGATCCCCATTAGGAAGGATGAATATATTTAAGTGGCCTGGAGCCAGTCGTGGCGCAGTGGCACGAAGTGTGTCTGTAAAGTGAGTGGTTGCGGGTTTGATTTCCACTCGAGGAGTGGAAATATTTAAATAATTCGAGTGCCTCGAATGCCGAGGTGTCGAGGCATAGCGCGGCGTTAAGTTCCGCTAGTTAACACGCAATGCCTCCTCCGGAAAGTGGGTAACGGAGTGACTTAACACTAAGGTCTCTCTAAATAACCTGCATATTATACATTAAGTTCTACCACTCATAGCGCATTGTTTAAAATTCAAACCGATAGTTGAAAATCCCTTCTCCGCTTTTCAGTGTCTTGACGCTAGATATAAATTAGTAGGTATTGATGTTAATCAAAAATGCAGATGAAAAGAGCCCAGAATGAATACACAATGAAAGGGCTTTACTTGTAAAGGCATGCAAAGCTTGATTTTAGTGTTTTTAATTATTATATTTTATTTTAGTAGAAAGTGAAAGAAAAGAAAAATTCACGAGGACCCGAGGAGGACATATTTTGAATTTAAATTTTGAATTTTAACTAGACCTGTGCCACAACTCTCCCTGTAGGGTAGTGACTCTCCCGCTGTACACTAGTGTTAAGATATTTCGTTCCCCTTTTTCCGTCGAGTTCTGGAGACATTGTGCGCTAAGTGGCGGAACTGAACGCCGCGTTTTGCCTCAACACGAGAACGAAAAAAATGGAAATATTATACATTTTTACTTTTCGAGTGGAAAACGAACCCACAACCTGGCGCTTTTACAGTTATACTTTGTGCCCCTGCGCCACGAGTTGCCTCTCTCTAATCTATTTAATTACTTAATATAAGCAAAATTTGCACGACTGACTTACGGCATTATTTTTACTTTTTATGAGAGAGTATAGTATCGAGAGAGAGTAAGTATCGCAAGTATTGACCTAGACACATTAGTAAACAAGCATTTGTAATCATGAAAACAATTAAACGCCAAATCTTCCTTGTTATTGCAACGAAAGGAGGAACAATTTGTTAGGTAAGATTACTCTCAGAATAAGATCTATTGTCACTAAAATAGTAACATAAAATTATAAGCATTGATTTCTAAATACGATTGATAAGTACTTGTTGTTGTGTAAGCTATACATTATTCGTTTCTTGTCAACATCTATACAAATAAATTAAATTGGAAGTGTCTGTTTGTTATAGTGCCCCACGCATTTTCTTGAGCGAGTTATAGTACAAGTCTAGGCTTAAGGGATCCCTTTAAATTAAGCATTAACACTCACTTTCACTATCCGATCTTCTTCCTCTGCCTAATCAAGTTGAAAAATATTTTACTAATTACCACCTTCGAAATACTTACTAGAAAGTCAAAAGTTTTTAAACTTCATGGTGTATCCCACACACAGCAGGATAAGCAGAGGAAACCTAGTGTTAAGACACTCCGTTCACCATTTAACGCTAAATTCTGGAGACATTTCGAGGTGGAAATGAATCTCGGTGTTGGTCTCGACACCAGAGCGAAGAAAATGGGTATATTAAATATTTCTGCTCCTCGAGTGGGAATCGAACCCACAATCAGTCTCTTTTACAGTCTCACTTTGTGCCGCTGTGTCACTAATGACCTCAACTGGTACTGTTTTAAACAATTTTTCAATATGTATGAACATTAAATTAAAACATAAAAGAAAAAGAAAAAAAATGCAAAACGCATAAACCATTCCGGCTACCGTTTTCATGTGTCTTACATATTTAAACAGAGACGGCCCAGGGACTTAGGAATGACGGGAATAATTCATTGCACAAAGGCTGGCTTGTAGACATGGTATGAGTAGCGCCGAATTTAGGAGACAATACGTATGGGTATGTATGTATGTGATGACACGCACTTTTACGTGTTTTTCTTTATGTTTTTTTTGGTAGATTTTGATTGCTTTGCCGTGGTTTAGCATTATTTTTATGAAAAATCTTAAAATTTAATTTTCAACGGATTTAATTTTCGGAACACAACGCTGTGTTTTGCCTCGATACCAGAGCGAAAAAAATGAAATATTAAATATTTAAATTCCTTTCGAACCCACAACCAGTGGCGTTTACAATCAGACTTTGTACCACTGTGCCACGACTGGCCTCAAATTATGTGGTATTGAAAATCATTCACGTATTACCTACTTTTTCTCTTTGTGTTTAGAAAAATAAATATATTGTAAATAATATAATTAGAATTCAGCAACAAGTTTAAAAATTTCTTTGACTGAATAGTGAAAATAATAATATATTTAAATTCTTATAATAGTAACTGTTGTTTTTAGCATTCGGTGCAAAGCGTTTTACAAATAAAACTTCGCCACGCAAGAATTATTTAGAGATGATAATGATCATTTTTATAATAAAATAGGATTTTACTTAATGACATAACATTTAATGGTGTATTAATAAGTATGTCGAGGCAGTCGTGACGCATGGGCACAGAATGTGACTGTAAACGCGGCTAGTTCTGGGTTCGATTCCCACTCGAGGAATTTAAACATTTAATATTTCAATTTCTTCGCTAGTTATGGGGCTACGCTGAGGTCAGTCTTTTCGCAGAGGCACAAAGTGTGACTGTAAAGGGATTGGTTGTAGGTTCGATTTCCACTCCAGGAGTGAAAATAGTAATTAATATTTCTATTTTTCTTCGCTCTGGTGTCGGGCCAAAGCGCGGCGTTAAATTCCGCCACAACACACAATGCCTCCGAATTCGGCGGAATGTGGGGAACGAAGTGTCTTAACGTTAGGTTTCCTCTGCCAATTCTGCTGTGTGCAGGATATAACGTGAAGCTAAAATATAACAAAGATTTAGAAAAGTTCAAAATTTATTTTCTTATCTAATATTATTTTACTTTAATTTTACATAATATTCTTCTAAAGTACATAAATTAAGACTTATTCATAACCGTTTCTGATGGCTGCCATACATCCCACGCATTATTATACAAACTAGGCTTAGCTTTTAAATTTGATTCATGAGGCACCACAGTCCGAGGTATGGTTCGGTTTAGTTCACTTTGTAACTGTTTGTACAAATCATTTGCAATTTGTGGATAAATTGTTGATAAATCGTCTAATTCGCATGGATCAGCTTTTATGTTAAATAAACACCATGTATCTGAAAAGAAACATATAATAAATTAATAACTTTATTATATCACGCTTTTTTCAGCACAGCGGGGTTGGCAGAGAACGTAATGTCAAGTCACTCTGTTCTCCACTTTCCGCCTGAATTTGGCACATTGCGTGCTGATTGGAGGAATACAATGATTGGGTTTGTCTTTTGATCAGAGTAGAGAAATTATAATATTTTAAATATTATTATTCCCTCGAGTGGGAATCGAACCCACTACGTTTACAGGCAGACGCTGTCACACTGCGCCCTGATGGCCCAATAAATATTTTTTTACAAAAAAATCATATTATAAAATTTTATATTATCAAAAACGTATACGTACGAGTACGAGTACATATAAATAAATGGATGAAAGTTAAAACGAAACATTAAAAGCTTTTTAAAATTAAAAATTGAAACACAAAACGGATTATGTATATTTAAAATAAAATTTTACTTACCATTGCTTGGAAAGCAAATAATCGTTTCATTCGGACTTTTATCGCATGATATCTTAATATCATTTCTCAAACCAGTATCTGACATTTTAAAATCTATGCCTATATGTGATAGAATAGAATATATAGTACTATTTCTAATAGTATCTTCATATGAGGGGGGAGAACTTAAAATCCCCTTATAAATGTGACCTTGGTGATTGCTATGAGTAACCAATACTGATCCAGTAACAAGTTTATAATCACCAACTATTATAGCTGCGTAACCAGTATAATCATCGATTTCTACAATCATTTCTCTTTTAGATTCTTCATTATTCCTTATTTCATCCCATAAATCAAAACCATCTATGTCAGAAGGAGGTGTAATACCAACCGCACTTAAAATTGTTGGTGTCCAATCAGATACATGCATGTACCCTTTCCACAAATGGGTAACGTTTGTCAAGTTTTTACTCCATATTAACCCATTTACTCTAATCCCCCCTTCGAATGGACTAAATTTAATACCCCTCAGAGGCCAGTTGGACGCGTAATTAGCTGACTCCTGTGACGTAATCCCACCGTTGTCAGATATAAATGTTATTATTGTATTCTCTAATATACCTTTGTCAAATAAAGCCTTTACTATATCTCCTATACTGTCGTCCAGTTTTTTTACCATTGCTGTAAAATAATTATAATTAAGGGGTAAACATATTTTTTTATAAAAGTAAAGTAAAAGTAAAGTCCAAAAAAGTTTTAAAGGTTTAAAGTTTATTTAAGGAAATTGGTTTAGTGGCATACTGGTGGTACAGCTTTTAATTCTGATAGGTGGTGAAAGCTGTGCGCTTTGGCTAGAAGTAGAAAATAGAGCAACTTTTTGCTATTTCTTTTTATTTAAAAAAGAATAAATACATATAAGACAAAAACAATAGCCATTGCGGTGCAGAACGTCAAATTCTGACGTACACTTAACAGTTGTGGTCAATAAACACTCGGGAAGTGATTATATTGAAAATTATTTTTATTTCCACAGTCATATGAGAGACACCACGACTTTGAATTTTAAAACTAGCTTATAAGCTAGTGTAAACTAGCGTATAAGCTTATAGCTATGTTAAAATAGCTTCATGCTTTTTCCCATATCGCGAAGTAGTCAGTGAGAGCCTAATATTAAGACATTCCGTTCTGACAACTCAACGCCACGCTTTCTCTAGGTACCAGAGCGAATATAACATAATTCTTATCATTCCCTCGAGTAAGAATCGAACCCACATCCAACAGACATACAATCAGCCTCAGTCACAGTCAAAAAAAAACCATCAAAATTATTACCAGCGTAATAACGTCTTTGTGGTAAATCAATATACCGCATAGCTCGAACGATATCCGGCGGTGCTTGCATTGGGGCCCCCTCGTTAGCGGAATGAGGCGCGTTGTGGCCGACCATCAGGAATAATGGTTTTGAAATATCGTGAGATCTGATTACTGAAATGTAAAAGCGAGAAAAATATATTATTTTACAAATTAAAGTAAAAATATATTTATTTTTTAAATAATATATGACACCAGAACTAGGACTACTCACTGGAGTGTTAGTAAAAAAATAAAAGCATATTAAGCAGTAAACGCTAAGGTAGCTCAGGCGGCAGGATCTGTTCTCAATTAGTTTATACGTATCGTTATATGATTAATTAAATTACTGTTTTTTGAAAAAGACATTTAAAGAAAACGTATAAAAATTTGAACGCAGCGGGATTCGAACCCGCGCTTCCTGAATACCGTTCAGGTACAGGTAGTAAAAAATTACTGTTTTTTTTTTGTATAAACTGTAACATATATACATATATTGTTCTAATTTATAAGCTATAATACTGTAAAGTTTCATCTAAATCCATTAAGTAGATTTTCCATGAAGAAGTAACATACATATTATTATTAATGAAAGATTCTTATGACACTGCATCACATTATTGCAAAATACATAAATAGAACTTAGTAGTAAATTATTCTATACAAATGTAATCAAAAAACATTAACATGTACATACATTTTATGCACAGCAAGGTGAACGAACAAAAATAAATAAAATATTCATAATAAATATAATTTAAAATTATCAATGGTAATCGAATCCACAACCATAGTGTTAATTGAAAAAAAAATTTTTTTTTAGCTTCACCCTGTATCCCGCATAGCAGGTAGCAGGGTAGGCAGAGGGAACCTAGTGTTAAGACACTCCGTTGCACACTTTCCGCCGAATTCGGAGGCATTGATACCAGAGCAAAGAAAATAGAAATACTAAATATTTCCACTCCTCGAGTGGGAATCGAATCCACAACCAGTCGTTTACTGTCACACGCTTGTACCACTGCGCCACGTCTGGCCCCACTAAAAGAAAATACTTATTTTTATCTATTCTCCACTAAAAACATCGATTTCAAAAAACTAAATACCAGTTCACATTTTAAACATATATATAAAACAAAAGTAGATTAATCGTGAATAAATAACACTGATTTAAATATTTAAACATTATATTCCCATGCGGAATTAGTTCTACGAGTATATCAATATGGGATAATATCGCGCAGTTATCTAATACTTCACTGCTATTAATAACTGATTGTGTTTGCTCTATCGTAATTATTGCATTAAAATTTATTGTTAAAATGATAGAGAATATATTACTTAATTAACGTTATTTGATTATATCATATAAATGAATGGAAGTGATTAATTAGTACGAGTATTCGAATTAACTATCTTTTATATTAATATATAAAATCCCGGCATTACCGAGTTACTGACACACAAAGTCCAGCCCGAAGTACTAAGTAGAAAAACTGAAACTTGGTATGAAGATTTATTTAATAGGTATAGATTGGTACAGCAAAATGACTCTCTGTACTCAGATAAACCTATGAGGTTTTCGTGGTACTTAAAGCGAAAAATAAAGGAAGGATGAAGGAAGCGAAAAGGATAATGTAGGTATTTGTTATATATTGGACAATAAACAAAAGAAAAAAATAAAGAAGAACTAAGATAGAACTTTTAATTCCTACGAAAACAGATTAAAGTAAAATTTATGTCTTATATTTCACGCCGTCATATATTCCAGAGGTCGGTGTGACGCTGTGAAACGGCATCTGACTGTAAATGACGACGGTTGTGGATTCGATATACAATAAATAATATATAATAAATAATATATAATCAATATATTGTTATGGGGTCAGTCGTGGCGCAGTGACACGAACGTTTGGCTGGTTACCACTGGTTGTGTGTTCGCTTCCCACTCGAGGAGTGGAAATATTTAATATTTCCAATTCTTCGCTCTGGTATCTGGGGTAAAAGCGCGGCGTTAAGTTCCACCACTGAACACGCAACGCCTCCGAATTCGGCGGAAAGTGGGGTACGGAGTATCTTAACACTAGGTTCCCTCTGCTTATCCTGCTGTGTGCGGGATACAGCGTGAAGTTAAAAAAAAGAAAAAGATATATTATTTTCTATTCTTCACTCTGGTGCTCAAGACAAAGCATGGCGTTGAGTTCCGCCCCTCAATACGCAATGATCGATCTCAGCCGGCAAGTAATAAAATAGAGTGTTTTGACACTAGGTTCTCTTTAACTACGCTGCTGTAGGGGAAAAATCGTGCAGCTGCAAAAAGAATATTCCACACAAACTCAGGTGCGGATCGGAACGAATCTTACATTCAACGTACATTGTATTTGTAAAAAATAAAGACAAGGATAAATATGATTATGAGATTTCTAAAGGTAGCTTAGTAACATTTTAAAATAAACAATAACTTAACTTACTTGACTTTGCTTCTTCATTATAAAGATCGGTTATATATCCCTCTACATCCCAAACTGCAGTTTCATTTCTAAATAAGTCTAGCCCCGACACATCTCCGATACTCCACTGTTATTAAATAAATTTAAAAATATTTTTGATAAACATTAAATAAATATACCTTAAACAGCAATTAATAAAATAAATAATAAAAATACTCATCAAATATATCAAAGCAAGTTTTACAGTTAAAGCAAATATTACATGTATCCCAAAGTTTGTTAATTTTAGAGGCAAAAAGGTTTATTTATTATTTAAATCAGGGCTTCTTAAACTATGGGTCGCGACCCCATTTGGGGTCGTGCAGCAGAATTCTGGGGTCGAGAGATTTTAATGTCAAATATTTATATATATAATTTTATTTTTTTATATATATATATGTATGGGGTCATCAAAAAACTCGCAATTATTAATGGGGCCGTGAATGACAAAAGTATAAGAAGCACTGATTTAAATTATATATTTTATTGTGTTCGGTACACGATCAATCTAGAGTTCTTATTTTCATTATTTTGTGAGCAAATAAAATATAATGCTAATCAAATGAAAAAACATATGTCTCGGGTTTTCGCTTTACAGTTCAATATTAAAAAAAATAATTTACGCAACAGTAAATTATAAATATTTAGCCAAAGTACGGAACTCAAGTATATAAATGTTAATATATACATTATCCTTATCAAATTTAAAGAAAAAGCTATTACTTTACCATTATTTACCCGACAAAAATCTAAAAAAAAATTTCAAAAACTTAAAAAAAAAAAAAATATAAACTAACCGTTTCCAAC
The DNA here is from genome assembly GCA_019049465.1 of Dryas iulia moderata. Classification (NCBI taxonomy): domain Eukaryota; kingdom Metazoa; phylum Arthropoda; class Insecta; order Lepidoptera; family Nymphalidae; genus Dryas; species Dryas iulia. The sequence goes on along the minus strand of CM032424.1, from coordinate 5,974,862 downwards.
AGTGTATATTCATAGTAATCTATATACCCTCCTCTGTGACCGAAATGGGAATCAAAACCTCTAGAGGTAGGCAAGAATTCAGTGCGTGATTGGCCAACATGCCACTTGCCAACTAAATGCGTCGCATAGCCAGCATCTTTGAAGTACTGGGGTAGAATTTTCTCTGTAATTGGTAAGCCTCTGTCCTCGCCGTTTGTTAAGGGATACCCTTGCATACCTGTGAAGTAATACTTTGAGAAGCTATCTTTATATTATGAAATAAGGCTGTCATGGCGTAGTGGGACAGCATTTGATTTTAAGCGTGTTAGTCGTGGTTTCGCGATGCCTACTCGATATAAATTAAATATTTTTTTAGCGTCACCGCAACAGCAGGGTAGGCAGAGGGGACCTAGTGTTAAAACACCCCGTTCCCCACTTTCCGTCGAATTCTGGTGGCATTGCGTATTAAGTAGCGGAAATAAACGCTGCGCTTGCCCTCGACACCAGAGCGAAAAAAATGGAAATATTAAATATTTTCTCTTCACGAATAGAAAATTAAAAATTATTTGAATTAAATATTCAAATTATTTTTTTGCTATGCACTGGGACCTAAGACAAGACAATGTCTCCATTTTGGGTGAAATATGAAGAATGGAGTGTCTAGACACTAGGTCCTCTCGGCCTACACAGATATGCGGGAGGAAAGATTATTTTAAAAATTAAATACTGTGTATTACAAAAGTTTTGACAAATGTACTTAATACTTATGGCCAATTAAACGTTTGATAGACTAATTTGCACGACTAAGTTTTCCTTAACCTTATATCTGTCATATATACTTTCAAATCTTTTCTATTTTACTCGCTAACAACTAGAATATATGGAAGCAGTTATTTCTATAACGTCTATTCAACTTGAAGACAAAAAGGCTTTCTTGTAACCTAATGCCTCATTATTACAGGGCCTTTATCTGTATCTTTTGATTAACTATTTTGATGTAACCTGAATTATCTGAGAAAATTTCTTATAACATTATTTATAGAAACAATCCTGTAGAGCCTTTGTGTTCATCAAAACTGAATATCTGTTTACATAATATCATAATAAAATATAAAAAATATATATTTGTATTAAAGCAAAGTTATTAGATGTAATTTAATATTAATGTACCTAATATTAGACATAGTATAATGTAAACAAATTTTGTAATATATGACAGAAAACTAAAGAATTTCTGTCTTGATGCCTAAATGAACGTGACCGCTGTACGTTCAAATTCCATTACAGTATGTAGTATAGTCAAATAATTTAGAATACATATTCTAAAGACTTTGTTCTCCGCTCTGCTCTCGAATTTGGCACATTGCATGACGGGTAGCGGATCTCAACGCCATTCTCTGCCCTACCACAGTCGTTGTAATGATAACACAATCGCTACCTTCAATAATATTTTTTTTAGCTTCACGTTGTATCCCGCAAGCAGCAGGGTAGGCAGAGGGAACCTAGTATTAAGATACTCCGTTCCCCACTTTCCGCCGAATTCGGAGGCATTGCGTGTTAAGTGGCGGAACATAACGCCGCGCTTTACCTCGGCACCAGAGCGAAGAAAATGGAAATATTTAATATTTCCATTCCTTGAGTGGGAATCGAACCCACAACCAGTCGTTTACAGTCACACGCTTGTGTCACTGGGCCACGACTGGCCACAATATATATAAATTATATTACATTTTATTCTTAATTTAAACAATTATTTCTCAAGTATCTCATTATTTTATTAGAATATTGAAATTGAAATAGTATTGCCGCGTGCTTATAATAAATTTAATTAAATATCGGTCTCTAGACGGCCATTTAACCAAGTTATCTAGTCTACCAAGCTTAATAAATACATTGAATATTCTTTTGAAATAATAGTTATAATTTTACTTCCATATTTTTTCTAAAACCAAAAATGATTATAAATATATCTATTTCCATAGACATATGCCGGAAGGAGAAGTGACTTGTTTCATTTTCTTAAAAGGTAGCGTACTTAGGCTTTTTAGAATTATAACTTTTAGGTAACTTTCCACCTTATAACATCAGCTATCTGCCAGTTAAAGTCCCGTTAAAATAAATCTAGCCATTCCGGAGATTATTGGAAATAAACAGAAAGACAGACAGATAAAAATTATAACAAATATTTTTGTTAGGCACTTATATGTACCGTATATGCATACAAACATAGGTACATGTGCATTTAGTTAAACGTGGTTATTTATTATATATTAATGTAACAAACCTACACTCTTTTTTCTTTAATTTTCACTTTGATTTAATTTATTTATATAAATATTACAATAATAACTTTATTATTATGAATTTTAGATCTAAATCTCTCATTTAAATTTAATATTTAATATTTCCCTTTCTTCGCTCTTTTATCAAAGGTAAAACGCGGCGTTAAGTTCCGCCACTTAACACGCAAGCCTCCGAATTCGGCGGAAAGTGGGGAACGGAGTGTGTTAACACTAGGTTCCCTCTGCCTACCCTGCTGTGTGCGGGATATAGCGTGAAGCTATTTATTTTAAATTTAAAATATATTGAAAAATTATTGTAAAAAAAAACAACCGTATACCAGTCACGTGTGCAAATTTCCCTGTGAGTAGAGCGGAACGAGAAGGCGTGCATATACAATGACTGTAATATCGCTCGAGTGCCACTCCTGTGTACGCCAGCAGGTCTATATTCGGAGTCAAAATTTGATCTGATCCGTGAAAACTCACGTCGTCCCAACCCTGTAATATCGATATCATCGTTTAATGTATACTTATATGTATTTATAGTATAAATAAAATTATTATATTTTTTATTATCAACTTCACGCCTTTTCTGTATGGCAGAGAGAATCTAGTGTCAATATACTTTGTTCCAACTGACATCGAGACATTGCGTGTAGAGTAATGTAATATTAGTAACTTAATACAGCGTTCAATGTTACCAAAAGGGGAAATAATTTGAATATTAGTATTCCTCTAAGATGTAGATTGAATTCAAAAATAATTGCGTTTACAGATAGACCCTGTTCAGAAGGAAACGTCACCGCGACGATGGCCTCAGATTTCAATTCTCATAAACAAATATTTTCTACTTCTTAACGCCTTTATAACGCCGAGATATAATGTACTCGTATGCTTCGTACATGAGAGGGTTGCAGATTCGATATCCGCTAGAAGAATAATTATACATAGAATTAATTTCATTTTATTGTTACGACAAAAACAGTTATATATTGCCACTCGAGACGTACTGTGCAGTGAAAAGAAACAGTTTGTGACGTGAGCAGTTTTCTTTTATTTTTTAAATATATCTTTCAATCTGTTTACTTTTAATACTCCCTGTATCTCTCTCCCATAATCTGTTCACTTTTAATATTCCGCACATAGCAGGGTAGGCAGAGGGAACCTAGTGTTAAAGCACTCCGTGCCCCACTTTCCGGCGAATTCGGAGGGGTTGCGTATTAAGTGGCGGAACTTAACCCTGCGCTTTACCTCTGATACCAGAGCAAAAAATGGAAATATTAAATATTTCCACTCTTCGAGTGGGAATCGAATTCGCAACCAGTCGCTTTACAGTCACACGTTCCTGCCACTGCTGGCACTGCTGACCACGACTACCAAACCAAATATAAAACAAATTATAAATATTGTTTCTCTTAACGCTACACATTATCTCACCAGAGCGAAAAAATCGAAGTTTTTCAATGTAATTGTTCCCCCGAGTGTAAATCAAACCTGCATTCATGAACAAATTACTTCTTTACATCTTACTGCGCTACAATGGTCAGTTCATAGTAGAAGAAATAAATAAATCAGCTTAAAAGTTAAAAGCTTACGGATATAAGATTAATAAATAAAATTATTGTATTCAATTTTTTGTTCATTGAATGAATCAAAGAAACTGGTAATTCAACCAAAAAAAATGTTTTAGTTACTGCTACTATATTTTTTATTGGCTCCATTACCATACTTTTTAAAGCTGCTACCATATGTAACTACTATATTAGTCGATGGAAACCTGTTCTGATTGAGGCCACTTGTGGCGCAGGGGCACAAAGTGTAACTGTAAACGTGACTGGTTGTGAGTTCGATTCCCACTAGAGGAATTGAAATATTTAATATTTCATTTTCTTTGTTCTGATGTCGTGGTAAAGCACGACGTTGAGTTCCGCCACTCAACACGTACTGCCTCCTGAATTCGGTAGAAGGTGGCGAACGAAATGTCTGAACACTAGGTTCCCTCTGCTTATCCTGTTGCGTGCGGGATACAGCGTCAAGTGAATAAAAAAACCTGTTCCATTCGACACATGACATAACTTTTTGTCCGATATTTTCTATTATATCCTGATTAACGATATTTATTTTTAGTCGCCTAATAAGAACAACCGGAAAGGCCTTAACAAATAATCAGTTTTTTTAATCAAACGTGAATAGGGCACAAAAAAATTAGAAGCGGATTTTTAATGTAGTTTTAATTTTGTCGCGTAATTTTTTATATAACTTAATTATGAATCATTTAAACAATTTGTTTATTCATTATATTCTATTGATACGTTAGTTTGAGGCCATTGCGGCGCAGTAGGACAGCGTTTGACTGTGATGCGATGATTGCCAGTTCGATTCCCACTCGGGGGAGTGATTATATTTAAATTTTCATTTCCTTGCTCTGGTATCAAGGACAAAGCGCGGCGTTGAATATTGACACTCAAATCGCAATGACTTGATTTCGGGCAGAAAGTCTTACAGAGTGTCGTAACACTAAGTCCTAAGTCACTACCCTGCCGTACTGTAAAAAGCGTGAAGGTACATAAATAGTAGTGTCCACACCACCACAATAAGTTATAAGTTCCTCACTTCAAGCTTCTGAAAAAATTACAAAATATATACTATAACTTTTTTTAGCCTTACGCTAAGCACTATTGCTTAATATTCTTTTATTGTCTTTTAACTGTACGCATATATTATACATGACAACCTTGCATATAATAAATGTATATGCAATAGCATAATAAATATTTACTTAACAGTAAGTAATTAAACAATAAGTAAGTAAAATGTTGTACAATAATGTACATGGCAGTTATTCAGAAAGTTTCATTACTGTTCAGAGCGCAATAAAAGTAAAATTACAAGTGAAGCAATGACAAAATGATTAAAAATGTATTAACGCAGCCAATGAATTTATGTTTTGTTACGATAATTAACATACTGAACCAAATCTTAAATGCTGTTGTGAAATATGTATTATTCTTAAGCATACAATTGCATCTATATATTATAATACATATTCAAATTCAATTCAAATTCAAAATATCTTTATTCAAATTGACTTTTGTAAGCACTTTTGAATCGTCAAATGTACATAAAGCTACCACCGACTCGGAAGGCAGTTCTGCTGTTCTGAGAAGAGCCGGCCAGAAACTCAACAGTTGCTCTTTTCAAATATATAAACTACTATTTTATTATTTGATACAATGGTAGCTAACCGGCATTGGACTTATTCAGATTAATTCCACGCATTTTTATCCTTTAAATACTCGTCTACAGAGTAATAAGCTTTACTTATTAAAATATTTTTTACGATGATTTTGAATTTCTCCAGTGGTAAGTCTAAAACAAGCTGTGGAATTTTATTATATATACGTATACTCCCATAAAAGAATACATATTCTTTTTAACAAATGCATATTATTTTTATTTAAACATAAATATATGGTCAAATTTGGTTAAGTAAAGATTAGAGCCAGTTTAATATCTATTTAGGCCTAGGTGCCTCCAGCCTACAAACAAGTCCCAAGCATTGTTTATCCAGTACAGTGAATCCATGGAATGCTAAGGAGGTTCTTTTCTATTACTACTCACAATACTAAGTACCCGTAAGGTTTAATTCTCCCCTTTTTTTTTATAAAATCGTGTATTTAGCAGTATTTAACCAAAATGTGAACGTATAGTATAGTTGAATAGAGCGTTTAGACGGTATGGAAGAGGCACAGGTCCATTTCATCTTACATTAAAATTCTGTCAATATATTTTTTTTTAGCTTCACGCTGTATTCCGCGCACAGCAGGGTAGGCAGACGGAACCTAGTGTTAAGACACTCCGTTCCCCACTTATCATACGTCTATATTCTACTTTAATATAATAATGTTTTACATCCTTTTTTGCTTCAAAGTTGCTCTTACGTCCTCCTAGAGGACATACTTATATTTACTAATAATTTTCCATTATACCACAAAAGATTTTATCTAAACATTATATTTATTTTTATTTCTTAATTATTGTAACAAGAAACTTCCAAAGACGTACCACGAATATAATTGTGATGTAACAGATTGAATGACTCCGTAATCAGAGTATTCTGAATATATAATCTTCAGAGAATGGCGCGTATTTGAGTATTATTCGATTGAGTCCATTATTTTGTTCCGTTTAAATGGGATTTAAAACACAATCATTTCGGGTAGAGCAATATTTCTCTTTTATAAACTCGTCGTGAGGTTGCAGAGAGAGGAGTAGTGCGGAGCAGTTTATAAAACTTGATTACCACATGCGACCCAACCTCGCTTCTGTTTCGGAACCACTCTCTCTACCCAAAATAAATTTAATAAAGAATATAGTATTGCCACCTTGACATGTGTGCTAGAAATTAAGTTATTGTAATTATAAACAGGCCGAGATTTTGGTAACAGGGCATAAAATCAATTACGTAACTTATACATCGAAATAATAATACCAAAAAAGGACCTGACCACATGTGCAGCGTCACAGGATTTGACTTTATACGTGATGGCTGTAGGTTCGATTTTCATTCGGAGGAATAATTCTATTTATTTTTTCTTTGGTCTGATTAAACAAAATTTGGAGTTGACTTCCGTTATTTTTAACTCACAATGTCCCGAATTCTAGCGGTCGCTTGAACCTAAGTCTTTTCTTACTTTTAGCTAAGCGGAATAAATGTTTGAACCTGATTAAAATTAATATAAATATCTGCATAACATTTTTTTTTAGCTTCACGCTGTATCCCGCACACAGCAGGGTAGGCAGAGGGAACCTAGTGTTAAGACACTCCGTTCCCTACTTTCCGCCGAATTCGGAGGCATTGCGTGTTAAGTGGCGGAACTTAACGCCGCGCTTTACCTCGGCACCAAAGCGAAGAAAACGGAAATATTAAATATTTCCAATCCTCCAGTGGGAATCGAACCCACAACCAGTCGTTTACAGTCACACGCTTGTGCCACTGCACCACGACTGGCCACAAAGTAGTAAAAGTTAAACTTACCATATCATCAGCGATTATAAACACTACATTTGGATGGTTCGACGTTCCTTTACTGAATTGCAGTACAAGCAATATTATGAAAAAGCCGAAGCACTTAGAATTTAAAACCATGATCTGTAAAAAAAAATATATCTGATTAAATTCATTGTTTATTTACATACAGATATAGTTGATAAGTAAACCAACGAGTTCCGTTACGTCAATATTGCGCAATCACGTTGACACTTTTTATATAACTTTGAGAAAGTCTACCATAAAAATATAACTATATATGCTAGTATATCACCATTTAACTTAAAAAATTAAAAAATATATATTTTTTTAAAATAAATTTAAACAGATATAATAAGGTTTTAATACTTACAGATATTTTTTTATTTATTTTATTCGCCAAATCGCACAGGAAAATGAAAAAGCGTACGAAACATATAAACGTGTGTATATAAATAAAACGATAGGAGCATATTGACAGGTCTACACGTGACTCGTGAACATATTCCCACTTGCTGTTCGCTTGCAACAAGTGTTTTCGAGATAACCGTAGTATAAGTATCAAATACTCTTTTTAGTTAAATTTACAATTAATAAAATTATTTAAAATTAAGTTTTGGAATATTTAATGTATACATTAGTATATCGGGGCCAGTCGTGGCGCAATGACACGAGCGTGTGACTGTAAACGACTGGTTGTGGGTTCGATTCCCACTCGAGGAGTGGAAATATTTACTATTTCCATTTCCTTCGGTCTGATATCAGAGGCAAAGCGCGACGTTAAGTTCCGCCACCTAACACGCAATTCGGCGGAAGGTGGGGAACGGAGTATCTTAACACTAGGTTCCCTCTGCCTACCCAGCTGTGTGCGGGATACAGCGTGAAGCTAAAGAAAGAAAGAAAGAAAGAAAGATAATGTATACATTTGGTATACTATATACATATAGAAATAATATAGAGGTCATCATCGTGGTTTAGCCACGTGGCTGAGGATCCATAATGATTTCGAATTCAGATTTAAATACATTATTTTCCATCACATTTAAGAAATAATAAACAAAAAAACTAAGATTCTGGTGTTTGAAAGAGACGAAGAAAGAACGGAATGTAAGATCATGGTTAACAGAAAGAAATTAGAACAAGTGAATGAGGTGGTATATTTGGGAAGTATGTTTAGCAGAGATGGAAGGTATGATATGGATGTTGAAAGGCGTATTGCTGCCGGTAACAGGGTTAACGGTGCCCTCGCTGCGTTGATGCGACGGCGGAACGTGAGCATAGCCGCACGTTTAGCTGTGCACAATGCAGTGCTGGTACCGACGCTGCTATACGGCAGCGAAACGTGGGTATGGCAGAAGAAGAATGAAGGAAAGATGAATGCTGTGGAGATGAGATCTCTTCGAAAGATGTGCGGAGTCAGCTTAGCTGACCGAATCCGCAATGAAGAGATACACAGAATGGCAGGTATTAGCGAGAACGTCATAGTAAGAATGAAGAAGGGCGTGCTCAGGTGGTTTGGGCACGTCGAGAGGATGAGTGATGGAAGAATGGTAAGAAAGATTTATGAAGCAAAGGTGAGTGGTAAGAGAGGCAGGGGGAGACCTCGGTTGACCTTCGAAAACACAGTATCGATGATACTGGAGGAAGGTCACGTAAAAAGCATGAGGACCCCCCGGAGGGCGTGTATGAAGAGGTTGATGACTGTGGACGAGGCGAAATAAGTATGCAGGGACCGTAGCGTTTGGCGCTCCGTTCTCTCTGACTACCCCGCAAGGGATACAGCGTGAAGCTAAAAAAAAAAAATAAAAAAAAAAAAAAAAACTTTTAAGAAATAGAGAACAAAATGGATTTTCTGTGTTATCTTACAAAATTTCGGAGATATGTAAAAAAATAAAAAAATAACTTAGATTTTTTTATGAAATTTGTAAATATTCAAATATTTTATCTTATAAAATGGGATACGAGCTATTAACTTGTTGAACTGGGATTTATGAAGTACCTATATCAAGATAACGTTATCGATTACGTTATGATAAAGTGACCATATGGAATGTTATAAGTAGGTACATTTACATATATTATATATATTAGAATTTAATTATATTATATACATATGTCGTTCATCAAATAATGAAACATGTCTTTGTGTTACAAAAAAAATAGTTTGATCAATTATGATCAAGGCAGCAAACTCAAATTTAACACTTTTAAAAATATAATAGAATACCTAGAACTATTATAATTACTGTTACCATATATAGAACTATTATAATGGTAGCTATTATACGCACGAAAAATAATTATGTCTTTTGTACACTATATATGCTATCAAAATTAGCAGAAACCACAATAATGAAATTCAAATGAACCTAATATAGTCACCGTTTCCCAATTTTTATTTGTTTAACATAAAAGCCGACTGACGCTTTTTCCCGCATAGTGGAAATATCAGAGAGAACTTAGTGTCAAGACACTTCGTCTTCTATTTCTTGCCCTAATCGAGATATTGCGTGTTAAGTGGCGGAACTCCAGACCGCGTTTAAACATAAAAGATAATATAATTAAATAAACAATTTAATAATTAAATAATTTATTTCTACTTAACATTAATATTAACTTAATAACAAAACAGAACTAGAAAACACTTCTTAATATACATAGTAAATTTCTAAATATTTGCGAACTTTCACAGCCTCTGACTGAATCTCCACTTGGGATATTTGACGAAGTTGTACTTATTACTCGATTTAACTCCTTGGTATCAATATTAATGTCATTTACTGAGGGACTGGCACTGCTAGTACTATTAACTACAGGGTCCGTATCATTGAGCCAAGGAACCCATCTGTATTCAAAGTTGGCTGGATCTGATCTCGCATCTAACGGTGTAGGTCCTCTTCTTAACTGCATCGCCCATAGTGCTTGTAATCTACTTGCCAATAGAAGAGCGATTTTTGGACCGCGTGTCCAAAGATCGTGACTCTCAGAAGGATCTTGTTTTACGTTGTATAAGCAGCCTCGAGCTGAAATATTAGATGATTTGTTTATAGATATGTGTTAGTTAAATAGTATGATGATAGCTTCACTCTTGTCCCTGCTTTACAGGTTAGTTAGAGAGAATTTAGTGTCACGACACTCCATTCTCAACTTTTCGCCCGAAATTGAGACTTCCTGGTAAGCGGCGGAACTTAACGCAGCGCCTTTTATTAGGTACCAAAGCGGTGAAATGAAAATGTTCTGTAATAATTCCTTCGAGTAGGAATTGTACACACAACCATAGCGTTTACAGTCGCCCACGACGGACTGAACTACACAAACTTTAAAAGACAAGTATTGAGATAGATTAATAAATAAAAAACTTTAAAAAGTTTAGAAAAAAAAATATTTATGTTTGTTAAAATTGTGTGAAACATCACGGTAGCATAACGTTATTGAAGTAACATCTTAAATTTTGATCTATAAAAAAATATTATACACAAGTAATACTGATTTCGTTTTACTGCTTCAGGCTTTTTTATCGCTTAGCCAGAGAGAACCTAGTGTCAGGACTCTCCCTTCTCCAATTTCCACACAAAATCGCGACTCATAATTCGCGTGTTAAGTAGCGGAACTCAACACTGCGGTTTGTCTCAGGTACCAGAGCAAAAAATTTGAATTTTCAATAATTTCTAATATAATACCTCCGAGTGGGAATCGAGCCCACGCCCGTCGCGTTTATAGTCTGACGCTGTCCAACTGCGTCACGAAAGCTTCACTAATAAAATAGTAATACTACTATATATACTGTAATACTTACTCGGAGTTGGTTCACATGGAGTTAAATCTCTCACACGGTCCAATTGTTTGATTACAGCAGCCTTCCTCATAGATAACACTTGATCATAATCTAATGTGAAGCCAAATCTTTCAAAAACTTTAGCAATTATACTGTTACGGAGAGCCGGAAAATAATCAGGAAGGGGTCCCTTATTTATCATAAAACTTGCACCATAATAGCCATTACTCAAGCCTGACACATTGCCTATAATAATTTTATAGTCCCCTGATCGAAACGCGCCATACGCATTTGTAGCACTGTCCTCGATAGCTATCAGTACTTCCTTTCGTTTGGATTCTCGATTCAAAGATATAGATTCCCATTGATTAACTCCATCTATTTCAGTTTTAATTTCACCACCAACAGCCCCCAGTAGGGTTGGCATCCAATCAGTGATATGCATAAGTCCTTGCCATACTTTTGGTTTAAGCGCCGGATGCCATATAAAAGCAGGCACTCTAACTGCACCCTCCCAGGGCGTTTGTTTTTTACCCCTAAAAGGCAGATTTACCCCCCAGTTATTGAACTGTCCCACTGTTGGTGCGCCATTATCTGATACAAAAACTATTAAAGTGTTTTGCAAGATTCCTTTGTCAGCGAGAGCTCTTATAACTTTTCCGATGCTATCGTCCAAATAAGAAACGATTTCTGTAAGACAAAAAATGTTATATAATAAGGCAGCTGTAATACTGACATAATGATGATTTAAAGACAAAAACCAATTAACAAAAGAATTGAAAAAGAAATTAAATTTATGCATGAGGAACTCTATTGAATATTTGTATAATAATTCATGCAACAGTTACTGCTGCATAAAAAATTTCGACAAAATTGGGCAAATCGGATACAATACATTTTGTTCAATTTGCGTTTTATCATTTTAACAATGCATTTCGAAATTTAAATTGCAAAGGTTCGTTAAAAACGAACGTGGTATCATATTATAAATAGTTATATCATCTAATGATTTGAAAAAGTGAAATAAATACATGTGTAAATGACCGTGGAAAAGGAGTGAAAAACCTCTGATTGTTAACGCAATGGTTGTGGATTCGATTCCCACTCGAAGAAAAGATTATATACTAGTTTCATTTCTCCACTTTGGTACATGCGACAAAGACAATGCGTGGCGTTAAGTTGCGCCACTTAACAATCAATGTTTTGATTTCAGCCTGAATTTTAGATCAGAACTAATATGGCAGGAGTTATTACGATTGTTTTGTTTTCTTCTTTTAGTAGGTTTGTTATTTTTAACTATTTTTTTTTATTTCATTTTGTTATATACTACAAAAGTATTTTACTTTTCAATTTCGTTTACTTGAAAGAGACCTATTATAGTGATATACCTGCCATTAGTGTTACGTGTAAGTGGTTTTTGTATTTTAAACTTATGTTCATGTGCCATGAAGAATGTTATCTATCCATGTTTTTTTTCTATACTATAATACATTTCAATAGTTGACCATAAATTCTTTGCAATTTAAAATTATTCATATTTGTTTACTATAGTTAAGCCCCGCACATAGGTCTATTTACATTATTTAGCCGGTCAAAAACACTAGGGGCCAGTCGTGGCGCAGTGGCACAAGCGTGTGACTGTAAACGACTAGTTGTAGGTTAGATTCCCACTCGAGGAGTGGAAATGTTTCATATTTCCATTTTCTTTGCTCTGGTTTCCATTTTCTTAACACGCAATGCCTCTGAATTTGGCGGAAATTGGGGAACAGAGTGTCATGACACTAGATTCCCTCTGCCTACCCTGCTATGTGCAGGATACAGCGTGAATTAAAAAGTAAAGAAAAGTAAATTCTAAACCAATAAAATTATGCATTAAGCACTAAAAGTTTATGAGATGAATTTCAAATAAATCCAGGAGGGACTTCCTCATCCTAATGTATATTTCTATAGAAATTGTAATATATAATTGAAACAGTACTAAGAATATAAGAAGAAAGTTCTTATAATGGTAATATTTTTTTATAAAGTTGTATACACGTGTACTATATTTTCAAATCGCTTTTCCGCGATAATTGTTAATCGAATATTAAGAAATCTTCAATGCAGATAAAAACATGTAAACATTAACATATGTATAATACCTGCATACAGACGTCGATCAGAGTGCGCTATATGCCGATTCTTGACAGATGTATTGAGCGGTGGCTGTAATAACCCGCCTTCGTTGCCGGCGTGCGGCGCGGTGTGCGCCAGATGCAGGAAGAACGGATTTGACTCGTTATGGCGTTTTATTACTGTAATAATAACAATTATTAATTCTATTAATATTAATTCTATTAAATTAATGAGGCCAGTCGTGGCGCATTGGCACAAGAGTGTGACTGTAAACGACTGGTTGTGGGTTCGATTCCCACTCGAGGAGTGGAAATTATATTTCCATTTTCTTCGCTCTGGTGTCGAGGTAAAGCGCGGCGTTAAGTTCCGCCACTTAACACGCAAGCCTCCGAATTCGGCGGAAAGTGGGGAATGGAGTGTCTTAACACTAGGTTCCCTCTGCCTACCCTGCTGTGTGCGGGATACAGCGTGAAGCTAAAAAAAAAAAAACAATAACATTAATAAACTGTGTGATTTAATGAAAATATTAATAAAGAGGTCGTCGTTTTGATTATAAACACGATGGTCGTGGGTTCGATTCCCATTTGGTGAAATGGTTATAAAAATATGGAGATAAAAAAGCTTTTTAATTACTTTGATTTGAGATATACCTATGTTCTCTAGTGTATTGTATTAAATCTATACTAATTGGCACGTATCTCTTCGCTTATATAATGTAACACGTTAGTGTGAAAGGCACTGTTAGTGTTGTAAATTGATTTACCCTCGTTACAATAATACGTTTACTACAAAATATATTATAAGTTAGTATATGTATAAAGTTGTATAAGTTAGTATATGTATAAAGTTTATTATAAAAAAATAGTAGTAGTATATATCTAGTTGATTATAAAATAATTTTAGAAGATGTATAATATATTTAAAGCAGCTGGATTCGAACTCGCACCTCGATACAACTATCTTAGCGCTTCTTACGCTTATTATAGCTTATTTGTATTGCTAAAATCTCTGTAAATATATTTTTACAACTTTTTACAAAATGTTACTCTGGGAGCAATCGTTTGGCTTGCTTAAATTCTATTTATTGGATATTTTTTTTTTATATTTTTAAAGAATTATTCGCAACACTTAGGAAACTGTAAAACTTTGTATAGGTCTTAATTGTTACCACCAAATTCGAATTACCCATAGACCTTATATACCTGTCAATTTAAAAAAAATAATCGAATAACACTTTTAAAATCTTGAAAACGAGTTATAAAATATTTTAAATAAGAAATTAAGAATCACCACTTTACGTAAATAAATTTTAGTACGATAAAGATTCTTTCTAGGTCAAGTTTTTCTTGTGTAAATAATTACACAAAATAAACAAAAAATAAATAAATAGCATAACAGTTGAAATGGATGGAACTCTTAAAAACGTTTAATATTTATTTCAACTATTACGCAAGACCTAAACTCAAATCAGATTCATTTCGTAAATATATTTTTTTCAGTCCATTAGTACTCTTTTATTAGATACTAGTTAAAACACGCAATATTGAATGGACCTTTGTATGGAATTTAAGATATACTTCTTCAATTTATTAAATTTGACATTAAAGTTGGATCCTAATTAGTAACAGCAGTACCAGCACTTTTACTCGCAACAGTACTAGCTCCAGTAAACTTGCTTCAGTGCAGATTATACATGCCAGTGTAGCTCTCGCAATGGCCAGTGTACTTGTACTAGTTACTAGCGCCAGTGACTAGCACTAAGATACTTGCGATAGGATATATAAGAAACAGTGACTAGTGTCAGTGTACTAACGCCAAAGTTATATTAACTTTTAATGCATTGGAAATACATTAAATTATTGTATAAAACTAGCTGTGCTCGTGACTTTGTTCGCGTGGAATTCGACAAAAATATATAATTCTAAAATAAAGAACTAGCCTAAGTTACTTCCTTGTGACGTCTGCTATGAGCCAGTAAAAGTCACGTCATAATCGGTCGATTAATTCGGTCGAAAATTAGCCGATTGCCGAACAAACAGACAGGCAAAAAAATGTAAAAAAAAATGTTATTTTGGTATAGGTATGTACCGTGTACCCTTAAATACATAATATGTATATAATTATGTATTTAGTAAAAGGTGATTATTTTTATATTACAAACAGACACTCCAATTTTACTTGTTAGTATAAATATAAAAAAATATAACACATACTAACCATACTACATAGCTGATATAAGTACACATCTGTATAAAGCGATATACACGTTACTACAAAACTTATAAATCTGCAAAAATCTATACAATATATAAGATTACTTGAATATTACGTTATAACATAAAAAAATAAATTTCCTATAAACTATTTAATATAGGATAAAGGAGAAAAAGATATTTAAAATTCAAAATAATCTAAAAAAAAATATATAATTTATACTGAATTACGAATTTAATTACTAGTTCTATTTAGTTTTACACGTATGTCGTTTGCGGTGGAAACGTTGGTAGTCGTGTTAACAACATGCCCCGAAATTTGCGGTAATGTTTATGTGGTTAGAATTACAGTTTTACTTTAAACATGCTATATTTTACGTATAAACGTTTATTAAGTGCTTATTAAATATTTTAACTTTTAATTACTGCCTCGTTTTTTTTTTTTTAGCTTCACGCTGTATCCCGCACACAGCAGGGTAGGCAGAGGGAACCTAGTGTTAAGACACTCCGTTCCCCACTTTCCGCCGAATTCGGAGGCATGGCGTGTTAAGTGGCGGAACTTAACGCCGCGCTTTGCCTCGACACCAGAGTGATGGAAATATTAAATATTTCCACTCCTCGAGTATTAAATATTTATTAAATATTTCCATTACTGCCTTGTTCATAGTTAATTATTGATAAGTATATTAAAAGTAATTATTAATAAGTATATTATATGTCCGTTTAGAGTGTTCAACGTGAAGTTCAAATTTAAGAACACAGAATTAATGTGTAAATAAGTAATTTTGAAACTTTGATTCAGACGTAAAGTGGAGAACAGAGTGTCTTAACGTATCTTATCGTACTAGGCTCTGTCTGCCTATCTTGCTTTAGTAATATGTTTGGGAAAGGTTTGATATGATACTGTAAAATGTAATTACTTATAATAGATTTGATTGAAGTTACGTTTTCAGTTTAACCTCAGTTAAAATTTAAAACTAATAGTATATTTTTTTCAATTTGTATACAGACAATATGAGATGATTTGTAATGTAAGGACATTGCCTACGATATCTAACGAGATATGTAGCTTTTTTCAATACATACTTAAACATTATTCATGATTATTTAGACAAAATTCTATGAGAGGGTGAGCTATATCGACGTCCAATGAAATAATCAAATCTGTATTAAACAACAATGTTTAAAAAATGTAATATTTTGTAAAAAAAGTTATGTCTTTAATACAAACTGTTAGTATATGATATATCAAAACAAATAAACATAATTAAGTGTCTGTTTGTAATATTAAAATAATCGCTTTTTTCTGAGTGTATATATATGTAACCATGATACACATACCAAAATAGCATTTTTTACAATTGTTTGTGCCATTTAACCTCTAGAATGGCTGGAGCGATTTTGACGGGACTATCGCTGATATATAGCTGATTTAATATGGAGTATTTTAGTCACTTTTATTTTAGAACTAGCGCCCCGCGTGGACAATTGCGTTATATTGCAACCCTCAGGGGCGTATTATTAAAAAATAAAGTAGCCTATGTTTATGCTTAGATTATCAACTATATTTATGCCAACATTCATTACAATTGGTCAAGCGGTTTTAGATTTTTCATATAAACTTTCATCCCCTATTTCAACCCAGAGGTTGATTTTTGAAAAAATAAGTAGCCTATGTTAGACCCAGACTAGACTTTTACTATTTTCATTCTAAATATCATCCAAATCGGACCGGTAGATTAGCCGTGAAAGCGTGACAGACAAACACACAGACTTTCCCATTTATAATATAGGTAAGTATGGATTCTATATTTTTTTCAATTCCACACGGCCAAAGTCACGAGCATCGCTAGTTTTTAAATAAACCTATGGTTACAAACTAAATTGAAACGCTTGCCACTCTAACACCTCAGCGGAGAGGTGGTTTTATACAAAAGTGGAACACGTCACTTACGTAAGTTAAATTAGAACATTCACTTAAAGTAAAGTAAATAAATTACTTTAAGTAACAAATAGAATTCAGATTTAGTTCTTTTAATTAATATAGTTTTTCATTATTAAAATTTTCGGTAGTTCAGATTCATCGTGGTGCAGTCGGATAGCGTCTGATTGTTGAAGCGATTGGTTATGGCTTCGATTCTCACTGGGAATATCATAATTTCTCTGTTATGATGAAAAGCAAAAGGCTTTGACCTCGGGTACTACAAAACGCAATGTCAATTTTGGGCTAAATGTGGAGAACGGAGTGTCTTGCTACTAGGTTCTCTGACTCTTCTACTATTCTGTCGCACGATCTTAAACCAGAGCGAAAAAAATATCGAAGCTATATATTACTTTTTCTTTATTAACGACCTAGCTTTTAAATAATTAGATTTTATTATTATACTATAAAATACTACTCGTATTTTAAAGTACATATGATATACATAGATGTGCTTAGTATCTTTTATTCATAGTGTTTTTATTTACCTTTTGAGCTCAATAATTTATTCCTACCGGGATAGTTAGTGACTTTTATTAAAAGTATTTATAATATATTTTAATTCATTACTTTAATAATAAATGATTTGGAGACATTGAGAAGATAAGTGATGAATGGATGGTAAGAAAAATATATGATGGTAAGCTATAAGAGAGGCAGACGTGAGCTCTGCTAATGTTCGAGAACACAGTGTCGATGACACTGAAGGGCGGTCTCATAAAAAGCATGAAGAGATT
This sequence comes from Dryas iulia moderata, assembly GCA_019049465.1. Lineage (NCBI taxonomy): Eukaryota > Metazoa > Arthropoda > Insecta > Lepidoptera > Nymphalidae > Dryas > Dryas iulia. The sequence continues at coordinate 5,956,751 of CM032424.1, read as the reverse complement.
GATGACAGTAGACGAGACGGAAAAGGTATGCAGGGACCTTAAAGTTGGCTGACCGTAAGTTCTCCCGTCTTATTAAGACAATAGTAGGGACTATTGTCGTTATTATATAAATTGAAACTAGTTTTAGAAATTTATTTAAATGTTGGTAAAAAGCGTTTGGTAAAAAATTGCGAGTTTCAACGAGAAAGCGTATAATTACAGTAATTTTATCAATTATACTTTTATTCGTAATATTCAAAGATTCCATAGAATCGCAATTTTTATATATAATTAAAAAATATTGCAAGAAATAATATTAGAAATAATCAATATCACCTTAGAAATATAATTTGAAAACTAAAATCAAGGAACAATCGCCCGATTATTACACAGCAATGGCAAACAAAGGCTAGTCCGGCGCACGCAAATTAGGTGTGCAAGCGTAATACCTAGCTATACTGGGTTTAAGTACCAATCTACTAACAATACGTATACTCTATACACGAATAATGCATAATAGTTGCAGGAGATAGTAAATTAGTAAGTAGAAATGTGATTTACACGTGAATATCAAATGTATATTAATTTCATATTTACTCTTGGAAAATATATTTTTTTGTACGCTTTAGTTAGACAGAAGGCGGCGTTAAGTTGCGCCACTCTGTCTTCAAAGTGGATGAAAGTCAAATTCGGAATCCCTATAGGTATACTAGCATCTCCCTGCCTACCCTAAAAACATGAAGACGTTAAAAAAAGTTATTTTTTATCATATACAAGCCTTGTTATGAAAATTATATAATAATCTGAATGCAAAGTGAATATCGCAATTCCTCACCTTGTGCGAGGTATGTGTGGAGAATAAACAATATAAACTTATATGTTATAGGTACTTTAAGTTTTTCTATAAAAAACACTATAAAACAGTATAAAAAGACTGCACGCTTATTAATGTCCTCGCATCGATCTCGTAAATTGCAAAATTGTAAATGCAGTATCTTTTGTAACGCTGCAATGAAAAATCTCAAATGAAAGGGTACAATGCGTGTGTATGACTTTAATACGAGCCTGGCAATATGTTCGAGATTTAAAATGTAAATTTCTAACTTTATTCGTAATTTTATACATACAAAAGTGACATAAGATATTTTAGTATTGTTGGTATTCTTGACTGTATTTTTTATAGTTCCACACTCTTTTCCGCATAGTAGGGTAGGGGTAGATTGAAAGAATCACCGGTAGGTGTCAATACACTCCGTTCTCCATATTTCCTCTAAATTCTAATTGAGATGTGCGTTGAACGGCGGGACTCAACGCAAACTCAAAAACAGCATCATTTAATACAATACATCTGGTGTTCAGTATTCATAAATTAACAACATTTTGGTTCTGAGAATCAGAAACATTGAAACTACTACAAGGCAGCTCATTGTTTTATTATTTAAATTTATAATATTTATCAAAACAAATAGAATAGTAATAAATTAAATTAACGTTACCGTGATGCAGTTCAAAGTGAATACCTAATCTTTGGAATACAAAACGTTTCGCCTAAGTATTTAATCTTTCAAAAAATATTACGGCGTTGGGTTCTGCTAACAAGCAAGCGACATCAAGGTGAGCATTGAAAGACAGCCAGCGGCATATTATAGAAGTTTTTTCAGCTTCACACTTTACAAGCATAGTAGTAAGTCCTTCGTCGAGGTAACTTACCAGAGTAATAAATATGTAAATAATTTAAATATAATAATTATTCTGATGGGGATCGAGACTATTCTTCTTAGGCACGATGGACCTAAAATGGTTGTAGATAAAAAAACTTACTGTTTATAGCTCGTTCAGTCAACACGTCTATGATGTATCTATCCTCTTCGTCTTGTGGGATGTCATTGTCGAACAGATCTAAACCAAAGAACTGTCTTCCGTTTGGCCACTAAAATATAAAAAATATATAAATTAACATATAAAGCTATCATAGCGCAATGCGACATCATCTGCATTGTAATTGGTTGTGAATTCGATTCTCGCTCGATCGTAGTTTAATTATTGGCTCTGGAGAAATAACACACAGGGAGCCGTGAATACCGCCACTCAACGGTCATTGTCTCGATTTTGTGTGGAAAATGGAGAACAAGGTGTCTTGACGCTGGGTTCTGACTATTCTGCTATGAGGTTAAACCGTGAAGAGATAAAACTAGCTCAAAAAGTTATTGACTAAAATAAATTATCATACAAAAATAAAACTAATTTCATAATTAATTTATCTATTACAGTGCTCTAGGTAATATAAAACTGAAAAATTGTTGTAACGAACTGAATACATATTATATCACTTTATTACCATATTCGTAATGATAGTCGTAAATGTTTACAGTTGTTGGTATATTACAATGTTAGTACATATGTTTTTAAAGTCAATATGATTTAGAATTCTATTAAAGTTATTTCTTTACGCTTTTCCCCGCATAACAGGTAATAGTCAGAGATAACCTGATGCGAAAACATTCCATTCTTCACGTTATGCAATTAATTGAGATATTACGCGTGGAATGACGAATCTCAATGAAATAGTTAAGAGTTATGTTATATTTTCTATTGTGGAGTAGAGTTTACAATAGTGTTGTCAGTCAATTAGTGTGGCCAGTCGTGGCCCAGTAGCACAAGCGTGTGACTGTTAACGACTGGTTGTGGGTTCGATTCCCACTCGAGGAGTGGAAATTATATTTCCATTTTCTTCGCTCTGGTGTCGAGGTAAAGCGCGGCGTTAAGTTCCGCCACTTAACACGCAAGCCTCCGAATTCGGCGGAAAGTGGGGAACGGAGTGTCTTAACACTAAGTTCCCTCTGCCTACCCTGCTTTGTGCGGGATATAGCGTGAAGCTATTTAATTTAATTTTTTTTTAGTTTACAATAAAGAAAATAGATATACATAACAGTGTAAAAATCGATATCGAGGCCAACGTGGGGCAGATGAACAGCGTCTGACCGTAAATACGATTGCTTGGGTTTATTTCTAACTTAAGGGAAATGATTATATTTAAATTATTTTAATTTCTCCCTTCTGGTGACAAAATAAAACGCGGCATTGTTTGCCATTCAACACATAATGACTTTTTTCAGGCTGATTGTGGAGTACAGGGTGCCTTGATACTGGGTTTTGTGTATGCCTATCCTGCTATGCAAGAAAAAGTATGAGGCAACCTTTTAAATAGCAATTAATTATTGCAATATAGTTATTCGTTGACGTGGGAGTTGAACCAGTTATCACTCACGACCAATGTCAAGCTAAGGTACTTCTTAATTAATTTCTTTTTTTTTATAGCTTCACGTTATATCCCGCACACAGCAGGGTAGGCAGAGGGAACCTATTGTTAAGACACTCCGTTCTCCACTTTCCGCCGAATTTGGAGGCATTGCGTGTTAAGTAGCGGAACTTAACGCCACGCTTTGCCTTGGATACCAGAGCGAAGAAAATGGAAATATTAAATATTTCCACTCCTCGAGTGGGAATCGAACCCACAACCAGTCATTTACAGCCACACGTTCGTGCCACTGCGTCACGAATGGCCTGGCTGTTCTTAATATCATATATTATTAAAGACAAAATATTTTAAACAAGAAAAGACATAAATGCATGAAGAAATTTAAATTATAATTTTGTATGAATTTCTTAATATGCCATACACTCAAAGCTCTAGTATTCAACTATGCGAGTAAGGAGCCTCCGAGCAACTACAAACTATGTTTCTTTGTGCCAACTTATTTAAGAGCGAAACTCAAATACTTTAAATATTTAACAATATGAAATATTTGTTGTGTGAAACCATTTAAAAGTAAATAAGAATTTTATATATGATGGCTGAAAGAAATCTGAATGTTCCTACATCTATAAAGTAAAAAGGTAATGAATTTTTATTTTCTTTAATAAATAGCTTGTATTCAAATGATGCCACCGTGGCATAGTCGGATAGCGTCAGACTAAACACGATTGGTTGTGACTTCGATTCCCACACTGAGGAATGGCTATATTTAAATTTTCAATTTTTCGTTCTGGCTCCTCTGCTTTGTGGTTCTCCGGTGCCTAGGACAAAGCGCGGCGTTATGTTCCACTAATCAATATGCAGTCTAGAATTCAGGTGAAAAGTCGGACACGCATTGTCCTTGACACTAGTTTCTCTCTGACTTCCCTGCTATGTGGAAAATGTGAAGCTTTATTAAAATTAAAAGCGTTTTCAGATAAATTGTACCTACTTTTAAATGTGTTTATGATATCGTTACTCTTGTCCTGGTAAGAAAAAAAAATACTTCACGCTATATCCCGCACACAGCAGGGTAGGCAGAGGGAACCTAGTGTTAAGACACTCCGTTCCCCACTTTCCGCCGAATTCGGAGGCTTGCATGTTAAGTGGCGGAACTTAACGCCGCGCTTTACCTTGACACCAGAGCGAAGAAAATGGAAATATAATTTCCACTCCTCGAGTGGGAATCGAACCCACAATCAGTCGTTTACAGTCACACTCTTGTGCCACTGGGCCACGACTGGCCACAAGAATATGAAGAATATGAAAGAATATGAAGTATATTTAAGTATAATCATTCGCCTAAGTTGGAATCAAACTCAGAACCAACACGTTTGTACTTTGACAATATCTCATGTCACAGCAATAAAAATCACTTATCCCTTTCTTATGTATCTTTTATATAAAAAAATATCCCTTATATAAAAAGGGCTCTTAGACATTTCTCATTTTATAAAACTTGAAATGCAAAGTATGATTTGATTACGCTCATATTCTACTGTACCAGACAAAGAATACAGAATGTTTATTTATCTTTTCGCCTCATCGTCCGTAAACTTGACATACATACATACATTGTTTACAAATTACAAATTAAAATGATTAAATTAACGTATACCAGATGGTTTATTTGTGTTAATACAACTAATTAAATAACAAATAGGTACTATTATGCACGACAGATTTTCCTAAAAACACGCGATCCTAGCACATTTGAAACTTGTCAACATGCAAAGGTTACAAATTGAGATTGAAAGGAGGAAAAATTAAATATTTATCGTGTACATTACCCACGTGAAGCCGCAAACAGATTGTTAATTTTTTGTAGCTTCACGCTGTAACCCGCACACAGCAGGGTAGGCAGAGTAGGGTAACCTAGTGTTAAAACACTCCGTTCCCCACTTTCCGCCGAATTCGGAGGCTTTGCGTGTTAAGTGGTGGAACTTGACGCCGCTATTGTTAATTTTTAAAATTTAAAAAGAGGCAGCAAACGCAGAGGTGGTGGTTGTGGGTTCGATTCATTTTCGGGGAAATTATTATATTTAAATTTTCATTTTTTCACTCCGGTACGTACATGAAGCGCTATGGCAAAGCGCGGGGTTGAGTGCCGCCTTTCAACACGTGTTGTCTCGATTTCGGGTGGAAAGTGGAGAACGGAGTGTCTTAACTCTAGGTAGAGGACCTAGAGTAGGCTAAGCGTGAAGCTGATAAAAACCGTATTAATATACGCTTTTCGAAATGTATTCACTAGCTTCACTTGGAAAGCTTGGTATTTTGAACCATAGCTGCTATACGATTTATTTAAAAAAATAATAAAAAATTACGCCAATGGAATCCGATGGCTATACAATATTATGGTAACGCCCTTTTTATATAGCCCTTTTTATATAAGGGATACTTTTTTATATAAGGGATACATAGGAAAGGGATAAGTTATTTTCTTCGCTGTGACATGAAATATCGTCTATGCAATACGGATAAAATTATAAAGCTGTATGTTAAGTTAATAACTATTACTATCTGACAGTAGTTTTATTAATAGGACTTTTTTAGCGTCACGATTTCAGCGTATTCTGTACACTACAAGGAATGCAGAGGGTGCCTTATGTCAAGATACTCCGTTTAAATTTTTAGCCAAATTCTGGAGGCATTCCGTGTTAGACCGAAACCAGAACGAAAAAAAGAAATATTAAATATTTCAATTCCTCGTGTGGGAATCGAATCCAAAATCTATCAGTTATACTTCCCCTGCGCCACTTATGGCCACGAGAAAATTATAATTATAATCAAGTATATTTACCGCTTCCACTTTGTCATGAGTATACGAGTCCAAGAAACCTCCTCGCATGCCTAAGTGAGTGTCGTACCCTCTGGAAAGAGGTAAATATTGACGCCTGGACATACCCACATGCCACTTGCCGACTAAATGTGTATAGTAACCTAGGTCTTTCAGGTACGCTGGCAGTAGTCTTTCTGATATCGGTATACCGCGATCTTCGGAATTGTATAGTGGCATTCCGTGCATACCTGTAAACAAAAATAATTTATATTTAATATGTTTTTTTTTCTATATTACGTAAAAGAAAAGCTTTTGATTTTTTTCATGAATATAGAAAATAGCATAATTTTTTTTCATTATAAATAATAATCTTTAATTTAGTAATTTTTTTTAGTTAAAACATAAATGTTTATTATTTTTTTTACTTTTAAAATAAAAATCGATATAATTGTTTCATGGACATTTTATTTTATTATGTCGGTTTTTGTGATTAAGCGCTTATAAGCCTTTTCTGCAGAAACCTCTTTTATGCAGTGAAACATTCATTATTTATTTATTTTTTTCCATTTCTCCGCTCTGGTCTCTAAGCGACGAGCGTTAAGTTCCTGTACTCAACACGCAATGTCCAGATTTCGATAATTTAATAGAAAGTAGAGAACGAATTGTTTTGACGCTAGTCTCCCTCTGACTATCCCAGCTGTAAAAAAATAATCAGATGATTTTTATGTCATTTTAGATGTATACGAGTATTATACTATAAGGAACCGTTAATGAAAGAAATAAAAAAAAACAAGTATAAGTACTTTCAGGGTAGCTACATTCTTACGTATCTAGCTATTATGGCCGTGTAAATTACGCGTTTAACGTAAAAAAAATATAATAATTAGAAACATTAAAATATCAGTCTTATAAGATTTAAGATATATTATCTTGCAGGCCATTCCGCGAAACCTTCTTATTAAAAAAAAATCTAAAAAAAATACAAAATCAAGATAAACAGAGTAAACACTTAATATGACAAAACCAATCCTTTTCAAACATCCATAAATTTAGTATGTATCAAGTTCAATTCTGAGAAACCAAAGCGGCATACTACGCTAGTTTTTAAAAATTATTTTTCATTGTTCTTAATAATTATGCAATCATGATTTCCCATGGCACGAAACTAACTACTTGAAGACGTCTACGTCTTTATACATCAATGTAATAATCATAAGGTTTTATCATAAAACGTATGCTTCTAAAAGTATTATCTACATACCTACTAATAATTTAGGTTGTACGTTGTACTAGAAAAGATATAATTTTTTTTTTTTTGACTAGGGAGAAAGAAGGGTTCCTTCTTGTTAAATGTTATATAATTTAATTTAAAATATTGTTAAATTTGACATAGTTAAACATTATCCATTAGAATTATTGAATAAACTAATAATTAAAATACATATTATGTGTTTACTATAAATTGTATTGTGTGTAAGTATGATGTATATACTATAAATTGTCATATCCTTTGTTAAGGCAACCCGAATTTTACGCGTTGACATAACTAGTAGTTCTTACATTTTGTAAAGTAGTAGGCCTATTAGGTACAAATGTTACACCATAATTTACAGTTTTTAAAAGTTTTTGCACCCACTTATCTATTATATCCTATGTTCAAATTTCAGTACTTTAAAGAAAAAAAGTAAATATTTTTAAAAAAATAAATGTAAAGTCCTGTTGTATTTAAAATAGAAAACGATATGATCCTACTTAGTTTTTTAAAGCCTCAATATAAATGGTGTTTAAAGATATATATATATATATATATATATATATATATATATATATATATATATATATATAGATATAGATATATATATATATATATATATATATATATATATATATATATATATATATATATATATATATATATATATATATATATATATATATATATATATATATATCTATATATATATATATATCTATATATATATATCTATATATATATATATATATCTATATATATATATATATATATATATATATATTAATATTTCACGCTGTATCCGTACACAGCATGGTAGGCAGAGGGAACCTAGTGTTAAGACACTCCGTTCCCCACTTTCCAAACCAGTCGTTTACAGTCACACGCTTGTACCACTGGGCCACGACTGGCCACAATATATATATTTACATTACTTATTTTTCATATATGAAATGACATTTCAACCATTTCAACCATAAGTTATCAATATGCAAAACATAGTTAAAACTCCATAACTTTTGTCAAAACAAATGAACGTTTCAACATAAAGCGTTACAAATCCGAGAATGATCTAAATTGCATCTCGTGTAACGCGTGAAGCGTGGAACAAACTAGTGTCGAAATAAGAAAGGCTATAGAAACCTATACAATATATATATATACATTCATATTTTTTTATACAGCGGTCAGTCGTGGCGCAGTGGCACAAGTGTGTGACTGTAAATGATTCGATTCCCACTCGAGGAGTGGAAATATTTAATATTCCGATTTTTTTCACTCTGGTGTCGAGGCAAAGCACGGCGTTAAGTCCCGCCACTTAACACGCAATGCCTCCGAATTCGGCGGAAAGTAGGGAACGGATTGTCTTAACACTAGGTTCCCTCTGCCTATCCTGCTGTGAGCGGGATACAGCTTGAAGCTAAAAAAAAATATTTTTAATATTACTTATCTAGTTATAAAGATATATTTTAAATTAATTATTTGCGTTTCTTCCTTCATAACATGGTAGTCAGATACAACTTAGTGTTATGACACTTTGTTCTCCACTTCCCGCCCGATGGACATTGCATGTTAAGCGATGGAACCTAACAGTATACCTATTTGGTCTTAGGAACCAGAGCCAAGAAAAGAAAATATAAATATAATCATTCCCCCTCGTGGTAACCAAACCCACAATCATCGCGTTTACCGCCAGACAGTCACAATGTGCCATAAAGGCTTCAATTTTAGGTTTTATCTATTTATCTATGTTGTAAAGAAGATAGAACAAATATTTTAATATAACAATAAATACTTTATAAGCAATAAATTAAATTGGTATTATGTAGATAAATAATCGATGTATTTATATCGCGCTTCAATATAAGTCTACGTATATAAAATTTTATAAAGTAGGCATATAAGAATCGTCATACATTTTATTACATTTCTTGTTGTTAGTAACTCTGTAGAGAGACTTTTACAAATGTCTGTTACCCAAAGATGTTTCTACTAACAATCGTTTGGCAATATCGAATTGTATTTAGGTATTAAATAGTTTAAACAGTTTTCAAGTTTTACGTGTTATTTACACGTTTAGGAAAATTAAAAACATTTTTAGAAAACAAATAATCGTTATTTAATTTCCTGAAATTATGAATAACACTTTAAATACATTAAAATAAGTAAGCATATCTAATATAATTCTAGATTAACATGATAATATTGTAATGTACTTATAGATTTTTTTTACTTTCACGCTGTATCCCGCACCCAGCAGGGTAGGCAGAGGGAACCTAGTGTTAAAAAATTTTGGACGCATTGTGTATTAAGTGGCGGAGCGAAGAAAATGGAAATATTAAATATTTCCACTACTCGAGTGGGAATCGAACCCACAACTAATCATTTACAGTCGTCAGTACGTTTGTGCCACTGCGCCACTACTGGCCCCTATACTTATAGATAAACGCAAGAATATGTTTACTTTTAGTTATTCAATACAATTTTCCTTACCTAATCGCATTGGGTATTTTCCAGTTAGCAACGCAGTGCGGGCCGGTGTACATATAGCTTCGCTGTAATAGTGCTGGAGGATTACACTTTGCGATGCGAGCGTGTCGAGATTAGGGGTTAAAATTTGATCTGATCCGTGGTATGAAACGTCATTCCAGCCCTGGAAACAAAATTGATATTAGGTGTCCGCTATTGTTAGTGGTAATTGTTTTGCTAAATTATGGAAATACGAGATGTCTTTGTGATTTAGTGGGACATAGTATGATTAAACTTTCACCCGTGGGGGGACGGGTGAGAGTACAATTCTCCTCCGTCGCTGGGCAGTGTCCCGTAAAAGGCGGGTAAACCAGTAGTTTGGTGGTGGGAGATTCGTTCTCCGACTGGCTCACGACCATTATCATGTCAAAGACGAACCGTCAAACATCTGGTGATGTGTTCCAGTTCGATGGCATGTAAGCCAGCTCTCTTTCCCTATTCCCACCATCCCTATCCTTCATCCCTCCTTTCCTCCACCCCCTGAAGGTCGGCAACGCAACCAAAACCTTTCTAATCTTATGGATGTCCATGGGCGAAGGTAACTACTTACCATCAGGTAGTCCTTCTGCTCGTTTGCGTTTCTTCAATAAAAAAAATAAACGCAACTGGTTGTGGGTTCAATTACTACTTGGGAGAATGATTATATTTGAATTATTATCATTTTTTTTTATTCTAGCAAGATAAAGCGCGGTGTTGAGTTCTGCAACCTTTAAAAAATGAGTTCAATGACAATAATTGATTTCGTAATGCCTTTGATATAAACGTAAACGCAGTTAAATTAGTCAAGTTAACAGTAGGTTTAGTTTAAGTACTGTTTTAATCATTATTCCTATAATATTATTAACACATTTTGAAAAATACAAAGAGCTTTTTTTAAAAAAAAAATAACTTTGATTTTTCAACTGATATTTCACTGTTTCAGTTTGCACATATTTAGATATCCCCTACATAGATAATGTACAGTAATAACTATTAATTCCTTCTTTTGGTAAGACTTCTCCATTTCGTTATACGTTCTCCACTTTCCGTCTAAACATATACCTAGTCTTAGTTTTCTTTCATAGAAGGTACTGAACCCACAAGCAATCTTTTTTATAGGCAGCCGCCCACTGCGCCATAATAATTTAATACAAACACTTCTTCTAGCACTAGAACTTTGTAATTGGAAACAATATTAGTTTCAAATTCGCCAAAACAACCTCACGGTTCACAATAAATTGACAAAAAATAATCAAATAAAACAATTAATTTCATATTGAAGTAAAAGTTTATTATTTATAATTTGAGGCCAGTCGTCGCGCAGTGGCACGAACGTGTGACTGTAAACGACTGGTTGTGGGTTCGATTCCCACTCGAGGAGTGGAAATAATTAATATTTTCATTTCTTTCGCTCTGGTATCAGAGGTAAAGCGCGGCGTTAAGTTCCGTCACTTAACACGCAATGCCTCCGAATTAGGCGGAAAGTGGGGAACGGAGTGTCTACTAAACACTAGGCTCCTTCTGCCTACCCTGCTACGTGTGGGATACAGCGTGAAGCTAATATGTATATATATATATATATATATATATATATATATATATATATATATATATATATATATATATATATATATATATATATATATATATAATTTGAGGCCGTCGTCGGATGAAAAGTGGAGAACGAAGTGTTTTGACACTAGGTTCTCCTTTAGTAATCTGATATACAGAAAAAGTGTATATTTGCTAGTCACGGTATCTTGTTATAGTTCTGAATAAGTAAATAACAAATAATTTCACAAGCTTGAGGTCTAGACTCTCATTTATAATAGAAGCAAAACAAGCGAAATGGATTCATTGCAAAAGATAGAATGTCATAACAAGACTTTCGCGTAGTTTCCATAATGAATTGTGTATTATTACAATGGTAAATGCATTAAATATTAAATGACATCTGATTCATTAAAAAATGTATAATTTTAAAACAAAATCATTGTTTAAAAAAAGGGAGAAAGAAAACGTTTTTTCCCACAAGGTAGGCCGAGAGAGCCTAGTGTCAACACACTCCGTTTCCCACCTAAATCCGTGACGTTAAGTGTTGACTCACGGAACATAACGCCGCGATTTATCTTGTTACCGGAACGGAGAAATGAAAATAATCAAGTAATCGTAGATGGATAGATAGATCCATAGATAAAATAATAATAATCATAGTAGGTATTACTAATATACTCGTATGTCTATTGAAAATGGCTTAAACAATTCACTTTCACTTATAAGTTTGTATATATTACTTAACAAATTAAAACTAGGAGTTAAGCTAACGAGGTTAGATTAAAAAAAAATGAATATTAAAATTAGAATATTCTTCAGCTTAACGCTTTTAAGTCTGAGAGAACGTTGTATCAAGACAGTCGCTTCTCCACTTTTGCCCGAAATCCAAACACTATCTGTCAAGTGGCGGAACTCAACGCCGCGCCTTATCTTAAGTACAATAGTGGATAATGAAAATGAAAATAATGTATAACTATTCTCCTAGTGAAAATAGAACCCACGACCATTACGTTTACAGCCAGACGCTTACCAACTGCGCGACGACGGCTTTATAAGAAAAAAAATATAGAAAATGTATAAAAACGTATACATGCCATTTCCTAAATGTGTGAGTAATACTTGAAAAATGTTAAATATAAAAGTATTAGTAGCCAGTCGTGGCCCAGTGGCACAAACGTGTGACTGTAAACGACTTGTTGTGGGTTCGATTCCCACTCGAGGAGTGTTAATTATATATCCATTTCATCCATCTTCGCTCTGGTGTCGAGGTAAAGCACGGCGTTAAGTTCCGCCAATTAACACGCAACCCTCCGATTTCAGCGGAAAGTGGGAAAAAATAAAGGTATTATATTATTTAAAAGATTATAGATTATATTATTATTAATTAATCACATTAGTGTCGTAAGATAATTAATAATCCAAATCACACTTGTAAACCAGTTTGTCAAATGTAGAGTATTTATTTTAAGAATTCAATGCTCTAGTTACTCATTTCTATGAGTGAAGGCCAGTAACCGAGGTCAAGTTTATAATTTACTAAATCAAGATTAAAGATAATCAACTAAGAATAATACGTAACTTCTCTAATTTAAAAGAAGTTAGTCGGAGTGACTTATCACTTCGTAACCGTTTTTGTAAAGTTACTTTAGATTTTTTTTTAGCTTCACACTGTATCCCGCACATAGCAAATAAGGCAGAGGGAACCTAGTGTTATGACACTTCGTTCCCCATTTTCCGCCAAATTTGGAGGCGCTGTGTGGTAAGTGGCGGAACTTAACGCCGCGCTTTGCCTCGATACTAGAGCGAAGAAAATGGAAACATTAAATATTTCCACTCTCCGAGTGGGAATCGAACCTACGACCAGTCGTTTACAGTCACATGTTTGTGGCAGTGCGCCACGACTGGCCCCAATATATTTCTTATAAATAAATAGAAGATCTACTCTAAATCTAAACGAAAAACGTTGACACCGTCGCGAAATCAAAGCGAATTATTTGACCGTAAACATGATGGATCTGCCTGTAGGCAGGGTCGACGCTGACCATCAGAAAAAAAAACTCAGTTTCACACTTTTTTCAGTTTCACATTTTCAGGGCTACGCACATAGCAAGGTAGCCAGAAAGAATCTAATAATATCAAAACACCACGTTCTGCACGTTTATTTCAACATTTAGTTTACTCAATTTCAATACCAAGAGCAAATAGCTTTCTGGAAATTAGCGGAAATTAAACTGTGAAAATAACATCTTAACTTAATAAAATAATTTTGCTTATTTTACTTAATGAAGTGCGTGAAAATAAAAAAAGGTATGTTATTTTATTTTATTATTAATGTGGGCAAAGCGCAGCGTTAAGTTCTTCCACTTAACACGCAATGTCTCCGAATTCGGCGGAAAGTGGGGAATGGAGTGTCTTAACGCTACGTTCCCTCTGCCTACCCTGCTGTGTGCGGGATACAGCGTGAAGCTAAAAAAATAATGTATGATACTCACCATATCATCCACCATTATGTACAAAATGTTCGGTCGCTTCGTACCGCACACGCTCGCGCTTAACACACTTAGCGTCAAACATATCCGCCTGAAATGAAAATTGAAAATATATATCTGGCACGTTTCTATTACTGAAATACAAGAAAATAGTGAAAATAATTTGCAACGCTTGTGGGAAATAGTGTCTCCTCGTATAATATAAATCATCATAAATCACGTGGCCATTCTGACCTGTGGGACAGTGTTTGACTGTAAATGCGGTTGGTTGTGGTCTTAATCCTCGTTATGTGGAATGGTTATATTTTTACTATTTTTATTTTCTGATCTGCTGTGGCAAAGGACGACGCTGAGTTCCGCCATTCAACATGCAATGTCTCATATTACGGAAGGAAGTGGTGAACGAAGTATCTCGGCGCCATGTTTCTTCTGCCTATGCCTATGCCCACTATGCCAGGTAAAGCTCGAAGCAAGCAAGTAAATAATAGAGCGTCAGGAAAGGAATACAAAAAGCTTCAGCTTTTAAATTGATTTTTTTTCTTAATTTTTAATATCTTTACCATTCTTGGTTGATCATTATATTAAAGCTTTTTCGTCATATTGCAATCCTTTGAGGTGATTTTTTGGTAAGTGAAGTAACCTATGTTTTACTCCATCTTATCAACCCTCTTTAGGCCAAAGTTTATTACTATCGATCGAGCTGTTTAGATTTTTCATATAATTTTTCATCCCCTATTTTAACCCATTATGGGTTGACTTGAAATAAAAAGTGGCCTATGTTTGACCCTGGATCTTGAACTATATTCATTCTGAATTTCATTTAAATCGGCCGGATTAGCCGTAAAAGCGTGACAGCCAAACAGAGAGACTTTCTTATTTATAATATAAGTATGGATTACTCTTAATATAAGGATGAAGTACATGTCTCAGTAAATGACTATACAAGTTAAAAGATAATTTGCACTGTTTAAATACGTCGATTCGTTTGTCTTCAAAGAAATTCATTTAAAGTCTTACATAAAAATTGCAAGTAGGTATTAATAATTAAAAAGTCATTTTATTTTAAATGGCGCACTGATAACTTTTTCACATATTATAAACATATTAAATTCCTAACATCAGTAGGTATGTTTGGATTTTCAACCGCAATTTCTATTATCAATAATCCTGTTACGTTACGTTGTTGTTATTTGACGATTAATGTGTCGCTTAATCTGTATAAAATTAATCAATACTTTTGTATCCATATATTATAAATACGATAGTTTGTCTGTCTGTCTATGTGTGACTCTTTCTCCAGTAATCTACTGGGTCAATTTGGCAGGAAGATAGTTGAAGACCCAAGGTCGACATACGCTGTGTTTTTCAATGGATGGGATGAAAATTTGTATAAAAAGTTGTGTAGTTTCGCAGGTGAAGACGCGAGCGGTCCCTAGGTCATTTTGTCATTCACTACGGTTAATTTAAGTAGTATTTTAGAAATGGTTAGCAAAATAAGCATTGTATATATATTTTTTCATTAAATACATTGCTCTGTTATTACGTCTCTGCAAAGCGTTATCTGTTTAAATTTCTATTTTAACCTTGAAGAGTTCAACAATCGTAAAGTATCTATTAGGCTTATATTCTCGTTCTTTTATAGTAAGTTTTTTCCTTCTATAAATTAGTATTGAGTGATTTGAATCTAATTTTTTTTTGGCTACTCTTCTATGCGGGAAAAAGCGAGGAGCTGCTGAATAATACATATGACCAAAGTTACCCAAGTAAATTGACAAATATACATTATTCTTTTCTTGTTTTTGTCTTTTACTGTTTTATTATTGCAATTTTTTATAATATATATTGAGACCGTCGTCGCGCATTGTAAAAGCATCTGACTGAAACTGGTTTGAAAATGGTTGTGGGATCGATTCTTAATTTGGAGATTGATTGATTATTTATATTATTTTCATTTCTCAGTTATTATATCTTAGGACAAAGCGAGGCATTGACTTTTGACACTTACCACGCAATGTGTCAATTTCGAACGGAATGTAAATTACGGAGTGTCTTGACACAGTGACTATTTCACAATGCAGGAAGAACTATGATGATATTTTTTTAAATATTTAAAACCGTAACGTTATTTTTTTATAATATTATTGAATTTCACTGACAAATGTTGTTTGTACAAATATTTGTATGTAGCAATTAAGCACAACAATAAACAATAAATCACATAATCTTATCGCAGATCGGAGCTTATTTTTATATTAACAAAAGTATCAATACGATTTCTATTGAAATATGTTGTAAAAAATTAACACCAAAGAATACCTCTTTAAAAACGTTATGTAGTACAAGTTCAATTTCGGCTTTAGTAAAAGAACTGCTTTATGCTACTTCTCGCCTAATAAACAGGCAGAGAAAATCTAGTGTCAAGATACTCCTTTCTTTATTTTTCACCAAAAATATAGTCACTGGGTCCTAGGTGAGTGAACGTAAAGTTGCCTTTACCTAGACGATAAAATGAAAATATTATACGGCGCTTACAGTAACACTGTCCAGTGGGTCAGCGTTACGGACTAACTGACAGCGTTATCACGACCTTAAATGTACTTTATATATTTTTTTTTATTGAAATTTCAATGCTGCTATAATTAACAAACGTGAAAACCACTAAGAACCAAAGCTTTTCTAATAATGTTGAATTAATTTCCATGAAACTTTATTCTTTACCGGCGACCCGCTTATGTCTTAACCTGCATAAATACTACTAACTATTTCGTATTTTCATCCGCACACTTTCTTACTAAAATCACGAACTTTGCTTAAAGTTTTTTTTGTACAGCGGTAGAAATAAAAAAAAACACTAAATAATAAGGGAAGTTTACCCATATTCATAAAGTAAAAATGCATTTAAACCGATTAAGCCGTTTCAGAGAGCTCGTGCACAAATGTACAAATAAAAAAGGGAATTTTAAAAATCATTATTTCGAGCACAAATACATAGATAAAGAAAGGAAACTTAAGAAATATTAATTTGAGCACAGATATATAGATAAAGAAAGATAATTTAAAAATCACTATTTTGAGAACAAATATATAGATAATAATAAAAAAAGGAAATTTAAAAATCATTATTTTGAGCCCAAATATTTAGCTTAAATATTTGTATATTTAGATAAAAAAGGGAAATTTAAAAATCATTATTTTGAGCACAAATATATAAGATAAAAAAAGGGAAATTTAAAAATCATTATTTTGAGCACAAATATATAGATAACGACAGGAAATTTAAAAATTATTATTTTGAGCACAAAAATATTGATAAATATTCTCAATATTTTTTATATATTCTCATATATCTTCCACGTACAAACACCAATCAGTTACATTTGTGTTTTATGTATAGATACTGCTTTTATTAAACCGTTTTCGAGTACAATAGCTTTGCGACTGTATTTTTTAACTTTAATCCTATTAATGTTTTTACTCGCCTTTAGTTGTTCTGAGTATTCATTTTTCATGCTAAAGAGTTTTTTAGTTTTGTTTTAATATAGATCAAGTAAAAGTCGATATCTGTGATTTTATTATCACCTTCATTTTTCCTTTCGCAAATCATAATAAGTAGAAAGAACCTAGTGTTAAGACACTCAATTCCCCACTTACCATACATCGAGACATAGCGTGTTAAATGGTCAAATTTAAATTGTAAGTAAATGCATTATGCTGTGCAGAGAAATGAAAATGATTTCAATATAATCATTTCCCCAAGTGGAAAGCGAACCTACATTCAGTCTTGCTTACAGTTACACACTGTACTACTATTTACAATACACAGCTTCTTTTAAAATATCTGTATAAATAGAACACTATTGTACTCGTATTTTAAGACAAAACCTTGAGTACTAATTTTAAATAGTGCAAACATTTATAGACATCTATTTATAGTATTATAAATTTTTAGTCAGAAGGATGGTTTTTAAAGCATTGTTTATTAGTAAAATTGAAGAACTCCGAACGTTGATGTTTATTTATTTTTTTTCTGTTTGCTTGTTTTTGTGTACGCTAACCTTAGAACCGGCTTAACCAATTTGACGCAGTTTTGATTATAGTATTTTCATAATCTTTCCTTAAGATACAGTGTTTATTTTATTTCAATCGATTCATAAATATAAAAATTACAACAATTTAAATTTGCCTCGACAAAATTGTTTTAAAATAACTTCTTATTAGACATTTAAAAGAAAACGTATAAAAATTTGAACGCAGCGGGATTCGAACCCGCGCCTCCTGAATACTGTTCAGGTGCTCTCACCACTGAGCCATGCGTTCTACTATCCGCTGCGTCGAAATTCTTATACGCTTTTATTACAACTTATTTTTGTTGTTAGCATCTCTGTAGAGAGATTTTTACAAATACGTTTTCTTAAGGTATCAAAATTTTTATACGTTTTCTTTAAATGTCTTTTTCAATTTTCCTAAGTGTGGAATAACACTTTAAAAATGTTTAAAAGTATTTAATACACAGCATTCTCTCTTGCCAAATAATTGTTCGTAGAATAATCTTTGGGTAGCAGAAATTTGTAAAAATCTCTCTACAGAGATGCTAACAACAAAAATAAGTTGTAATAAAAGCATATAAGAATTTCGACGCAGCGGATAGTAGAACGCATGGCTCAGTGGTGAGAGCGCCTGAACGGTATTCAGGAGGCGCGGGTTCGAATCCCACTGCGTTGAAATTTTTATACGTTTTCTTTAAATGTCTTTTTCAATTTTCCTAAGTGTGGAATAACACTTTAAAAATGTTTAAAAGAACTTCTTATTAACTTGGCTGAAACAGACAGGTAAAGCCGCCAGCGGTTCGCTAGCATATAATAACTCATGTTCACTCAACGTATATCCGTTCAAATATAGTTTTTTTTCTATCAATGTGCTTACTGTCGCGTGTAGATGTTGCCTAACTTACAAATAATTAGTATAACCGTAAACGTAACATTGACTATTATACCCTCTGTTATAATAATGTAAGAATAAGAATCAAATTATTTTTTTGTACAGTGTCACTTGCAAAATGAATAATGTCTGTATTGAACAACGAGGTCAAAATTATGACCAACCTTTAATTAATTTGCGCGATTATTTATTAAATTACCTACGCGTTTTTTCTAATATCCTGAACCTGCAATATGTTACTGATTTCATATTTTATAAGAAATGTATTTAAATTTGCCGTGACGCAGTTCTTTAACTGGATATGCTAAGATTGTGGGTTTGATATTCACTTTAGACAAAGAAAAAATTTAAAAAAATATATTGATTTGTTCTCCAAATAACCCAAAACAATGTTTTAATGGTATTCAATCTGCCTGAAATACCTGAAGTTTATGAAGAACTGAAATCTATATAATCATTTCCGTTGGCTTGGCTAACATGTCATTTTTGTGGTAATTACAATAAATTATTGACTTAACCTTCGTTATTTCAATTTCACACTTAGGAAATTGAAAAACATTCATCCGGCTAGCAACAAAAATAAGTTGTAGTAACCGTATAAGAATTTCGACACAGCCGTATGTAGAACGCATAGCTTAGCGGTCGGAATGCTTAGGGGGGTTCCAAGAGGCACGGGTTTGATTCCTGCTGGGTCCAAATTTTTATACGTTTTCTAAAAATGTTTTTTAACATATATAAATGATCAGTGAAAACTAGACGAGAATATTTGATACTTAGAGTAAAAAAAGCAAATTCACGCTTTTTTTCGCTTATCCGGTAAATGAATCAGAAGCATCTTAGTGTTGAGACATTCCGTTCATCACCTTCCATCCAATTTAAAGACAATAGTGCTGAGTGGCGGATCTTAAAGTCACATTTTAATGTTATAATTTAACAGTAAATTAAGAGAAATACGATAGTAAAAAAAAATTAAGTAAGTTAAAAGCAAATAAATACGATTGTTGATTAAATTATTTAATATTTACTTAAATAACACCTGTTTAATTGATAGCGAATTTTGTTTAAATTTAGTAAATTTGTACGTTTTATTGCTACGTGTTAAACTGCTATTAAAGAGATTCTTTTATAATGTCAGACCATCTGAACACTTATCACACACTTGCGTAAATACTTTTGAATTTTATTAATACTTCCACGTATATGTTTGAATTTTAATATTACTATGCCAAACACCAAAATAGAATGACTGACCTTTTTCAGTATACAGTTGGAAAATTACAATACAAGAATAGCAGTAAAAGTAAATAGTTAAAAACAATTTTCTAAGTATATAATATTATTGAAAAACATTTTTAAAATGTGCTTAAAAAAATTATACGCAGCGGTATTCGAACCCGCGCCTCTTGGCTACAATCCAAGGGCTCTAGTAGCTAAACAATGAATCTTACATCCGGCTACATCGAAATTCTTATAAACGCGTCTCGCGGGTTCGTACCCCGCTACGTTCAATATTTAATAGTTTTTTTAAAAGAATCTAATTTCCTAAGTATGTTAATAGCAGTTTAAAAATAATCAAAATCATTTTATTATTAAAAAACATTAATATTTTTTCTATAATTAAAATATATCAAATAAAAACAATATCTTACCAACTCATCTCAATTTTCATAATTATCCACTGTACAATATCCAAACAGATAATCACATCAGCTAGACATCTTCAATAGATCACTATAGCCAATCAATTAATTCTTAATATAAATATCGTTTCAAATATCTTGTACTAATATTTAGAAGTATCACAGAATACCAGCCCACGCAAACCTATAGCAGATACAGTACTGAAGTAGCGAAGGTTGGTCGCGAAGGACTGTTGCAAAATTATTCACACAATTGTTATAAGTTCGATAGAACAAATTGATTGTCATTATCACAGCTAAGTAATGCTATATAGATTAGCATTTTTTTTGGTTATAATGTAAATAATCTTGTGTCGTTTGTCTTATGTTGTGTGGTAGAGTCGAGGCGTAGAGGCACTAAGTGTGACAGTAAAGCGTCTGGTTGTGGGTTCGATTCCCATTCGAGGAGTGGAAATATTTATTATTTCCATATTCTTTGTTCTGGCGCAACACACACAATGCCTCCAGGATTCGGCGGAAAGCGGGGAACGGAGTGTTTTAACACTAGGTTCTCTAGGCCTACCCTGCTGTGTGCGGGATACAGCGTGAAGCTAAAAAAAATCTAAAAGAAAGAAAGAAATTATTCATTATATTATATAGGTGTTATTAGTGGTCCTTATGATAGTATTATATTTTTAACTTTTGCATTAATTATTGAGGCTAATATGCATTGACGATATGCAAATGTCATTAAAAGTGAAAATTTTATTTCGAATAATACTCACTTATTTCTTAGCTATAGAAAAAAATGAATATGTCAAGGAATTAACAAATTAACGTAGATAATAGAATGGAAATAAATGCTATAGTCAAGGATAGTCGCATTTTTTTTGCATCACACTGTATCCCGTACACCCTGCTGTGTAGGCAGAGGGAATCTAACGTTAAGACACTCAGTTCCCACTTGCCATAATATTCTGGAGGCATTACGTGTTAAGTGACAGAACTCAACACCGCGTTTACCTCGATACCAACAGCGAAGAAAATGGAAATAAGAAATATTTTCTGTGCTCGAGTGCGAATCGAACTTACAACCAGCGCTTAACGTCATACTTATGTGTTCCTGCGTCACGACTGGCCTCTAGTCACAATTTACCTGCAAAAACTCCTAAACTTTAGTCGAAAAAATATATATGCAGGGAAATTGTTACTGTTACATATAACTAGGGCCGCAGCACGCAAGCAGAGGGAGCTGAGCAAATAGTCAAACTTTTAATGTTATAAATTAACGTAACATATTATAGGGCCAGTCGTGGCGCAGTGGTACAAGTGTGTGACTGTAAACGACTGGTTGCGGGTTCGATTCCCACTCGAGGAGTGGTAATATTTAATATTTCCATTTTCTTCGCTCTGGTGTCGAGGCAAAGCGCAACGTTAAGTTCCGCCACTTAACACGCAATGCTTCCGAATTCGGCGGAAATTGGGAACGGAGTGTCTTAACACTAGGTTCTCTCTGCCTACCCTACTGTGTGCGGAATATAGCATGAAGCTGAGAAAAAAAAAGTTATATTATAAATTCTTTTAAACAACAATCGCACAATGTGCAGCGCGCGATATAAAACGTTTTAAATGTTACCATCATATGGTATAATTATAATAGCTTTGTTTATTACAACTACCGACTAACTGTCCTTTATTTCTATTGGAAATTTGAACTTTCTACTTTTAATAATTTAGGAGTAGATCCATTTCGAAATTTACTCTTTACTGTACATATGCAAATACATGGATGATATATGAGAAAAAATATTATTGAATGTCGCTTTTCTCCGTAATAGAAAGGAAAAATGATTTTCAATTTTGATTGTCTGTGCATTTGTGCATGCGAATGTCTAAAACAACTTTATTTTATTTTGGGTATTGCATTATGAAAAAAAATCCGTAACGTTGAATGTTTATTTTATTTAAATTGGTTAATAAATAAAAAAATATACTACAATATGAGCGAAAATAGTTATTTATAGTCATGTGTACACAAGCAAAGCCACGAGCGGGACGCTACTCAATAATAATTACCCATTATAAAGTGAAAGACCACAAGTAGTTTTAGTGGAGTATGCCGCAATTCTACCATAAAGAAATCTAATCGAGTCTAATAGTTACTTAAAAAAACAACTGCTGAATTAAATTAAACCTAATACTAAGTACTATTTAATAAAATATAATTTGTTTGAGAAACTGTTAAATGTCCTGGCCCCGAGCCAGTCGTGGCGCAGTGGCACGAACGTGTGACTGTAAACGACTGGTTGTGGGTTCGATTCCCATTCGAGGAGTGGAAATATTTAATATTTCCATTTCCTTCGCTCTGGTGTCAAGGCAAAGCGCGACGTTAAGTTCCGCAACTTAACACGCAATGCCTTCGAATTCGGCGGAAAGTGGGGAATAGAGTGTCTTAACACTAAGTTCCCTCTGCCTACCCTGCTGTGTGCGGGATACAGCGTGAAGATAAAAAAAAACTGTTTAATATTTAATGTCACACTAAAGTGACTCTATTGATATTATTTATAATTAAAAAATAATGAATTGCGGTGGTCGTGGAGATGACACGCGATAGTTGTGGGTTCGACTCAGAGGAATTACATATTATTATAATTTCTGCCTAAGAGATATGGCGTCGTTGAGTTACGCCACTTAACACGCAATGTCTCCATTTCAGGCGGAAATGGGAGGACGGACTGTCTAGACACTAGGTTCTCTCTGACCGTCTCCGGGGTACGCGGAAGGTTGGGGTACCTGTGGCCCTGGATTGTGGCGGTCGAGGAGGAACACCGTGAGGTTTTAATGGGTGTACGGACGGCTCAGTCTGGAGTCCCACTTAACCACGTCTGAGTCCCCAATCGTGCTGGTAACAGAAATCGTAACGGATTTCCTAAAAAAATAATAATAAAATAAAATAAAAAACAAAAACAGTTCTCTTTGACCACCCTGCTTTGCAGGAAAAGCGTAGAACTGGTATTTCTTTGAAACAATTTTATCGTTCGCTTATTCATTACCACCAAATTTGTATTAGGATACGACACATAAGTAAGTCACGTTTTTGTTCTCTTTACTAATAGACCATAAAAAAAAAACTCATAAAATAACTATTATTGAATTGAATTGACGTCTTAACACAATCCGCGAACACAACGTAAGGGACCTTGAGCTATATAACTTTCTTAAACTCTCAATATATTAATGTGACAGAACAAATTATTTCAACAATAGCTATGCAATAGCGTTCATGTCTATTACAGCTGTTTAGAAAACGGTTAACTTTTATTGTATAATATGCTTTAAGTGTTTTTACGTATTCGTAGTGTAGGTTTCGTATGAAGTTTCAAGCCTGAATAATAAGAAACATAATCAGAACATGCTTTTACTAGCTTCACCTGTCAATTTATCAATTGATTAATTATATATTCAATTAATTAATGTGTGCAAGCGTGTGACTGTAAATGACTTGTTGTGGGTTCGATTTCCTCTCGAGGAGTGGAAATATTTAATATTTCCATTTTCTTCGCTCTGGTGCCGAGGTAAAGCGCGGCGTTAATTCCCTCTGCCTACCCTGCTGTGTGCGGGATACAGCGTGAAGCTGAAAAAAAAAGTTAATGTAAGAACATCTGGTAAGAAAATTCAAGCCAAAAGCCTGTTTCATTGCCACAGCGATCAGGGTTACGAGGGAGTTATTTTATATTGTTCGTGTTATTTTCTAAGCTGTAACATGTTCAAAAAAGCTAATTTTATATTGGATATTTGAAATTTAGGATGAGAAATTTAATAAAAGAGTTACTTTCAACTTCTAATACATAATCAGAACATGATTTTAATAGCTTCAACCGTCAATCTTTCAACCAATTGATTTATCAATCAATGTAAGAAAATCTTACGACGGTATTTCGCTCTATCGCTTGTCGTTCGCTCACTTGAAAATCATGTCATGTCACACATGACATGCAATATATTCATAGCCTCCTATACTAACAATACATTCATGTCCTTGCCAGGACTAAAAGAATAACTTTAGCCGTGTTCCTTTTAATACCTTTTTCAAGCTAATTTGATATTGGATATTTAAAATTAGCTCGAACGTTGTAAGCGAAGTTGTTTTTTTGTCGAATAAATGACTTAATGTTAATACTAATACAGTTTTTATAATTCACTTATTTATTATTTATTAATATTGCGGGTAGATAGATACATTGTCACTTTGTTATTCATTTTTGACTCACGACTGATGGAAATATTTATCTTGGTCTATCAGAAACTAAAAAAATAGCTCCCTATATTTATACCTTATGTGCGCCTAATATTAACATTTAATTTTGTATTGGCTAATATCTTTGAAATATAAAATACAATTTTTACACTATACTTACCAACATGAAGACAAATGACTCTACGTCATGAATATATCAGGCCAATGAGTTGATAAATTGCATACTTTTCAGAGCTAATAATTTTAAGCTTGAGTTTTATCTATGAATTCTATTTTTATATTATTTAAGCATTTATTTTCTTAAGTGTTCGATTTGATGTAAGTTCTTTTTGATTTAGTCATTTATTCACCATCTTAATACCTATTGACATTTTAAAAATTTAGTACACATGTCTAACTAACTTACCTATTCAAGCCTGGTACGTATATTGACATCGATATAGAAGCTAACTACGATACTTGTGATTAGAAAAGAAACAGTACATTAACAGATGAGTAAAATTTTCGTCCAAGGCTCTTCATGTGAATTTATATTTTATCGATTTTACCATAAACATGGTATGGCGGCGGTAATAGTCTTACCACCGTTTACATTAAAAGGGTACGATTGGCAACTAAGCCATGAGTAACAAATCCAATTATGCAATACTGTAATAGATTTTAATCTATTTAAAAAGCACGTGTTCTTATATTGGTATAGTTAAACAGTACTTTAAGCTTTTTGCTTTGGTTTTTGCATTGTTTCAATGGTTACTTAATCATAAAATGTAAAACATTATTGACAAAAAATTAAATACATATATTACAACAAAAAATACCATCATAACGCAGTGAGACGTCGTCTGACTGTAAAGTCGATTAGTTGTTGGTTTGATTGCCGCTCGGGGCAATGATTGTAATTGAAAAAAAACATTTTTTGCTCCTAAAACAAGTCTCGGTTGATTAATTCAGGTGAAAAATAGAGAAAAGATTATCTCTAACTATCCTGCTAAATAAGAAAAAGCCTGAAGTTGTAATAAAGAAAAATATGTTGTAAGAATACCTCTTACTTTTAACATTTTTAAATTGTTATTCCACACTTAGGAAAATTGAAAAATACATTTACAGAAAACGTATAAGAATTTGCAAATTTTGACGCAGCGGATAGTAAAACGCATGGCTCAGTGGTGAGAGCGCCTGGACAGTATGAATACCGTCCTGAAGGAGGCGCGGGTTCGAATCCCGCTGCGTTCAAAATTTTATACGTTTTCTTTAAATGTCTACCTCTAATTATCTTAAAAAAAAGTTTTAAATTTATATAATCCATCTACATTCGGATATGTTATTCCATTCAAAATAATTCTCCATCGTCCTTAGAGAAGCAACTCTTCAGCATTCGATGGTTGTGACGATGCACATCATGTTACAGGGAGAAGGCCTTGGAGCAGCGCCTATAGTATATGACTTACGTACCGAGTGTAGATAAACATATTTTGACAAGAATTTCAGTTTTTGCGATTCATTACAATCTACCTGTATCTATGGACTAAGTATTGTAAAAAAAGTTTTAAATAGTTTCATCCATACTAATATGCGAAAGTAGAAATTTTGATGGAATTGTCAAAGAAGACTCAGGGTCATACATAGGCTTTTTTTTATCAAAAGTCCCCCTTCCCATCAAAAATCCCTAAATGCATATAGGGGAAGAAATTTTGTGTGAAAATTCAAAGCTTGACTGATTCCGATGAATCTTTTTATGAAGACAGTTGGTGACGCAAAGTCAATAGGTTACTTATTTATTTCAAAAATCAACTTCTAAGGGGCTGAAATAGGGCACAAAAATCGTAGCGCACGCCAAACAAGCCGTGAGCAGGGTGCTTACATTATTATGCCTACAATTTTACTCAGACCACTCCTTTTGCCAGTTATAGCTTACACTATCACGATTATGAATAGAAAGGCCTTATGACCTTAACTTTTGATACAAATCTCTCAGTACAATTGATCCCTGAACTAAATATTATTATAAAATTATATATCAAAAATATTAGCCTGCCTGTATTGCATTATGATCTGCGTGACAAGTTGTAGCTGTCTTTATGAAGCAACTAATTCGTTATAAACAAACGTGACAATCCAAGACAGAATGAGCTCATATGTTAAAAGTAGTAAGTTGTCATACAGCATATTTCGACGATTACTAGATCAGCTTTAGAAGTTGTGGAGACTGCGTCTTTTAAAATAAACTTTTAAATATATTTCGTATCATTGAGTCTACCAACTTGATTGGGAAGGAATGAAAATAGTAGTGGACCCAGGGTCACACTGCCTATTTTTTTCAAAGTTATAATAGATGGAAAAATGGGAAGAAAGTCTGCATAAAAAATTTAAGCTGCCTGACCGATTTCGATGATTTTTCTCAGCAAGGTAGTTGGTGACACAAAATTAAACATAGGCTACCAATTTTTTTAAAACTCACTTCTCAGGGAGTGAAAATCATAATTCACGCCGACGAAGCTGCGAGCAGGTCGCTAGTTTTAAAATATGTCTACAATTTATTTCTATTCTAAAGTGGGAGAAAGGAACATAGGGTATATCAGATTTATTTAAAAAAGAAAACGTAGTTTTTGAGTTTGACCCATCTGTTTGCAATCACATTCCTTACAACCTACTATAAATAAATAAAATTAATATTACACACACTATTATAATTATGCTTGAAATAATACGTAGAGATCGTTTTGTATAAATAAAGTGACATAATCGTTGCTATCGTATCGCGTATTTTACGCGTATACGGGGACACTAATCTATAGTTTTTTAATTTCATTTTTTAGCTTCATGCTGCATCCCTTGCGGGGTGGTCAGAGAGAATGGAGCGCCAAACGCTACGCTCTATAGAGTTCTCCAATAAAATTAAATTTTAACACTTGCCAAAAATAAACTAAAGTAACTAATTATAAAACTTACATGAGTGCCATTTTTGATAGACTACAGAAAAAACAACCGCCTTTTGGTGCTCTATTATATAAATATTAACACATCTGTTCAAATTTATTTTTGGCTAATACACTTACAATCAAAATTACTATGTTATATTATTTCTTTACGATTCTTAATTAATAATTATGTTTTTAGTAAAGCTTATTAAGGTTATAGACTATCTGTAGCTAGTCTATAAGGATTTTCAATCATATATCGAAATTGATTCAAATCAATTTTTCAGTAACAAATTTCTTTGACAAATATTTTTCCAACACAACGTACGAATGGAGATAATGATTTTTAAATAATTCTAGATACGTATAATATCTATGAACATAAATACATAATGTCTTTTTCTGCCTCGTAAAAAATATGTCCTAATATTATGATCAATAACAATTTCACGCACTTTCCCATCGAAATTGAAATATTGCGTGCTGAGTGGGTTTACTTCGCGTAGTCTCACAGTAGTACCAATAGAAATTTCCAATGTACTGAGAATGTTGATACCAAAAGACCAATTTTATTAAATTTTTATGAAATATAAATGTATCACCCGAAAAATGATAAAAATATCCTGCAAAGTCCTACTATTAGTGATATGCTTATATTTGAGCTCCGTAGGTGTTAATAATAGAATAATTGAGTAATACGGACACGGTAAGTAATGTTACGACACTCCGTTCCCCAATATCCATTGATTCTGGAGGAACTTAACGCCGCGGTTTGCGTCGATACCAGAGCGAAAAAAATGAATAAAATATATATTTTCACTTCTTCTGTGGTAACCGAACCCACAACCAGTCGCATTTATTACACATCGTGCCGCAACTGGCCTAAACTGGGGATAGGGAATAGAAATATTACTTCTATTTGAATTTACTTCATAAAACTTCTTCTTTATAAATTGGAGACAATAACAGGCCGAACATTTCACCTCTAATTATGTCTTTCACTAAAAGTTAAAGAAGTTATAAATATATCACCTCTAATTAGGTATATCTTTTATTGAAAAAATTGAAAAGTTAAAGATAAATTCATAAATACTTACGCTCAATATCAATAATCGATCCTAATCCAAAAACTGCAACCTTTGATCATTTTTAGGATTAGGATCAATCATTGGTCGTTAGTGAGCTGTTAATTTTGTCTTTGAGTGTACAATTTTGTCTTTTATGTACATATACGTGTTTTTTTAAATAATTCACATTTACTGATTAAGTGAATTTAAATTAATAATTAATATGCAAATGTAATGTTTGAACACATTGTCACTGTGAAAATTGTAAAGTATGTAGATTTGACAAGAATTCACGGTGAATTCATTTAGGATGAAAAATATTTTAATAAAATGTATGAAAATGTGGCCAGTCGTGGCCCAGTGGCACAAGCGTGTGACTGTAAACGACTGGTTGTGGGTTCGATTTCCACTCGAGGAGTGGAAATATTTAATATTTCCATTTTCTTCGCTCTGGTGCCGAGGTAAAGCGCGGCGTTAAGCTCCGCCACTTAACACACAATGCCTCCGAATTCGGCAGAAAGTGGGGAACGGAGTGTCTTAACACTAGGATCTCTCTGCCTACCCTGCTGTGGGCGGGATACAGTGTGAAGCTATAAAAAAAATGAAAATGTTAATGACCCTTGAAAACCTTGTTTGGTTGTTGGAATTCTTCTATGATGATCGATTATTCGTAGAAATAATCTTTGGGTAGCAGAAATTTATAAAAATCTCTCTACAGAGATGCTAACAACAAAAATAAGTTATATAGACGTATAAGAATATAAATGTAGCCACGCAAGTTAACGCATGGTTTAGCGGTTAAAGCCCTTAGTTGAGGGGGATTTCAAGAGGCACAGGTTTGAGTCCTACTGCGTTCAATTTTTATACATTTTCTAATACTTTTTTTCATGTTTCAACGAATAATAGGTACTTTTATAATATTAAGATAATTAAAGTAACTATTTAAAGGACTTCGTGAAGTCACCTCATTCTCTATTTAGAGAAATAAGGTCATCAGGTAACGCAGTGGACATCGTCTGACTGAACGTTGTGGGTTCTATTCCCACTCGGAGGAATATTTAATTATCATTTCCGCCCTGGTGAATAAAACAAAACGTGGCATGAGGGGTTCCGCCACGCAACATACAATGTTATGAAATCTGGCGAAAAGTGGAAAACGGAGTGTCTTGACACTAGGTTTTCTCCGACTATCCTGTTATTTGCAATAAAACGTGAAACTAAAAAAAAAAGAAATAAAAAACGTAAGTCATTTAAAATCATTTAAATAAAATAAATATAAACATATCAACTATATTTTTATTGTACACATTTTTTTTAGATTTATTTATTAACAGTATTGTGCATCTATTATTTCAAACTACTTTTTTCTTTGAAATAATAAAAAAGAAAGAACTAGTGTGTAATTTTCGTCGTGATGCTTCTAATCAATCATGTCTATTCTATGCTGAATAAATAAGTTTTAATTTTTAATTATTTTCAGATTAACATTTTATACCTCACATCAGTAATTCCGAAAGAACGTAGTGTCCAGTCACTCCATTTTCCCCTTTCCAATCGACATGGAGACATTCTGTGTGACAGACTTAACGCGGTGCTTTGTCTTAGCAGTGATTCGCCTTTTTTTAAATATTTTTTCTTATCCATTATCAAACTACAGTATTCCTTCAGGCGGAGATTTAAACACATTATAAAGTTCTAATAATTGTTTGTTTTTGTTATTTTTAACATTTCGTATATCTGTGCGTCTGCATATGTGTACTTTAGCACCTTCTAGCCCCGACCATTCCTTTGCAATCGAAACTAATTTACTCCACGGCATTGTCCAGTCACCTCGAAGATACTAGAAAAAGCATTAAAAAAAAATAAAATTGTTAACTTTGTTCATTTCAAATACATTAATTGTGTATATTCTGTTATTAAAAATATATTTTTGTAAACTTAAAGTTTTGAACACTTGGCTAAAGTTTACTAGTTTTTTTTTTCAACTTAAGCAGGGTAGTAAGAAAGAACCTTATGCCAAGACACTACGCTCTCCACTTTCTTTCGGAATTTAAAATATTGTGTGTCTTACCATAGCAGAGAAATGAAATAATTTAAATATAATAATTCCTCTGAGTGGATTAGAACCCCCTTTTTATGATAAAAATATGACAATTTTAATAAAATAGAAATATTCAAACATTAAAGGCTAGTCGTGGCGCAGTGGCACAAAGTGTGACTGTAAAATTGTAAAGCGACTGGTTGTGGGTTCGATTCCCACTCGAGGAGTGGAAATATTTAATATTTCTATTTTCTTTGCTCTGGTGTCAAGGCAAAGTGATTCGTTAAGTTCCGCCACTTAACACGCAATGCCTCCGAATTCGGCGGAAAGTGGGGAACGAGTGTCTTAACACTAGGTTCCCTCTGCCTAGCCTGCTGTGTGCAAAGCAAACATTAAATTTGTGTGTAACAAAAGCAACACGCACTATCATGTTTGACATGTAATTCTGTATTAAGTAACATACTTATAGTAACAGTTAAGCAACGTTGCTAAGCAACGAGTATATCACTGTAAGCGTGTATTAAGCGTCAACCATGGGTTACTGGTAAGTAATTCAATTTAGAAAAATGACCGTTTGCTATCTGTACATGGAAGATATAAGAGAATAACTATTATCGCAATAAACACTAAAATAGTCCATATTATTTTTCAATGTTATTTTTGTTCTTTTTGTGCGTTCGTGCACGCGAATCTCAAAAACGGCTTAACCAATTTAAATGCTGTTTTGACTGTTAGACTTTAATAATACGAAAATAGATGCTATATTTTGTCAAACTTCTACTATTCTCAATTTACAGTAACATATAATTATTTAAATTGACTTTTCCACGCAGAAGAAGTGGCGGGCACAACTTGCAATATATTTATTCAATACCTGATCAAAAGGCTGTTTTCCAATATGAAACATGATATACAATAAAGGTGCTTTATTCAACGATATATCAGCTTCAACCTGTTCTTGCATTCCCAATTCCTTGTAAATCCTCTCACAGTGGTGTTGTAGATGATCGTATAAAACCTGTGTTAAGCAAATTATAATAATAAGTAAATGTTTAATAATAAAAATAAAAATAAAAATAAAAAAGTTGCCTATGGTACTCTAGAACAGTATAGCTTTCTGAATTTTCATGATAGGTTCAGTATTTCCGAAGATTACCCCTTAGAAACAAAGTAACATACTTTACCTCTTTATATAATAGTATAGATATAATATTATTATACAAGATATTTTTGTACATACCCTCAAACTATCTCTTCCAGCTGACGTCATAAGTATTTGGCTAGTCATGGCGGCCGCGTCGCCCTCTCGCTCTGCATTCGATGCTGGGACGTTACCCTAAAATTTATTTATTAAATAGACGTACTAGTAGGTTCAATTTGAGTTTAGGGTAGCATTTTAAATACACTGAATACAAGTTGTACTTTAAATTTGTCAAATGGACACATAACTAATGACAATTTGAATGTAGTGAGACTCGAACCCGCGCCCGTTGAAAACCGTCCAAGTGATCGCTAAGTCAAACGTTTTGCGTCTGGCTGTGTCGCATTCTTAGACGAAAAGTTGTATATAAATTTAGAGTAGCATAAATATACAAAGGTCCGTCTGCGGAAGCGTTAACAAGAAAAATAATTTGTAAAAATATTACAAGAATATTAGATATATAGCATATGGCTTAATGATCAGTTCGAGTCCCGCTTAGTTCAAATATTAAAACATTTTCGAAAAATAATTTTCATATACATTTCACAAGAGTGTGAATTACATTTTAAAAATACTAATAGGATCATATAAAGAAGACAATCATACATTATAAAAAACTATATGACATAGAGAAATCCAGTCGTGGCCCAGTAGCACAAGCGTGTGACTGTAAACGACTGGTTGTGGGTTCGATTCCCACTCGAGGAGTGGAATGTTTAATATTTCCATTTTCTTCGCTCTGGTGTCGAGGTAAAGCGCGGCGTTAAGTTCCGCCACTTAACACGCAATGCCTCCGAATTCGGCGGAAAGTGGGGAACGGAGTATCTTAATACTAGGTTCCCTCTGCCTACCCTGCTGTGTGCGGGATACAGCGTGAAGCTGAAAAAAAAAAAAAGAAATCCAATGTTATTGTTTACTTTAATAAAGGAAAACCAAAATCACCTCTTCAAAAAACTCAGCAAACTCGGGAAAATCTTCCAATCCGTAACAATCAGTTATATTATAAACACATTTACTCTGAACCACTAGCTGTTCTATTTCCGCCGTGTGTTTATTATCTTCATCTATGGAACATAGAGCCTCCGCTATGGCCAAGCTTATAGAGGACGGGGTACTGTGAGAACCATCGAAAGATATGGAAGAGGTTGCTAGAACAATGGTATTTTTATTTTTAGTGTAATATTTAGTGTCAAGACACTCTGTTTTTCTCTGGCGTCGAGGCAAAACGCGGCGTTAAGTTCCGCCACTTAACACGCAATGCCTCCGAATTCGGCGGTGCGTGAGGAACGGAGTGTCTTAACACTAGGTTCCTTCTACCTGTCTGCTGTGTCCCGCACACATGCCTCAGAATTTGGAAAATGGGGAACGGAGTGTCTTAACACTAGGTTCCCTCTGCCTACCCTGCTGTGTGCGAGAGACAGCGTGAAGCTAAAAAAAAGAATAAAAATATTTAATTCAAATATTATTTTATTCTAGTTTCACTGTTTTTCAGCATAGCAGGGAAAGTAGGCAGAATCTAGTACTGAGTGGCGAAACTCAACGCCGCGTTTAGTCTTATCATTAATGGGAAGAAAATGTATCCAGACATCTACAACCAGGCTCATAGAGGACGGTGTACTGTGGGAACCGTTGAAAGATATGGAGGAAGTTGCTGGAATGAGATAATTATTATTTTTAGTGTCATATTTAGTGTCAAGACACTGTTTTTCAGTTGAGTGTTGAGTGACTATGTAATGTAAGGAAAATAAGTCTAAAATTTCTTTTATTCTTCGCATAGTGTCCACGCAAGGCGCCGGTCCAAATTATAAAAGTAATTTTAATTTGTAATTATGTGCCTACTCTCCACAATTTAATAATAAAAACTTTCTATGTAATAACAGCATCAGGCACACGTATCTTCTAAATGCTACTAAAATCTACACATAGCCTACAAATGGTAGTCAGAGAGGATCTAGTGTCAACTTAAGTTCTCCACTTTCGCAGACAATGCGTGGTGATTAGAGGAATACAACGCCGCGCTTTGTCTTAGATATCAAAAATGAAAATAATTAAAATATTTTATAAATTCCTCGAGTGGGAATCAAACCCACAACTGTATCGCTACGCCACCAGGGCAACAAGTGTAAATGTCTTAAGTAAAAATATATCATTCATGGGAAAGGTAATAAATACATGATATGTATGCTTAAAAGTAATATTTTTAGATATAAGATGCTTATTATATTTTTCATACAAATAACAACTTGACGCTTTGTCCCGCATAGTGAGATGAAGTGAGAATCAGAGAGAAGTTAGTATCAAGACACTCCGTTCTCCACTTTCCGCCCGATGTCTTTCGATTGAATAGCGGAATTTGATATATTTATAAATAAATAGGGATTATAAACAAACTTACTTGTACGATTAAAAGACACAATCCTCACTTGCTTCGGTTTCTTATTTTGTTTCACATTCATGTCATGAGCGTCGCCGTTGGTTACTGTAATTAAGATAAAAATATGAAAAAAATAATTAAATTCTTCTTTATTTATATAAATTTATGAAGCATTTGACACAGTTCATGAATATAAGTCTGTATAGTTAGAATTTATCAACTAAAGTCGAAGTCAAATAATTTTATTCAAAGTAAGAAGTTACAAGCTTCATTTTTTGAACGTCAAATACTTTACCACCGGTTCACTAAATTTAATGCCTCAGACCTGAGAAGAACCGGCGCAAGAAACTCAGCGGGACTACTTTTTTTTTAAAGTGATTTATATATGCAGATTTATTGCAGATAGAGCGACACTTTCAAAATAGCCTGGAGCGAGCATTTCATTCCCAATTATTATTCATTAATAATGATATTTGAGTATTTAAATAGAGTGTTAAAGTAGAGTGGCCAGTCGTGGCCCAGTGGCACAAGCGTGTGACTGTAAACGACTGGTTGTGGGTTCGATTCCCACTCGAGGAGTGGAAATATTTAATATTTCCATTTTCTTCGCTCTGGTGTCGAGGTAAAGCGCGGCGTTAAGTTCCGCCACTTAACACGCAATGCCTCCGAATTCGGCGGAAAGTGGGGAACGGAGTGTCTTAACACTAGGTTCCCTCTGCCTACCCTGCTGTGTGCGGGATATAGCGTGAAGCTATAAAAAAAAAAAAAATATTAAGTATTTAAATTTTGTATAAAAGTATGAATATGTTATTGTGGTCAATGGGTCAGTAATGTCGTTTTTGCTTTATCTGAGACTTTATCTTAATTAATTACATTATAACTTCAAGTAACAAATATATAATATTATAATATTTTATCTTTCTACTTGAAGTATAATACAATTTAATAATAGTAAAATTAATTAATTAAATATTAAATAAATATAGTTGTATTAATTAAATATTAAATAAATATTACCACTTTTCTCCTTCAAAACTTCTTTCTTCGACCATTTCAATAATTCCTCATAAGTTATAATAATAAGCATTTGTAATAAAACCGAACCTCCGACTGGATTAATTTGTGAAGGCAAACTAGCTTCCAATATGGCGGCCATGTTCTTAAAACATTTCGGTATACAATCTAATGTTCTAGATATGCAAGACAGGCAGAGAGACATTGTCTGGAATTGGAACAAAATATTTTACTAATATTTCCTTATTTTTGAAGTGTTATTCAACCATTTTATATTAGTAAAGTATATTGTTTTTAGTTTTTAATAGGTGGTAGAAATAAAAACAATTTAGGAAAGTGGGAACCTACAGGCAGATACTCCGACTTCCACCTGCACCATGATGGTGACATATAATGAAGGTATTTTTGAAAAAAAATTAAAAGATGACAAAAAATGGCTAGAAACATCCAAAATACAAAGTAATATAAATAATCTAGGATACAAAAATAAGCAATCTAGGATTTCCAAGCTTTATGCGTATTTAAATATTTTTCTTAATTAATTATATTATTAAACTAGCGGCCCGCTCACGGCTTCGCCGCGTGAACTATTTCGTTATATTGCAACCCTAAGAAGCGCATTTTAAAAAAAAAAAAAAGCCTATGTTTAAGCTTAGATTATCAACCATATTTATGCCAAAATTCATTGGTCAAGTGGCTTAGATTTTTCATATAAATTTTCATCCCCTATTTCATCCCTTTAGAGGGTGATTTTTGAAAAAATAAGTAACCTATGTTAGACCCAGTCTTTTTTACTACTTTCATTCTAAATTTCATCCAAATCGGACCGATAGATTAGCCGTGAAAGCGTGACAGACAAACACACAGACTTTCGCATTTATAATATAAGTATGGATATTTGTATTCTTTTCCATATTAAGTATTAAGGTCATTATAGTGGATTCGATTTCCACTAGAAAGTGGTAGTATTTAAATTATTTTCCTTCCTATGCTTTGGTGAGACAAAGCACGGCGATGAGTTTCGCCACTTGACAAGGCAAATGAAGTTACGGGCATCCACTAATAATAAATAAAAATACCTGATACATAGAAGCTCCAGTTTGTATAGCATTGACTAGTATAGGCGGTATGAACTGTAAGGTAGTTCCTACTACCGCTAATATCCCAGCTAGCCATGGCGGCCTTCTGTCACACCATACCTATAAAAACATATTATTTAATCTATTACAAAGAAACCTGATCACAAAAATTAAAAATATAAAAAAAATATTATAAATTCATAGTAAGGTAGAGAACCTAGTGTCAAGTTGAGCTCAACGCTGCGCTTGTCTTGTCACCAAAGCAGAGAAACAAAAATAACTTGAATGTAAGTATTCTTCCAATTGTAAATTGAACCCATAACCAGTCTCTTTACAGTCACATTTTGTGCCTCTGCGCCACGACTGGCCCCAAGATGTTGATACTAAGATTTATAATGCCTCCGAATTCTCACGAAAACAGAGTGTCCGAAACAGAGTGTCTTAACACTAGGTTCTCTCTGCCTACTCTGCTCTATGCGGGATACAGCGTGAAGTAAATATTATATAGGTAAATGTAGAACTTACCTGTCGCTTGTCCAAACAAGCAGACCAATCCCTACCAGATATTTCTAAAGCGTAGCACAATGTTGACTTAATTTCAGATTTACTACCAATAGTTGCTAAGATATATGACATAGCTCCAATCGCACGTGCGTATTCCTCTCCAGCTATAAATTATAAGAGTATTCATATAAAAGTGTTTTTTTTTTATAAAAATCGCCATGTTTTTTTTATTTTTGCCAATTTTGGAGAAAGTTTGTAATTTAAAGAAGTATTTTTCAATCTATATTATGTAAAGTTTACAAGCCGAAAATTTTAGCAAAAAGAAACAATTCATCAATTAACTTATTGAAATTCAATAATAACAAAAAATAACTATTAAAATGTACATTTTAAAATTAACCTTCTTAGAATGAATCTTATTAAATATACCTACTTGATTTTCTTACTTTTTATTAAAAGATAGATTGTGGCCAGTTGTGGGCCAGTGGCACAAGCTTGTGACTGTAATCGACTGGTGGGTTCGATTCCCACTCGAGGAGTGGAAATATTTAATATTTCCATTTTCTTCGCTCTGGTGTCGAGGTAAAGCGCGGCGTTAAGTTCCGCCACTTAACACGCAATGCTTCCGAATTCGGCGGAAAGTGGGGAACGGAGTATCTTAATAATAGGTTCTCTCTGTCTACCCTGCTGTGTGCGGGATACAGCGTGAAGCTGAAAAAAAAAAATAGAAAATTCCATATTTTAAAATAACTTGCTTTATACACTGATTTGGAAATAAAAGTAATAGTTGTGGATTCGATCCCAAATCAGATAAATGGAACAAGGGGAAGAAAGACACATTATAATGTTCATTCTTCAGTAAGTCACAACGCGCAGTGTCGAGTCCAGTGACTTTACACGCAATATCTTGAATTCAAGCGTGAAGCAGAAAATATAGTGTCTTGACACTATACCCAATTCTCTCTATACAAAACATATACAATAATAACCCGTGGGGGGACGGGATAAGAATACAATTCCCAACCCCCAGGGCTGGCAACGCATCCATAACTCTAATGTTGTGGATGTCTATGGGCAACCACTCAACACCAGGTGGGCCTTCTGTTCGTTTGCCTCCTTTATTTCACAAAAAAAAATACATAAACAATTAAACATCCATACCATCACTATCGCCTTTGAATTTACAAAATCCGTCAGCCGTACACAAGAAACCTTCGCATTTTTGTTTAACTCCGTCCACGTTGTACCAAAGCCCGTCCGCCGGCCATCTTGAATTGTCATTGGACATGTTGCGAACGGCGTGCATTATTAGTATACGGGCGAGGTGACAGTTACGCATCATTAGTACCTAAAAATAAAAATATATGGTATTTAAGGAAAATCGTTATATGTATTAAATAAAAATTAAGTTTTTTTTAATAACTTTTATTAAATGCCGTCGTGGCGCAGTGGAATAGCGTCTGATTGTGGATTCGATTCCCACTTTGGGAAATGATTATATACCATTTTCATTGCTCCCCATTGCGGCATGAATAGGGACCATACCTAAAGCAAAAGGGGCGTTGAGTTTCGTCACTAAACACGTAACTTTTGGTTGGAAAGTGGAGAAAGGAGTGACTTGACACAAGGTTCTCTCTGACTACACTGCTAAAGGAAAAGAGTGCGTCACACTGCAAAAAAATATTGTCTCTTCGCTGCTCTGGCATAAGAGGGTGCGACATCGGGTACCGACAATAAGAACGAAACGCCTGAAAATCTGACGACAAGTGAATAACAATGAGAGTGTTTTGACACTAGATGTTTTCAGCCCACCACATCATACACTTAAGAAATTTAAAAAGACGCTTTTAGAAACAATCCTTGTGCTTAGCAAATTGTAATAAGCATGTAAGAATTACGATGCAGCTGGTAGTAAAACGCATGGCTTAGCTTAGCAGTCAGAGCGCTTGAACAGTTTCTAAGAGGCGCGGGTTCGAATCCTGCTGCGTTTTAATTCATATACGTTTTCTAAAAAATTTTTTTTCCAAAAGTACATAACCTTCATACCTTTACAAGCAGTGACCACGAAGGCTGTGGTTGCGCTAGTAACACCTTCAATTCCAAGCCAACAGCCGTTTTAGACGACAATTCGTGTGTAGTTTTAGCGTTCTTATCTTCCATGCCATCAAAGAGGTTTGGATTTACAAAAACGAACCAAGGGAATGGCGTGTCTTTTGTCGACTTTACCTCTTCTTGTTCTGTGAATGCCTGAAATTAATTAATAATATATGTATAAGTTTATTTATTTTGAATTCAAGTAATTTATATTATCTGTATTAACAAGTTGAGGCTATCATGGTGCAGTAGAATGCATTAGATTGCAGAGGCACTTATTTGCGGGTTCGATTTCCATTAACACATGACATAAAAACCCAATTAGCTGATAATTAGGGGCCAGTCGTGGCGCAGTGGCACAAACGTATGATTGTAAACGACTCGTTGTGGGTTCGATTCCCACTAGGGGAGTGGCAATATTCAATATTTCCATTTTCTTCGCTCTGGTATCGAGGCAAAGCGCGTCGTTAAGTTCTGCCACTTAACACGCAATGCCTCCAAAAAAAATGTACATAATAAATGTTTTTAGAAACTTTAATGTTATATATTTACCTGATGTAAAAAATGCAACTCAGCACCTCTATAAACCATACATTTGAACAATTCATTGCATTTAGCATGAACATCTCTGACGTCACGCGACTGTTTACTCGTCTCTAAGCCAGCTAAATCCGCGCCATTATTGCAAATGGCGGGCAAAAGTTGTGACACACAGAGTAGTATATTGAGTATATCGTTTATTAAAAGAGGCGTTGTTGTATTTGTTGTGTTTGTCTGTAATTTTTAAGAGGAATTAAATATTTTACATTTTACAGAACAATTTACATCAGTTATTACATTTATAATTAAATTATACTATAGGGAAACATTTTACATAAATTATTGTATTTCACAGATAATAAAATAAACCGATTTAGGCTTTTTCTGCATAGAGTAAAGGAGGCAAACGAGCTGAAGGCCCACCTGGTGTTAAGTGGTTACCTTCGCCCATAGACATCCAAAACATTCAAGTTATGGATGCGTTGCCAGCCTTGGGAATGTAGGACAGAAGGAGAGAGGAAGGATGGGAATGGTGGGAATAGGGAGAGCTGGCTTACATACCATCGAACCGGAACACATCATAAGATATTTGGCGGTTCGTCTTTGACATGATAGTGGTCGCGAGCCAGTCGGAGAACGAATCTCCTACCAACAAACGCTTTTTCTGCATAGAGTAGTCAGAGAAGTGTCGTCAAGACACTCTACTTTCCGAAATCGTCACGTTGCACGTTGGGCAGAATCCACACGTTTATCATGTCACCATAGCGGAGAAATGAAAAAATCTTATAAATATAGTCATTTGCCCCAAATGGAATTCGGACCCA
The DNA here is from genome assembly GCA_019049465.1 of Dryas iulia moderata. NCBI lineage: Eukaryota > Metazoa > Arthropoda > Insecta > Lepidoptera > Nymphalidae > Dryas > Dryas iulia. The sequence continues at coordinate 5,916,424 of CM032424.1, read as the reverse complement.
CAAATGTGAATACAGGCAGACATTGTACATTATTGTTTTTTTTTTTTATAAATCTTTTTAGCTTTAAAACAGTTTGAATCGTATATATTAGAGTCTATTATAATCATTACTGTATCTGAATATCACTAATATATAATTGAAAACCGATTTTCAATTATATCAACAGTATTATAATTATGTGTAGCCAGTCCTGGCCCAGTGGCACAAGCGTGTGACTATAAACGAATGGTTGTAGGTTCGATTCACACTCGAGGAGTGGAAATTATATTTCCATTTTCTTCGCTCTGGTGTCGAGGTAAAGCGCGGCGTTAAGTTACGCCACTTAACACGCAAGCCTCCGAATTCGGCGGAAAGTGGGGAATGGAGTGTCTTAACACTGGGTTCCCTCTGCCTATCCTGCTGTGTGCGGATACAGCGTGGAGCTAAAAAAAAATTATAATTATAAACATAAGTACTGATTACGGAGTAGAAATTAGAGTGTCTTCACACTAATTTCTGTTTGACTACATTAATACTATCTATTTGCAAATAAAACGTAGTGATTCACGTCACATAACCAGACAGTAAACTTTAATAAAAAATATTTATTATAAAGTTTAAATTAATTTTATAATGAATTGTTTTTTATTAATTTTAAAATAAAAAAAGCTAATATTCTAAAAAAAAAATACCTGACAATATCTAACAGTAAGTATTGTTAAAGTTTCATTCAACATTCCTGCAAATATTCGTTGAGCCATTCTAGGCGGCACTGTGTCCCAGAGATCTTTTTTGCTACCTGTTTCAAACAAAAATATAAAATTCAATAATTAGTACGTGAGTAACATTATCATGATGTTTGTTATTGAATTTTAAATTGTCGAAATTAATAACAATAATTGTGGGTTCGATTACCACTTGAGAGAAAGTTTGTATTTCATTATTTTCATTTATTCACTCTAGTTATAAATAAGCGCGGACTTGGATTCTATCATTCAATATTTTATACATATATATATATATATATATATATATATATATATATATATATATATATATATATATATATATATATATATATATATATATATATATATATATATATATATATATATATATATATATATATATATATATACATATATTAATTAGTATAAAATATGCTACGAGTAGAAACTGAACCTACAACCATCGCTTTTACAACCATTCTAGTATAATATTTGATTACTAGCGACCCGCTCGCGGCTGCGCCACGTGAACTACCACTTTCATCCTCTATTGTTTTTTTTTTAAAAAAAGAGGGTCTATATTTGACTATCGTCACTAATTATGAGAAAATCATCGATACATTTAGTGCAATGTCTATATTATTTGATAACATATAGCGATAACTGTTCTAGTAAGAAAACGTACGAAATCTGCTATCATATGATAGTAGATTTCGTACATATATACCATCTGGTATATAGTATTATAAACCGGTCATAATATCTTAAATAAACTTTAAGCTTTTTATTTTACAATTGTGTTACTTATTGATATTAAAAAATAGCTTTACTTGCAAATAATCAATGCAATTTGACTTTGCCAGTTTTTTACTTTTCTGCGGGAACTGTTTTGAATACCAGGGTAATTTTAAAAAAAAGAGAGATGGTCTATGTTTGTGATGACCTTGCCTCATTAACTATTTTCCTGAGAAAATTCATTCATTTCAGTCAAGGAGTTTAGATCTTTCATTCTCACTATATACTAAACATACATAAGTTTCATCCACTGTTTCAACCTCCTAGGGTTTGATTTTTAATAAAGTAGCCTATATGACCCTGCATCTTTAACAATCTTCTTTACGAATTCCCGTCAAAACATAACAAATAGAAGAGATACAGATTTTTGCATTTTTATAATAATAATTTTAATGAGTGCGGATATGTCTAATACAATGTCAACTATATAATTACAAATGGCGCTACCCGTTGCAGAAAACGTAGTGACATCTGTTGTCATATAGATTATAAAAATGTATAGATTATATAAAGTTTTATAGACCGGTCAAATGTATATTTAATAAATGTTATGCATATTTTATTTAATAATTATTTTAATTAGTAATATTGAAACAAATTTAGCTTCACTCGTGAACTATCGACATAATTTGAATGTTTTTTTTAAATTTTATTTTTCTGCGGGAGTTATGTTGAATACCGGGATAAAAACTATCCCATATGTTGCTCTAACCTCTAAGCTAACTCCATACAAAAATTCATTAATTTCTACCCGGTAGATACCGATATACAAATGATTTACTTATATCGGTTTTTTATTTTTTTCCAAAAAAACTACATAGAAAACCGGGATAAAAACTATCCTATATGTACCTTGGGACTATAAGCTATCACCATACTAAAATTCATCTATTTCTGTCCAGTAGTTTTTGCGTGATTGACGAACAAATTAACAGACAGACAGACAGACAGACAGACAAAAATTCTACTGAGTGGATTTTTGGCCTCTGTTATCGATATATTAACGCACCCAATTAAAATTTTTCTGAAATTTTTCATGTACAGAATTGACTTTTCTACTCTTTTATTATATATATAGATATAGATATTGTGGCCAGTCGTGGCCCAGTGGCACAAGCGTGTGACTGTAAACGACTGTTTGTGGGTTCGATTCCCACTCGAGGAGTGGAGATATTTAATATTTCCATCTTCTTCGCTCTGGTGTCGTGTCTGGTGGTAAAGCGCGGCGTTAAGTTCCGCCACTTAATACGCAATACCTGCGAATTCGGCGGAAAGTGGGGATCGGAGTGTCTTAACACTAGGTTCCCTCTGCCTACTCTGCTGTGTGCGGGATACAGCGTGAAGCTAAAAAAAAATCATGAATTCTACATTTTCTTTCGTTGGTTGTTTAGTAACCTTATTTGCGTGAAATTAATGAAAAAAATCATCATGCTGAATAAATAATTTATGAAGAACCATAATAGACCAGCTAGTCTGCCCTGTGCTAAATGATATACAAGAAAAAAGCTTTCACTCAAATCCGTCCTGGTTTTCTAAAGATATGTACATACAAGCATTCTGCTACAATTGTTTTATTATCGCCGGCATAATTTAAGAAAATGTAATTTGTAATTATAAAATAAAAGTTAATTACGTTAGGTATTTGCCAGTGAAATTCTCATTATATAAATATAGTACCCGGCAACAAATAATGCACATCGATGCTTAGAATGAAACAGTCGGTCAGTTTCGGTTTCGTAGAGCGCTGTCTTGGTCACTCAGTTGATATGTGACGTTTCTCACTGGTTCCTCAGCTCCCTGCAGGGAGCACGACCTTCTGGCCTAGAGGCCAAACCCAGATCCCACCCATATTAGTGGGTGGAGATGAACTTCACTCTCAGAGGGCTCAGCCCTGAAAGAGTTTCCCCCCGCCTCAGAAAGAGGCGAGTGAGATGACACACGATCGATCCCCAAAATTTTATTTTTAATTACATCTTTGACAAAAAGAGGAAAAATTTTGCACGGTCAGTCACGTGAAATTATGTACAATGCAAAAAAACAAGCTGTTAAGCCTACAAATAACAGAATTAATTGAGATCCATTTACACATAAAATAAATATGAATATTATAATGGGTCCCGATTAGTTCCAATTTCTCTTTATTTTTTAACCACCTTAAAATAAGGTGGAGGAAGTCCACTCGTTTAGTTTTTATTTCATTTTCAAGCGTCAAAGTTAAATTTGACGCTTGAAAATGACGCTTGAATATTAAAGAAAAGGAATCAGCTTCATTGAAGTTGACAACTATTATTATCGCTTTAACAGCTTTTAATAGATACCGGACTGTTATTATTTTAGCGACAGAGACGACGCTCTACGAAGTCGAAACTGACCGATTGTTTCATTCTAAGCAACGATGTGCATTATTTATTGCCGGGTACTATACATTGAAAAACCGTGAATAAATACATATGTGTAAAAAGTGTTAATTTTAATATTAAACAAACAAACAATTCAATTTTATTTATTTATATAAATAAACAAATTTTAACTCATTACCATTCATATACAACCACCAGCCTTGTACAGAAGGCGTCCCGCATACATGTACTTTATTACTCTGATCATCTATTGGCCTTCCGCCTGAGTCTTGTAAAATATATAGTGAGAGAACTCTGTTATGAAGATCTAAAACTCTCTCTCCCACTGCTTCCGACATAGTTGAATAACGTTTGTAGGCTGCCTGTGAAATAAGAATAGAATTTATAATTTATTAGATATACATTATGTTTTCTAAATGACAATGACAGCAGTTTTATTATAAAAAAAATACTTTGAGTGTGCTAAATTTCGAGCTATGTTTTGAGGAACTACCCGACTTTCTTGCTTTAATTTGCTAGTAACTAATATAAATAAAAATAACAATAAATAGTAATTACCAGTTGATTAAAGTAGTAATTGTGCTAGCATGTAAAATACTGTATTATTATTTTTAATAATTTAATGTATTTCAATGCATAATAAAAGAGTATAGATTTTCTACAATTTTTGTTTATATAAACTTTACATATATCTAATTTTATGCTTCTTCTGTCCGTATTTTGTTCTTAATTAATGGTACAATTGTATCAATAAAGATATTAAACGTACGCGAATTAATATTCTCCTAACATAAAATGTAACCTAATTTAAAATTTCTGTTACTCCTGATATCTATATCATCTAATACAGTCAGGATAAGGTTATTCTTAGGTTTATGGTGTTATCTCACGAATTGATAATATTTCGCAATATTAATATAAATACTGTGTTAAAATGTAATGTGTTTTCAAAATTGTATACATACAAAAATATATAAACAAAAATATTTCTACAATAATGACTACCATGGCATATCATGTTAACACAATTGGTTGCGAGTTCGACTCCCACTCGGAGGAATGATTATATTTTAAATTATTTGCATTTCTTGACTCTAGGTTATCTCTAATTACTCTGCTACGCGGGAAAAAGTATGAAGCTATACAAGTTGTATTAACAACAAGCATTTGCACAATGTACCATAAATTTATACAGTAATATTCAATGGTAGGATAAAATGGTTTTCATATAAGATATACCTGTAAAATAGAATGCCTTTCAGTGTTGCCAGAATCTTCTACATGTTGAACATAGCAATATAAGCTATTTTTTAATAAAGCAGCTGCACCTAACGTGGCTGTTAATACTGGCAAGTCCGCGTGATCTAACGCCTCTTGAGCTAGTACGTGTAAATGTTCTGAAAATATATATAATGAAGTTATTTAAATCTATACTTATATTATAAATGCGAAAGTCTGTCTGTTTCACGGCTAATCTACCGTTCGGATTTCGTTGAAATTTAGAATCAAAGTAGTAAATTATCCAGGATCAAATATAGGCTACTTATTTTTCAAAACTCATCCTCTAAAGGGTATATAGGATGAAAGGACAAGATAGGATGAAAGTTGATATGAAAAATCTAAACCGCTTGACCGATTGTAATAAATTTTGCAAATATATAGTTGATAGTCCAAAGTTAGACATAGGCTACTTTATGTATGTTCCAAGGTAACGAAACAGTTACGTAGTTAACGCGGCGATGCCGCGGGCGGGCCGCTTGTAATTTATAAAAAAGGCAGTCAGAGAAAACCTAAACTAAAGTCATTTTGTTATCCAATTTTCACTGGAATTAGAGTCATTGCATGTTGAGTTGTGGATTTGCCTTGTATATATAAGAACGAAACTTTAAATATAAAAAAAAATCCCGAAGGTTCTAATCCCATTCAACAAACTACTATTACATGTGAGTATAACAATAATTATTTTTTCACTTTCAGAGGGGTAGTGTTCTCCCCTTGCTGTCTGAAATGAAGACATTTGCGTGTTGAGTAATTCAGCCGAATTAACGGCCGCGTTTTGTCTTAAGTACCAGAACGAAGAAGCAAAATGTAAATATTATCTTTTTCCTAATTGAACCGACAACCACCGTATTCAGCCGCTGCTTAACTGAACCACCGCCTCTCTAATCCACACTTATATTATAAATGCGAAAGTCTGTCTGTTTATCTGACACGCTTTCACGGCTAATCTAATGGGCCGATTTGGATGAAATTTAGAATGAAAGTAATAAATAATCCTGGGTAAAACATAGGCTATTTATTTTTTCAAAAATCAATCTCTAAATAGTTGAAATAGGGGATGAAGTTTATATGAAAAATATAAACTGCTTGATTGTAATGAATTTTGCAATAAATATACTCCAAAGAACGGAGTATCTTAATACTAGGTTCCCTCTGCCTGCCCTGCTGTGTGCGGGATACAGCGTGAAGCTATACTCCAAAGTTGATAATCCAAAGTGAGACATATGCTACATAATTTTTCTACAACCCACCGAGAGAGGGGTTGCACGAGGGTTTAACAAGATAAACCCCAGAGCACCCTGAAGGCGACGGTGGTCTGCATTAGGCGGGCCGTCCACCGAGGCGTCGTAGTGGAATGCGCGAGCGAACCTGCGACGTCTCATGAGGGTGGAGAGGGTTTCCGCTGGGTTTTAGTGGGTAGTATCGGACTCGTCGTTGAGCCCCACAGTATCATCCGTATGCAAGGCAGTTCTGTCTTCCTTGTGTACGGATGATCTGCGTAAACTGCATTTCCCAGCGAAAAAAAAAAAAAAAAAAAAAAAAAAGGGTTTAACAAGATATTTATGTAGTTCACGCGGCGAAGCGCGAGAACTTGGACTTGAACGCGGGAACGAGCTGTTAGTAAAAAATAATTACATCTAAGCAAATACCAACATTAACATCAAATCAATATTTTTCGTATTTAATATTTTATTTTTATATAAAAAGCTTAGTTAACTATTTTATATTTAACAAAGTAACATTCTAGAGCTATAATCTAAAATATAATATTTACCCAGTAGAGAATCACTCGATTTTGTAGCAAGCTGAGCAAATTTATCAGGATCAGAAGTTTTAGCGACACCACCTTCTGTATGTTCCTCTTCTAGTGTCACAAACATACCAGAGCCTTGCCTAGAAAGTTGAATTTTATATATAAAAAGATAATTTAGGCCATCATGGAGTAGTGGAAATGTCTGCGTAAAGATTGGTTGGTTGTAGATTCAATTATCTGAATGATAATGAGGGATGATTATAAATTATTTTTATTTTCTGCTTTAGTAAAATAAAACATGACTTTTAATTCCACCACTCTACATACAGGTACTCTTTATTAAGGTAGAAAATGGAGGAACAAAATGTTTTCTCGGCCTACCTTGATATGCAAGATCCAACAAAACAGATAAAAAATTAAACATTTGAGTATATAATATCTTTTTAAAACATATTTATGACTTAATTATAGAAAACCACTCACTGAAAAGCTATTATGAATTCTTCTTCCAACCAAAGGACAATTTTGACAGCGGCAAATGATGCACTTCTAGGAAAGTCTAATCTTCCACCTACAACTCCTCGGCAAATTTTCTCTGATAATACTGTTTGATTTTTCTATAAAGTGGTTTTTAGTATTTGAATTATATAATTAAAAATATAAGGCTTACTATAAATGTAAATTATCTTTTTTGAACTTTAATTATAGAGTTCACATAACATAATAATATATATAAAAGTTATTTTTTTACTATATAAAAAAATTTAAAACTTGGTAAAGAAATCATAACCATTACATTATTCTAAAGCCAATGTAGACTGACGGTAGTGACATATTATTGTACATTTATTATAAACAGATAAAATATTTCTATAACTTTTCACATTTAATCACACAATAGTTTTAAACTATTCAATATACTATTTTAAAGAATGAATGAGAAGAGCTTGTTCCCACACTGTAATATTAAAAAATCAAGCATTATATAAATTTTATTTGAGATTATAACTTTACAATCTTATTTCCTAAAAAATAAAATAATTAACCAACACTTTTATGTTAATATTCTTAATAATATTTTTTTCCATATGCTATTGATTTTTTCTAAAAATGCAATACAATAACAAACTACCAAGCATATATAATAAAAAGAAAATAGTACCTGATAATATTCTAGATCTCGTTGCAAGAGGATAGGAATCCTATCCATAATATTTCCATCTTCGATAACTTCCATTTTGTTTTTAAAAATAAAACACACAAGAAAAAAATACCTACTTATATTACAAATAAACAAAGCTGAATTACATTGAGCAATGAGAACAATTATTAAAGTTTGCTTCGCTAACAATTTTTGATATTTCCTCTTGTAATAATTTATGCAATGTTACACCATCATGTTTGTATATCCAATAGCCTCCATTTTTTAAAATTAGATCATAGCGTTTTGGGCCGGACGTTGGAGAACTTAACCAAATTTGTTTATTTGGTGTTTGTCTATTTATTACATATGTTCCATAACTAGGTCCAAGGAAAACTGTTAACACACCATCCTGAAATTTTAAATCAGAAATTTACCCTGGAAACATAGTTTTCTTATAGTTAAAAATAAAAAAGGGTTAGCAGAAACTTACACTGAAAGTTACATCAGCACCCTTTAAATTTGTTGATTTGTCTACTAATTCATCGAAGTATTCGTAAAGAGATTCTAGAGTTTCGTTACATATTTTTTCATATTCTACTGGATCTACACTTTCAGAACTTGTAATTTCTTGAGAGCTTGAAGAAAAGTCTCGCGTTGATGATATTAAGTTCCACGTTTTGCAGGATTTTTGTAACGAATAGCAGCATAACGGCTGAACTAGAGCATTTTTATTGATTTGTCTCCGTACCAGGTAGCGACTAGTACGTAAAATACTCCTCAACATGTCGAAGGATACACAATTTGCAGTTTTCGCAAGTGCTAGTCGGAATTTTTGAATTCAATCAGCTGACGTTGACATTTGACAGTGACAGGTACTTTGTAAACTCTATTATGCCACAGATTGCAAAGAGACTCACGTAATAGACTAGTTTTATAATTGTCTCATTTAATAGACATAACATACACTATGGTTAAGATAGATTTTTAGTTCGATTTTCACTCGATATTTTAGTTTACAGCATTTTTATTCTTCCTTTTTTTCTTTATCTTCTGCGGTTGCTTGAATCTTAGATAACATGTATGCATTTTGTGGTGGTAGCATCCACAAATTAAGTCGATAAGCTGGTGACAATACAGATATAGACGGCTCTGGTACTCGAGGTATTGGCAGCAATGAATTATATTGACTCCAGTGAGGACTGATAAACAATAAATGCCTTTTGCCTTTTTCTTGCAATGGTCTACAATTGCCTAAGTTAGGCTCATCCCAAGGATTCCATAATTTTCTAAATTCTTTCATCTATAAATATCGTATTTCGTACTTAAATCAAAATTACATGTTTAAGTTAGTTTAAGGTACTTTAAAGCCATTTTTTAAATGTTGCAGGCATGAAACAAGCATGGTTAATTGTATATCTAATATTTAATTTATTCTATTAAACTTTGAAATCAAATTAATTTACTTAATTTAATAAATTAAAAAATACTTTGAGTAAGTTCATATAAGCAATTAACAATTGCTATTATTGTAGACATATATTTTTTTAGAATATGAATATATCGCTAAACATAACCTGTTCAAATGAAGCAGATAATACCGGCCTCGGCACTATCCACCTTACAACATAACTGTCGCCTTTATTGTTATTTAAAGCACCCCAATATAGGAAATAATCTTCATAAAACATTGGCATAAGGCGTGACAGAGGATAAGGTCCAACACGAGTATTTGTTTGAGCCTCTCGAATTCGTTGAAAGCCTTCTATGACCCATTGGAGACGTTGGTCGGGGTTTACGCCATACTGTTATAAGAAATTGAATTTTTATAATGTGTTTCACGTTGAATATTTATTGTAATTTCGTTTTATACTTCGTTTTATAACTGGTAGAATGATATCTGTGAACTACAATATTTAAAGTACGGCAATAATTAGCATGAAATTCCTTAATAAGTTAAAATCTTTACCTGCCTTTTTTACTCTATAATGACTCAGGGACGTACATAGTCATTATAGAAATTATGAATATTTAGATGAAATAATGTCTTTGTAAGAATAAACTGATTTATGTTTGATAAATAATTAATATTATACTTATAAAAATTATATATATTAAAATTTCGTTACATTCTTTAAAAAAATAAAATGTCATTCATAAATTTTTTACAAATTTATAAACGTTTGATCGAAGCTGGATTTGAACCCGTGATTTTTGGTAACCGTCCTAGTACTCCGGCCAATTAGCTTATAGTACGTTGTTACCAATCTACCAACAATTTTTTGTTACAATTTAATTTGTAACAAGAATTCCTTCGTAGATTGGAGCTTGTTACAAATTAATTGAGACTTCTGTAGGCAGACTTTTTATATGTTCTGTTACTTATAATCATTTGGAAAGAGAAACAGGATAACAACACACACTTAAGTTAAAAAAAAAAAAAATATATACATAAATTTGGACGCAGTAGGAATCCAATCGCGCTACGTTCTTCATATGCAATTTCTGTTACTGATTGCTCTATTAAGGTAAAGCTATCCTTACCTTAATAATATAACAGACAACTGCAACCCCGTCGGGATGTTGCAATGCTTCCTCTTGTGACATATATTCAGATCTGAAGAAAGTAGCCTAAAGCAAAATATTTGAAACTTGAAATGTAAAAATTGATTTTAATGTAATCTTTTGATTGCCTTCCTTAAAGCATTCAATTGATTCAAAATAAAATATTTTAGAACTTACACTTTTATTGTTCGATTTTTTCAACTAAATTGAAGATTTTTATTTGTTGCAAAGAGATTTATAAAATATTACAATAATGGGCATTGTCTAGATATATACTATGTAATTTATTTTTAACTTAGAGATTATCATATTAATATGGTAGAGGTTATAAATGAAAAAAAATAACAAGAAATCTTTTAATTTTCTTAGTAATAACTTTTAAACTGAAAATGTTATCTTTACAGAATTTAAATTAAAAATTATATAGGTATACCTATGTACATAAATACAATAATATATAACGTAGTGCTATGCTTACTTGCATCTCCGCAGGGTGTTTTCTTTTATCTACCGAATGTTCGCTGCCTTCCATCATATTTTTTCCCCAATGAAAATGTATTTGAGAAAAAACGTGCTTCTCTAAAAAGGGCCCACCTTCTAAATATGGTCGTTCTGTCCTCCATTTTGCTCCAAGAAGGACTAGTAAAAATATATTATGAGATAAGCTGTTCTTTTTAAAGGATAAAAAAATAAAAATATAAATAATCAAAATATATTTCTGTTATAATGGAATTCCAAGTGTCCCACGAATATTTTGCAAACAGCTTACGTTATGGCATGTCCGCTTTTTATCCAATATTGGTTCAGATTTGTTCTGATATAGTGGGACTGTCACTGAATACAAACGCGATGATTGTAAGTTCGATTTCCAACTAGGAGATTTTTTTTATTTTGCCGCTCTTTGTAAAATCAAGCTTAGGGTTGTCATGACACTGTCTCAAATTACTATAGGAAGTGGAAAATGTATGGTAATATGCAAATTGATATTAAAAAGAAGATACAACTTATTTCAAGTGAGTCAAATAACAGAAAAAAACACACATAAAAATCTTCAAAACAAAAAAAAAACTCTTTTTTTCAAATAAAAACTTTTTGGTACAATTAACAAAATTACGTATTCAAACTTCTACCGGGATTTATAACTGTCACAATTATTTAAATGTCAAGCCGAAGCCATAGAGATTATAGGTATCCCGGGCATATGACAAACTGACACAACTTTAATTGAGATTTAAGATTTAGTCTGAAATCATAAGTATTGAGTAATCTTCTGATATCTTCGAACGATCTGTCGACCTTGAAACTTGTGGACTGAAGTTATGATTAGGTATCTGGCTATCAAAGAGGAACTGAATATGAATGAATAATATATGTTGTTCATATTATATACATGGACATGCTTTGATTTGGAATAATCGAATTTCTCTATAATTTTGGCAACTAACATTTAGGTACATTTAGATAACACGAATATACGTACGTAGGTAATACGAAAAATATTTGTACTCATTGTTGATCTTAATGTTGAATTCAGCACATTAAAAACACTATATATATGTATATACTTTCAACTAACAAACTCAAATACACCATTAAGATAATAAGGAAAGAAAGTTGGGTCAACATTTTACTAAGCTTAATGTCCCCAAAGAACACAGTAGTAACTTTATTTTATATTAGTTAGCTCTATGGTTTAAAAGTTTTGTTATTTCGTATAAATATTATATTAATTCAGTAAATTATATCGAACTATTTATAAATAGCCATAGAGATTCTTATAAGAACTCGACTAAGAATATGCAATATGTCTTTTAAGTTGCTTACCTGTGTATCCAGTATTGGTTAATTTAATTTTGTGAGGGTAGACATCGAAGTTATACCAGAGCAAGTCAGAACAACAATATTTTATGGAATCAGTAATAGAGACATCGATAGGGGACGGTAAAAGTCCTTCTGCTTCACTGCAATAATGAATCCATTCTAAACTACCAAATGGTGGAATATGTTTAGTTTCGTCTTCTGTTGGCTCTTCTTCTTCCACTAAATATAAATTAAATATATTTAGACAGTATTTTGAAATATTAAAAAATATTGAATAAGAAAAAGTGCGGCGTTGAGTTCCGCCACACAACAAGCAATGTCTTGAATTGGGAAAGTTGTAAACGAAGTTTTTTGACATAAGTTTAAATCTCTAACTACTCCGTATCTAACTATTCCGTAGTGTCCACTACGGAAAAACGTTAAGTTACTGTACTGTACTGAAAAAACGTCTAGTATTAATATAATTCTTACCTTGTGCTGTTTGCTTTGCTGCCTTTAACATGTTTAAGTCTCACAGTAATTTTACATACTTTATGTCTCACAGTAATTTTACACCATTTTTAATATTTATATTTATCAAAATTTATTTCACATGAATCTAATGACAGCTCCAAGACTACATAGATTAATAAAAGTACCTTAACCACACAGGCATTTTATTCTAGTAGCCTCGTTGACCTTCAAATTCGCGTTTCCTTAGCAACGTGACTTTATACTATAGAGTATAGTGCTCGTCAAACATTCTGCACTATATAATGCCATAGCCTTCGATCCTCATAGTTGTCTTAAAGAAATATAGAATGTATTTCCTCCACTCTTTTATTATGTAGATAATCTAAAATGAAACTATTTTTGTATAAATATAAATAAAAAAAAATGATTAGAACCTTATTAGATTGAAGTCACTTAATTCTTGTATAATTGTGGTTGTCATACACATATCGTGGATGTACATCTAGTACATAATCGGTTTTATTGATATTTTTGTTATAATTAATAGTTTATTTATTTTAAAATGAATACAAAGGGGAATCAAGCTACAGATTGTAAAGATGATATTAATCCAGATCCAGAGCTACTAATTTGGCAAAAATGGATTGAAATTAGAAAAGAAGAGACTGAGCATTTAGCTAACAGAACAGGACGTACACAGGCTCAACTGGCTATGAACATGTTAAAAAATTTTAGAACAAAAAAGGAAAACAAAACTGTATTAGAACATGCAAAAATTGAGAAGAAATGCGGTGTTCGTAAGACTTTATGGGAACAACCTGACAGATTAAAGCAAAAATGTTACAACGATCCAGTATATGAAGTACAAAGAACACGGGCGGAGTTAGGGCGACCTCGAATTATAGAGCATATTGGTGTTCCCCAACACATACAGGAAAATGAGGAAGGGATTGTAGGTTCTGACAGAAAACAATGCGCAAAATTAGACGCTGAATACAATAGTTATAAGAAAAAGAAGGAAAAGGAATTGGAACTTCATATAAAAAAGATTGATCCTTTTAGGTATATATTTTTTAATATTATCCCGTCTCGTAATACTTATGAAGTTTATTAGTGGAACATCACAATATTTTTAACAATAAAATAGTAAATTCATAAAATATAATCAGTATCTCTTTGCTTTTATAAAGTAACATTAAGCATCTCGATATTTTTTGCCATGAACTTATACAAATTGTAAATGAATAGTGTTTCAATTTAGAATAACGTGTATACTTAAGAAAAAAACTAATTAAGTAACTTCTTTATTGCAGACCTCAAATAGATGAATTAATAATAATAGGAAGTAAGCCCAAATCTCCCAAAAGAAAAATGCCACCATTGCCATCTATTAATATTACCTCAAACTATGAAGATACTAAGAACGCTTTGTATTCCATATATGCTATTAGAATTAATGACACCATTTTTTTCAAAGACACTTTAGAGCACAACCTTGTACATTTAAGAAAAATGCAAAATGAAAATTGGCACGTAAATTGCGATAAGTGGTCATATTACTTTAACTGCCCTGTCGGAAGTGTCGGAAGGAGCAAATTATTTCTTCAAAATTTGGGTACGATTACTCTTCGATATTGTTGGAAGCAAATAAGCAGTCCCTATTCGGAATATTATGAAAGACCTGTGTTCTTTTTTAATAAAAATGAAAATGTTATTAGTCCAGGACAAAAGCAAGAACTTTTATTTACGTTTCTATCTAACGAGCCTGGAGCATATTCAGAAAAGTGGGAGATACAGTTTATGAACGTTTATTTCTTTGATACATTAGAAAAACAGCTAGTTATCGTATTAAATGCCGACTCAGTCGAAAATATAAACAAAATAAAAAAGAGAGTCGAAGTTTTAGAAAATATAATTTACTTTAAGGTTCTTAAAAATACCATGCGCGAATTTCTGCGTGAAATCTTTATGAAAGCTACAAGTATAGAGCCTCAAATTTACCCATATAAGAAATTGTTACTTGAAGCTGAAATGTTTATTATGAAAAATCCTGTCTACTATTACCATCAGTCGGAAGTAATGAAGCTAAACGATTTATTCACTGAGATGGCCCCAGATAAAACTTGGGACCTCTCTATCTCTAGTTGGAGATATGCAATGATGAATAAGGATTTTGATGACAGAATGAAATACTTCACACTT
This sequence comes from Dryas iulia moderata, assembly GCA_019049465.1. Classification (NCBI taxonomy): domain Eukaryota; kingdom Metazoa; phylum Arthropoda; class Insecta; order Lepidoptera; family Nymphalidae; genus Dryas; species Dryas iulia. Next base: position 5,901,346 of record CM032424.1, on the reverse strand, counting down.
TTGAAGAGCAGTCACAGAGAATGTGTGAAACCACTTGAAGAAATGGATAACTTGTTAGAACATAAATATAAAGCTGTTAACCTTCTTCTTGGACAAATGGCCGACAAATTTGATGAGATATTTGTTAAAATAATGGAAATCTATATAAGTAACAATTACAGTCAAATAAATGTATCGAAATTTTCTCTCGGAGAACAAGATATAGCCGTACCTTTATTTGTAAAAAATATATTTTATATGAGAGTCTATGACCAGGTTGCTGCAACTATGGAACTATGCGCGGGTGTGCTGAGCAGTCTAGATTTAAACAAATGGATCGAATTTGATTTTTGCCGCACTTATTAATGTAATTATGTATTCTCATCAGTTAATTAAATTATTTATAAATTACTTCATGGCATAAAATTATTTTAGATCGCATAATATAAAAAAATATAAGTCTTATTTTTGTAAAAAAAAATATAATTGTTAGTAAATATTCTCTAGGATTACCAAAAACGTTTTATATAAATGTACCCAACGTAGCAAAGTTCTGTACGCGTCTCTTCCGCCCGGAATCGAATCATTACTTGTTGAGTGGCGGAACTCAACGCTGCGCTTTGTCTTAGGTACCAGACCGAAGAAATGAAAATTTAAATATAAACGTTTCCCTAGTGGGAATCAAAGCCACAACCATGACATAACAGTCAAACGTTGTCCCACTGCCCCACGACGGCCTATTGCTTTTTTATAATTAGATTTATTGACCTGAACTCAAAAACAAAATCATAAAGTAAATAAAAATTTCACTGTACTTGATAAGTAAAAAGTGTTGATATTAAATATTATATGTAATTGGTCTAGGGTAAAGTAAAAAAAAATAGCTTAAAGATTAGGCATCAGTTATATACTTACATTTCACAGATATACCTAGTACATCGCACGTCGATATCACGCAGGAAAAATAATGGCTGAAATGTCTTCTAATAGATACAAAAGTGTACGAAAACAAAAAAAGTAATGGAAATTTTACTTTGGAAAACATTTAGGGTTACTGTAAATGTTACCATTTCCTGTAATTACATAGAGTGTTAAACAGAACAAGAAAATCCCAAAGCAATTATCTTTCAAGTCCATATAATACGAATACATCCAGCTGCTTAATGTATAAGAAAAGCTGATAAGCCTTGCTTCTCACTGTATTTGTTAACTTGCTAGGAATATTTAACCTACTTATATTGTTACATTATTTCTTTAAAACCTTAGCAATCAGTATGAATATTAAAAAGGTAATATTTAAATGATCTAGAAGGGTTTTGATTTTTACCGCACAAGGGTAGTCGGAGATAATTTATTGTGAGTGTCTTGGTCCATTCTCTCCTATTCACTCTCTAATTTCAAGACATTGCGTGGAGAGAAACCAGAATGAGGAATGGAAATAATACAAATACTTCATTATCCGAATGGGAATCGAACTCACAACCAATCGTATTTACTAACTGTAACGGCACTGAAGGTTTTTTATTATTAAAAAAATAGTATTTTATTTAGATAAAATTAGAAATAACATTAGTAACGTAGTAATAGAATAGAGTATAGATAGAATAACTTAGTAATTACCTAAGTCTAATATAATTAACCTATGACCTGCGTCAAGAACAACGTCATGACTGTAAGTAAGCCAGTGGATGCGAGAAGCGTAGGTCCCTTCGCCATCATCATCATGGAAAGGTCATGTCCTGCAATGGAAGTCGCGTTGTACGGCTGGAACGACGAGGTATATTATTAATCTGTATTTATTATTACTATTTTTTATAAATTAAATTAAGGTACATAGTACATACACATTCTACATCTAATGATATGTAACCTCCACGATACTCTATCATTTGTCAATGACAACGCCTAATAAAGTCACTTTATCAACTCTAATAGAAGTAATACCAATATCACAATTTTAAGTCAGATTTGTAATGATTTTATTTAAGTGAATTATATATTCAATCTTAAATTAATTAATACTTTACTGCTAACTTTCACATATGGTACAGGATATATTTGTAACATGTTACGTTGCTTTATTTTTTGTTATCATCTCTAGCAATGCTTACAGAGGTACGTTAAGATGTTCAGGCTTATAGTATATATTTCTATATACACTTATTTATTTCTTAGAATATATAAGTTCTAATATAATACTCTTTTCGACCTAAGTTCTTTGGATTAGCCGGTTCAAAGTTATTAGTTAAGTAATAAATGTTGTAATAGATAGTTTTAAGCTTGCTCGTACCTCTCCAAGATTTCCATTCAAATTCAGAGCGAGAGAGCTACCATAAATCAGCAGGTAGTAGATATTAGGATCCTGACTGAAAACAGCGTCTATTATTTTTGAATCATTTCACTAAATATAGAAAGGAAATATAGATTATATATGACTATACACTTTATAAACCTAGGTTGACGTTAAGGTTAGACAATCTGCCCTATAACACTGATCGTCGTCAAAAAAGACAAAATTCTCGAAAATTCTGAAGACGACAAAGAAATAGTATTCTTCTTATAGAACCAATTAAGTTATGTTAGATAATTTCGGGACCCAATAATATAAGACTATTCCTTCATATTGTCGATATTAAATCTGGAAACATTACCATGGCGATATTGGTACCTATGTGTTTTCTATAGATTTTACTCAAGATGAAACGACTACGCGTCCAAACACATTATTCGACGATGCGGATGATATACAAAGACAATTAGACAATGAAGCTCGAGACAGAATGATTATGGGAAAGGTACGTTTTGAATGGAACAAAATATTTTAATATTAAAATGTTCAATATATTCTTTTACAATTCTTTTATATTGAAATCGAATCCGAATTTATAAATGCTTCCCATTTTTTAATTTCAATTTTTATGTACCTTGTAAATATTGATGTATATTTGTTGTTTGTTATTTTTATGGATTCACGCTTTTTTTACCTTACCGTGACTCTATGTTCTCTATTTTAGGAAGTGATAGTTTGTCTTACCAGAACGGAGAAATGAAAGTAATTTAAAATGGAAGCCATTATTGGGGCCAGTCGTGGCCCAGTGGCACAACGTGTGACTGTAAAGCGACTGGTTGTGGGTTAGATTCCCACTCGAGGGGTGGAAATATTTCCATTTTCTTCGCTCTGGTGCCGAGACCGAAGAAGGTCGGTAAGTTCCGTCACTTAACACGTAATGCCACCGAATTGGCCATGGCGGAAAGTGGGGAACGGAGTGTCTTAACACTAGGTTCCTTCTGCCTATCCTGCTTTGTAATCACACGCTGTCCCACTGCGCTACCATGGTACCCAAATGCTGTATAATTTAATAAATACAATTCCAACTTGTATGAGTCAATTTATAACTTATTTCTAGGCTAAAACAGTATGGATTTTTCACCTGCCTGTAGCAACTACCAAAATGTTACCGAGATACACAAGGCATCTTGTAAGTTATATTATTTAATTAATACATATAAAAAAAGACATTTAGAAAACGTATAAAAATTTGAGCCTCCTGAACACCGTCCTGGTGACCGTCAGAAGGCGCGGGTTCGAATCTCGCTGCGTTCGGATTTTTATAAGTTTTCTAAATCTCTTTTTCAATTTTCCTAAGTGTGGAATAACACTTTAAAAATGCTTAAAAACATATAAATTAAATGTAAAATTAATGATATTTTTTTTATTTCAGAATATGTTTCGAAAACCAAGTGATTTGAAAAAGCCAAGTAACTAAAATGCTGCTTAAAGATTTTTTTTTAAACTTTTAAACTTTTTTCTTTAGATTTATTATACACTAGAAAATGATAATGGTTGATTTATTTTAGCAGAACGAAAAAAGGATTGGAGTTACAAGGGTTTGTAATTCTTACTTTACAATTTTTCAGTTGAAAAGGGATAATATAATACCTGTTTATAATTATAAAGATAAAAGTGCATATAAAATATAATTTGAGTGTAATAAATAATTACTTTTAAACATTTTTAAAGTGTTGTTCCATACTTAGGAATTTTAAAAAAGATATTTAGAAAACGTATAAAAATTTAAACGCAGCGCGAGTCGAACACGGGCTCTCACTACTGAGCCATACTTTCTACTACCAGCGGCTTTTTGATATTCTTATACGCTTTTATTACAACTTATTTTTGTTGTTGAACGCATTGCTCAGTGGTGAGAGCGCCTGGACGATTCAGGAGGGGCAGGTTTGATTTTTGATACCAATTACTTTTCGCGTGCATTGATATCAAAACGTTAAATTTCGATTTTGCTACAACAGGCAAAATCGATGTAAAGCGCGGCGGAAAAATCCTAAGTAACTAATGCAATGTTAATATTTTATACATATACAATAAAATATGTATAAAAATCTATAGAATATACTTAAAAATATTTATATTACTCATACATACATATTTTACTCTTTTTTCAATAGATCAAAGTGAATGGCACAAAAAGTATCCAAGTTGCGGTAGACGGTCACAATCACCAGTAGACATACCGTTCACAGGACTAGTCAAAATCAAAGGATATCGAGAACTGTCTTTTATAAATTACAATGTTTATCCACAAAATCTTACATTAACTAATGATGGTGAGAGAGGTATGTATTTTTTTAAATGGTGTTGCATTATTCCCGCCAATTAAATTTCTCCGCACTCTATATTCTACTAAAAGATCTCGGTCTGTCGAAAACAAGCATCACTTCGTTTTTATCCGGTATTTCAAAGCATTGGTAGGGTACTTTGAAATTTGGTTACGTAGAGAGAGGAGCTCGGATAGTAGAGTTGACCATTTAAGCGTACATTAAGCTTGCACTTGGGTCGCAAGTTCCAGGCACTGCCCCTAGCTCATCTCTTTGCAATCTGATGGGGACTCGCATGGTGAATCGATGAATGCTAAATAGTTTCTGCTTTTCTCTTATTTAAATCTCAAAAATAATAAGGCCGATCTGTACCCACCACTAAATAAATTGTTAATACTTTTTATGTGTCTTATCTACCATATTACTATTTGCAATGATTTTTTTATCATTGTCGTTATAGTTTGATGTATCTATAATAATTCGGTAAGGGTAAGATACTAAAAGTTAACTATGTAATGATGGTTATATAAGAGTGACGGTACTCAAAATTTTACTTCTCTCTACCCCGCATATAGGAACTGTTACATGATTACAAGCAACACCAGGATGTGTATATAAATTAAGTATATTTCATATTAATTATTAAAGACCTGTCAGCACGTGGAGATGCTACAATACTAAATACACACTTAAAAGAGAATCTTTTAAGTTACATGTTAAACAAGTAATCGCATAAAGTGAAAACGTGTAATTTAATATTATAAAATGTATAATATTTTGAATACAAGACTAATTCTATTTAATAACAATGATTAGGAAAATACTTCAAAGATTAAAATAACATTTTCGTAACAACACAAATGATTAACGATTTTCTGAAATAAAAATCAGAGTATATTGTGCCGATAGCGTATTTTAATTAAAAGGAGTCCCGAAATGAATTGCTATATGATAAAATAGGTATAAGACTGTATAAGTATAAACTGGTTATTATTTATCCTAAAAAATATATTTAGATACCCTAATATTAAAGCTTTTCATGGCCATCGTGGCTCAGTGTGAAGGCATGCGACTGTAAACTTGATGTTCGTGAGTTCGATTTCAACTCGGAGCGATGATTATATTTAAATTATTTTAATATTTCCATACTGGTACCGCAAGGCAGAGCGCGCCGTTGATTTCGGCCACTCAACATGCAATGTCTCTTCGGGCGGAAAATTGGGAACGGAGTGTCTTGACACTAAGTTCTCTCTAACTACACTAGAAAAAACGTGAAACTGCTTCGTTTTTTACATGGAATGAAATTTGAATTTACAATGATATCATTTATTCTTTTACATGTCTACAGCACCAAATAGTGTCGCAATTATATTTTATATCTATTCTATTTTTAGTCGATTTTAACGTATTGCAATAACAATATATACAATATATATTTTATGCGTCTCCGATTGACAGGGTTCTGATCTTGAGCTTCGTTTGATACAGTGGGGGCAAACAGTAACCACTTATTTAATCTTTAGTTCATTTATCGTCTACCTTATTTTTTACAGAGTCACAATTTCTTCTGCATACCAGGGTAGTCTGAGAAAACCTAATGTGGCATTCCTTTCTTCATTTTCCGCCCAAAATCTAGATATTATGCGTCAATATTTTAATACGTACGGCTCAGCAGTCTACCTTATTATTATAATTACAGTATATTACTTTCCGCAGTGATCCTTTATGGCGAATGGGAAAAGAATCGTCAACCATATGTCTACGGTGGAACAGCTCACAGTCGAAAATATTTGTTTCACTCAATGACTCTTCATTGGCCTTCTGAACACAGCATAGGCGGAGTTAAATACCCACTTGAAAGCCAATTTATCCATATATCTGCAGAGTATAAAACATTGGAAGACGCGATTGGAGCTTCACGTAGAGATTCATTGGCAATTCTTGGCATTGCTAACTTGTATAAGGTTAATTTAGTTATATATACTCGTATATAAATAAATAAAATCTGAGTGTCTGTTTGTAATATTAAAATGACATTAATGTATATACTAGATTAACACTTTTTATAATTTTTTCCTGTCTGTCTCTCTGTTTGTTCGTTCCGGTTATTCCCTGGGACGGCCGAATCGATTTTGACATGGCTTTCACAGGCAGATAGCTGATGTAGTAGAAAGTCATTTAAGCTACTTTTATTTTACATTAGAAGTAGAAAGTCATTTAGGCTACTTTTATTTAACATGTGAATGAATTCGCTGGCACAGCTATTGGTTATTTATAATGTATTGAGACTAGAGAAGTAATTTAATTCATCAGCCACCGACATGTTTTCAAAGTAGCTTTGTGATGGAGAACAATGTGTCTACACGTATTTATCTCTTATAAATATGATTAAATACTAATATAATAATAATAAATCAGCTAAATGATTGTTTCATAACAAAAATCCAAATTAAATAACAAAACTCTAACTTAATTATAATATTTTTCGCCAAAGTATTCGAATCGCTTCGTAACCTAATTTCAAAAGATTATAAAAGTTTTAAGATGTCGATATTTCAAAGTATGCCACCTTTCCTAAAATGTTAATTGAAGACAGACTTCACTTCAGACATCTGCAGGTCACATTAAAACTTTTATCCAACTTCCCGCATTATCCCGCTTAGGAGGGTAGGTAGAGAGAATCTGGTGACGAAGCACTCCGTTCTTCCTTTTCAGTTTCTTACAAGAATAGAAAAGTAACATTAATTTAAATATAACTTTAGTCCCAAGTGGGGATCGAACCCACAACCATCACGTTTATAGTCAGGCTACTCTGTAATGGTCTTTTAAGTTTTATTCGTCATATACATTTCGCTTCCCGATCTGATTACATAAAATATCATTTTCACGTGGCCCTTATCTTGATCCCATTGTAAGGCATTCACGGACAGAATATTAAATTAATTTACTTCCAACTGTTGACATTAATAACGATTTTTTATTTGAAATTATCAGCGTAAACGATAAAAAATACGCGTTTGTTTAGCTATATGTGTGACACTTTATGCAAAAGTGTATTTCTAATATATGGTATCTAGCGTCTTAGTATTATATTGAAGTATCTAAGTCGATATGTCAACCTATAGTAAGCAAAAGTAGCATCTTTATCGTAAAACCATTAAATCCATGCAAACGGAGTTGCGGAATTTAATGTATACTAATCAGTATGTAATATGAACATTATAATTTGTTTTCGACTGATTACGGGCGGAGACTGGAGAACGGAGTGTCTCCACTCCATGTTCTCTCTGACAATAAATAAAAAGCGTAAAGCTGTACATATTCGACCACTTTTAACCAAATTTTTAAGCAGAACTAGATCACAGTAATTTTGCTCAAGAATTGGTTAGGAATTTTGATTTCAATATATAATTCTAGTTCAAAAATCATACTCAAGAAGGTTTAGCTGAATTACTCTCGGTAGGACATGGCTCCCGACATCCAAATACATCGATCTCTATAATGCCACTTTCTTACTTTAATCCTCCTATGAGAAAGTACGCATGTTATCACGGATCTTTGACCGTCCCGCCGTGTACTGAAGCTGTCACGTGGCTTGTAAGGGCAAGAGCCTTACCTATTACAAGGGTAAGAATTTTAATATTATTTTATTTAATATTTCGACAGCGTCTGACTTTATATGTGGTGATTGTAGTTTTGATTGCCACTCATGCATTTATTGTCTCGATTTCGGGCCAAAAAATAATGAACTGACATCTGACATTAGGTATTCTGTGATTATCCTAAAAATGATAAAGCGTGAGGTTAAAAGCATTAATCAATACATAACCATTTATATGTACTTTTGTTAAGTTTGGGTTATAGCGACTAAAAGTTAAAATAAATCAAAATATATGAAACGAAATATCCAGTGAAATTTAAACCTATAAACATTGTGCATTGCTCGACCATTTAAATATGCGTTGTGATTTTGTTATACTCATATGTATGACTTGAAACTACTGCCTACTAAGTTTCGTAATATTGCCGAATATTTTTTTTCAGCTTAATACTTCCTCGAATCGAAAGCAGGGTGGTCAGAAAAACCGTCTATCTCTCTACTCTATACTTTTAACTTTTGATAGTTTTCACCAGAGTGGAGGAATGAATAATATAAATTATAATCAGTTTATAATCAGTCAGAATCACTAGTAGGATTCAAACCCACGACCAATGTGTATTCCATGCCTTGCTAAATATTTTTTTATTAGCTTCATGCTATATCCCGCACTCAGCAGGGTAGGCAGAGGGAACCTAGTGTTAAGACACTCCATTCCCCACTTTCCACCGAATTCGAAAGCATTGCGTGTTAATTGGCATAACTTAACGCCGCGCTTTTCCTCTGATACCAGAACGAAGGAAATGGAAATATTAAATATTTCCATTCCTCGAGCGGGAATCGATCTCACAACCAGTCGTTTAAAGTCACACGTTCATGACACTGCGCTTAGACTGGCCCCGAAAATGCTAAATTTAAACAATATAATAAATTAATTGTAAATATTCAATTTTTGCTTTTGTTTAAACTTTACTGAAAATATCCCATATTCTTTGCAATTTAAGTAAAAAGATTGGCATTTGCATTCCAGGAAGCTATAAAGATCGTTAACAGTTTACTCGGAAATGAGCAGAGGAGTCCTTTTATACGTCAATCGCAACCGCTGAATGATAGGAAAGTTTATTATATGAATTAAAATATTGTTACTTGTTTGATTCATTTTTTATTTTAACTATAATACGTGGGAGATAAGTGAGTATTTTTAATATTGACTTAAAATTGAACATAATGTATATTTGGGCAAATTTGATAAGAAATCCCACTTCTGATAATGCAAACGGATATGTAATGAATCGGTTCGTATTCATACTGGTATTATAAATGCGAAAGCGTGTATGTTACGCTTTCTCCGCCAATGCCACGGTGAAGTCGTGAGCGAATCGCTAGTTACTAGTTCATTAGAAATGACAATCTTCGGCTTCCCAGCTAGCAAGTAGTGCTTTACATCAAAAATTCCCCCATATCTAGATACTTTACTGAAACTATATATTTATATAGTTTCAGTATTCTATTATAATAGATGGCGCTAAACGAAGTATAATCTAATAGTAAAAGCAGTGCTGACATGTGTATATATTTCACGTACATCGCAAACAAATGTGGCCTGTGACCAATATGTCCTGTGCATACTTAAGTTACGTACAGTATTGCAATAGTATGTACCTATATACATATAACGGCATCAAGGGTGGCTGAGCAGTAGGACCTTTATTGTTTAACACAAACACTTAACTAAATACGATGGGATCGATAGCTTAGCACTGAAGACGTCTCCATATGTTTCCAGAGCGACATTGATTCCTGGAATCCAATAACAAGAACTTAGTTGATTTTGATATATACATGATGACGATTTTGATTAGGTTTTAGTTAGGTAGGCGAAATGTATTGTTGATAAAGGAACTGTAGTTTCTTCACCACTTTGCACTCAATTTCTAGACATGGTCTGTTGGCGGTGGACCTTAACGCCGCATTTTGTCTAATAAAGGCGGGGAATGGAAATAATTTAAATATTATCATTTCTACGAGCGAATATAGAGCTTGTAACCATAGCCCCTATGGTCACACTGCCTACTGAACCAACAGTGACGTCAGTTATTTGATGAGTTACTTTATTATTACTCTTTAATTGGCAACTACGATAGTAGTCCTATTAGCAAATATGAAAATAGCCTGATTACAAAACATTATTTTATAATTCTAAAAAATATATAAGGTAAGGTATATAAATTTCCTATGCTTATATAAACTTTCAGATGGTACGTGAATGTTTTACACTAGATTTGTCATTCACAAAGCTACTACCATTAATATTCACAAACTTACAGGGTCAAGGATATAAATATCATTTTTTTAGATATATTCATCAAAAAACTTTGCTCATTAAGAGAAAAGTAATTGATTTAATGTTAGAGTTCCTTCAGTTTTTTCTATTATAAATCTTATTAAGTAAAAAAAAATAAATTGAACTTTGAAAAAGTGGGTCAAACCCATTAGTAGATGCCTTTGTGGCCAGGGACCCCTCTTATCGTAGACATTGATTGTATGTCCAAATCTCTCTCTTGGGAATAATATTTATACACTTCGCTTATAAAATAACGCAATAGCACATTTAATTAAAATCCTAACCATATTTTATACCGTATTATAAAATAAAAAAACTCAATAGAGTTCAAAAACATTGAAAATTAAAATCGTATAAAACAACTAGCTGCCCGCTCGCGGCTTCGCCGGGTGAACCACATAACTGTTTCGTTGTACGAGTACTGTAACCCTTAAGGAAGAATTTTAATAAAATAAAGTAGCCTATATTTAAGCTTGGATTATTATCTTATATTTATGCCAAAGTTCATTACAATCGATAAAATGATTTAGATTTTTCATATAAATTTTCATCCTCTATTTCAACCCTTTAAAGGTTAATTTTTAAAAAAATAAGTAGCCTATATTAGACCCAGTAACTTTTACTTCTTTGATTCTAAATTTTATACAAATTGGATCAGTAGAATAGTTGTGAAAGCGTGACAGACAAACAGGCAGACTTTCGCATTTATAATATAAGTATGAATGTAAAGATAACCTATACAATAAAAAATAAGCCAGTCGTTTAGATAAGACAAATCTTGAAACTTTATCTTTAAAATAGATACTTTAAATATTCTTTATATTTTTTTGTCATCATTTTTTTATTTTTAACATGAATTTAGTATAATAAGTATAGTTTAAAAATAAAATATACGCCTCCTAAAGCTTAGCACCTTTAAGTACTTTTTACGGTCCTACTAACTCCTAAGCGTGTCTTTTATCAATCCTCCTTCTTATTATACTCAAAAGTGCTTTTGCTTTAATATTTATGGATAACATTTTTCATGTAGGCGTCAGGCATTTCGTTCTGTCCTCTAATAACTACACAATGCCTTTAAATATTCGGCAAGTAGAGAGCGATTTCTTATCAAACGACTTGACACAATGCTTTCTGTACACTCAGTTGGTATGTGGGCGATACCCGAATATAAAAATCCATTAGAACCTTTATACCAACTTTATTCTCGTTTTTTACCTGTTAACATAATATTTTATTTTTATATTTATATTATAACATGAAAGAAGGGTTATTCGAATTATGCCAAGTTAAATATAAACATATCGACGAGTGTAAGTACTGGTACAAGAGCAAAATAACATTTTACAGGCAGCAATTTGAAGGTTTTTTTATATTGTAAAATAAAAAAAATATATATTAAATAACGACAATTATAATATTGAATAACGTCACTTTGGTTTAAAGTCGTTTTTTTGCACTTACATATGTGCAACTTTACACTAAGTTACACAGTACAGTCTAACGTCTATGTAGTTACTACAATATCAGCCAAATCTCTTGGCACCTATTGTTCTTTCAAGGCCTAGCTTCGACAACTGGTACATTCAAGTAATCTGATCCTACTCGTGTCGATCTACACGGCCTTCATATTTGTCCCTTTTTGTTGACTTACATATATTCAATATTTATTAGGCTTACTTATTTCTATCATCTATGTTGATCGAATTGATAGTTGATCGAAGCTTATAATATAAACGGTTACATTTTGGTTTGTTTTTCTTTTCTATTTATTTTTTATTTTATTTTGTTTGATCTTATACGTTAGTAAAAGATTAAACAAGATCAAATAAAATTATAAGTAGCTTAATATAGTCAATGTCTAGTTAATCTTATCCTTTCCACTTAAACGTTATTCTTTACCCCTAAATCATTTTCTTTAATGTACTTATAGAACATTATTATAAAATATACTTATAAAAATTTTATACTCCACTGTCTTCAAATTTTATTGAGGACAGTCGTGGGGCAGGGGACAAAGTGTGACTGTAAACGCGACAGGTTGTGGGTTCGATTCCTACTCGACGAATTGTAATAACTAATATTTCATTTTCTTCGCTCTGGTGTCGAAGCAAACGTCGTTGAATTCCACTACTTAATATGCAATGCCTCCGAAACTCGGAGGAAAATGAGGAACGAGGGGTTTTAACAATAGGTTCCCTCTGCTTACCCAGCCGTGTGCGGGATACAACGTGACGCAAAAAAATATATAAAAGTGCTACTACAACCGATAGATACTTAGAGAAGAATATAGTGAGCTTGTTATGTTAGACTCAATGCGCGATCTAATCTATTACTAGCTCTTTCAGCTGCCGTCTTACATTGCTTTTATCGTTCGGCAGGAAATTGAAGTCTTTAGCTTCAGGATTAGAACTTTAAAGTTCCATTATATTTAAAATTTTACCTATTATTTTATACTAGCGACCCGCTCGCGGCTTCGCCACGTGAACTGCCTCTTTCATCCTCTATTGCTCTTTGGGATTGTTTTTTTTATAAAAGGGGGGTAGTCTATATTTGACCTTGCGTCACTAATTATGTTCTTGAGAAAATCATCGATACATCTAGTACAATATCTATACTATTCGATAACATATAGCGATAACTGTTATAGTAAGAAAACGTACGAAATCTGCTATCATAGTATATCTATATGATGGCAGATTTCGTACATATATACCATCTGGTATATATGTACGAAATCTGTAGATTACCCGTGAAAACATAAAAGATATAGATATAGATTTTTGCATTTTTATAATAATATTAATGAGTACGGATATATCTAATACAATGTCAACTATATAATAACAGATGGCGCTACCCGTTCCAGAAAACGTAGTTACATCTGCTGGCATATAGATTATATAAAGTTTTATAGACCGGTCAAATGTATCTATAATAAATGTTATGCTTATTTTATTTTATAATTATTTTAATTAGTGATATTGAAACAAATTTAGCTTCACTTGTGAACTATCGACATAATTTGAATGTTTTTTTAATTTTATTTTTTTGCGGGAGTTGTATTGAATACCGGGATAAAAACTATCCCATATGTTGCTCTAACCTCTAAGCTAACTCCATACAAAAATTCATTAATTTCTACCCGGTAGATTTCAGTATACAAATGATTTACTTATATCGGTTTTTTTTATTTTTTCCAAAAAAACTACATTGAATATCGGGATAAAAACTATCCTATATGTACCTTTGGACTATAAGCTATCACCATACCAAAATTCATCCATTTCTATCCAGTAGTTTTTGCGTGATTGACGAACAAATTAACAGACAGACAGACAGACAGACAGACAGACAGACAAAAATTCTACTGAGTGGATTTTTGGCCTCTGTTATCGATATATTAATGCACCCAATTAAATTTTTTCTGAAATTTTTCATGTACAGAATTGACTTTTCTACTCTTTTATTATATATAGAGATGTGAATATTTTTATTTTATATCTCAACATAGATGTAACTGTGTATTTTACTGAAATCAAAAAATACTTTTTTAATTGTTTGAGATAGACGAATAATATTGGTATATCGATGAAAAGACTCGAGGAGTGGAAATATTTAATATCTCATTTTCCTCGCTCTGGTGTTGGGGCCAAGCGCGGCGTTAAGTTCCGCCACTTAACACGCATTCCTCCGAATTTGGCGCAAAGTAGGGAAAGAAGTGTCTTAACACTAGGTTCTCTCTGCCTACCCTGCTGTGTGCGTAATACAGCATGAAGCTAAAAAAAAACAAAAAAATTAAATAAAAATGCATAGCATATACATATGATATGCTACACAGTTGTATCCGTAACTTCTTTCAAAATTATGCTTATATTCTAATTGAATGATATTTTCAATAGTAACAAGTTGAAAACGTACAAATGCTCTTAACAAAAATAACAAAAACCAGGCTTTCTCGTTTTTGTAAGAAATTCAAAAAAATCTTTTTTAATGCTATTTACACTCGTGAATGTGGTTTCGGCTATGCATTCTTTCATTGAATAACTGAAAAGCAGTAAGAAGAGTTTAACCCACTTGTGGGAATGATTATATTTAAATTATTTTCGATTCCAGATATATTGCTAGTCGTGGCAATGGGTAAACAACTGGTTGTGGGTTCGATTCCCACTCGAGGAGTGGAAGTATTAAATATGTCCATTTTCTTCGCTCGAAGAAGCTCGGTGTCGAGGTAAAGCGCGGCGTTAAGTTCCGCCACGTAACACACAACGCCTCCGAATTCGGCAGAAAGTGGGGAACGGAGTGTCTTAACACTAGGTTCCCTCTGCCTAGCCTGCTGTGTGCGGAATAGAGCGTGAAGCGAAAAAAAAATCGATTCTCAGCTCTGCCTTGACCTTAAATAACGCAAGACGTAAACTTCCATTAGTCAACATTTAATGTCTCAATTTCGGGTGGAAGATGGAAAACGGAGTGTCTTAACGATAAGTTCTCTCTGCCGCAATGCGAGCAATAACGTGAAGCTTAAAAAACGATCGGTTGATGCTTATAATTAGTATAACAAGAAGATCGATAGTTTTAACTTATTTATAAGACAACTGCATTTACTGAAGTCAATATCGATCAGATATTTTCAATTATTGAAGCGTTTACAATTCAAAATTTACCATACAAAATTTCACTTTATACTTATGTTATAAAGTTCAAAGTCAACTTGTGTAAGGGTGTATTATTTTTGCATAGGCTTGCCTACCATTTTGAGGTAGAGCCACATGCAAGAAAGGTTATGTTTTATTTTCTTATGTTTTAGTAACACATTCCCACTTATAAATATTAAAATATTCGGTTTCCTGGCGGAAAAGACAAGAATTACTAAATAATCTATTTTTAATAGTTTGGTTATGTTCATAAATAAATAACCATGTTATTCCAAAAAAAAATATACTATTATTGTTCTATTACGATTGAATTCCGTGTGTGGAAGTGTGGATTTTTCATATTAATTTAAAACATTTTTGTTTGTGAATGGAGAAGGGGTAAGTGTTTCATGTGTCTTCAGCTTCACCTTGTTTTTCGTCAGGCTACCCGCCAGAGAGAATCTAGTGCCAAGACGCTTCGTTCTCCAATTGTTCGTGATAATTGAACCCACAACCAATACTCTTGATAGTAACGCAGACATGGCCTCATAATGATCTCGATTTGCTTTATTTCTTCCGTAATTTGTAGGAAATGTGTAAATCTACCTTAAGAAATCGTTTAATAGACAACATTTATGTACTTCCAAGCAAAGGGAAATTGCAGTGTTCACTTTAGTTTACCGGCAATAATATAGTGTTAGCGACCTGTGTCGACTAAATTAGTAATGAAGAAAATGAGAAGTGTTTTGTTGACTGTTTTACTACTAAAGGAATCAGATTTGGAAGTTTTTCGATGGATTCTTCATCTTCAAATTTTTTCATGGGTTTGTTCGGCAGCTAAGAAAATTCGAAAGTACTGCTAAATATGTTTGTGTGCTAAATATATGTTTTAAAGTGACGACAAAAAATTAGTTCTATATATTAAAAAAACAGCTTCTTGCTTTTGCCAGGGTAGTCAGAGAAAATATAGTGTGAAATACAAACATTACGAGTAAACTGGCGGAACTTAACGCCGCGTTTCTGTTTCAGATAAATATTTTATTCATAACAAGAAAAACATTGAATAGGCATGCCATAGATAACTTATTTACTGAAGCTACTGTAGACCTCTTTTATCACATTTTTGTTTACTTCAAAATAATACCCTTTGATAATAAATGATATATAGCTTGATAATATTTCATTGGGTAAAGATACATATAATACATATATGTACATGGATATATATGTAATTCTTAAAACCTTATCTTATATAAATGGTATTTCCTAATGTGAGTAACTTAGTTATTCTATTGGTAACGTTTTCTTCACTTTTACCTGACTACACCCAAGAAGGGTAAAATATTTATCAGTCTACTGATGTATGTATGTATGTTTGTTCTTGTATGACATTGTGACCAAAATTGGCTTAATTTGATGACTCATAGAAAAATCATTTTAAGATAATATAATGATTTAAGCTTGTTTAAATAGTCATTTTCGAATTTTAATAATCTCTCTCGTTTTAATAGAATTTTCACACTTATAACGAAGTAATAAAGTAAACAATAAATTTATATACTTCAGTATTTGGCTTTAGTGATGTGAATGCAAAATCAGACATCCAGTCCCAATACAAGTATGCACCACTGACTTAAGACAAACACAGTAAGTAAGCCGATATAGGCCTTCAAAGGGAGTAATATAATCATTAGTTGCGATTATCGCAAATTCCTTAATAATTTCCACCATATGACTTAATGAAGTAACGAAAGTGTAAACTAAAAAGAAATATAAAATGAACCCGACTGTGCGTAATAAATATATGAAATAAATAAACTGAATAGTAAGTTCAGAAGATAACCAATGTTATAATAGTTCCTTGGGAAGATTTGGATAGTCTGAGAATAAGATCCGACTATTGGCCCTTGTTTTTTTAATATTCTAAAGAACTGGAATTGTTTTTCCCTGTTGCTTTTTTTGTTATTTTATATACTTTTTGGTTTGTTTTTTATAATTATTATTTCTCTAAAGCACTGCGTAACCTTTATTTACTGTTTAAGGCTTATAATTAATTTAATTAATATGTAGCATATCATAAGCATACGAAGAAGGAAAATTGCTTTCTTATAGAAGAACAGTGTAGTTATCAATTTTTAAAATGAACACTTTTTTGGGACTAACATTGCATATACACTAGAAGAAACAATTAATGAATCATAAAGTTTTCCCAATTTTTTTAACGTTTTAAGTGGCTGTATTTTCCTCAAAAATTCTCTATCCTCAAATCCGCATTGAAATTAAAAAAAAACAAGCATTTTAAAGCTTAAAGTTTCTAGTTTTGAGATCTTAAGATAGAAAATATTTTCAAGCGACGTGTCCCGCTCTATTCTAATGAATACGGAGAGAGAAAAATAATCGTTTTTTTTTTTCAGTTAATTTTTTTGGTCTCACTTAGTTCAAATTTTTATACGTTTTCTAAAAAAAGTCATGTAGAATTTTTAGTCCAAAATCTACATATATATAAATATACAAATTTCCTCCAATATCCTCAATTTTCTTTGTCAAATGATAATACGAAATTCTCATTACGAAAAAAAATATATTGAATTTATCAATAAATCGTCATGTTTTCTTCACTTCATAACATGTATTAAATAATTTTTGTTATCGACCAATTGTCAAAAGATAATTTTATTTTTTTTATCTAATCTTTCATGTTTCTATTAAGAGTTGAATTTCAATCCATAACCTGTTAATACATTAGCATAGAGTGTACATATAGCGTGTAAGAATATATATATTTTTGTTACAATGTCACTGATTCCAAGGTCAATCCAAGTTTGCCCTTCGAAGACAGCAGCGTCAAATGGTAAGTCCTTTAGGCTTATATAATAATTACTTTTTAGTTGTTATAGATAAAGTTAATTAATTTTATCTTCCTTTTTATAAGTGTGACAGCGTATGACTAAAAAATGGTTGTGGGTTCGATTTCCACTCAGGGGAATTATTATATATTAATTTCATTTTTTTGCTCTGGTACCTACTCAGACAAACGTGGTGGGTGAATTTTCCACCACTAAGGATTACATACAAAAAATCGTATTTAGTGGCACACACTAAACTCGATTTCAGGCGGAAAGTGGAGAATGGAGTGTTGTGTGAATATTTTCTGACTACTTTGCTATGATAGAAACGGCAAAAAAGTTAAGAAAAACCTCTTCACAAGATTTACTTATATAATGATCATTTTGGTATATGTAAGGTTTTTTTGACAAAATATGTGTTTTTGTTAATCGTGACTAGTCATGTGGACCTTACGCTTTTAAATAAACAATTATGACTTCAAATAATTTAGACTTCTAAATATCAAGCGTCTACGTAGCACTAAGAACAAGAACGGCGCACTAATAAATGTATCCTCAGTGCTCCCTTAGACTCCTCTAGGTACATACAAGCCCTATCTCTCTTTGCTGAGCATTATTAGTCGCATATGATGGTGTGATCTGTTTTACTCGTATTTTTTCTCCAATTCGCTCGGTTGGACGCATTGTGAGCGGAACATCCTTCATGTCTTTCTTATTAATATCTCCCATCTCATCTTCGGTCTTCCTCTTCTTCTGGACCCCGAAATGTTCGGGCTCATTGTGCCATTTCCAATATATTTAGGTGGTCTTCTTATGACGTGTCCGTACCATCGAGACATTTTTTTTATGGAATAAGGAAGGCAAGCGAGCAAAAGGCCCATCTGGTGTTAAGTGGTTACCTTCGCCCATAGACATCCACAAAATTAGAGTTATAGATGCGTTGCAAGCCTCGGGGATGTAGGAAAGAAGGAGGAAGGAAGGATGGGAACGGTGGTAATAAGGAGAGCTGGCTTACATGCCATCGAACCGGTACAGATTATCAGATGTTTGACGGTTCGTCTTTGACATGATAGTGGTCGCGAGGCATTCGGAGAACGAATCTCCTACCACCAAGATACTGGGTTACGCGCCTTTTACGGGACGCTACCCAGCGGCGGGGGGAATTGTATTCTTAACCCGTCCCCCCACGGGTAAAAATACACGGGTACATACAAGCTACATACCAAATTTCAACTTTTTACCTTCGGTAATTTTCGTTGTACTTTGCCTGTCAATCACTCAGGGAGTGACGGAAAAGATTTAAACTCGTATAAGAATATGGATTAATGTGACAGCTCTTAAATTTCAATAGTGAAAAGATTTTTTTTCATTTTATATGAATTTGAAGGGAAAAAGTAGGAAGACTGATTGTTCTTTTTCTAATTTAAGTATGTATATATTAAATGCATTTAATGTTTACTTACTTTTTTACTTTTTATTTATATTTCTTGATAATCTTCATTCTCAATCACTCAATCAGTGTCGATCAAACAGATTGGGTTCACGGTAATCAAGTGCAGAGTCATACTTTGTCTAACTATAATATAAAGAAAAATCTCAAAAAAAATATTTTTTCTTGTAAATAGTGTTTGAATCTATATCCACTTTTTTTGCTTAACGCTATTTCCCGCACACAGTAGGGTAGGCAGAGGGAACCTAGTGTTAAGACACTCCGTTCCCCACTTTCCGCCGAATTGGGAGGCATGACGTGTTAAGTGGCGTAACTTAACGCCGCGCCTTACCTATGATACCAGAGCGAAGGAAATGGAAATATTAAATATTTCCACTCCTCGAGTGGGAATCGAAACTACAACCAGTCGTTTTCAGTCACACGTTCGTGCGCGCTCTCACTGCGCCACGACTGGCCCCAGGATTTATTTCTGAATATTGTTACTATGTCACGATGACATTATTATTATTTAATATAACGTAGAGCCACTGTACTTAATGTTACATTAACCTGTTATATTATAAATATTGGCTTTTCAAAACATAATAGGAGCTTTTACCGTGATATTATTTGTGAAAACATTTCATAATAAAGCAAGAGTTAACAATAACATTACAACTAATTAAGTCTATGAAATATTCTATGGTGTGCGTCCTCTAATATAATTTATGCCAGGTTGTTATTAAAGATAAATAAAATATGAATGTTCTTACATTACAAATTTAAAATATTTTAAAACTAACTTTCAAAAGCTAATAGTTTTAAGTGTACGTTGTCGGTGAGGTAGTAAGTCAATTTACTAAGTACCGAAACAGTTTTATACTCGTATAATTCGATATGTAACCCGCAACTTCGTTTGCGTGAACTATGTAGCTTAAAATATTATTTTTTCCCGTTCTAAAAGATATTTTGAAAAATCCTCTTTTAGGGCTGCCCTACATTTTTTAAGTAGCTAACACATCAATTTGCAGTTTCCTACGCCCATTTATTTAGTTAATAACATTCCACGACTTGCCGCTACGTTCTCTCCGCCTACTTTACTATAAGGTAAAAAAGGTGAAGCTTTATGTAGTTTTATATAAAAAAAATACCTGTTATACCAGCTGGGTAGCGTCCCGTATAAGACGGGTAACCCAATAGCTTGGTGATAGAAGATTCGTTCTCCCACGACCACTATCATGTCAAAGACCAATCGCTAAACATCTGATGATGTTTCAAGCTAGCTCTCCATATTCCCACCGTCACCATCCTTCCTCTCTCCTTCCGTTCTTCAAGGCTGACGAGGTATCTACAACTCCTCTGACGTTGTGGA
Organism: Dryas iulia moderata; assembly: GCA_019049465.1. Lineage (NCBI taxonomy): Eukaryota > Metazoa > Arthropoda > Insecta > Lepidoptera > Nymphalidae > Dryas > Dryas iulia. The sequence goes on along the minus strand of CM032424.1, from coordinate 5,880,533 downwards.
TGCACATGGGCAAATTTACCATTAGGTGGTCCTTCTGCTCGTTTGCCTCCATTATTCAATAAAAAAATGATTCAGCTTAATGTGCACTGAATATCGTATACAATAGTTAAGAACGGTGATATAATACATTTTGGAATTCCTACGGATTTAGAATACACATATTTTAAAAGATAAACTATTTTTTGTGATAACGTTTGATAATTATTATGATATCGGTAAATACAATTAATTTGTAACGTACGTACCATATACTATCGGCAAATGTGCTTTGTATGTGTTCGTGGTTTCAAATCTCATCCGGGGTAATATTTATGTTTAAAGTAGTATTGATTACCTAGTTATAACGATCTGGCATGTAATATGCTTAAGTAAAGTAGAGATCGGGTTCAGATTGATTTACTAATACAAACTATAACACTAAAATTGATATTACTAATATGTTATTTAAGAGTTTTAGAAATGGACATAAAATTGACCCGTTATTGTGTACGTGATAATACACAACTAAAAGTATTGATCGACGTTATACACGTTGATCTTTAACAATTTTTTTATTGAGAAGCACTAAAGAGATTCAACTTTAACTTTATAGTAATTCCTACGGGAGGATAAAAGACGTGATTCTATATTACGCAGCAGTTCTTCGACAGCTAATAGTAAAATTAAAATTATAAAGTCTACATAAAGAAAGTTACGGGTGATAATTTGTAAATAATGGAAGTATAAATCATATCGAAAAAGTATGAAGGCTATCATTTAAATGTGAATCAGTCAGAACAGAGTTTAAACTAACAGCAAATAAATCAATCTGAATGATTTCTGTAACAGCATTAAGTCTTGTCTACTTATTTTTTAAAAGTCTTTAATATTTTAATAATTTAATTGAAAACAAAACACAATTTTTATAATCCTAAAATAATTAAATAGTAAAAATTCTTGTGTTTCAATTACTAAACCTCAATAATTCTATATATCAAATATTTATTCCTCATTTGTTTACGCTGTTTCCCGCACACAGCAGGGTAGGCAGAGGGAACCTAGTGTTAACACTCCGTTCCCCACTTTTCGCCGAATTCGGAGGCATTGCGTGTTAAGTGGCGGAACTTAACGCCGGTAAAAATATGTACGTAACATATTTTTCATAAGAAATTGTATTTCTAATAAAATTTTATCTTTAACAGCTGAACAAATATCCAAGTTAAGAGCATCGCAGTCTCCAATCGCTATCTCCGTGCAGCGATGCCCAACATGGTCGTCCCTCGACCCTCTCCGCTTTGAGCGATACTGGGATAACGATGCGAATGGAGTCCTACTGAATACTGGACAGACAGGTTTGTAAAAGTAACATTTGTGAATCAAATAATACTATAAAATATATACGAGATCATCGTGGCGCAGTGGGCAGTGTTTTTGTTTATACGAGATGTTTTTAAATTCGATTATTGTTTGCGGGAATAATTTGATACTTTTATGGGTTCAATTCCGATTTCGGGGAGTGAAATTTAAAAATCATTGTTTCGGGTTCCATAGCATTAATAAATACAACTCAACAATATTTTTTCTCATGTATCTTCCCTGTACAAACAGGGATCAATATGATATGTATAGAAAAGACTTCTATAATAAATTAAAAATGAAGCACAAACTACAAATTCATCAATATGTTAATTAATTTCAAAAACATAGTCAACGTCAATCAATCATTTATAAGCTTACCTATGATTAGAGCTCAGCCCTTTCTCTTAAGCCAGATTTTTGATTGTTCCCTTTTATATAAATAAATAATGAGGGTGAATAATGAGAATATAAAATAAATTAGAAAACGTATAAAACTTTGAATTTGTTTCCTAAGTGTGGAATAACACTTAAAAGGTTAACACTTTAAGTATGTGAATATAATTTAGTAATCACATTTTGAAGAATATTTTTCAAATTATGACACTATTCTTTAGCATTGTGTAAAAAAACAATAATGACATAAATATATTTCTAAACTTTTTACTTTAGTTACATGTATAAATGTTCTGGGCATCAGTATGCTAAAAATATGTACTGTGGTGCAAGATAGTAGTGGGTTCGATCCCCACTTGGATAAATATTAAATTATTTTGTTTTTTCAACTCTAACGTGGTCATAAGTTCAGACACTCAATTGACGTTATTTCAAATCCAGACGCTAAATAGAGATAAGAACAGATCGAAAAGCTAATATCTACGTATAAATTGTTTAATGTTTGACCAAGTAGAAATTAGCATACTACTTAAGAAGACGATATTAAAACAATAAAACCAAAGTACTTAGAATTAAAATATAAAAAAAAATACGATAAACTGAGAAAAACTGTAATAGGAATATTATTTATAGAAATATTAAAAGATTTTATCAACTGAACTGATGGGTGACTTTTCGTAGGTCAACTTGAGCCATCAATCATTATTCGTTATCATTTGATAGTTGTTAAGCCTCTTGGGTTTTTTTACCTTTTTTTTTCACCTTTTATTTTAAAATAACAAACAGTATTCATTCATTTTTCTTTTGGTACAATCAATCTTAAGGTCTTCGCATAATAGATGTGATATTTCGTTTTAATTTTAAAGTTATTAAAAGCATGATATTTTTCTTTATAATAAAGCATTTTCACTTTTGATCAATTTTCACTGTGTGCTAGATAACGTAACCCAACGCTGTGTTTCAGAATAGAGAAAATACTATATGGACTATAAATGATATTGACATCTTCTTTCGTATAATATTATCTATCATAAACCGTAATTGTACGAAAATTCTGTAAATATGTACAATTTAAAATACGGCCGGAGAGCCGCTATGAGATAGCGTCTGACTGTAAATGCGATGATTGTGGGATTGTTTTCCACTCGGTGTAATGAATATTTTTTTCGTTAGTTATGGCACCTTAGGTAAATGTCATACAAAGTCTCACTAAGTTCCCTCTGATTTCTGAAAATAAGATTGCTTTACGGGAAAAATGATGAAGTTGAACTATATATAATTTTTTTTTAGTATTAGACAATTTTTCTTAAAAGGTCATTGCGTAGAAACGTAAACGCTAAGCGACATGTAGATCATTTTTCCGATAAGATGATATCGCACGTGTTACTCACTCTAGAGTACGTTTATCAGCTGACCAACTGTCAAACGAGTATTATGAAGATTTTTCGTTATCAATTTTGTTTGTCAACGTTTCTATTACATAATTGGAATTTACTTTATGATGGATTACTATCCTAATTCATAAATGTTTCTATGTAATCTGTATTGTCTGTATTGTCCTTGACTACCCGGGTATGCGGGAAGAAGCGTGAAGTTGCTTAATATTCTTAGTTTTAAGTAGATTTAATCACGAAAATAACAATTATGACATTCATTCGCGGTAACATAATATATTATACAACCAAAACAAAATGTAACAATGAAGAAAAGCTGAACGCGTGTGGAACCGTATTAGTTTATAAAGTTTTTAACAGCAAGAACATTAGTTAAGTCTAAGAAGTCTAATCTAATCTAGTTTAATCAGCCAAATAACTATTAATCGCCTCAGCATTGATTACTTAGAAACATTGACAGTCTAATCTAACCGCAAGTATTTTAACATTTTTGAAGCTATTTATTAAGTTAGTAAATATTCACACACGTAATATATGAAAAATATTTAGAAAACGTAAAAAAATTAGAATAAAAATTAGAATTCGCCCGTGGGGGGACGGGTTAAGAATACAATTCCCCCTCGCCGCTGGGTCGCGGCGTATAACCCAGTAGCCTCCCGTAAGAGGCGGATAACCCAGTAGCTTGGTGGTAGGAGATTCGTTCTCCGACTGGTTCGCGACCACTATCGTGTCAGAGACGAACCGCCAAACATCTGAAGATGTGTTCCGGTTCGATTGCCTGTAAGCCAGCTCTCCCTATTCCCACCATTCCCATCCTTCCTCCCTCCTTCTGTCCTACATCCCCAGGGCTGGCAACGCATCCATAACTCTTTCTACTGTTTTTGGATGTCTATTGATGAAGGTAACCACTTAACACCAGGTGAGCCTTCTGCTCGTTTGCCTCCTTTATTCCATTAAAAAGAGAGCATTCAAATTTGTATACGTTTATTAAAATGGTTTTTAGCTTCAAGTAGTTTATCATAAAACAAATCTTTATACTAAATTTCATTGATTCAAAATATCGCTGCCACAATGCGATCCAGTCACAGTGCGATTGTACAATACGTTTATGATGTGAATTTCGCAATTTTCATATTGTACAATAACCACAGCGCGTAACGTGAACTACACTACCCACAGGCTATTTGCACTCAATAAGCGTTTTCAATATTTGAACCTAAAATACAGACAAAATTGACTAAATCATACTCATAAAAAGTAATTATATCTTTTTATTATATTATTAATATTATTTGTTTGTTCATTCATGCATTCGTTTGTTCGTTCATTTACCTATTAATTTCAAATGTCAATAATATCTGGGGGTATGATTATTTTTAAATCTTCATTTATTAGCTCTGTTACCTATTGCGTAAGAGTTCCGCCAATCAACGCGCCATGTTGCGCGAAAAGTGACTCTGACTACCCTGATATACCAACAATAGTCAGTCAATAATGTCAACAATATCATGTATATACATAACATAACAACAATATCATGTATATGAAGCTAAAAAAATATTATAAGCCCTTTTCCTAAATTATTCTGTAGTTATATACATATAACTACAGAATAATTTAGGAAAAGGGCTTATAATATTTTTTTAGCTTCATAGTTTTTTTTGAATAGCTATAGGATGAATAAAGAGAACCTCGTATCACTCCGTTCTCTATAAATAATTAAAAATTAAGAATTATCCTTACTTATATTATAAATGCGAAAGTCTGTCTGTTTGCCTGTCACGCTTTCACGGCTAATCTACTGGTCCAATTAGCATGAAATTTAAAATGAAAGTAGTATAATTTACTGGGTCTAACAAAGGCTATTTATTTTTTCAATAATCAAAAATGAAAGTTTAAATGAAAACTCTAAACCGCCCGACCGCTTGACCGAAACATAGGCTACTTTATTTTTTAAAAATCCACTCCTGAGGGTTGCAATACAACGAAATAGGAAGATCACGCGGCGAAGCCGCGAGTGGGCCGCTAGTTACTTAAATATTTTCGTATATTTTTTTAAATATCTACTTTATATAATTCACAGCATACTTCACACTGGATTCTCAAAGGCGTCCTTGTCTGAGCGGAGGTCCACTAATTGGCAACTACATCTTTGAACAGATGCACTTTCACTGGTCGGTCGATGATTTTACTGGTTGCGAACACGTGCTCGATGGTCACGGGTAAGTTAATAATAATTTTAAAAAGAAAAAACCTTAAATTACTTTTTAACACTTTTTAAAGTGTTATTCAGTAACTTAGGAAATTCACAAAGACATTTAGAAAACGTTTAAAAAATTGAACGCAGCGGGAATCGAACCCGCGCCACCTGGACGCGGAAACCGTCAAGAGCTCCTGGACGGTTTTCAACTGTGTTAAATTTTTTATACGTTTTCTAAATGTCTTTTACGACGTTATATTATTAAAAATAAAAGTTATATTATAATGTCCTAGTTATGTACCTAGTCTATTATTTTATTTTCTTTACGGATCAACTATACCTACAACAACCTCGCGCGTTAGACTCTTCTCTATATAGAAGTCTCGTGAAATCTTGCACTGTTTTCGTCTAATTAAACACAAAAATAAATATTTATAGACTTAAATTAATTATTAGTATAATTTGTTACTGTAGGTATTATCTTTTCCTAAAGTTGTTAACTGCATATAATAAAAAAATGTTTTCCATAAGTGACAAAAATCCTTTCAAAGAATTGTTATCAATTGTTACAATCCTTTATTAAAGGCTAAAGTAGCCGTAGAATATACCGAAATACGATATTATCAATTTAATCAGAATGCAACGTTATATTACTACTAGTTAGTCATATTACAAAATTTATCAGTTTACAAATATCGATTGTAGCCAGATTTATTTACTTGTTTAAAATGCGGTGCCTTTGTCTTTATCTGACCATGGCGGTTTTTAGTTTAAATGTCAGTCAAGCGTAATATACTTCTAAAGTTCAAAGGAAGTAAAAAGGAAAGTGACATAAAACATAGTAGATTCTCGCCAATTTGCAAATCTTTTCTTGCAAAACCAAGCCACTTTTTCTAGTGTAAAAAATTACGATGCGTATTTCTTTTAACTTCACGCTGTATCAAGCACACACCAAAGTAGTCGGAGAGAACCTAATATTAAGACACTCCGTTTCCTTTTTTTTACCAAATTCTGAAGCCCTTGTGTGTTAAGTAGTGGAACTTAATGCTGCGCTTTGCCTCAACACCAAAGCGAAGAAAAGGGAGAATAACAATGAATATTTATTGGGAATCAAAACCGCAACTAATCGCGTTACAGTTTGCACCCTTGAACCACGACTTGCCTCTAACAAAAATGAAGCTCAAACAACTATCAGCCTGTTGCTATGGCCCAAAACAATTGTTCAATTGTACTGAATTGAACTAGTTAGTAAATAAACAGTCTCTCTTCTTTAAGTGTAGTCTTTACAATATTTGTTTAGTAAAGTCACGTAATTTCCAGAATATGAATAATTTAATGCCATCAATTATCATAGTAATATTATTCTTGAATAGAATAAAGTTGAAATAATGTTTGAAACGAATTTCACATAGTTCAAATAAACATTATGAGTGTATTTGTTTTTTACATAGGGATTTTCACATATAAATAATATTTAAATGTAACCAAGAATTTAATTGTAATACTTGCATAAAGATTTTTTCAAATCCAGTAGCTTTATATGCCGTGGCAGCGGAGTGGGACACCATCTGACTGTAGCGATGATTGTGGATTCGATTCTTACTCGGGGAATGATCATATTTGAATTTACATTTATTTGCTCTCGTTCAGAGAAATGGCGGCGTTGAGTTCCACCAATCAACACATAGTGCCCCGATTTCGGGTGGAAAGTGTAGGACAAGGTGTCTTGTCACTAGGTTCTCACTGACCAACCCCCTAAGGGGGAAAAAGCGTAAAGTCGTTTTTTTTTTTACTTTTAAAGATTAGCGCGTTGAGTTACACTCTATATGTAATATTCATATTAGCAGAGTTTATTCCTAAATAGCCTTCGCCCGCGGCCCCGCCCTTGTTAAATTCGGGTTTATCTCAAGGGAGCATTTAATCGGATTAAAAAGTATCACCAAATTCTATCACCCAAGTCAGCTCATACTCTATTAGTATACCAAATTTTATCAAAATCCGTTTAGTAGTTTCAGCGTGATTGACGGATAAACATACAAACAAACTTTCATAATTACCAAACTATGTATCTTTAATAACGTTAATCTTTTTAACATCGCCTTTACCCAATCGTATCTACGAATTTATTCACTACAGCACTCTAACTAACTTGACAAGGGAATCATGTTTTAAACATAAAAAAAACATTCTCTTAAATGGTATTTGAATTTATTGTTAACAGGTTATTTAATCAGGTCCTTAAACCGACCGTGATAGAATATCTATAGTAATATAGGTACATATTTAAAATGAAACTTCATAAAAATATAGCTCTTATTTACTTACTCTAAGCGGAGAACGGAGTGTCTTAACAATAGATTCTCTCTGACCCCTGCTCTATGCGAGAAAAACCGAAAAGCTGCCTATTTACATAAGCACATAATATCATTATGGTGCACTTAAAACGTTTGACTGTAGCAACTTGTAATAACGATGGTTATTATTTTGATTTCACTCAATAAGTATTGTCCATAGTTATATGATATACATAGGTATCTATATGTGTGGGCCAGTCGCGGCGCAGTGGCACGATCGTTACATTTCCTGGGCTCTGGTATCAGAGGTAAAGCACGGCGTTAAGTTCAACGGAGTGTCTTAACACTAGGTTCCCTCTGCCTACCCTGCTGCGTGCGGGATAAAGCGTGAAGCTAAAAAAAATTAAATCATCGTTGACTAACGACCAACGTAATTTATTTCACTGTGCACAAAAAGAAAATTGTCTCAACGTTACAAAACTGTTGTAAACCATCTTTATCTTAATTATAATGATAATTAGGTACTTCTATTTATTTTTAATGTTTTTAAATGCTATCCACATGCGTAGGTTAAGAAAAAACTAATTTAGAGAATGCATCAAAAATGTACATACGTCCAGATTTACCTATGGCTTAGTTGTAGGAGTGCTTGCAGTATTTTCAAAAGTGACGGTTCGAGTCCCGCAATCCGTAGAAAAATCCTAAAAATGTTTTAAGCCCTTGTAAAAAAGTGCCATATGTAAAAAAGTGACAATAAAAATGTATAATATTAAAAATGTATATATGTAAGTAGACATAAAGCTTAGTTGTCAGAGTGCTCAACCAGAGCATTTCCAAGAGGCGCGGGAACGAGTCTCGCTACTTAAAAAAAAAATCCAACAATATTTTTCGCACTACTTAATTAAAAAAAACTTAAAAATTACTAATATTTATAATTTACTTCAAATCTAGATATGCAGCAGAATGCCACCTGGTACACTATAATAGTAAATACCAATCGTTAGAAGCAGCAGTGGCTCATGCGGACGGACTCGCCGTAGTAGGCTATCTACTTGAGGCTGCAGACGCGCCAAATCCAAGCTTTGACAAGTTTGTAGAGGGATTAGAGCAAATAAGGAAACCGGAACACAGTGTTGTAGTTTCTGCAGGTGAGTTATCTATGGATCGGTTCACATACCTCGAGTCTTTCTTTAATCTTAAGACGAACGATTTTTTGCTAGCAAAATTTGTAAAGTTGGTAATATTTTTTGTCATTTTTCTGTTTCCCGCACATAGTCGGGTAGGTAGAGGGACTTACATAGTGTTAAGACACTCCATTTTCGGCGAATTCTGAGGGCTATACGTGTTAAGTGCCAGAACTTAATGCCGCGTTTTACCGAGCATATTACGCTTTACGATACCAGAGCGAAGAAAATGTATATATAAAAAATTTTCACTCCTCGGGTAGGAATCAAATTCACAACCACAATTGCCCCTTTGCCGGGGCTGGCCTCATTGTAATGATGTCATGGTGGCCTAGTGGAAGAGCATCTGACCAAAATGTTTGGGTCGTGGGGTCGATTACCACTTGGATAATGATAATACGTTTTTTTTCGTTTAGCTCTGGTAGCTAAGACAAATCACGGCGTTGAGTTTCGCCACTTAACACACAATGTCTGGATTTGAACGTCGAGAACGGATTGAAAGTGGAGTACGAAGTGTCTTGACACTAGGTCCTCTCTGAATACTCGATACGGACAAAAGCGTGAATATGCACTTTATTTATGAAGCAATTTCGCGCTTTTTCTTTTCTAGTGAAACAGACAAAGAAAGAATGGATGTTTAATGAAGTTCCTATAGGAAAAAAAATAATATAAATGTGTCTTTTTTTTCTTTTTCTTTTTTTTTAGCTTCACCCTCTATCCCACACACAACAGGGTAGGCAGAGGGAACCTAGTGTTAAGACACTCCGTTCCCTATTTTCCGCCTAATTAGAAGGCATTGCGTGTTATGTGGCGGTACTTAACGCCGCGCTCTGCCTCGATACCAGAGCGAAGAAAATGGAAATATTAAATATTAAATAATTCCACTCCTCGAGTTTAAATATTTAACATTTCCATTTCCACATATAAATGTGTCAATTACAAATTTTGCAAGTGAAACTAAATTTCTTTACAATTTTACTAAGCCATGTAGTTTTTAGTTTACTTTAGTAGAAAAACACAACAATAAAAAAAACACTTTATAAGAAGCAGTAGCTCCAGACGATAAAAAGGGCAAGGTTGTAAAAAATGGGGAAAATTGGGTTTCACAGTACATTGCATTATCATTACTAGATAGTATAAAACAAAGTCGCCTTCGCTATTATACTTTAAAACTACGCAACACTAAATACTCTTTAGATTTTTATTTACAGTATATATAGAAATTTTTATTGTTACAAGTATTTAAAATGTTATTCACACCTAGGAATTTAACAAAATATTTTTGGGTAAACGCATAAATATTTCAACATGACATCTTAATAAAATAAATATAAATTTAAAATAAATATCTTTAAACATATCAGAAGTTTTAACTAGGGACTCGAATGAAAAGATTGAAAAGATTTTCTTTCATATTTCAGAGTCTTCTCAAAAGGAAAAGTTACTCATGTAATATTCAAAGCTAGGCTTAAGTAAATACTAATTTCCTTACTACTTTTTAATAATAAGCTAATTAGGGTACCTAGGTCTAGACTGTATGTAGACTGTATTCATTTGGACTGTATTGTTAAGAAATTGAAAGAAAACCACTATTGTATTCAATAAAATATAAAATATATTTCGAAAATACAAAATGGATATAGTCGTATAGATTACGCGGGTGAAGCCGCGAGCGGGGCGCTATAATTTATAAAAAATAAATAAAATTGGAGTGTCTGTTTGTAATTTTTAATTAAAAAAAATATTTTTTTACTGTTTTGTCTGTCTGTCTGTCGGTTTATTCCTGCTAATCTTTTAAGCTACTTTTGAGCAATAAAGAGTAACTTAAGCTACTTTTGTTTTAGACTTAACTTAAAAACTTTTTTGTTAAATCCCACGCAGGCGCATGCGGACGAAGTCGGGGGCACATCTAGTACTTTATAATTAAATATTTTTGTTGTTATTAAATTTTGTATTATATTAATACAATTTAAGTCTTATGTTCTAAATATTTCTTAAAGTTAACATCTTAAGCACACAGGATAACATGATGTTACGAAATGTGATGCCGAATTTTGTTTCAGCGGTCTTTAGTGAACTTGAATTTACGATATAATAATTATATTATTAATTAACTAAAATATTAATTAGCGGTTGTGCTATTTTTTATGTTTTACCTTTACTATATTAACGTATAATATATTATATATTAAGGTTGTTAATATTAATAATATTATTTTAAAGCTTCTTATACAATTGTTTCCTTTGCGAAGGAATATTTTAATGTGCTCTTATGGAATACTTTTTAATTATATACTCTTATATGTAGCTTCACGCTGTATCTCGCACACAGCAAGGTAGTCTCCACTTTCCGCCGAATTCGGAGGCATTGCGTGTTAAGTGGCGGAACTTAACGCCGCGCTTTACCTCGACACTAGAGCGAAGGAAATGGAAATATTAAATATTTCCACTACTCGAGTGGGAATCGAACCCACAACCAGTCGTTTACAGTCACACGCTTGTGCCACTGGACTGAAAATGTAATATAATTTTAGTACATTTTCATTATTAAAGCTGCATACTAAATACTCGTATTGTACTATATTAAATACAGCTTTATTGGTATTTCCAGAATCGTTAGCTTGGATGAAAGCCGAGGATGTTACGTCAGGTTGCTATGTCACCTACAAAGGATCTCTTACCACGCCCCCGTACACTGAATGCGTTACTTGGATCATATATGAGAAACCAGTGCAAATTGGATCTGAACAGGTAAAGTAATTAAATTATATTTAATTTTGATTGTCGTATGTCTAAGTGAGTAGAGTGAAATAGTCACTCTATGTCACGTTGTTGAGACCATTGGTACCCAGTTAGACAGCATTTGACTGTAAACACCATGGTTGCGGATTCGATTCCCACTTAAGGATATGATTGTATATTATTTTAATTTCTCCGCTCTGGGTAATGTAATTAATACAAAACGTGGCGTTCAGTTCCGCCACTTAGCATGCAATGACACTATTTCTTGTAGAAGATGGACAACCATGTGATTTGATATTAGGATCTCTCTGATTTCCCCTGCAATGCGCTAAAAGGCGTGAAGCTTTTTTAAAATTTTATTAAATGTAACATTATTTTCGTATACGCTTAGATTGAGTAGTATTTTAATACTCTTGCGTTTTTGTAAATCAAAAGAAAAACAAACTGAAGCTGTAAAACTAAAATGAATATATTATCTTGTTTAATAAGGCCCTTGGTGACTTAGACCTCAAAAACTTATAACATTGTGCTTAATAGTTAAATATTTTATTGTGTACTGTAAGAAACTTTCTCATAAACTAAAAGAAAAAAGTTATTGAATTTTACAAACAATTGTAGTAATTTAAATTGTTGTAGAGATAAATAAAAAGGGGCAGTCGTGGCGCAGTGGCACAAAGTGTAACTGTAAAACGACTGGTTGTGGGTTTGACTCCCACTCGAGGAGTGGAAATATTTAATATTTCCATTATCTTCGCTCTCGTACCGAGGCAAAGCGAGGCGTTACGTTCCGCAACTTAACATGCAATGCCTCCGAATTTGTTGAAAAGTGGGAAACGGAGTGTCTTAACACTAGGTTCACCCTGCTGTGTGCGGGATACAGCGTGAAGCTAAAAAAAAGAAAAAAATATATAAAGCTGCTATTGTAAACAACAAAATTATGTAATAAGAACAAAATTTCAATGGAAAGCTTAGTAGTGCTTGAAAGAAAATTGAATTGTGCTTTATATATCTGTCAATCTATTACTATAATAAAATAGTAAAACCAGAATATTTCTTCGCGATAATTTTCGTAACTGCTTCACAGATTTGAATGAAACCTTTTTTTGTAGTAATAGCTTTTATGAGGTGACTTAGCAAGATTTAGAATATTGCAAAAAAAAAGTAAATTACAAAATTATTTTATTTTATTAAATTATTAAATGTTTATAAAAAGTGTTTAGATAAAATAAAATAAAAAATAATTATAAAATTAGTATGTTTTATATATAAATTAAAAAATAAGAAATTATTTTAAAGATGTTCGGCAGTTTTTCATATTCTCTTATTTATCAAAAATGTCTTTTTGATAATCATTTTAAGTCAAGCGCACTGATTTATAATTACAGGGCTGCAGTGTATAGACTGTACAACGTAATATAATCATTAGTCTTTAAATTAAAGACTTGTGTAAAAGATTTTATGAAATATAAACTGTCTCCAAATTATTAATAGAAATTATTGTTTTTAATTAAAAAGGTAAAATTATTAAATTTGAAGACTCAATAATTTGACGATGAACCATAATAGTCTAGCTACAGTATAAGAAATAATGAAATGATACCTTAATAAAAGTCATTCATTTACCATTTTTCAACAGAAACGGTTGATAAATATTAGTGTGAGCAGAATCGTTAGAAGGTTTAGGGTAAAAGACATTTTAGAGGCGCTCTCACCACTGAGCTCAGTGGAGCGCCTGAACGGTATTCAGGAGGCACGGGTTCGAATCCCGCTGCGTTCAAATTTTTATACGTTTTCTTTAAATGTCTTTTTCAATTTTCCTAAGTGTGGAATAACACTTTAAAATTTTTTAATTTTTAAAATTTTTTAAAAAGGTTTAGGGTAGCTGCTAGTAATCAATATTGGGCAATGACAAAGTATCATTCAGCCTATTAGAAAAATAGGCATATAGTAAATACTCTTTTCCTTATTCTCCTTGTTTATTGTATGAGATTTTAATTATTTTTAAGCTTTAATACATATTTTAAAAAGATACTATCTGTATAATTACTTATCGAACAAAACATATGATAATCGATATACCCATTTGTGTGCTAAGCGTTTACGTAATTATATGGTTTAGTCCATATTTATACTTACATAATTTATAACGAACACTTGTGACTAATTGTTAAAGTAGACTAAATGAACCTACATACCGCGAGAGTGTCACTGAGTCACTAAGTACCTATCAATACTTCTAAAATTGAAGATTTAGCTGTAGGTTTAGTCGCCTGACTATATTAAAATTATTTTCAAGACAAAGGGTGGAGTTGAGTTCTGCGTCTCAAGGATCGGAAAGTGGAGAACGGAGTGTCTTGATTCTATTATATAGCAGAGTAAGCAAAAAAATAATTGCTAGATCAATTCAAAAAATGCCTTTTTGGTTTAGAATCGATTATTGATAGTGGGTCTCTACATCTGTAAGTATTACATATATGTATGTACGTATACGTATTTGTAATAGTTGACAATTTCCTGTCCACATCTGTCTTTAGTTTCAATGGTTATTTGTCAAACTGAAAGGGCCCTAATTTAATAGACCCGTCCCGACCGTAATGTAAGCTTGTAATCTCGTAACGTTTTAATTCATTGAAGCTTATATTGTTTATGTTATACGTTTATTGTTTATGTTTACACAATAAATAGTTTTAATATATGATTATGTAACCTTCGGGGCCAGTCGTGGCCCAGTGGCACAAACGTGTGACTGTAAACGACTGGTTGTGGGTTCGATTCCCACTCGAGGAGTGGAAATATTTAATATTTCCATTTCTTTCGCTCTGGTACCAGAGGCAACGCAATGCCTCCGAATTCGGCGGAAAGTAAGGAACGGAGTGTCTTGACACTAGGTTCCCTCTGCCTACCCTGCTGTGTGCGGGATACAGCGTGAAGCAAAAAAAAAGAAAAAAAAAAATGTAACCTTCGTGGGAATGTGGGACGGCGTCCGACTGAAAACAAGATTAGGTTTTGATTCGATTCCCAGTCACGGAATGATATTTAAATTATTTTTACTATTCTGCTCTGGTGAGATACCGCGGCGTCGAGTTCCTACCTTCTATAAGTAATTTAGAATACAATGTCTTGATGGTAGGTTCTCTCCTCCAAGTGGCACGAAGAAAAACATGCTAAAATAAAAAAAAATGTCTTGATTATTGTCTGCATTTCCCTTGGTTTAGTAGTTTGATTGCGGAATGACATAATATATATACGCTTAATCTAAAAAAAATGTAATATCATGTGTCTTAATATGTCGATAATCGGTTATGTCGATATCTTGACCGATCGATATCTTTTTAAATCTAAAGCCCACTATCATTTATTTAAAATTAGAATAGCATTTTAATATTTTAAAAAATATATTTTACACACAAACATTTATATATACAATAAAATTATAACTGATCGCTGTATATACGAAAAACAATATTGAGACTATATTCATAAAATATTTAGAAATGTTAATAAAACACAAAAAAAGGATTTCTCTTTTTCAGTGTGTTTATGCACGCTAATCTCAGAACGGGCTTAACAGATTTCAGTGCAATTCTGTCTATTGTGGTTTGGTCATCTCGCCTCTTAACATTTTATGCATATTTTATTTCAATCGGATCATAAATAAAATAGCTACATCAATTTAAATTTTGTTCGACAAAATTGCTTATAATAACTGTTACCTTAAATTGACTGAAAATTAAATTTAAGCAAGAGAAGCCGCTAGCGGGTCACTAGTATTGTAATATTTAGGAAAGAAAGGTATACCAATGGTATATTCTAATACTTGGAATTATATTTCACTTTAAAAGCCGCGCGCCGTGTGGATTCATAGCAAGCTGACTTAATATTTGTCTAAATATAACATTTCATGAAAATCATGATATTCAGTTAGCAATTTCGCCGTAACTTGAAAGGATAAAAGCAAATATAATTTATTATTTTACTACTAACGTTCAAGGACATTTGAATAATATGTATAAAATGTCTTAGAAAGTTATTGTTAACGAAATTATTACAAAAAATGTATATAACTTAGTAGTTGCTTGTTACAAATAGAAGTCTATGAAATGTGGCTGGTGAGGTGGAAAATTTTGTTATCACTTTTTAATATATTTTTAAAAAATATCTATTTTAGGCACTAAAATTCTTACTTAAAGTGAACTATTTTTCAAAGACTACTATAATCTTTACTTTATTTGAAGCATATATTTTTTAAATAACATAAATATTGTTATACTTGTATTATATTGTATTAAAAAATACATTATACTAGTATTACATTAAAAAAATATAACTTACAAATTGTAGCCAGTTAGTTTTACTCAATTATCGTGGCGCATTGGGAGAGCGTCTGACTGTAACGTGCTGGTAGTGGGCTCAATTCCCACTGGGCGAAATTATTATATTCCATTGTTCCTCTCTGGTACAAAGCACGGTGTTTTCCCTACTCAACGTCTTGATTTGGGGTGGAAAGTGGAAAACGTGAGTGTCAACAGATGACACCAGATTTATTCTGATTATACTGTTATATAAAGAAAAAAACGTGGAACTGATTAGGTACTTCTTTCATTGTATGTTTATTAATTTACGCATATTATTATATATATGGCTCTGTATGCACCGATATAGACTTATATTTTTATGTGAATTATGTTTATATACATATTTAATAGCGAAAGGCCACTCACGAATCACGAAACTACAAAAACTTCTTGTTGTTCTCCGTATACACATATATTTAGCAAGAGGGTAATTTATAGTTAGTGTGCTTCCACTAAGAACGGATTTTAGAATAGGGCAGGATTAAGGAGGCTCTCGAAATTTTGTATGAAGATAATTCATTCTTTTTAACACTTGAAATTCGACGGAGATATCATTATCATACTAAATCTATAGCCCGCTATCACGGGCAATGTCACCTAGTCAATGTTAATTTAGGAATATTTTAAAATAAGTTATTGTGAACAATCTTATTTTATACTAGCGACCCGCTCGCGGCTTCGCCACGTGAACTACCACTTTCATCCTCTATTGCCTCTTTGGGATTGCTTTTTTTTATAAAAGGAGGGTAGTCTATATTTGACTTTCGTCACTAATTATGTTCATGAGAAAATCATCGATACATTTAGTGCAATGTCTATATTATTTAATAACATATAGCAAACATGTTCTAGTAAAAAAACGTACGAAATCTGCTATCATATGATAGTAGATTTCGTACATATATACCATCTGGTATATAGTATTATAAACCGGTCATAATATCTTAAATAAACTTTACGCTTTTTATTTTACAATCGTGTTACTTATTGATATTAAAAAATAGCTTTACTTGCAAATAATCAATGCAATTTGACGTTGCCAGTTTTTTTACTTTTCTGCGGGAACTGTTTTGAATACCAGGGTAATTTAAAAAAAAAGAGAGATAGCCTATGTTTGACCTTGCCTCATTAACTATTTTCCTGAGAAAATTCATTCATTTCAGGCAAGGAGTTTAGATCTTTCATTCTCACTATATACTAAACATATATAAGTTTCATCTACTGTTTCAACCTCCTAGGGTTTGATTTTTTATAAAGTAGCCTATATGACCCTGCATCTTCAACAATCTTCTTTACGAATTCCCGTCAAAACATAACAAATAGAAGAGATACAGATTTTTGCATTTTTATAATAATAATTTTAATGAGTGCGGATATGTCTAATACAATGTCAACTATATAATAACAAATGGCGCTATCCGTTGCAGAAAACGTAGTGACATCTGTTGTCATATAGATTATATAAATATATAGATTATATAAAGTTTTAAGACCGTATACATTTGACATGTATATTTAATAAATGTTATGCTTATTTTATTTTATTATTATTTTAATTAGTGATATTGAAACAAATTTAGCTTCACTCGTGAACTATCGACATAATCTGAATGTTTTTTTTTTAATTTTATTTTTCTGCGGGAGTTATGTTGAATACCGGGATGAAAACTATCCCATATGTTGCTTTAACCTCTAAGCTAACTCCATACAAAAATTCATTAATTTCTACCCGGTAGATACCGATATACAAATGATTTACTTATATCGCTTTTTTATTTTTACCAAAAAAACTACATCGAATACCGGGATAAAAACTATCCTATGGACTATAAGCTATCACCATACTAAAATTCATCCATTTCTATCCAGTAGTTTTTGCGTGATTGACGAACAAATTAACAGACAGACAGACAGACAGACAGACAAAAATTCTACTGAGTGGATTTTTGGCCTCTGTTATCGATATATTAACGCACCCAATTAAAATTTTTCTGAAATTTTTCATGTACAGAATTGACTTTTCTACTCTTTTATTATATATAGAGATAAGAGATAATAATAAAAATATAATAATGTAGCTTTATTTCTTTCATAGTTGGGACTACTCAGGCAGCTAGAAGGCGCAGACAGCGTGCCCATTGAGCGTAACGTGAGGCCCACACAGCGCCATCCGCCCGGACACTCCGTCATATACGTGAAACAGGTCAAGGCGAAACTTTGACAAATTTACAATAAATATTATGTTATTACACAATCGATCTACTGTTTAATTTTCCTTCCCGGATTAGAAATGTTAATATTTGCTCGCCAGTAGGGCTAATGATTCAGAAACGTTATGCTAATATGTAATTTGAATTCCTGAGGACGTAGCGCAATTAGGGCCTTCGTGGTGTTGTGGGACGTCTAATTGTAAACGCGATGCTTATAGGTTCGATTCCCTCTCGAATAATTACTTAATTTTTCATTTCTTCGCACTGATATCATAGATAAAGCGCGGCGCTGAGTTACTACTAGTGAGAGACACTCAGCACGCTATTATCGAAAATTAGACCATTGCGTGTTGAGCGTTATATTTAAGTTGTTCTCCGCTCTAGTAAGATAACGAGCGGCGTTAAGTTCCGCCACTCTTAACACGATATGTCTTGATTTTGAATAGAAAGCTGAGTGAATGATAATGATTCAAAAACGCTATACTAGTGATTTTTTGATTGCATTCTTATTTTTTGTTTCCCAAGTATGAGTTCATAGCGCAATTTATAGTTCTTACTATATAGTCTTACTTTAATAAGAATGGTTATGGGTTTAATTTCCGTTTCGGAGTAAACCGCGCCATTGAGTTCCACCACTCAATAAACAATGTCTTGCTTTTGGGTGAAAAGCCGAACGGTTTAAGTGTTTTCACACTAGATTCTACTATGCTGGAAAAAGCGTGAAATTGTAGTTGTAATAATTGTAAGTGGCACAATTCTCACGACCCAACACGGCTCTACCTTGTGAGTATACGAGTTTTCTTTATCTAGTTTAACAAAGGCGTTAGATTCCACTATCCAGAACATATTGTCTCTTAAATAGATAATAAGCGGAAAACAAATTGATTTACACCAGGCTTCTATTGACCCACATCCCAAATAACACAACTTGAGAAAATAAAGAATACCTTCTTATTTTGGCTTGGTTCCGTTATGTATTTATCGCTTTCATTGATTGCTAATTCAAGTTATTGTTAAACATGAAATTACTCAAATATTAGATTATATTAAAATTATTGAAGAGTAAATGTTAAACACAGTCTTTTAAAATAGGTATTTTTCTTTATTTTATAGCGTAACGATATATCCCGCACACTAATGTTAAGACACTCCGTTTCCCATTTTCCACAGAATTTTGGAGACATTTCGTGTTAATTGACGAAAATCAACGCCGCGTTTTCGCCTCGACCACAGAACGAAGAAAATGAAATATTAAATATTTAAATTCTTCGGGTAGGAATTGAACTCGTAACCAGTCGTGTTTACTGTCACATTTTGTGCCCCTCCACCTCGATTTACTAGGTGGAGGGGCACAACAACAGAAAAAGCGTGAAGCAGCTTTATACTATAATTATTTTTTTTAACTAAAATATATATTTTATTGACACACTCTTCCATATTGAGTTACTGGTTGGCCTTAGAACTAAGTAAGTGGATTATAGTTTCCTTCGGGCGCATCTCTCGAAGGTTTAAAGAGATACGTAAGACAATTTATTTAAGTTATATAAACTTTTAAACTTTAAGAATAGCGTTATTTATTGCTGCACCATTGAAATAGTTTAGGTTTCTTGAAGCTGTATATTTGGTTTCTAATAATTTAAAACGCTTGCAAACTCAATTGTTATTTAATTGCTTCTGAAGGATATTTTAAACTTACTGATTTGACGTAATTATTTGATATTTTAGTTTAATTTTTATTACTTCATGTCTTTATAATGAAATGGTGACTTTTATATGTGAAAGGAGCAACTTACTTAGTTCTTCTTAATGTACTTGACCTGTCGGTCCTTTTAAGCAGAGCTGCATTTCGATCCCGTGGTAGATTTATGTTCATTCGACTATTTAAAAATGCTTGCAAATGTATTAACATCTTTTACGTTTAAATAGATTAACGTTTTATATTTGAATTTAATACATTTATAAAGTACGTAAGGTTATGAAGCAATATTTATACTTATCGTAACTCTAAATATGAAAACGATGAATTAACGATGTTTTGACACGCTTCATATAAAGGTAACCTGAAAAGACTTAATAAAAGTCTAAATGTAGGTGCTATAATTTGTTAAGTTATAGTTTTTGATATAACTGTACATCCCTGCCAGTATTAAGGATGTTTCAGCTACTTTGTCATTAATACTATAGTATTCCTTCTACTACTTAATTGGAAATGAAATGTTTACAATTTGATTATGAAATTACCTTCAATTATTTCATTTATTTTGCATCAGTTGGTTAGATGGGGACCCATCTAACCAACTGTCGTGTGTCAACCACATTCATCATGTCTTGTAAATAAATATTTTTTTTACTATGACTCAAAAATATACATACCTAAACTATAATTATTTTTATTTAAAAATTTGTAAAGGAAACAACTCTAAACTGTTAATGATAGTAATAAATTAAAAATTTATTGAACACATCATGTCATATAATAAAGTTAAAATGTTTAATGCATTTTTAGATCAGTCTAGATAACATTGGACACGTAAATAGTATTACATATTCATAGAAACCATAACTTTGGTAGCGTCATATGTAATTAGTTTCAGCTCGACTGCAGCGACGTGACAAGGCGCGACATGATTAATACGTTATACGTTATAACTTTGCTATCAATAGGCGTTACCCAGTCAATTTTCTTACAAAAATCAATTCAAGGAACGTGTCTTAATAAATCTATAACTCCACTAACCAGTTGTATAAAAGATATAATACGGCAAAACTTTATCAAGCCAGGCTTTTTAGTGCTAGCTGTTACAGAAAAATCTAGTGCTAAAATGGACAATATAAGAAGCAATTTGCTGAAGAGTTTACATAAAACAGAAAAATATGTAGTGCAAATAAGTAACCCAGATAATAAATCAGTTTGTGATAGTAATATAAATAACAATATCAAATTTTGGCCATTTGACCCTTTTAATTTCACTCCGGTGGCCGATTATTTTTTAATTATTATAAATAACTACAAAGATTTCACGTATATAGCAAGTAAAATAATCCATAGTCGATTTTGGAATCCCCAAGCGCAATTCGTAATAGTATTCTTTCAGTCAAATAATACTGATACGGAAAACAAAAGAATAGCAGAAAAGATATTGGGCTGCTTGTTCAAATATAATGTTATTAACATTATTGTGTGCATTCCTACAAAAGAAGATGTTAGTAATACGTTTATATACAGTTGGAAACCATACGAGCCACCAAAATTTTGCGGCTATTTCAACGAAACCGCCGAAAACAGAGCAGTTGCTGTGAACTACTGTGAAAAGGGAAAAGTTAAATATACGAACAGCTTGTGGATAAACAAATTGCCATTAAATATGCAAGGCTGCAGTTTACGTATATTGGCGTTAGAAAGGCAACCTTTTGTTAGCATAAATAAATTGGATCCAAACCTCGAACAGTGGCTTGTTAAATTCGTATTTGCAAAATTTAACTTCACTATGGAATACAAGATAATTAATGCATTTAGAGGTGAAAGAGATGAAAAACGCTTATGGAATGGTGCTCTTAAGGAATTGTCTGCAAGAAAAGGCCACATTTTATTAGGAGGAATATATCCTGATTATGATGTACACGAGGACTTTGAGTGTAGCTCTTCTTACTTAGCCGACTCATTCACTTGGATTGTACCAAGGGCGTATCCTTCACCACCTTGGGTATCCCTGCATGTCATATTCCAAGATCTTGTGTGGTACTCAGCTATTGTAGGATTCATCACTTGCGTTTTAACTTGGATACTTATAGGTCATTTAAGTAAAGATACCAATTACAATCAAAATTTTGGCCATTGCTTTCTCAATACGTGGTTGTGTCTTCTAGGACTTGTTGCGTACATGCGTCCACATAAAGAGAGCTTACGTGTTTTCTTTATATTTCTTAACTTTTATTGTATCATTTTTCTTACAGCATATCAAACTAAGTTAATAAATATGTTACAAACTCCATTATTTCAGGATCAAATCGATACAGTCGAAAAATTGCTACAAACAGATTTAAAAATAGGTGGTTCTGAAGAATTGCACGACTTATTTTATAATTCCACTGATCCATTTGATAATTTGATTGACAAAAAGTGGATTACCATATCTAATATGACAAAAGCTTTGTATGACGTTGCTGTAAACAGAAATTTGTCTGTGCTATGCAGTCGGCTCGAACTTACTCACCTTACTTCAGTTTTACCGGAGCTTAGTGACAACAATGGCCGCAACAACTACTTTGCGTTTCCTTTAAATGCCTTTTCAGTGCCTTTGGAAATGATCGCATTAAAGGGATTTCCTTTTATGAAAGAAGTATCACGAGATTTAAATGTTTACAAGCAGTTGGGTATTAATGCACGTGTGAGGGAATACTTTCATGTGCTGAGTATGAGAAAACGTTCGAGATTACTTAATTCTTCAAGAACTGAAGGAAAATTTTATGCTTTATCGATTCAGCATTTGCAAGGTGGATTTTTAGCTCTAGCTGTTGGTGTATTTGGTGGGTCAATTTGTTTAATATTTGAATTACTGTCATCCATATGCATTAGTAGTAATCGACAAGTAAAAAATAAATAAAATATTCTCTTGCTACTTTTATTTTAACTTTGTTCCTATTGTTCCCATTGTTTTATATAATATTTTAGTGTGTTTAATATTATTTATTAGTAGCCGTTTTCCGCGGCTTCGTGCGCGTTGCCCATAGGTACTACCGATACCATCCTCACTATATTTCATCACATTTGAATATCAAGACACCATGCCGTAATAAGGCGTAATTTAAGCTCCATTTATTTTATAATTATAATATTATTTTTTCATTATAGTAATTTTTAAATAGAAATAAGTTATTACTTATTCCTTTAGCTATACAGTGACAGTGTCGGCAAAATCGGTATGGCTGTTCTAGAGATTCGCCGGAACAAACAGACAATATACATTAGTAAACAGCGGTTATTTCAATACTACAAACAAACACTCCAATTTTATTTATTAGTTTAGATGAAATTAGATGACTGGAATTCTGAAATATCACTTTTGACACTAAAATATTACTGAGCTGAGCTTTGTACTGTAGAATCTAGACGAAGCTTACAATACAATCTAAATACAGTCATTTTAGTATAATGAAACCAAATCCGAGGCTTAACAAATGTACCTACATGTTACAGTAAAAATGCAAAATACGGTAGATCCTAATACCTTTTAATATTTTAAAGTGTTATTTACTTAGGAAATTGAAAAAGATATTTAGACAATGTATAAAAATTTGAAGGGAGTGGTACTCGAACCCGCGCCTCTTGGAAACCCGTCCAAGCGCTCTGACGTCTCTTTCAAAATCCTACTATTGTCTAGAAACTGTTTTTTTTTAAAATAATAATTTATTTCAAAGTTATACATCAGTAAAAATTTAAGTATTCCTTTTAAGATACAAGATAAATTTTTACAGTGAGGTTAGTTAGAAACTGTTTAAAATTTTATTATTAAAGTTGGTAAATTGTAAAATTTTAGGATTTAACGTATTTTGTGCTTTTACGGTAACTTATAAACTATACAGACAAAATACTTTGAAGAAGGTCAACCCAGCAGTACAATAAAATCCTATTGTCGATAGTTTCTGTTAAGAGTTAAGTTCATTAAATCCCCCTGTAACTGGTCTCCCCCCCTTCATTGAACTCATCCCTTCATCGATCTGAAATGTTTGAAAATATATTAATCAAATCATGCCTTGGCTCATGATACGTCTTGTGGTTAGGACCTTTATTGTTATGTATGTGAGTAACTCAAGTTCTTTTTGAGATTCAGAGGTAACAGCGTTAGGAAATTCTACGTGTAATATATTAAATACATATAATAAGCCATCAGAAGGTAATCTTTTTTAATTATAATTGCCATCAGAAAGGTAATCTTTTTTATACAACTATAATTGCCATCAGAAGGTTTTCCTTCTTTATTATTAGTTTGCCATCAGAAGGTATAGACTCATTTATATATTAATTAGCCATCAGAAGGGATCTAGACATGCAAGTATCTAACACAAACTATCCGTTGCAATCACCCAGAGCTCGTCCGAGGAAAAGCCCTAGGATCGTCTCATTTATCCCTCACTTACAACTATGCAAGATAGCTATATTAAGAGAAAAATGGCCGTGTGGCCCCGCCCCGCCACTTGCCGTGAGTTCCGTCCGATCGCAGACCTGACCGATCATATTGAACCCTCCGAGACACAACGAAACAGTTCACGTATATGATACTTACGATGCCTTAGCAAACGATCAATTATTAGTTAGCTGTCACGTCATGTTTGTTAAGTTTGTGTGTGATCTTTCTCAAAGGTACTTGTTACGCTTATTATATATATTTAATTAGTTGTACATTGGTTTGTGAGGCCAATGTAATTCGTCGGGTTGTGAAGCCGATATACGTCACTGGTTTGTGAGACCAATGAATTCGTCGGGTTGTGAAGCCGATATACGTCACTGGTTTGTGAGACCAATGAATTCGTCGGGTTGTTAAGCCGATATACGCCACTGGTTTGTGAGACCAATGAATTCGTCGGGTTGTTAAGCCGATATACATTAATGGTTTATGAGACCAATATCACTGGTTCGCATATCAGTTCGAACGCACAACCACACGGTGGCCGATTAAGTTAAATAACCGCACAGCACACGCGTTGCAGTCGTTTGTCAAAACCAACATTTAAACTCAGTGAATGTCTCCGACATCAGTTGTCAGATTGCTATAAGCTCCCTGAACCTACGACAGTCGCATGTCACACGTTATACCTCAATCCGACTTTGTACAAGCATCGCTTACGCAACGCAAGACAGCATCAGAAAGGATACAACAAACCAACGTCGCTATAGCGGATCACTTTACCAAACATGTCGGTCTCGGTGCTGCAAAGCTACTATGGTTGTGTCACCGACATCGCTTATCAGTAAGCTATGAGCTACCTGAACCCACGACAGTCGCATGTCACACGTTATACCACAATCCGACTTTGTACAAGCATCGCTTACGCAACACAAGACAGCATCAGAAAGGATACAACAAACCAACGTCGCTATAGCGGATCACTTTACCAAACATGTCGGCCTCGGTGCTGCAAAGCTACATTGATTGTGTCACTGACATCGCTTATCAGTAAGCTATAAGCTATAACCGAACCCTGACAGTCGAGAGACAGTACATGCATCGCCCCTGTACATGTAGTTTATATTTGTTTTTTTTTAAGATTTTCACATTCGTATGAGATCGTGCCAATTATTGCCATAAAATACCCAGCTATCAAACGCATTGTATATTAATATCTTATTATTATTATTTGTACTACATGCATCGCCCCTATACATGTAGTACATATTTATGTTATTTTAAATTTCATACGAATGTATGAAAATATTTGCCATAAAATATTTAATCATCCAAAGCCTCATTTATTTTATTTAATAAATATTAATTACACTCGCAACTTACAATTCATTTTTAAATTTATAATATTTAGGAAAATGTAAACCATAATGTTCATACAACACTATTTTAAGATGGCGCCGCCATACGCCAAATATTTTAATTAATTTGTACTGCAAATTATACGTTTTCTTTTTCATAGAACTAATATTTAAAATATTTATTGCCTTTAATACTATTATATTATTTAGTTATTATTATTTAAATATTCATTTCAATATTCGCTTTTGTTATTTTTATATTATTAATGTAATAAGAACTCACCAGAAATTCTTCATAATTAACAAATATGCATCTTACCAAACTTGAATATTATAAAATTATTATATTTCGATCACTTTGCATTTAATATGTTAAATTTATTTATTAAATTACCATCTCCTTGTATTCAATTTATAATATTTGCAATTTAATAACAATAATTTACAGAGCGTCACTTTTACCGACGCCACGCTCCCGCCATGCTCCCTTTCTCTTTCTATTCCATTTTTAAAAATCATAAACAATAATATGCCAGCAACTCATACAGCCAACGTTGCTTTTTCTGAAAATATTAATAAAATATTTTTTATTATTTGTTTAAACTATTCCATAAAATTGTATATATTTTTTTATTATTATTAAATTATATTATTTAATATATTTTTTTTATATTCCTACGTTTATTTATACAAAGTATGTATTGTTACACCCCGAGGTAAAGAAAGTATATGTTTATATGTATATGTATGTACTTATATACGAATACGTACTACTATCATGTTTTATTTATCTTTTTTTTTAGCTTCACGTTGCACATAGCAGGGTAGGCAGAGGGAACCTAGTGTTAAGACACTCCGATCCCCACTTTCCGCCGAATTTGGAGGCATTGCGTGTTAATTGGCGGAACTTAACGCGCGCTTTGCCTCGAACTATCATATACTGTATTAGGTACAACCAAATATATATTATGGGAAATGTAACTGCACATTTTTCCCTTCATTGTGGGTATTGCAGACAGAATCAAGTACCGTTCTCCACTTCCCGAGACGAGTAGTTTAACGCTGCACTTTGTCCCAGGTACCAGAGTCGGTTCGGAGGTTTTGAAAAATGAAAATAATTTAAATAAAATCCAATTAAGAATCGAACCCAAAACCATCACGTATACTTTTATTTCTTGCCACGGACATATTTTTATGAGAAACGTGTTAAGGATATATTATACGAGTAAATAAATGAAATGAAAATACAATATAATGTCAACATTTATTACAAAAAGTATTTATAAGCTAATTGTGAACCTAAAGTTATATGTAAATACAAGACTAGTTACTACTTATTGTTTTTTATAAGTGTTATACACTAATTAATCTCAATATCGAAATCAGTAAAAAATATTTTAATTTTTGTAATATATTTTATGAAATTAAGTATGCAAATGTTACTAAATAAATTTTTTGGAACTTTTGGAAAATTGGAACATTTATTTACAGATTTATTTTTAAATATCAAAACTGTACTCGATTAATCCGATTGAAATACTTTTATTTCAAAATATATAAGAACGTGATTATATAAAATAATTATGTTCCAATAGTTTTTGTTATATCTGCCATTTAAACGTAAATCGATAAAAGATTAGCTTTAAACTAAGCTAAGTGATGTATTGACATGCTTTCTTTGCATTCTATACTATTTTTTTAATCTTTGTATTTATTAATAATAATTTAATTCATTTTATTATGTGTATTATTTATTGAATAATCAATTGTATAATTAAACATACTGTGATCTTATTAGACAAATATAACACAGCCAGTCCCACAAAATCCATAGATTCAATTTTAAAATATTATACAACATATGTATATACATGTAAAATATATTGACATTCCGCCAGTGTTCGCAGGCATAAAGCACATCTCTACTGCTGATATAATAACATCAAAAATAAGTTGTAATCATTATATAACATTTTCTACATGGTTCAGTTGTTAAAGCTCTTGAACAATTTTTAAGAGCGGGTTTGAATCCAGCTACATTCAAAAATTTAACGTATTTTCTAAAAATTTTCTTAGTTTTTATTTTTTTTAATTACACAATGTTACTCCTCCATACATTCACTGCATTTATACATTTACAATGTGAAATTTACAAAAATATACATAAACATTTTATTTAAAACACACAGTTTCATATCAAAATCAGAACATTTATTCATTCAAATTATTAATCGCGGATTATATAAAATCAAGTAAATTATAATTTTTCTCCATCTAA
The DNA here is from genome assembly GCA_019049465.1 of Dryas iulia moderata. Lineage (NCBI taxonomy): Eukaryota > Metazoa > Arthropoda > Insecta > Lepidoptera > Nymphalidae > Dryas > Dryas iulia. The sequence goes on along the minus strand of CM032424.1, from coordinate 5,852,662 downwards.
GTGCTGGACATTGTAATAGGAGTGGTCGGGGAATCGTTCCAGTTCTATATAATCCATTTCGGTGCCTAACAATCTTTCTAATAACGTAACTACGTCTTTAAAGTCGGGTCGTGAACTCGGCTCCGCTTCCCAGCAGTAGTACATTATGTTGTAAAGCTCTCGACGGCAATGCTCTGGTTTTTCAAGGCGATATCCATCGCGAACCTGTAAAAATAAAATGTTTATTATTTTAATATTTACATACTGAAACTTGAATTATATTTTTTTTTATTATAAGTATTAATCGTTTTATACAAGTTTTAACCATCAATGACCATATAGATAACATTAAGCAAAATATTATATTAACTTCTTATGGGCCCGTCGTGGAATAAGGGAACTGGGATTGTTAGTAAAGGATTAATTGTGTGTTCGATTCTCACTCAAGGAAATAAATTTAAATTTTTCTTAATTTCTCCTCTCTAGCCAGATAAAGTCGCGAAAGTTGAAAACCGACTCTTTTATCACTAGGTTATCTCTACCCTACTCTGTAATAATAACAATAAAAACTTAATATCAACGCGTGACACAAATAAGTATGTACATGAATGAAATAATAGGCAGTAGGTAACAAAGGCAATGTTATCATATGATGATAAAATTATAAACATTTACCCGGAATTGAATTCCATCAGTCAACACTAGATGTCTCAAATTTAGGTATCAAGTCAAAAACGAAGTGTTGAAGTTGAAGGAAAATGCGTGAAGCTAAGAAAAAAATATTTACCTTTCTCATAACATCCCCGGCGGAAAGGCCCGGGTACGGCGTGGAGCCTAAGGTCACGATTTCCCATAGAAGTATCCCAAAACTCCAAATATCAGACTTAACACTAAATATATTATCATACAATGACTCTGGTGCCATCCATCTGAAAAAAATAAATATGAATTTATTTTATCATAGATCAAAATGTTTCGATAAGTTCCCAGTAAATTAAATTGCAATAACAATTTAATAAATTGCAATTTTTTTAACGTTTATTTAAGAAATATTTTCTTTGTACCAACAACTTTAAATAATTAAATAGTTTATAAAAATAAAATACTCAAAATTCACTGGAGAAAGCAAAGTATTTGTGAGATTTAATTTTAAGACATTTTTTACTAGAATTGTTAAGTAAATTAAATTTTCATCGTTTTTTAGCTTCTCACCTTTAAAGACAAAGAAACTTCATTCTCTGCGTTCGACCGATTTTAAAAGTTATTTTGTTATATTTAAGAGAAGAAACGTACCGCCTTACTTAATATTAACATATACATAGTAAGATAGAAAGATAGATAGAGAAAAAAATGTAATTAATATAAATATAATAATTCACCCAAAAAGAGATCGAATCCATAACATGTGTTTGATCATATATTCTTCTACTGTGCTACAATAGTGTTTTTATAAATTAAAGTCAATAAATTAAAAGTACCTTATAGGTAGACGCCCATCACTCTTCCTCTCATAAACGTGTGTACCAGCCACGTCTCTCGCAAAGCCAAAGTCTGCCACTTTGCATGTCCTTTCTTCAGTAATAAGGACATTACGGGCTGCGAGATCTCTATGTATTATCTGTAAAATAATATAAGTTGTTATCAATGATTATATATGTATATAATATTTAGTTATTTTCATACAAGATTTAATAATTGTTTATGGTTGTTATGAAATTTAAATAAATATCAGCTTCACGCCTTTTTCCGCATAGCTGGAAAGTAAAAGTGAACCTTGTGTCGACATTCTCCGGCCTCCATGTTCCGCCCGAAATTAAGACTTCATGTTGACTGGTGAAACTCAATGCCGCACTTTGTCTTGCGTAATAAAGCGGGGAAATGAAATTATTTAAATATAAACATTCCTCCGAGTGGGAATCGAATCCGCAACCAATTGTATTTACCTATAGAGTCAGTTACGAATGGGTAATCAATATCAAACACGCCATACTGTATTTACAACCACGAATAAAATATTAATTTGTATTACTTACAATACCATAATAAAGAATTATATATTTCTCAACTAATCTAACTTTTTTTGATTATTTTTTTATAAATGGCGTCGTGATTATATTATTAATTCTAAATGCGTTAATTCTTTACATAATGTATAACAGGATTGTCGTTAATGGCCATTTACCGGAAATACATTTGTGTAATAAAATTGAGATTTGCATAAATTCGTTTGTTTTACAAAGAGCACGCCAGAAAAGGTAGCTAAGTTTTTCTTTTTCGTAACCGAGCGAACTGCGCCACGAATCCAATTAATTTTATGAAACAACGAGTGGTTATACGAAACAGGATCACTGCATAGTTACATTAACATTTCTAAAGGTTAATTGATAACCGAGAAAATATACTTTTTTATAAAAAAACTGGACAGAAAGTGTTACGACATTTTATAATAATATAATTAGTGGCCAGTCGTGGCCCAGTGGCACAAGCGTGTGACTGTAAACGACTGGGTGTGGGTTCAATTTCCACTCGAGGAGTGAAAATATTTAATATTTCCATTTTCTTCGCTTTGGTGTCGAGGTAAAGCGCGGCGTTAAGTTCCGCCGCTTAACACGCAATGCCTCCGAATTCGGCGGAAAGTGGGGAACGGAGTATCTCGAGAAAAAAAAAATCATATATAATATATGTAATATCTATCTGTTAGTCGTGTAATAATTATGTAATTCCATTTTAATTTACGTCTTACTAATTAATTTAAAAATGTACACGTGTCTAAATCTACATAACCTTGCTAAGATGACTACAATAACAAAAAATAATTCCAACTTTAAAGATTTTTGGTATAAAAAAATCTACGATATACTATCTACGAAGAGGGTTTTACAAGACAGAGTACAGCTTTATTTGATTCAATGCAATCGTCTCGTGTGATATTGCTTTCAATATATTCATTCAATGACTTAGATATGGTGTTGAATTTGATTTGTGCTTTTAACGCTGGGGGAATTGCGAGAGTAGTTGTTTTATATAAAAAAAATATGTATATTTGTATCTTGTGATGTCGTATAAGAATTATTAATGATGTAGGAATAGAATAAATAGGTACTTTTAAAACAATGTTATAATTATTTTTTATAACGTAATCTTCAGATTATGTAAGCAGTCAACCAAGAAACTTTTTTCTACGTTTTCAATCCATTTACGAGACTTTAAACTTTAAACGGTAGCACCTGCTGTTTAAATACACTGTAAAAATATTTAAATTAAATACGTTAATTTAAATATTTATTTTATAATATTTAGTTTATATATAAAAGACTAGAAAAGCTACCTTGTAAGGTAAAGACTTAAGTGTAAAAGCATGCCTGGTATTACTGAAACAAATTATTGCATGAGTAATGCATATCATGTATTCACCTCATGTATTACCTACAATAAGATTTATATATAAAACTTATTTATCCTCATTTTTAAAAAAATCGTATAAAAAATTGAACGCAGCGATATTCATACCGGTGGCTCTTGGAAACCATCCAAGCGCCAAGTGTTTGAATAACACTTTAAAAATGTTAAAATATTTGTTACTCCAGACCAGTCCCCAGAGGCCGGTCGTAGCTTGTGGGCAAAAAGTGGTCGTAAAATAATTATATATTTTACGTAATTCGATTCCCACTCGAGGAGAGAGAATAGAAATATTTAATATTATATTTTCTTCACTTTGTCGTGGCAAAGACGAGGAATTTAACACGTAATGTCTCCAAAATTTAACAGAAAGTGGGGAACGGAGTGTTTTAACACTAAGTTCCCTCTGCTTACCCTGCTGTGTGTGCGATACAGTATGAAGGTATAAAAATATATATTTACCCCTTTTGAACTCAAGAAGTCCATGCCTCTCGCAACTTGGAAGGCGAAGTGAGTGAGGTCTCTCGACGTGAGGAATTGGCTGCCACCGTGAGTGTTCCCGTAATGACGCTCCTCCCGAGAATCTCTTAAGAACTCTTGTAGCTTTCCAAGGCTTACGAACTCCATGATGACGAATGTTGGCTCCTGTTATAAATTATAAAAAAACATAACAATTATTTTATATATTAAAAAATATAACAGAAATTCTATAAGACTAGATGCAGTTTTTCGATTTAACTTAAATTTAGTATGCATAATGACGACTATGTCTTAGATCAGTTTTTTGTTTTTTTCTTGATTATTTTCAGCTTTAGATTTTTGTATAAAGCATGATAAACAGAGATAACAGAGCGTCAAAACATTCCGTTCTTCACTTTTGGCCCGAAATCGAGGTATTGAATGTTGAGTGGCGATGATTTTAAAAGAGAGATTACTTTATATGATTATTAAATTTTTGTCATGTTTAAAAAAAAAACTGAATTCGTCATGAGGAAACGCTACTAAAACAGATAATAAATTCTGTCTGTATTTTACATTTTTCTTTGAATTAAAAACGCTGCATCCATACAGAAACAAAAGTTTTCTACTGCTACTAAATATACATATAACTGTTGAGTATAAGGAACCCATATAATAACATTTTTGGTGAATATAATATTTTTCTGAATAATGGAAAAAGGTAGTACAATGTAAGCATGTGCTACTTTGACATCTTACGTAAGTGTAGCGGTATCTCCGTAACTTGTGATAGAAACTCTTAAAAAGAACTACGTGATAAGGGTTGACATTGGAATCTTACAATAATGTGAACCAAAGAATTATATCAAATATAACAAATATTTGAATGATTTGTATGAAATAAATATTGAAGTAAATATGTTTTACTATTAGTGATGTTAAGATGTCATGTGTCATGAAAAAAAATGATAAGGTTGGTTGGTAGAAAATGTTTTTAGCCTCAAGCTTATTGTATATTTTTTTTATTAAAATTGTGTGCAATAAATAATAAATGTCTTTTTTTTAACAGATTAAATAACATCATTAATTAAAGCACATGGGGCCAGTCGTGGCGCAGTGGCACAAACGTGTGACCGTAAACTATTGGTTGTGCGTTCGATTCCCACTCTAGGAGTGCAAATATTCAATATGTCCATTTTCTTCGCTCTGTTGCCGAAGAAAAGCGCGGCTTTAAGTTCCGCCACTTAACACGCAATGCTTCCGAATTCGGCGGAAAGTGGGAGACGGAGTGTCTTAACACTTGCCTCGCTGCCTACCCTGCTATGTGCGGGATACAGCGTGAGGCTAAAAAAATGAATGTTATATTGACATTTCGTACGTTTAGTAAATTCATTTTTCAATTTAAAATGTGACGTTACCTTCTTATTTAAAGACAAAGTAAAAAGTTCATAGGTGGAAACCTGTCGCTCATATTATTTTAGTAAGTGGCAATGCTAAAGTAATATAATTTAGTATCATATTTAACTCCATCTCATACTTGTGTTTCATATGAAAATCCGAGAGAACACATTGTTTCTACAATGTAATAAGTATTAAAATTTTATCGAGATTGCTTTAACAACAACAAGTAAACTGCTAAATGTTTGCCTATAAAAACTGTCAACACTTTTGATATTAATTTTCTACCATTATATCAATACGTGAAGATTAAATTTATCCCCACTTTTAAGAAAAATATGCGTACGAGTGTAATTAATATTTATGCGGAGAAGCTTCACGCTGTTTTTTTAGCTTCACGCTGTATCCCGCACACAGCAGGGTAGGCAAAGGGAACCTATTGTTAAGACACTCAGTTTCCCACTTTCCGCCGAATTCAGAGGCATTGCGTGTTGAGTGGTGGAACTGAATGCCGCGCTTTGTCTCGACACCAGAGCGAAGAAAAAAGAAATATTAAATATTTCCTCGCGTGAGAATCGAACCCACAACCAGCCGCTTTACAGGCACACTCTATACCTCTGCGCCACGACTGGCCTATTTATACGGCAGAAGTGCAGAAAGCCAATATTTTTTAAAGCCAATGTATGAGAAATTCATTAATAAAATATATATTATACACGCTACTATATTATGTTTGACATACACATCTGTATCAAGTGGCGTACAAATTGTTCAGGATAAAAAGCACCACGGAGGCCTTTAGTATATTCTATTTTATTTTCTTTTTATTTGTCAAGGACAACTAACTCAAAATATACAAAGATATTTTAAAATAAAATATTATAATTGCATTTACAGTTGCCATAGCTACTATTAACTTACTTAAAGCATTTTTTTAATATATGACGAAAGCTTACCTTTTCAGTGCAACATCCTATAAGTCTCACTACATTTGGATGGGGTCCTAAATTCTTCATCACATCTAATTCTTGCAACAAATCTGATTTCTCTTTCTCTGATGCATTTTCTTTGAGAGTCTTCACAGCAACAGTTTGTTCACCTTTTTTACCTAAAAATATATTATTATTTTAATTAAAATCGTTATCATATTACGAATTCTTTGTTTTATATTTCAGTTTTTCTTCGAGTTCAGCAGTTTTAATGAAAGAAATAATAATGAGGCATGTAATATAATATGTATGAAAGTATATTAATATTATACTTTAATACAAAAGATCTTTTGTTTGTAATATTCTGAATTGGCAACATTGTGAAGAAAATCCAGAATTCATTTTCAATGGATAACTTACTTCATTTTTATTGATATATGTAGGTTCTATGAATTTTAAAATAATTTGAAATTTTCGTTTCTTTATACATAGTGTGGTGAAACTACATTAATTTAAACTAATATAAAAGTCATATAATATGCATAGATACATATTTCTCTCTCTTGTACTCTCTTTTTTATGTGCAATAAAAGAATATAAATAATACATTCCTCTAAGAATCGATAAATAATTATGTTGAGAAGTGAAGATTAATTATTAGATAGAAAAAAACAATTCAAGATAATCAAGATGGGAAACGTGGGTAAAGTGAACGCATTTATTTAACTGTCCTGGGAAGTCATTAGTGTATAATCGTATCCGACGATAAAGGGACCCATCTCATTCTCATTTGCGAAAAGTATATATATAATTGATCTATTTGATGGTAAATGTAAAATTAATTATAGCCAGTCAATTTTACATTGTCGTTCCGGTCTTGTCATGAAAAATAAGCTATTACTTTTAACATTTTAAAATGTTATTAGTAGATTAAAAAAGTAATTTTTAAAAAAATATTTAAATTTCCACGTAATAAGATAAACCACTTGCAAAAGTGTGGGTTTGAATCCCGTTGGGTTCAAATTTTTATACGTTTTCTAAAAATGTATTTTTCTAATAAGTCATTATTTAAAAAAAATATAAAATATTATCTGCGTCGTCGTACATTAATATTGAATATATATACTCGATTGTGCAGTGATTTAAAAAAGCGAGAATCTGACATTAAAAGACTAATAAATTATTTACTTAAAAAGCTGATAAATAATCTAATCTTAGGGGATTATAAAGCTCATATATTCTAAAATATTTAGTTAAAAGTATTCTTTTTTCACATTATCTTAATAATAACTTACCATCAATGTCAATAGCTTGAGCTCGCCACACTTGACCGAAAGCTCCTTCGCCAACGATGTTAAATATTCTAATTCGATGTCTCGGGAATTCCCATTCGTCCCGTGGCTCCTCTTTGCTTATTGTTGTTTCTTCGGAAAGCTGTAATTTATCATTTTATTATTTTAGCTATTTCTTCTAACATGTAAAACTTACTTCTAATATGTATAATTGAAAAAAGATTTCTTAGTGGTTCATGTCATTTCTGATCAATGGAACTTATCACTTTTCATACCTTCGTAACTTAAAACAACAGTCACACTAAGAGTGTCTCATATAATATTTGATATTAATCTCCTCTACATCACTTACTGAGTTATTATTTTTATTTTTACGTTTCGTTTCACTTATTTTTACGTTTTGTTACTTACTAACATGCAACTTTCTTGAGATACACTTACAAATTCCGTGTTGTGTGAAACCTATTTTTTCGCCAATAATATTTTTAAAGATGCATGTTGAAAACATACAATCCTGTGTTATCTCTAATATAACAAAAATGCTGATTCATTGAATTGCAAATTAAGAGATTGTCTTATTAGAAAGTATAAAATATCAATTTTTTAAATAGAAGCATTCAGACTATTAACAAAAATAAATGAATACGAGACTCAATGATTTTAAAACTATTCTTTAGTCAGTTGTAGATACTTAATCGATATATTACAAAGTATTACTGTAATGACTAATTCAATTCTAGGTAAGGTCAACCATCTCTCTGCCTATATTCATCTCTCTAAGTATGAGAAATGCCCGAAAAAAATTGTAATGCAGGAATTAAGACGAGGAGAAATATTAACTCATTAGCTACACGTCAGTTTGCCACTGAATCTCAAATGGTGGCACAAAAAAAATATACCTCAAATAAAATACACAAAATATAATGCTTCAGTGCAATCATAGAAACTGTTACGCTTTGAACAACGAACATTTTATTGTTAGTCACGATTCTTACTCACGATTATGAAACTAAGTAACAAAAATAGTTTAAATTAATTTGTATCTACACCGAGTGTTTTTTTAGTAATGTTTAAGACTTGATTATTATCTTTGATAAATTATGTATATGAAAGATATATATAATGACATAAAAGGTGATGTTGGTATCTCTAATAAGAAGGTTATGGTTATGGACATACTGGTTTATTTGTAGGTTGTCAGTTATTAAATTTTAAATGTTAAAAAATATCTTTTACCTAGGAATATGATACAAACCACAAACATATTATTTTGCATAATAATATGTTTGTGGAATCTTATGAATGTAATCTTCTAAAGCAGCTAACAGAAAGGTAATAATTACCAAAGTTTTATGAATGATATTAATATACCATACCATACAATTTATTATTATATTACTTATTAATTATTTACTAAGAAATAAAGTTACCTTAATTTACATACATTGTTAGTTTAGGTGACAGCGTATTATATTTTAGCGAAGATATAATTATGATATTATAGAATTTGGTAAAAAATATTTGGATCTACCAGGGTTAATGTAATGGACATGAGAAATATTTATAAAGCTTTTGATTTTAAGGTGATATTCAAGGTAATTTATGAAATGATAAAAGTTTTAACGTGAGGAAAAATAAGGTCATAACCGACCTGTAAATGGTTATGATCCCAGGATTCGTAACGATTTGAATAAGCTCGTGGGCGATCCCACATATTGAAGGCATGTGGATCTTGTAGCACGATGCCACTCGAGTCTTTGCTCTGTGGACAATCGGAGTAAGGATTTGCTTTAAATAAAAAAAATCGAATATTTTGAAAGTACTCTTAATACGAATATTTGTTAAAAATTCCATATCTATTTTGACGATCTCATCATAATACCTTGCCTAAATGATTAGTAGGAGTAACTACGTTAATCATAATATCAAAATTAGCAATTTAATAATTATACAAACACACGATGGTTACAAAGAAACTTACCATGTCATCCTTTTCTGTTTTCGATTTTTTGGCTTCATTTTTCTTCCAGAAAAATATTACGGCTCCCGCTACTATAGTTACTAATGCGCCGATAACAACAAAAGGTATAACAGTTAGCGGTACACTGTTCGTCACAGGATTTTCATTGACAGCTTCTTTCGAGTTGTTTCGTTTTGGTTCTTCCGGATCAACCATTTTATTTTCATGAGGTTCATTTTTGTTTTGTTTTTTGATAGGCTTAGCTGTAGACGTAGTTGTAGTAGTCGTTGTAGTAGTAGTATCAGGTACAGTTATCTCTTCAATAAAAGATTCTGGTGCTTTGGTAGTTCTTTGTGGAGTCCTAGTTGTATACTTTGGTGGCAGTGGAACGCTTGGGTAGCTTGGTATAGGGAAAGGAGGTGGTCTTGGCACATTTGGCCGAGCACCGGTCTTATCTGTTATAGTCGCGAACACTTCTGTTCTTTGTGGAATAGAGGTTCCATCGGAAGCAGTTACCCACAGTGAGTAAGATTTGTTTTCCTGAAACATTAAATTGGCAATCAATTTGAAACCAAAATATTTCTTTTCAAATTCGTGTCAAACTTAAACAGAAAATTTTATGACATGGACGGAAATATTTAAAATTTTCTTTTACTCTTTAATTTTAAGATAAGCTTGTTTTCCAATAACTATCTAGTTACTTTCAAAAAAAACAATGACATCTTATGCAAAACAAATCCATTGTTCATCGAATCTGAGTTTAAACTTTAATGCTCATAAACGTTTTGGTGAAAATGCATCTTCACAAAAGAATATTTTATATTTATCACCTTTTCATATGTCGTACCTAACAATAGTTAGGCGTGTGCATTATGAGCTTATTATTATGTTTCTGATTTATGAGACAAGAATAGATCCAAACTTTAAAAACATTAAATAGTATTCAATTTATCTTCTAGAATAAAATATATAAATACCTTATCTTTCAACGTGTCGTTGACTGAAACAGTACCAGAAGTGGGATCGATCGTGAATGGAGTGGGAGGTCCACTTGTTTCCAGTCCATATGTAACTGGTTGAGAGCCAGTCCTGTCTGTATAGACCCTTGTGACTATAGCTCCGATTGGGTCAGTAGACATCACGAACCAGTTGCGATCGACGTGAATTATTGTTGGTATGCTGAAGCCAGGCGGCATTTGTGATGAGGCTGTAAAATGAAGAAAATTACTTATTATACTTTATATTTATCTCTAAGTAATACTTTTAGTTAACGATTAGTTCTTTATTTTGTCCTGAATCGAGGATACAATGATTTCTAAAAAAGATAATCACCACGTCATCTGTTAGTAAGTTTCGAAAATCATAACGATAATTAATTTTATATAAAAAAATTGAACAGTTCATTATAGGAATAATTTACCGAATCTTATGTGAAGGCCAAATACTTTCAAGTTTTTACAAAAACGTGTTCTATTTTTTTATTTTTAATGATAATACTAAAATTTCGTAATACAAGTGAAGTGAATTAGCAAGTTAAATAGAAACATCTGCTTTAATAGAAACATATGTGTATACGTAAGGGAGTATAATATGTTGGTAAACTTAGCAAGCAAAACAAACATTGCAAGTACAGGTTGAGTTCCGCTAACTTTGAGATGTTTACCTAATTGCAATTATAGTTGCTTAAGTGCATCTTGAAAATTATTTACATGCATTATTAGCATCGAGACCTACTCGGGGAGTAATTATTAATTATTTTCATTGTTCCGCTCTCGTACAAGGGAAAAGTGCGGGGTTGAGTTCCGCCACTCAACACGCAATGTCTCAATTTGCGGGCGGAAATTGGAGAACGGAGTGTCTTGACACTAGGTTCGCTGTAACTATCGTGAAGCGCCTTTTTAATATTAACCAGCGACCCGCTCGCGGCTTCGCCGCGTGGATTATTTCGTTACATTGCAACCGTCGGTGGCACATTTTTAAAAAATAAAGTTGCCTATGTTTAAGCTTAGATTATCAACTATATTTATGCCAAAATTCTTTATAATTGGTTAAGCGGTTTAGATTTTTCATGTAAACTTTCATCCCCTTTTTCAACCCTATAGGGATTGATTTTTGAGAAAATAAGTAGCCTATGTTAGGCCCAGTCACTTTTACTACATTTATTCTAAATTTCATCTAAATCGGACGGTAGATTAGCCGCCCATTTATAATATAAGTATGGATATCACAATAGAATAACTTATATGTAGACAAACAGAAATAATATTTACAAAAAAATATGTTATAAAACAGATTCATCTATTATATGGACAGATAGTAGGTACCAACTATGAAAATTTACTTTCTCAAAATTAAGAAACTAGAATTGTTATCAGTTATTATTTAATGTATAATTTAATGGTTATTTAGACAATAAGTGTATACTTGTATGTAAAACACAGACAGAATGTAAAACATTTTTAAACTTAAGTCTAGTTAAAAACCTGGGTCTAGTTATATTAATATAACGGTAAAAATCATTCAAAGACCAAATTTAGTGTAACGTTAGTCGTCATCGTATAAACCATCATACAAAAATCGAAAAAAATCAAAATTTTATAGTAAAATTTTAAAAAAAATAAATTACAATGTCAAACAAGTAAACTAGCGGTATACAACGAGTGCTGTCATTAAGTGATTTTCTCTTTGACCTAGACGCTTGAAGATGTAGCATGACTAAATCCAATATTCCTTTGTGTTGCCGCGCTCTTATAGTTCTCATCAATCAATTTTTGACATTTCCAAGCTACAAAATATCAAGCAGATGTTCAACTGACCATGTCTATCAAGAAAGAATTGACTGTTTACATTTGTCATACAAATGTATATTTTATTTTGAGTTAGTAGTGGTGCAGTAGGAATACGTCTAAAACGTGATCGTTATGGGTTCGATTTCCATTTGGGGTAATTTTGAGCGGAAAATGGAGAATGGGGTGTCTTTACACTAGATTTTCTCCGACTACAATGATATGCAAAGCGTGAAGATGCTTTTTTTAATAAACATTTTATGGGCGTGGATAAGTAATATCAGTGTATATGGGAACTTCTGCAAACTGATATTTTATTTTTATTTTATTTCTTTTTTAATAAATTAATGTGATTAAAAAAGTGCCAAAATAAGAATCCTTACAGTTTTGGTATGTCTGTTGGTTTTAGTGGCATATTTTAAGACTATTTGAACTTTTTCGAAGTAAGATGTGTAGTAGTTGGCACAGCTAGTTGTTAAATATATTCAACATGTTAAATATATTCGAATATGTTATTGATATTTCAGATATATAAATGGAAATTTATAATGATACATTTCAAAATAGTTTTTGAAACATACTCTTAATTTATTTATTGTAAATTAGTTTTTGCTTTTGTCGTCCTTAGTTTGCGAGTGTTAAGTTTTCATTTCATTGAACTGAAAACAATGAGACTGAGGACCTGATTTGAAGCAATGAGAAAAGTTGAAATTGGTCAATAGCTTAAAAATAATGTCAGAATAAAATAGCGAAACATTGAGTATATATTGTTTTTCTAGCCTTTTTGATAGTTTCCTAACTGACATTAAAAACACTATTAAAAATAACCTTTAATAATATAATTGAAGGGGAAGACAGTAACGAAAATTTTGTATTTCAAAGCAATAAGTGTAAATGTAAACATATTAAACAAAATTATTTAATATTTAACAACTTAATAACTGAAGGACTCGCTATGATGTACGCACATGCAGATTTTAGCTTGATTTATTATAAAACAGCTTCACGTTTTTTTATAACATGCAAGGGCAGTCAGAAAGAACTTAGTGCAAAGATATTCCGTTCTCCACTTTCGCAGAGAAAGGAATGGCCGGAACTCAACGCCGCATTTAACTTTAATTAATAAACTACATTATTAAAAATATTTTTTCCTTGACGAAGTGATCTCTATAGAACTGAAACGATGATGTTAAGTATTTAATTAATTTACTTTTACTTTTTACTATCGATTAGGTAAATAAAATCAAATTATATAACCCAGTTAAATACATTTAAGTAAAATCCTTTTCGTGGTACTCAAGGACGTGAAATAAAGATTTGGGTAATTACTGACCGTAACTGAAACCGAACGTTTATCTCATATTACCTTACGTAGGCTGGATATTTGACATTGTCGTAAGTATAGGTTTTGGATATCTGCTAATGTTAAAGTCATTTTAGTCTTTATAAAATAATAGCAGAAACAAAAAATATAAATGAATGACCTCTGCCTTTTTTACCGCGCCGTTAAGTTCTGCTACTTAGCATGCAGCGTCTCGATTTCCAATGGAAAGTGGAAGATAGAATGTATTTTCATTAGATTCTTTTCACAGGAAAGAAGAGTGGAGCTCCTTGTTCATGTAAAAAGTTATTATGTGGGACAGTGTATGATTGTTAACCTAGTGATTGTGGATTGAACTCCTGGTTTAGGAAACTATTATATTTAAATAGTTTTCATTTCGCTAGACTCGTAAGAAAATGACAAATGGAGTATCTTAAGACAAGATTCTTACTACCTACTCCACTCTGAGGACATAAAAAGATCCTGAAAAATGGATTTCTGGAAAATTTTAGGTAAAGTATGAAATAATGTTAAAATTTGCTTAAAAAGATAATTCACTAGACATAACCACAGGAGGCGTTAGTCAAAGTTATTAAAACAATAACGTATAACGATGCCGTTCTACAAAAACAGATTGCAACTAACTTGTTATGGGGCTCTAAAAAACTTGTTAAAATCATCTTTCATAGGCATCATAAATTCATTACTGCCAATAAGCGAGTACTCTTCGATAGTTAATTGCAAATAGTTTATTAAATTGCTTCATCAACAACGAAGATTAATGTTTGTAAAAAATGTATGGCGTTGTTAACATATCGTTTTAGTGCGAGTCTAAATATGTTCCTAATACATACATTAATTGTTTTTGGAATGATAAAATAAATAGTAATAATGTAGTGATTGATATATTTTAACAGCGAGGCTATTCATTATTATATTAATCTATACTAATATAATAAAGAGGTATAGTAACTTTGTTTGTAAGTGGTAATCTTTGGAAGTACTGAACCGATCATGGAAATTCTTTACCCATTAGAAAGCTAAACTCTTCAAGAGTGCTAGATTATATTTTATTATAGTTGAACAGAAAATTCAGGGAATTCTAAAGGGGCTTGAATAAGGGGATAAAGGTTTTTTTTTATAATTCTATTTTATCACTCTACTGACATAAGGTCTGTACCTTTTTTAACATGATTCTTCTTTTGTCATATGCAATAAATACATTTTTTGTTTACAAATTCAGTAATTAAAACTAAGATTTAAAGAATATACCCTAAGAGTCCAGAGAGGATAAAAGTTGCAGATTACGCAGCAAAGCTGCGAGCGAGTCCCTAGTAGTTTTATAAAGCAACAAGTATGTAGGTAATAAAGGCCGTTGTAATGCAGCGGGACAGCGTGTGACTATAAGTGATGCTTGTGGGTTCGATTACCCTCGGAAAATGATTATACTTAATTTTTCATTTCTTAGCTCTGATACCTAAGACAAAACCGCGGCGTTTAAATGAAATTTTAATAAAAAATAATTGTCCCGTGGGGGGGGGACGGGTTAAGAATACAATTCCCCCCCGCCGCTGGGTAGCGTCCCGTAAAAGGCGGGTAACCCAGTAGTTTGGTGGTAGGAGATTCGTTCTCCGACTGGCTCGCGACCACTATCATGTCAAAGACGAACCGCCAAATATCTTATGATGTGTTCCGGTTCGATGGCATGTAAGCCAGCTCTCCCTATTCCCATCATTCCCATCCTTCCTCCCTCTTTCTGTCCTATATTCCCAAGGCTGGCAACGCACCCATAACTTTAATGTTGTGGATGTCTATGGGCGAAGGTAACCACTTAACACCAGGTGGGCCTTCAGCTCGTTTGCCTCCTTTATTCCATAAAAAATTTTAAATATAATATAATCAGTACCCGAGTAGCATTTGAGCCCACAACCTTCGTGTTGACAGTCAGATGCTGTCACACTGCGCTAATACGCTTCGTGCTTTTTTTTTGCAAAAAGCATAGCGTCTTAATAGTGTTCATTTTTCTAGTGTTGTCGAGGTAAGGAATTCGGCGGTGCGTGGGGAACGGAGTGTCTTAACACTAGGTTCCCTCTGCCTACCCTGCCGTGTGCGGGATAGAGCGTGAAGTTATGTATGTATGTATCTTTCTATACAATTTTATTCTGTTGAATCAGTACGCTAACAGAATTCGTAATTTAATTTATAACCGTGAATATACTCGTATCTATGTATACGTTTTAATTTATGTACAATAATGAGTACCTATTATAAACATATTATGGCTATGAATTCAATTTTAATTTAAAAAGATTTTGTATTTTAATTTCGAATTCTTCGCTTGGTTAATTAAAAAACGGCGTTAGACCACCCAGATTCTTAATAGATGGAAAATGCAAAATAATTAGAAATGAGGAAGCCGTTTGAAGGTAAGTTTCCAAAATATATATTCTGTAGTTTACGCAGAGGAGATGTATTGTTTAACACAAAAAAATAAAATAAATTTATACACAAGTGGATATTAGATTTAATGGGGGCAGTATTAAATAGCAGCTTAGCTGGTATTTAGAACTTTATAAGCTGAGAACAACTAAAGCACTAGAACTCAATACTTTTGAGTTGCAATCCTCGACTGATCCAATAGTTTCTATTTCAAGTTTCAACAGCGTAAGGAATCTTTAGATTAGAAATAGCACACTTTAGTACACTTTATATTTACTATTGTTTTTTATACTTTCGTATTTATTTACAAGAATTACTTATAAGTTTTTTTTAGCTTCACGCTGTATCCCGCACAAGAAAGGGTAAACAGAGGGAACCTAGTGTTAAGCACTCCATTCCCCGATTTCCGCCGGTTTCTGGAGGTGTTGCGAGTTATATGGTGGAAAGGAGTGGTGGGAATGGAAATATTAAATATTTCGAACCCACAACCAGTCGCGTTTACAGTCACACTTTGTACCCCTACGCCACGACTGGCCTTGCTAGCCATGACTACTAGTCGCTACATCCTAAATATGAAAACTTGATCATTAATTTACACTGTAGGGCAACGTCTAACCGAAAAAAGGAATTAAGTGGTGGATCGATTCGATATAAACATTTTTTTTCGCCTAGTAAAAGCAAACGCGGCGTTAAGTTCCGCCTCTCAACTTGGTATATTTCCATTTCGAGGTGAAGGTGTAGAACGGAGTGTTTTGACACTAGGTTCACTCTGACTACCTGGCTATATGGAGGAAGCCTAAACCCGAAAATCACCATATTTTTTTAAAAAAAATACGTTTCTTAAATATATACATAGACAAAACATGGACAAAGGCCAGTCTATAATTAAAAAAATGGTTTATCCATACATCAAGCCATTGAATTCAAAGAAATAATTGAATGTCATTGTTTCACATTCTCTAATAGAAAGCTGCCTATAAAAATATTTCTTTCTTCATTATGAGTGCATTGACCTCGAGGCTATTTAGAATTAATTGTATAAAAAATATATAATTAAAGTCAGGTTTTGTACGTATGTCGGTAATAACGATAAATTACCTTTTAATTTGTTTTGTGTTTTGTTCGATGGTATGTGGTAACTACTTTGTTTTATTGAAATACCATTTTTTAAGTAACTTGACACTTTGTCTCCCATAAAAGTGTAGTTAGACAGTTAAATGTTAAGACATTCCGTTCTAAGGAACAAAAGATATATAAAAAGATATATAATTTTTAGTTCTATTTATATAATCTTAGTAATGTTATTTCTTTGCTCAGGTACTATGATAAAGCGCGGCGTTGAGTTCTGCCACGTCGTATTTGAACGTTATGTCATTTTGACGTCAAATCTCGAGAAATCGAATATTTCTGAAACCTTCGTGGTGTTTACGAACAGCTTCTAACTATAGAACACTTCTGTAGAGGGTTTCGTAAATTTAAGTCTACACTTAATGAATAAATAATCTGGCCACTAATTTAAACATATGTACGTAGATTTCCCTACGGTTCGTGCAAATATTTAATATTTCAACGGATTATTCTTTTTTTGTTTTTATACATCTGCCTTATTTTTACCATAGGTGCATATATTGCTTGACCACAACGCTTTTTTCCGAATACCAAAGTAGTCAAAGATAAATCAGTGATTAACACACGTTATACGACTTCCAAATTTTTATATAACAACAGGAACTGTATTTTATCTGTATGTAGGACAGAATACTTTGCGTTTGACGCATTTTATATAGACCTAAGAAACAAATAGTTCCATATGTATGTCATTAGAATATCTTTGTTCCCCTCTTATATATTTCTCTAATTGGCATTTGAACCCAGGACTATCATTTAACTAAACCATAATGTACCAAAATTAGTATTAATCTTGCAAAGCGTACAATTTTCAAAAATTAACCTTAAAAACGCCTACGTTTTCATATAAATATGTATATAAACAATTTATGTAGATATAAAAAACTGGAGGATAACCAACTGGTTTAATAAACAGCCAGCGAAAGTAACTTTCACCCAGCCTTGGATTACCTGTGACACGTAACGTTATCATTTGCGTATTCCGAGCGTGCTGTAACTAATTTTGACACTGATATGAAAGTTAAAGATTTGTTACGTACCTTTTTTATGCTATTGTGTATTATATGTTATGTATTATGTCTTAACAGCAGATTGTTCTTGTTGAGATAATGATAGATTGAGTTGGCTAGTTGTGTGTTGAGATTGTGAGTGCCAAATGCGAATTAATAATATTATTGTTCATTTTGAGACCACCGTGGTGAGGTACGATTGGTTGTGGGTTCGATTACAACTCAGGGGAAAGATTATATTTATCTCTCCATTCTGGTATGTAGGATAACTTGACAAGCTTGTTGGACACAAGCAATGTCTCGATTTTTGGCGGAAAGGGGAAAACTTAGTGCAGTACCCAAAGCTATTTCTGATCTTGCTATGAAAAAATAAGCTACAAAGTAACATTTTCAGAGAATTATATGAGGTATTGTGAAGATAATAATGAAATGATATAAAAAGTAGAATAGAGGAAACTTTTCATTTTTAGAATGACTAAATCATTAAATTACTTTAATTATTTTCTTTCCCGCACTCTGGGAAAAGCGCGCGGTTGCGATCCGTTATTCGCTACATAAGTCTCATCTTCTAGTGGACAAATTGAGAGTCGAGTGTATTAACATTAGGTTTCCTCTGGCTACTTTACTATTCAAAAATCATTTAGTCAAAAATTATATTGATTATCCATCCTTCACTGAATTGAAGAAGTGGACTTCTAACGTAGTAAGTATATTAAAATAATTTTATGAAAGATTTTGGAACTCACAAAGACCTACACTATAATCGATCACTACTAAGAACAGAGTAAAAGCTTACAAAGTTTCATATATATTTAATTTGTTTACGAGAAGAACCTATAAACGTGCATGCTTGCAGGCTATAACCTTTAAAGTTAAGATGAAAGATGGTCAAGTATCGACAAATAGCTCAGAGCTGCGAAGTGGGTACAAAGTGGAAGTTGTAGCAAAATATCAATTACTAACAATGTTTGAGATTTTCCTACCTCGAAAACCAATTACTAACTTTCAAGTACACAGTCGTAGCTTCCGAAAGTATGCACGAGGTTAAAATAACGTGGGAGGCTTTGTTTGGATTGAAGTGCGGTGTTAAGTTCCGCGAATACGATACTAACGACGAACTTAGAAAACGATTGCTTCTTTATATATTTTATTTAAATGTATAAGTACCTTGAAAATTGCAAGATGAGTGTAAAAGATAAACTATACAGGTTTTATTTACATAAAGAATGGATAAAAAAACGTATAGAATAAATAAATAAAATTAAATCCAACATTTTGAATGTAAGCTGTAAGAGTTAAAAAAAATAAATGTTTGCTTCCAGTGTTAGTGTTTGCCTTGTTTTTATGTCAAAATGTGACATTAAACAAATGAAAATACAAATACAATCATTTCCTCGAGTGGGAATTGAACCCACAATCATCACGATTCCAGTTAGAAGCTCTCACATTGCGCCACGACGCCAATGTTTATATTTTATTATACCAACGTTTATGTCTATAAATAAAATATACTTACATATAGAAACTTTTCCTCCACAAAGTTTTTTTTAAAAAATGCCAATACACTTAAAATACTCAAAAAATTAATTCTATTAATAAAATCTATTAGAGTTTCTTACTAAATTAGGTTATCTCTAATTTTATTATTTAAACAATTAAATCTAAATTGCCACAGATATTTCACAACGATGATTTTACGAGAAGATTTTAATATTCATTTTATGATCATCATTACATTTAACGTTTGTTGAAGCCGTCTTATTTAATATCAGCGGTATATATAATACAGATTTGGTATATTATCTATTTGGTATTATTCGACTATTTTTTTCGTTGTACATTGTAAAATATTTTATTAGGAGAAAGTGGCAAGTTTTGTAAGAATGGCGTACTTTTACCGTTGCAAACGCAGTTTAACCTCGATCATTTCATTTTCTTATTGCTTATTGTGTAAAGTATAGTGATTCGGCTGTATTTGTTAAGATTATTAATATTGTCCAGTTGTAGAGGGGCGGGCAGTCGTGGCGTAGAGGCACAGAGTGTGCCTGTAAAGCGACTGGTTGTGAGTTCGATTTACACTCGAGGAGTGGAAATATTATATATTTCCATTTTCTTCGCTCTGGTGTCGAGGCAAAGCGCGGCGTTAAGTTCCGCCTTTTAACACGCAATGCCTCCGAATTCGGCGGAAAGTGGGCAACGGAGTGTCTTAACACTAGGTTCCCTCTGCCTTCCCTGCTGTGTGCGGGATACAGCGTGAAGTTGTTTGCGTGAAGCTTTTATCCGCATAACAGGGTAATCAGAGAGAAAATATATATAAAGACAGTCCGTTCTGCTATTTCTGACTAAAATCAAAACATTATATGTGGAGGAATACTGAACTCAACGCCGCGCTTTAACTCATCCTCGCATTTTGACGCAATGCCGCGATTTGCCATTTACCCGCCCTGGTAAGATAGCGAGACGTCGAAATTCATCACGCAATGACAGGCTAACTTTGTGAAAAAAGTGTAAAATTATAACTGTATTTTTTATATATTAAACTGTGATTTATACTACCTACTAATGCATGATTTTATTAATTGTTTAGCCATACTTGCTTTAATAAATTTATAATAATGATATGAAATATTATGTACAATATTTCATATCATTATTATAAATTCATATAGCCGTTTCTTTCCTATAAGAAAAATAAAGTTCTTTTATAAACATATTTATATAAAAAAATGTGTAAAGCCTATTTAAATATCAGCACTATTTGAATGTTTTTTTATTTTTTTTTATTAAAATACTTAAGCACTACAGACTCTCGGTCTGGTATCCTTTTTTCTTTAATATGATTTGATTATAATTTTTAAATTACATTTTATTATTTAAATAATCTATCTTCAAATATAACTTCGAAAAGATAAAACACCTACGTAATACGTATTTTAATGAAAACTTTCGTTTCACCACTTGTTATCCTAAATTAGTTAGACTGAAACTTTTTATTGTTTTTTAACAATTGTCAGTCTAAGTCGAGATTATTACTATTTTTAGTACTTACTTACAAAGTTTCTATAAGCTAAGATTCAATAATGGCCCTTTAATATATTACCTAACCTAATAAAACTCTATTCTTATGTTATTGTGTATGAGAAGAAAGTTTTTTTCTTTTTTTTTCGCTTCACGCTGTATCCCGCACACAGCAGGGTAGGCAGAGGGAACCTAGTGTTAAGACACTCCGTTCCCCACTTTCCGCCGAATTCGGAGGCGGAATGATAAGAAAGTTGAAGCTGACAAAATTAAATATTTACTTTCAACAGTGTTTTATAATACAATTTATGTAAATGTAAACTAAAATTTACCCACTACTTGTCACTGTATCTATCTTTAATAGAAAGCAAAATAAATTAGAAATTAACCAAAAGAAAAGAAAAAACCAATAACAATATTGTAATTGGGGCCATTCGTTGCGCAGTGGCACAAACGTTTGTCTTTAAACGACTGGTTGTGGGTTCGGTTCCCACTGGAGGAGGGGAAATATTTAATATTTCCATTTTCTTCGCTCTGGTGTCGAGGCAAAGCGTGGCGTTAAGTTCCACCCCTTAACACGCAATGCCTCCGAAATCGGCAGAAAGTGGGAAACGGAATGTTTTAACACTAGATTACCTCTGCCTACCCTGCAGTGTGCAGGATACAGCGTGAAGATAAAAAAAAAAATAACTTATATAAATACATATATGTACATTCAAACTAAGTTGTTTAAATATTCCTAAAATAGTTTGAATACATAGAAGTTTTGACACAAGATTATTGTTATGAATTTGCCATACCTATTGATATATTTAACAATACATTTAAGAGCTTGACACACGTTATATTGTATAGTAGAAAGAGTAATAAGCCTCGATACATCGTAGAGACCATCCATATGAATGAAGTACACCTACAGACGTATAGAAACGCGAAAGTTGCAACACACACACACACACACATACAAACACCCACATATATACACAAACGTACATATATAATATATGTACATACCCATACATAGATATTTGTATATGTACGTATCGCAACACACAACTTGGTCCCTATAATTTGACGAGACGTGCGAAAGAGATAACTTGACCTTGATATATGGAACCGTGCCACCGTGATGTGTGTGTATTGGATTGTACTAGGACTGCAGAAGTGCATAGAGGAATACTAAAAACGATGTTCTTTGAATATACACCGTATTATAATGTAAATAGAGTTAAAATTCAATTGCAGCTTTTCCAATAGGCAAGAAGTAGTCCAGAACGTTAGAACAATTAATTTTCAACCTTATTTTTTAAGAGTTAGAGGTTATTTCACATTTTTCTATTTCATTATGAATGTAGATTCAATTTTCACCTGTGCCTGTATAACATACATGAATATTTCCCACTTTGCTAGTAAGTCATAAAAATGGTTGGATCGTAAGTCGTCCGGGCTTGAGATTCCTAGCCATTTTATCGCTTGTCAAGCATTTACTGTTTCGCAGTATTAAACGTTATTGATGGCATATCGAGGTTTGCTTTAGAAGTAAAAAAAATATTTTACGATTGCTTTATTTTTTTTTATAATATTACTTGGAACAAATATTGAAGGCACAATTAAGATGATGATTTATTTAATTATAGGCATTAGTTTTATATTAGTTATTGAAAGACCGATGGAATATTATTATACATATTTGCATCTATTATTATTATTTACACTATAGGCAATCATGACATGTTAATGTAATGTAATGTACATGTCTTATTGTAAGCAGGATTAGTCTGGGGTTAGATGCTCAATCGAGGGGATACTGATAGGTACATTACTTTTTCGAATATAATTTCGAAGTTGGGTGGAAAACGGGAAACGGAGTAAGCTTATTAATGAACTTCCTGTACAGGAAAAAGAATTAACATTCAGTTTTTACGCTGTTAACTTTTTTATCTATAACTTGGGTTTAAATAACGTGGCTTTACTTTCTGCCATTTAACTTACGAATACAAACAAATAATCCTAATGTATAGAAAGTAAATTGCAAAGTCTTCAAGGATGGAGAATTCAGTCATTAAATCACTTAAAAAACCTCTAATTCATTACTCAAAAATGCCTTTTGTTTTATCAAAGCGAAAAAATACCACGTTATTTTCTTCTTTTTTTCGCATTACCACAGATTAATCAGAGAGAACTCAGTATCAAAACGTTCCGTTCTCCACTTCTCGCTCATATTCAACTTATTAAATGGCTTTAAATAGAAACACTGATATATAAAATACAATTTGCAAAACTTTAGGTCTTGGTATCAGATGTTAAATTCTATTCAAACTAAATTTAGGTCAAGTTCTGGTAACCTTATAATATTCTCAGAATTCGAAACCAAACTTTATACATAAAATGACAGTAATTTCACTTTAAAGATGTACAAGCTCCGCTACCGACGGAAGCGTTCAATAAATAAATAAAAATGTTGTAATTTAATTTATCGGTCGGATATCCGCCGTTTACTTATAAATTGACTTTTTTTTATATAAACTTTTTCTTTTAAATATATATGCTTTATTTAGTCGACGTATTCATATCTTTCTTTTATTAAATTGTTTATATTTAAGAGTATATATAATATTGGTTTGTTTTTGTTTTTTAATAGCAGCTTCATGCCTTTTTATCATATAGCAAGGTAGTCAGAGAGAACCTAATGTCATCATACTCCATTCTCCACTTTTGCCTTATATTGAAATATTGCGTATTGAGTGACGAAAACTTAACGCCACGTTTTATCTTGAGAAATGAAAATAATATAACCATAATCATTACCCTGAGCGGGAATTGAACTCATAACCATAGAGTTAAAAGTCTACCCCACTGTGCCGTAATGACCTCTGTTCAATATTAATTACGTCTTTTTCTAATTTATTTATCATTTAAAGCTTATAATTTGACGGATGTATAAAGTTACCAAGACGGACATTTTGTTCTGAACTGTAAACGAACTTGAACTTTTCCTATTCTATTTCTTTAATATTCAATTACAATATTATCCTCATTTTAATGATTTCACTTAACGAGAAGAACCTATCGTAAAAAAGCAATATAATTTAACTTCTTAAGACTGTATAATGAAATAAATTTCCATACTTTTTGTATGCCGGTATGACTTCAGTCTTTAGTTAAGTGTAACTAATAAAAAATAATATGTGCGTTTGGGTAAAGTCCAAATATACTTATTTTTTTGTAAGTTAACTGGCAACTTATTTCATATGTTGTTTGTTTTTTTAAGTATTGCTATCACTTTGGAGTGTCTTAACAAGTAAGTATAATCTTACACCCGTGAATTATATTAACACGTGAAGTAAGCATTAGCCACTATTATTTGAAAATTATGCGTATCGAGGTGTACGAGATTAGGCATAAAAATAGCTTTAAGCTCTTTCCCATACAACAAGGTACGGAGAGAGAACGTATGTTTAATACACTCCGTTCTCTACTTTCCGCTCAAAAAACATTGTGTTGAGTTGAAATTCAACGCTGCGCTTGGACTCGAAGAAAAGGGAAGAAAAATGTTTTTTTTTTTAACTTTCCGCTTTTCCCACATAGCTGTGTAGTCAAAGGGGGCCTAGTCTTAAGACATTTGTCCTACATTTGCCACCAGAAATTGAGACATTGCGTGCTAAGTGGTGAAACCCAAACCCGCGCTTTGTCTCAGGTACCAGAGTAAAGAAATTAAAATTTTAAATATAATTATTCCCTAAGTGGGAATCGAACCCACAATCATAGCGTATATGTTTGGAATAGTTAAAGTTTAACGTTCAAGAAATTCAGAAAACTAATAGGGTTTTATAATATTATGCATACATTAGAAACATATCGAATCAATAAAATAAATAATATACGAGTACATAGTATATGGCATCAGTCATGGCGTAGTGGCAGAAATAGTGATAGTGGTCGCGAGCCAGTCGGAGAACGAATCTCCTACCACCAAACTACACTGTAAAGCAACTGGTTGTGGGTTCGATTCCCGCTCGTAGAGTGGAAATATTTTATATTTCATCTACTTAACTCTGGTATCAGCGGCAAAGCGCGGCGTTATGTTCCGCCACTTAACACGCAATGCCTCCGAATTCGGCGGAAAGTGGGAAACGGAATGTCTTAACATTAAGTTGCTTTTGCCTACCCTGTTATGTGTGTGGGATACAGCGTGAAGCTAAAAAAATCAAAGTGTACATCTAGTACCATGTGTGTGACATACATTTGCGTATACAATAGCATAGAGGTTGCTAAACTACGTATTTTACGCGTCAACCAGACTAATTATTATGCATATTTGTATATATTATTAAGAACTCTTTACTTAAGACCTTTATGGAGTAACGGAATAGCTTTGGCTTATAAGCCATAGAGTGTAGGTACCATTCCCACTCTCCAAAATGTTTATTTCTAATTTTGTTGTAATATTTTCCTTTCTACAATTTTTGTTTTCTATTCTTGTAAGACAAAATGTAATGTTATGTTCTGTTTCAAGATTTTTTATTCCATCTAGACTGTTGAATGGGAAGACAATGTAACACTTTAACTGTTTAAGCAATTTCATTATAAGTTTATAATTAACATTTATTTAACAACATGTGCGTAGGCGAACATAATACTTTGATTAACATTGCCAATTCTGATATTTCTTTCGGCTTCATGTTTTTTCCCGCAAAGCGGAGTAGTCGGACGGGGCGTAGTATCAAATTCCGTCCTTCACTTTCCGGCCAAACTGGCGACATTACGTGTTGCGTGGCGAAACACACAACGTACAGAGTGAAGAAATGAAAATGTAAATATAATCATTCCCTCAAATGGGACATTAAACCCACAACCGTCGAGTTTCAGTCAGAAGCTGTCCCACTGCGCTACGATAGCCTTGAAAATTATTATATACTCCGTATTTTATTGCGCAGCGCGATTTTGAGTCTTAGATTTAGACGGCAATGAGGCCAATTGGAGCCGGTCGTGGCGCAGTGGCACAGACGTGTGACTTCAAAAACGATTGGTTGTTGTGGGTTCGATCCCCATTCGAGGAGTGGAAATATTTAATATTTCCATTTTCTTCGCTCTGTTATCGAGGCAAAGCGCGGCGTTAAGTTCCGCCACTTAACTCGCAATGCCTCCGAATTCGGCGGAGAGTGAGGAACGGAGTTTTTTAACACTAGGTCCTGCTGCTGTGTGCGGGATGCAACGTAATAAGAAACAAATTAGACCAAAAGTGGGGAACGAAGTGCCTGACAGAAGAGCTCTTTCACCCTTCTTTGCGAAATAATGTGTGAAGCGGCTTTCAATTCCTTATTTAATCATAAAATATGTAAAAAAATCAATCATAAACTTAATGTAAGTACGACGTACAAAAAATACATTTTGAAATATTACTTCATTTACCTAAAGTAAAGATAAAAACTGATAAGTAACATAATGTAACAAACAAAAAATAATAAATCGTATTTTAATTATAATAAAACACTTTATAAAATTATAAAAACATGAAGGGTTACATGTAAAGTCTAACTTTGATGTAACCGCCATTATTAATATTATAGAGACCATCGTAGCGCAATGGAACAGCGTCTGACTGTTAACACGATGGTTATAGGTTCGTTCCCCATTTGGGGCAATGATTATATTTAAATTATTTCTATACCCTGACCTAGAATGCGAAAGACAAGTTACGTCACTTAACACGTAATGTCTTGAATTTGGGTGCAAAGTGGAAAACTTATTATGGAGTGTTTTGACACTAGATTCTTTCTGCCTACTTGTTATACTAGATAGGATATATGTATGTGAAGAGAAATCACTTTATATAAATTTAATATTTTTTGAAATAAATATTAATAAGTTCTTTTTGAAAAACAATTAAAGGACTCAGATAAAATAAAATGTATTTTTTTAAGATATTATATTTATATACTTAATTGAAATTTTACACATGTAGTATAAGTATACATACATATGTAAATAATAAATCTACAGTACATACTAATTACTTATTATTATAAAATTCACAAGTGTCGAATTACTATAGCTTGTTCTTAACCCACATATAAATATATTTTAAATTATTATTTAATTGAACCAGTTTGGTTTATATTAAAGGTAGCTTTCTTATTAATACATTAGTTTACAAAATTTTATACAGTTTAATCTTCTAAAACACAACTAAAATATTCCTTCAACTGAAATGGCGAAGCTAATCAGTTAGAGGCGGAGACATTTTATTTCTGGAATAAGGAAATCAACATTTTCCTAGAATCAATAAAATCAAGTAACATTATTATTAATGCTTTTTGTACATTTTAATGATTAAGCTAATATCATATTTTTCCCGCATAGTAGGTATAGTAGTAGGATAGACAGAGAGAATCTAGTGTCAAGACACTCCGTCCTCCGCTTTCTGCTTGAAAGTCAGACATTGCGTGTTAAGTAGTAGAACTCAACGCCAAGCTTTGTCTTAGATACCAGAGGAAAGAAACGAAAATAATAATAAAATAATTCAGAGTGGGAATCGAACCCAAATCGATCGCGTTTACAATCACATACTGTCCTACTACGCCACGACAGTACTAATACGTTAATAATATTAACAATAACATTCCTAATACTGAAAAGCACGAAGAACGTTTGAATTTTAAACAAAAACTCTATATAAATCGACAATCGCTTATCCGCTACCATTTTTTCGTCCATCACAATGTTTCAATTCAATATTATCAAACCTCCTTCATATATATGCTGCCTTAGTAACATGCTGAACTAATATTGTACCACAGAGCCTACTTGTATCCCGTTTTCACATACGAGCGTAGAGTTCACTGGAGAGAGACATGTGTCAATGACTTAGCGTCTTCTATCTCGCTCTAACATATCTATTTGTTCCTAAGTGTGAGTGAAACGGGGCGGTCATAGAAAAACTCTATGTGTACGTGAGATCTGGACGTGGATGTGTACATACGGTTCGCTAAACTAGAACTGCTGGTGACTTCTTATATCCTAGTACTTTCTAAGAACATCTAATGCTTGGTAGGTATTCTAATACTCGGGTGTTAGATGACGTTTGCTTAGATTGTCAATTGAATTTGACGGATACAGATGATATGTGACATTTTAGATTTTTTTTTATTATTTTAAATGTGATTAGTTATTTTGGTATTAGAAATATATGTAATCAAAATTTGTTAAATATGTTTTTTTTTTTCTTGTAAAATTAAAAAAAACTAGAGACAGTGACTTTATCGCCTTCTGCCTAATATATAAATATATTCATAGATCCTATACACTTAAAATAATTATTTGTTTTATAATTAATCAATATTATAATTATATCTTATTAGTTTTATATATAAATTAATATTATATCTTTGTATGTGAGTGACATATTAATTAATTAATGTCATGTATCTGTATTGGAGTCTAAATTAACATCATCTGATTAGTATTCTAATATTTAACTTTGAATAACTTTAATACTAATTCTATGATATTTCTTTAACTCATGTAGTCTATAATAATTAATAAAAATCAAAATATATTATGTCATTTCTATATATTTAATATTTGAATAATAATTTTATTCTAAATATGATAAGTGCTTCAGTAATTATGCAATAATGTACAATTGTAATTAACTTTTGTGTAAATAAAAAAGTTTGTAAAAGTTCTAGACTCAAAACTATTATCAAATAAATATTTGAACTAAATATTTATTTTTGTTTCACTGACGTAAAACACAGCGTTGTCTCGCCAACCTTTTACGAAAAACTCTTTTTAGAAGTATATAACTTTTTGTTAAGCATTTATTCTGAAAAATTCACAATTAAAACTTTCATTATTAATAAAATTATTGATTTCAACTTCTAAATTAGATTGACTTAGAAAAGTTAGAACAAGGTAAATTATTCTTTTAACACAATATAAGAGCACTTAAAGTTGTCCTAATTATATTTAGTTGGCCGAAATTGTAGACATTGTAGTACCGTTTCTCAGAAACAAGTTAATTAGCACTAAGTAACTTCAAGATAAGAGAAGATTTGTATTAATTCTACTGATAACACTAAAATCACTGCAAAGGCTAAATGTTTTGTATTTTTATTTTAAATAAGTTGTTTATGTTGAATATATAAAAGGATTTATTTATTTAAAATCAATAATAATTTTGGAAAAATGTACCTACATTTTGCTGCCTTTGGAAAGGAAAATTTATTCATCTTTCCTTCAGAGACTTTATATTTTACATAAAAAATATAATTATGAAAACTATTTCAGATACAATTGAAAATTACTATTTATTTTACGAAAGAATTTTTAATATTTTTTTTTATTTTCTATAAATTTTAGTAAAAGAAGAAAAATAAATTTATCTGCAACATATTTTTGATGCTATCACGGGCATTTGGGACGTAATAATAGATGATTGTAGTTTCTAATCCCTCTGGCGGGAATGTTAAAAATGCTGCTTTGAGCTGCTCTACTCAACAAGCAATCTATTACATTACACAAGTATTATATAAATTTATATATCTCTATTTATTTATTTATTTATATCGCCGCAGTGGGACAGAATCTGACTGTAAAGCGATGTTAGTGAGTTCGATTCGCGCTTGGGAAATGATTAGGTATTTTTAAATTTTTATTTCTTTGCTCAGGTACCAAAGACAAAGCAGTTCCGCTACTCAACAGACAATGTTTCCATTTCGGAAAATGGAAGACGGAAGATTTTTACATTAGGATCTCTTGACTATTCGGCTTTGCGACAAAAGTGTTCTTTCTTATTTTATTTATTAGGGACAACGCGGTTTAATCGTATTTTAATTATAATAAAACTCTATATAAAATTATAAAAACATAGGGGATTATAATATGCGCAGTTTACTCTAGCTTTGATGTAACCGTCGTTATTAATATGATAGAGACTATCGTAGCGAAGTAGGACAACGCCTGACTTAAATCACAATTGGTTGTAGGTTTGATACAAACTCGGCGGAATAATTAAACTTATTTCAATTATTTCCATTTTCCCGCACTTAACAAGCAATATCTCGATTTAAGACTGAAAGAGACTCTCTGACTATATTGCTATGCGGAGAACAACGTGAAGCTTTAAAATAAGTGATAATAAATAAAAGTAAGCAGCTTCACTCCTTTTTCCGCAAAACAGGATAGTCAGAGAGAGCTTAGTGTCAAAATACTTCGTTTTCCACTTTCCACCCCGTAAATGGCGGCGTTGAGTTACGCCACTGAATACATAATGGATAAAAGCAAAGATACTAAATTTAAAAACAAGTTTTACTTACTTAATGCGAGGCATCCTGCAAAAATCCAAACGGCAAAAATCATTGTATATTGTTTCATTGAATTGTAGTATAGAATATATAACGCCTACGTCGCTTCATTGGTCCTCTGTCAAACAACATCACAAAGCAAAAATCTTCATCACTTAAGCACTTTACACTGTAACTTTGAATTTCACTTTAACACACTTTGCAATGTATGTTTAATTTAAAATACTCCAAAAACTGTACTCCACTATTGTTTTGTATAATCTGAAACAAAAATATGAAATAAGTAAATATTTTTCATAATATAAAAGATTTTTTTTTATAGTAAATATATTTAAAATATTAATATTTTTAAAACGACTTTGTATTGAATAAGTTACACTACTTGTAAGTACATTATGCCCATAATATTATGTAAAACATATGTAGAGAACATTATGATTTCTCTGTTTACCTATGAGCCTACCTAAGTAGGTATTTATTGTAGTTTTTTTTTAGTTATTAATTCCTGTATAATAATAATAGGGATGTTTATTTTTTTCAAGTACATTTAAATATACTTAACTTTTGAAATATACTCGTAAATATATTATTAAAATGGAAATATATGAAAGTAAAATAAATGACTCCCATGGAACAGTGTTTTATTATAATCGTGATTGTTTGTGGGTTCGATTCCCGAACAGAGGAATTATCAAAATTTAATATTTTCTTTTCTACGCTCCGGTGGTGAATAAGACAAAATGCGTAGGCATCCTCTCAACACGCAATATGAGGAATTCTAGCAGAAAGCGGAGAACAGAGTGTCTTGACACTAAGTTCTCTCTACCAACGTAAAAGTACGTAAAAAAATGAATGAATTGAAGGAATGCAGTACCAACGATATCTGACCAGGTTGCGGTAAACCTCGTACTTTCACATGTTCATTAGAAATCATTTCTATTGAAGCGGCTGACACGTTAAAAACTATTACATATCCTAGATCTGATGACATTTATGTTAGATTAACGAGTTGGCTTGCCTTGGCCGGGTGTAAAAACAATTAATCTTTATAATTTAGTTTACCATTAGCTTTTTAATTATGCTTAGTATTTTTTTTAGTAATTAATTAACTAATATTAATAATATTTAAAAAAAACGCATATTTTAAGTTAAATTTGTAAAAAAGGTTTTTGTTATTACTTTTGACAGAAATATAATTATTAATCATTACTTTTGACATAAATATAAGTAGATATTAAACTTTAAAATTTTATATGGATTTGGTATTTTTGGGGACCACACTATTCTTTAACTTTTATATGGTATTTTACTTATTATTTATTTTACTAGTTTAATAGTAGAAAATATTACTACGCCTTTTCAACCTATATACCTATGACATATATATACAAAAAAGTATATATATGTCAAACTCATAGTGGGCTACGTATTACTTACAAAACTAAGTCTTCTTAAAAGATGTATTGATTTTCTCATATAATACATAATTTCTTGAAAGAAATATGCCTAAATAAATAAAGAAATGATTGTGCGTACTGCCATACTCGTATATAACTAATAAGTAATTGTACATCAAATTACATGGTGATTTATTATTTATTATCCAATTATTAGCATGAAAATGCCACTATCCATCACTGTTAGTGTATCGACATCGTTTATCTTGTGCCATAGAAATATTACGTTTAATATACTTCCTGTACAACGGAAAATGACTTTTGATTTATAAAGGATGGGAATCATTAATACATTTTATTGTATGATTAGCTTTAGATTTAATTTGATCGATTTATTTAAATTATTCATTCATGTCCGCTCTATTAAGATCACGAAGCGTGGCGTTAAGTTCCGCCATTAGATGCACAATATCTCGATTTCATACTACTATTTCTAAAAATAACATTGTTGTTACCTCTTAGTAAAATAAGTACAGAGGAAAGTTTTAATGACATACGGAACTTAACTGAATGAAAAACCGAACATATTTTAAGGTGTATTTAAAAAATATATATTAACATTAAAAAAAAAAAACATTTACGTAAATACTGTATGAAAATATAAAAGAGAAAAAAAAAACAGTTATTAATTAGAAACATAGTTTCTTTCAAACAATGAACGAAACTCTAGCGGTCCACTTGACCACAAGCATTAGAGCGTGCCGTACTGCTTTCTCTTAAGATACGATGATATCTTATATTTTTGTCAATTTCACATTGAATAATACGTATTTTTAGCTGATCTTCTTTCGTTTTATTATTATTCTAGTTTAACGATCTATAATAATAATGAATTGACATGAATAACGCTTAAGTATTATAAGAAAGTACGGTACTTTGGATGAATTTTCGGTCAAGTGCGTATCGTTTATGAGTAAGGAGTATTTCGTTTATTTTTTTTTTAATTTGTATTTTAGTTGGAATCCTCGCGCGGAATTAAATTTGATATATAAATTTAAATTTACATTAATTTTATTATATTAAATTTGTTGTGTAAAAAGTATATGCATAATTTTAACAATCTCTTATACTCGATTGTTACTTTAATAGTAGGTACATTGGGAGAAAATATGTCTATATACTGTTACATCACATGCCCAAACAAAAAAACTGAAGAACACTCCTATCTATATATTTTTGGAAATGCGGAAAGGCACAATCTTTGATTACTGAAGTAGAAATATAAAGTGACACACATTGCTGAGGCTACGTATTTATGCGTTAACGGGTCTGCTAGTAATAAATAACTTTGTCTATATGTTACAGGGGTTTCGTGTAGATTTTCGATTTCGTGAAAGTATTTAAAATAGATACATCTATTTGAAAGAAGAAAAAAATATACGTTTTTAACATTTTTTTAAGTATTCTTCACAAAAACATTTTTAGGAGCGAGATTCGAATCCTTGCCTTTTGAAACAGTTAAATTTTACAAATTTCTGCTACCCAAATTTTATTCCAGGAACAATCGTTTGGCAAAAGAGAATGTTACTTAACAAATATTTTAACATTTTTTTAAAATGTTATTTAATCAGGAAATCTAAAAAAAATCTTAAAATGTTTTTTTTTTAAATAGAGGTTCAGAAAGCAATTTTTTAAGGAAGTTTTTATATTATTAAAGGTAAGTGCTGAAATATATCATAAAATTTTTTTCGTTGCACAAATTCTGCAAGATTTTAACGAACAAAGCTTTGTACGTCATTTGTACTTGTCTTGGTCACGCCATAACTTTAGAATGACTTTATTCTTATACTTTACAGATGGCTCTTACGAAATTAAAATGGAAAATTGCGCAGGTGCAATTTTTTTTAGGCAGGTAAATGTATTTTAAAAAATAATAATGTTTATTAAATATTTTATTTTTGAAATTTGTACGCTCGGGACATGAAAACGTGTTTACAAGTCATATAAAATTACAGATACGGTGAGATTCGAACCTGCGCCTCTTCGAAACTGCATTTTATAATGCATGGCTTACCGATAACAGCTCTGTTTTTAGAAACGCTTTAACTTAGGTACCAGAGCAAAGAAATAAAAATTTTATTTCCCCGAGAGGAAATCTATTAAATATATTTTATTTTAACTATTTATATTTACTAAAGTAATGGATTATATAAGTCTTGACAACATTAGATAAAATAAATTTATACAAAGTATACTTTTCTTAAGTATGGTATATCGTTTCACAGTTTAGTAAGTACATACTCAACAGAAATGAAGAAAATTAAATAACTCTTGTCCATTTATTTGTTTCTGAACTTTGTTGTAAATTGATCTGCAACCTAACAAAACAAAGTGTTAGATAATAAATTGGAAGTCCTTGTAATAAAACTTCTTTCCACGTGGAGGGTCTTTTATTTCGTTAAATAAAAAGGTTAAAGTTGATGCTATTATGGTGCAGTGAGTCTGATCAAATGATTGATTGATTGTGGGTTCGATCCTTATTTGTGGAAATTATTATTATTAAAATTTGGGCAAAGAAGAAGAAAGTGCAAAAGAGAGTGTCTCACACTAGTTTCTCTGTGCCTGCGCTACAATGCAAGAAAATCACGAAGCTGAAAAAAGTTTAACTTCACGCTGCTGCATCCCGCACACAGCAGGGTAGGCAGAGGGAACCTAGTGTTAAGACACTCCGTTCCCCACTTTCCGCCGAATTGGAGGAGGCTTGCGTGTTAAGTGGCGGAACTTAACGCCGCGCTTTACCTCGACACCAGAGCGAAGGAAACGGAAATATAATTTCCACTCCTCGAGTGGGCATCGAACCCACAACCAGTCGTTTACAGTCACACGCTTGTGCCACTGGGCCACGACTGGCCACAAAAAAGTTTAAAGCAAATTTCATAAGGTATAAAAATTTAGTACATTTAGTAGATCGATATTTTCTTTTGAAAACGGTAACGGAAATGTGTTTTTGAGATCATAATAGATCAGTAGTTCTTCAATTAACTCAGAAATTGGATAAGCCTATTTACTCTCAATCTAATTAAATCTTAATGATCGTTTCCATGGTTCAGAAGCCACGTTAAATAATTGCGGTCATTGATTCAACATCAGCGACGGTCAGCTAAAGCCCTTTATAACTTAGAATCTAATCTAACTGCAAATAATAAAAGAAACCCACTCTTTGGGTCTCGAAGGTCAGATGGCTGCCATTTTTTACCGAATAAAAAACTACGAAAAATGTTAAGGGCACAGTGGAAAAAGATAAGGAAGACAAATATTTTATGTTGTTTCACGCAGACTTTACTTATTAAATGTATATTTAGATAGAAGCGATATACATATACTTATATAACGTAAATACTACTAGCGACTTGCTTCAGTTAAACAGTTTATATTTTTCATCCCTTATTTCAGTCCCTTAGGGGTTGATTTAAAAAAACAAATAAGTAGCTTATTTTTAGCCTTGTATCTTTAACTATTTTTAATCCGAATTTCATCCAAATCAGTTCGCTAGATTAGCTGTGAAAGCGCCTCAAATAGATATTGTCCCCTTGACGTGACTCTAGATTTTCTACTTTGTCTCACAAAACATGCATTACCTTAATATTTATGAATTTAGTGTATCTAAAAATATATTAACATTCTGCAAGGAGACCGGCATTTCTTAATACTAGGTTTCTAGGTTAGGCAGTAGCCTAACTTTGTAAGAACGGGAGATGGAGGAGGAGGGCGACACGAATATTAAAAGATTTGGTACCAATAAAATTGTAATCCCTGTGACAATTAATTTGTCGCTGCTGCCGCCGTAATATTAAAAAGTTACATAAATATTTTATTTCTTTACTTTAATTTTCGTATATAAATAATATAATACCTAGTCTAAAATAACATTGAAGATTTTCCTCTATTTCGTCAAGAAAAAATAATATGAATGCCTATTACTTAGGTTTTGTCGTCTCTTATTTTTTTTCTGTTTAATATGTGATCTACACGGTAAGCTTAGTATAAGTAAAAGTAATATTCTTATTTTTTATATGAAGAACATGCTTATTCAATCTG
Organism: Dryas iulia moderata; assembly: GCA_019049465.1. Lineage (NCBI taxonomy): Eukaryota > Metazoa > Arthropoda > Insecta > Lepidoptera > Nymphalidae > Dryas > Dryas iulia. The sequence continues at coordinate 5,816,741 of CM032424.1, read as the reverse complement.
ATATATCTAATGAAATTGCTCAATTGAAACGAGCACAATGTATTATTGTACATTTAAGCCTTGTACAATATGATGAATTATTATTGTGAATAACTTATATATCTAAAGTAAGTATAGGTGATTATAAGAATAACATAATTCAAATGGAATAGTCATATATGGTCATATATGGTTTGGCGCCAGTCGTGACGTAGTGGCACAAACGTGTGACTGTAAACGACTGGTCATGGGTTCGATTCCCACTCGAGGAGTGGAAATATTTATTATTTCCATTTTCTTCGGTCTGGTATCGAGGCAAAGCGCGGCGTTAAGTTCCTTCACTTAACACGTAATGCGTCCGAATTTGGCGCAAAATGGGGTACAGATGTCTTGATACCTTCTGACTACCCTGTAGTCAGAGAGTATCAAGACATTCTTCACTTTCCGCCTGAAATCGAAATATTATGTGTTGAATGGCGGAACTTAACACTGCACTTTCTTTCGGTACCAGGGCGAACAAATGAAAATAATATATAAACATTTCCCCAAATGTGATGAACCCACTACCATCTCGGTCACACTAAACTGCACCACAACGGCCTTAACTATGACATGACGCAATAATTTCTATTCAATACCCAAAAGTAGCTTGAAATAGATTTCCAAGACTTGTTTATATCATCTGTCTTAGTAAGAAGCGAAACTAATCAGAGCAGTATTCTACTATAGATTCTTAATGGTTTCATTAAAAATGTGTTTCGAATTCCAAATTCATTGATTTACACATCAATTTCAACTTTTTGAAATCTAAATTGATTCTTTTTATTTAAATTCATTGTCATTTTGAAGGATATTAAGGATTCAATTAGCCACCTCAGGATATTTCACAGGATCACAGAATTTAACTATATACGCGATGATTGTGGGTGTTGGGAATTATATTTAAATTATTCGTTTCTCCACTTAGATGACAAATGTAATAATATTCTCAGATTTCAGCAGTATCTTCACTTATGAGGAGTGTCTTCACACTATTTTCTCTCTCTATGAGGCTAATGAATACGATACATCGGAAACTCAGGAAGCTATTTAATACATAATTAAAGAAATTAGGAGTCTTTACATAGTATAAAGCAAAGTCGCTTACCGCATCTGTCTGTATGTATGTATGTATGTATGCTTAGATCTCCAAAACTATGCAACAGACGTTGATGCGGTTTCTTTTTATTGATACAATGATTCAAAATAAAGGTTTATTATGTATAACACATGCATAATATTGTAGAGAAACACTGATAATTTTAGAGGTTTCCAATGTGTTGTCGGTGCGGTGGCGCGTGCCTATAGTAAAATAGTTGTTTCATATATTTATAAAAGTTAATATTTTTATAATTTAATTAATCTTAAATATAATTTAGTTATTATTTTATCATATGGCATATTAGCGTAAAGAAGTAAAACTATAATTTACAATACCGTTGTTATTAAGTACGACTACGTTTATAAGGAAACATCTTATTTTTACATAATACTGATTGTATAATCATCTAAGCCTTTATATTATAATTATAAAAAAAGTAAAAAACCGTAAGATATCGTTGTAACAAAAAACGATGAATACGCAATAAATCTTCTTTCGTAAATCCGTGCAAAATGTCTGTGATAAAGATGCTTAAAGGGATTGATGTTTAGGCAGTGGTTAATATAGGTACTTACACTTTAAATGTTTTATAATAAAGTATGAATGTATGGAGTAAATTTCACTCGTTTCGTTATAGGTAGAATATTTCTATAGGGACCAGTCGTGGCGCAGTGGCACAAGCGTGTGACTGTAAACGACTGGTTGTGGGTTCGATTCCCCCTCGATCAGTGGAAATATTTATTATTTCCATTTCTTCGCTCTGGTATCAGAGGTGTGCGAAAGCGCGGTGCAAAGAAAGTGGGGAACGGAGTGTCTTTACACTACCTCCGGTTCCCTCTGCCTACCCTGCTGTGTCCGGGATAAAGTGTGAAGCATAAAAAAATATATGGGAATCTATGGTAGTATATAGACAATGTGCGGAGTTAGATTCTGATACTCAATATACATTATGATTCAAATATGTAGGCGAAAAGTGTAGAATGGAGTCTTGCAACTAGGATATCTTTTACAATGCCCTGTATAAAGTTTGTAAATATCGTGAATAGTAAAAAAATCGAAAGATAACTCACAACTTTTTTGCTTATACTGCATGATAACTTAAAAACAAAAAAGGAAAAAATATAATTATATTGATATTAAATCGATTATCGCAATTTTCTTAAACAAACTTACATAAATAAAACAAAACTCCGTATGTAATATGTAAAAACAGACCTTTTCTTTGAGACTGTCGACTTATTTGAATGTAACGATGCCTAGATCTTGCCCCTATTTATCTTGGTACAAATCCAAAGTAATATGTAAAATATAACCATTTCTGAACGTATCTGCGGCAAGTTGTAGGGAGTTCCTACATAATACAATATTATGTAGTCAGTCTCAGGATATCGCATCCACTTACTGATAACGGATATTATAATGTCAATCTAACCATTCAACTTCAAATCAATAGTATTCTACTGTTCATGTTAGATGTTATATGATGTTATATAACTTAATGTGACATGTTGTCGGAAGCTTTCATCTAAATATTAAGGAATTAAAAATAACTAAATTTTTTTTTTTTTGCAGTTTCGCTCTTTTTCCTGTATAGCAGTGAAGTCAGAGAGAGCCAGAAACGAGACACTCCGTTAACCACTTTCCGTCCGAATTTGAGACATTCTCTTAGTTGCTAGAGTAGAGAAATGAAAATAGTAAATTTGATTGTTTAAAATCATTAAAGTATTTACTATTTTAAACGACTATTAGGTATAAAGTTTTAAAATCATTTCAAAGATACCTACAATATTTACCTTTTGAAGTCACAAAGCGTGAGAACACAAGTTGAGGTCCAAGATGAAACATCTCAACTATTTGAGCGACCCAGCCCTTCGGTTTTTATCTTTGATGTGGTGTAAAATAATAATTAAACTCCATAAAACGGTATACTGTGATATAATTTTACGATATTTTTATAGCTGCGCAACAAAATTGCCAGCGTAAAAACTCAGTAACTTTTTTATGATTTTTAATGTCCATATTTATAAACGTATTGAAAAAAGTAATATCGTGAAAAAATGTACTTGTAATTTGATTCTATAACAATGAAAAGCTGAAGTTAGCCTCATATTGTACTAATTTTTATTTGATTACAGTAAATATTATGAAACTCTATGGCTATTTTTTTAGTCTAGAAATAAGTTTATTACTTACTATAATATATCTCTGCGAAAAAGTAACTTTTGAAAGAACGGGAAAATAGCTGGAAAGTGGACAATGAAATACCGTAAGACTTAATCACTATTATATTAATTAATATTAGGTTTGGTTACCAGTAGTGAGGGGTGTTTCATTAAAGGTAACACTTATATATTTCTATAACCTACCGTAACCAGGTCATTAACTTATATATATGTGTAAACTATGTATATGTTTTTAGTGTAATCCTCGTTGGTTTCAAAATATAGATGGTCAAAATACATAATTTTCTTATTTATAAAAAGTCCAGTCACCAGTTGGGTTAGTCGTGGCGCAGAAGCACAAAGTGTGACTGTAAAGCGACTGGTTGTGAGTTTGATTTCCACTTGAAGAGTGGAAATATTTAATATTTCCATTTTCTTCGCTCTAGTATCGAGGCAAAGCACGGCGTTAAGTTCCGCTACTTAACACGCAATGCCTTCTAATTCGGCGGAGAGTGGGGAATGGAGTGTTTTTACACTAGTTTCCATCTGGTCACACAGCAGGGTATGCTGTGTGCAGAATACAGCGTGAACCTAAAAAAGTGTATTCGAACTAAACAGTTTACATAATATAATATTGATTCGATGACCCAATGGAATAAGATATAAGGAATATTCGCCAATACTGTTTACTCCTTAAAAAGTGTGAAAAGACAAAGTTCTACGATATGGTCTATATTTTACTTTAAATATATATGACTATTTATATTAGAATATATAATAGAGTACTATAACGTAAACCGCCTTCTTAGTAATACTAAGCCTGTTTAGCGTATATTATGTACATGGAGCAGTAGCGATGATATGTAGTGAAGTATGTGTGAAATAAGGCATAGTTCAAGTTTATATGGAACAGAAACTGTCGAAGAAGCTAGTATCAACCATGAGAATGCATTACACAACCTATTGAATTAATATTACATTATAATATGAACACAACATATAAGACATGTACAAAACTGCATACACGTTACCAGCTGAACGCCCATTTTACATATAAAAGATATGGCAAAACCTAGTATCAAGACACTCTTTTCTCTACTTTTCGGCCGAATCCGAAACGTTGCATGATTAGGTGGCGTAACTCAACCTCTATAGTGTTGTCAGTACCAGATCAGAGAAACAAAAAAATAACTTAAATATAGGTATCCGAGCAGATTTTTTTTAAAGCTTCACGCTGTATCCCGCACAAGGCAGGGTAGGCAGAGGGACCTAGTGTTGTCTTGTCTGTTACGCTTTCACGGCTACACTGCATTTCCCAGCGAAAAAAAAAGAATGAAACTTTGGATGAAAAATCTAAACCGCTTGACCGATTTTAATAAATGTTGGCATAAAGAGAGTTGATAAAATGGAGCTAAGCTTAGGCTACTTTATTTTTTCAAAAATTTACCCCAAAGGGTTGCAATATTTTTTTTTTTTTTTTTTTTTTTTTTTTTTTCTCTGAGTTCATCTGCGATCAGTCCTAGACTATGAGCAGATCTGTTGATGTAGACTTATTGGCGTTTCGAGGAACCTCCCCAGCGGGAAGCTCTACTCGTATTTTACCATCTAGCACCTAGTGCCTGTATGTCGTGACGTTTGAGGCGTTTACTATAATTGATAGTCGTAAGGTTTGTGGCTAGTTCATTCGGGTGATTGCTGAGCCGATTTTTGTACATGATGGTGGAGCTTTTTATCTCTTCTTTTACTGTTTTAATTTTTAGAATATTGTGTATTTCCGAGTTACTGACACCCCATGGGGCGTTCGTTAAGGTGCGTAAGATACAATTTTGTAATCTTTGGATGGTAGATATGCTGGAGATACACGCGCTCCCCCATAGTTGAATTCCATACATCCACATTTGCTTAAGGATCATTTTGTAGATAAGCAACTTGTTATGTACTGATAATTTGGAGTTGCGTGCCAGGAGCCAGTACATATTTCTATATCTGATGTTTATTTCATTGCGTTTTGCTTTAATGTGCTTCTGCCAGGTAAGTCTTCTATCTAGATGAAGATCAGGATATCTGACTGAATCAGTCTGAGGCAGCGCAGCATCACCCAGTTTTACAGGTGGGCAATTTCCTTTTCTTAACGTAAACGTTATGTGAGTAGATTTAGAGGCACTAGCTTTAATACGCCATTTTTTGAGCCAGTCATCCACTTTGCAGAGACCTGTTTGAAGGATATTTGATGCAGTTACAGGATTTCAACTGCTTGCCATTAGTGCTGTATCGTCGGCAAGGTAGCAGTAGTAATCTGCGGTGCCTCCGGGAGATCTGCTGTGTATAAGGTGTAGAGAAGTGGGCCAAGGACAGAGCACTGAGGAACTCCTGCCAATATATTGAACATATCAGATATCACTCCACTTTCTCGTACTTGGAACATTCGATTGGACAACTAGGAAGCCATCAGGTTGTAGTAGCTGTGTGGTAGAGTATTTTTTATAATAAAAAGCAAACCTTTATGCCACACCTTGTCGAATGCCTGTTCAATGTCTAGGAAAACGGCAGAGCAATACTCTTTTGCTTCTAAGGACTTCCTAATCTGTTCACACACCCGGTGTACCTGTTCAACAGTCGAGTGTTCTTGCCTGAAGCCAAATTGATGTTTAGGAATTACTCCATTTTCAGTCAGTATTGGTGCTATTCTACTTAGGAGTATTTTCTCAAACACTTTGGACAGTATAGGTGTGAGGCTTATAGGTCTATATGAAGTGACATCATCTGTAGGTTTGCCCGGCTTATGTATCATAGTTATAATTGACACTTTCCATATACGTGGGAAATATTGAACTCTAAATATGCTATTAAAGAGCGTAGTTATAAATGCTAGTGCTTTTTTTGGAAGTTGTGTTAGAATTTCCTTAGTAAGGAGATCGAAGCCTGGCGCTTTATGATTTTTTAGGCATCGTATATGGCTTGCTACTTCCTTTATAGTTACTGGTCTTGGTGGTGGAGATAATTGAAGATCTTGCTGAATTTGATTGTCAACCTCTTGCTCGTGTTCAGGAAAACAACTATCGTTTGGCTTAAAAACGTTTGCAAGGTGTTGCGCGAAGATGTTTGCCTTTTCCTTGCCAGTCTTAGCCCAACCTCCGTTGCCATTTCTCAGCGCCGGTTTGGTTTGTTGCGGCCTGTTGAGACTTTTGGTGAATTTCCACAGCGAGTACTCCGTGGAGGCTGTGGCCGTTAGATTTTGCAACTTGTTTTGAAGAGTGGAATTACTTACTTCATCTAGCATGTCTTTCAACTCTCTTATGGCTTTATTTAGGGACGTCTTGTCACATTTGTGTCTAGTTTGATGCCAGATTCTTCGCATTCTTCTCTTTTCTAGGACTTTACGTTTAATTTCAAGTGGAAGGTTTTTGGCTGAGATTATTTTGTTTTTCAGTGGAGTATTACTCCAGCATGCGTTTTGTATTAAGTTGGTAATATACTTTGTGGCATCTTCGATCTCAGCAGGTGATTTTAAGGATATCTGTAGTTGTATGTCCTCCTCCAACTGTTCCTTAAAGCCTAGCCAGTCAGTAAATTGATTATATAGTGTTTCTGGTTCGTCATAGAATATTACATTATTACTTATTGTTAGAAGTACTGGGGTGTGATCAGAACTACTGTCAAGGCAAGATTCAATTTTAAGATATTGCCTTGACAGTCCTTTTACAATAAAGAAATCCAATAAATCAGGTTTTCTCTTTTGATCAGTAGGCCAGTATGTTGGTTCACCAGTGGAGATCGTGTTAAAGTTATTCAAATCGACACAGGTCTTCAGCTGTCGGCCCCTCGTCGTGGTTAGTCTGGAACCCCAGTATGTATGTTTTGCGTTCCAGTCGCCTCCCACGATAAACTTATTTCCCAGTGTTGAGAAGAAGTCGTTGTACATCGAACTGTGTATTGTATGTTTCGGCGGTGAGTAAATTGCAGATATATAGAGTGGTCCTTCCTTACTTTCCGTAACAATGGTAGTTGCTTGAATTGGGCTTGTTTTATACCCGGGCAAGAGGTGGTGTTTGATATTTTTTCTGATAATAATAGCGGTTCCAGCATGACCAGTGCCATCAGGGTGGTGGGTGACATAGGTGTAACAGTCCTTGATTTTGATGTTACTTTTTTCCGTACAGTGCGCTTCAGCTATGAGGACGACGTCAAGGTTGTTGTTTACAATGAGTAGCTCCAACTCTGATTTATTTGGAGCCAAGCCGTTGATATTCCATGTTCCTATTCTTAGCATTGTTATTTTTTAATTCTGTCTAGTAGTGTGGTGATGAGACTCAGCAGAGTACCCATTTGTTGAAGGATGAGATCAAATTTCTCGGATTGTTTTATTATTAGATCTTCAATTTTTTTATTATTGTTGGTTTCAGTTGTAGGGTTGCCCATTTCATGTTTTGCTTTTTCTGCGTAAGAGGCACGCTCACTATCTTTTTCACGTCTTGATGTTTTCGTGGTTTCTTTTTGAGGCATATTTGTTTGGTTTTGAGCTGCCTTTCCTGGCATTCTTCTAGCTAGTATTGCTCTGTACACTTCACATCCTTTGTAATTAGCTGGGTGTGAACCTTCGCACAGGGCGCATACAGCTGGGGTCCGGCGATCTTTTTTGGGACACTCGGAAGTTTTGTGCCCTTGAGCACATTTTACGCATCGATATGGCCTCATGCAATAATTCTTCGAGTGGCCATACTGTTGGCATCTCTGGCACTGTGGTATTGTTGATCTCTTCTTGGGGTCCTCAATTACGATAGATTGGTGGTAAATATATTTAATATCTTTTACTGCTCCGTTATTTGGACCAGGAGCAATGTTGACAAAAAATGTTGTTGTTGGTTTCTTATCAGGACCGTATTTGGCGTTGATTATTTCGCCATAAACCTTATTTCCGGTCTTTTCTATTTCTTCTTCTATTGCACTAGTTGGAGTTGTGTGATGGAGATTTTTGATGACAACCCTGTAACAACGCTGCTCCTTTATGTTGAATGTGTGCCCTATCAGGCCCTTCTCTCTGACTATAGCAATAATTTTCTTATATGTTTCGATGTCCTTAGAGGAAATTCTTAGTTGGCTCCTATTTACGATTTTAAAGTTAAACTGCTCCTTATCAGCCACAGTTTCTATGAGCTCTGTTAACCCATTAACATCTTCGATTCCATATAGCAAAATGGGTGGTGGTTTGCTAGGACGTCTTTCTTTTATTTCCCTAGAATCTTCGACCTGGTCAATAGGTAGATTGTGGTAGCGATTTTGAATTTTTATTGCTTCTGGTGATGGTGACTGGGAAAGCTTTTTTCTTTTGTTTCTGGCTACAGGTACCCTTTGCCAGTTCGGAGGCATGGGGGTGACAATGTCTAAATCTAGTTCGGAGCTTTTTCCCAATGATTGACTTCTTGGTCTCACAAAAAGGCCTGGATGGAATGCCTGCTGTACTAATTTACGTCTTCCAGTAGTATTCGCTGAAGCAGAAGCCTGGTTACCCACATCTGCACAGCCTTCGGTAGCCAATTTCACACCGTGAGGCCCGGGTACCTCACGGCGCCGGGGGTTAGCCGGATCGCAGGACAAATCAATCTCATTAATTTCCATTTTCATTAAAAAGAGTTGGGAGAATACACATGGTGCTTTCCCAAGGCACCATGGCCGCACTTTTAGGGGGTATTTAGTTCCCCAAGGCCTGGGGCAGCCTGAACAGGATAGTTAACCGCCGCCCGTGACTCGGCGTCGTTACTCGTTTGGCACCACCCAGGGGACACGTGCAGGGTGGGTCTTGGAGAAGATGGTAAATCCTGCGGACGCGAGTAACAGAGTCCCAAAGGGTTGCAATATAACGAAGTAACGATAGTCGTGTAGTTCACGTGGCGAAACCGCGAGCGGGCCGCTAGTTTTAAAATAAAAAAAAAACTTAGTTTACCCATAAATGGTAAAATCCAATGTCGTATGGGGCATTTGAAATTGATTTAATAATTACGTTTTTTTTTTAAGGAAAAATGAGTTAAGGATGTATTGTAATCATCGATGGTAATTAAAATACAATTACGTTATCTCAGGTATTCTGTTATTATACACTTGTATCTCTAATTGATTTGACGAAGATGGACTTAACATAGCATTGTTAATGTTTTATTCAAAGTCGAATATTCTTCATATTTATGAAGAATAAATGATTGCTATATAGCGGTATATCGTATACCTACTTACTAATATATTTTATATCATAAAACCTGGAAACTATGATTTAATATTTTTACATAAAGTTTTAAATTTGTTGCCTTTCGAATATGTTTTAGGAAACTAGATTAGTGACACTAAACTAAATCTAGTTCTTCACATTTAGTTATTATACTAAGGAAGAATATATGACCAATCCAAAGTTCATAATATCTCAGCTCCTTTAAGATAATCCACGGCTTTGCCACTCAACACATACCCAGACAAATACGAGTATATGTATGGATGTTCAAGAAAAAGACGGAGATGAACGAACGAACGTACACATTTTAATATATCTAATGAATTGAGGCAACATATAGGTATTGAGGCAATATATAAAGATGATTCAAAAATAATCTTTAGGGGTCTGAAATAATTATGAAAATATCGACCCAATATAGAATCGCCCAAACGATCCTAACCTTAAATACATCTAGCAATCACTTTTTTATTAATAAATTAAAGCTTTAATGTACTATAATGCTAATATGTCATTGTCAATAACAAATCGAAGAACTGCTGATGTTTAATATTTATTTTACACAAAGAAAAATATACTCAAAAAGTTTGATGCAGTTATATTTATGTAGCTAGTAGTAGAAGTAGTAGAAGCAGTATAAGAGCAGAAGTAGTAGAAGCCGCGTGCGGATCGCTAGTTATTTCTATAAAAGTAACTATTATTTCTTATATCTTTACCTACAAAATGAAAAGGCTACGAAGGCGATGGCGTTTTGCACGTACACAATTTATAACCCGGATTTACTATTAGATTTTACGCCGAGTGGAATCGATTTCCCAAGAGACGTCATCCATCATAGGGTTAACGGCAAAAAATTATAAAACATACTTTTTTGGTTATACGTACTATATCTCTTAAATAGTTTTTTCTAAACAATATGATAATGTGGCACTGTATCTAAGGCAAATTATACGAAAGAGTTATGAATATATAAATATAGTAGTAATTATTTTCATTTCTATAGAAGTAATAAAATGGAGAACGAAGAAGTGTCATGAAAAAAGGTTCTCTCTAACTACCCTGCTATGCGCAAAAAAGCGTGAGTCTGTTATTTTCCTTTCTCCAGTCTGGTGAACTAAGTCTACTTGAGGCTTTTTCAATTGTCCTAAGTGTGGAATAACACTTTAAAAATGTTTAAAAGTATTTAATAAACAGCATTCTCTCTTGCCAAACGATTGTTCGTAGAATAATCTTTGGTTAGCAAATTTTGTAAAAATCGCTCTACAGAGATGTTAGCAACATAAATAAGTTATAATAAAGCGTATAAGACTTTCGACGCAGCGTGTAGTAGAACGCATGGCTCAGTGGTGAGAGCGCCTGAACGGTATTCAGTAAGCGCAGGTTCGAATCCCGCTGCGTTCATATTTTTATACGTTATCTAAATGTCTTTTTCTACTTGAGGCATTAAGTTCCGCAAGTCAACACGGAATCTAGAAAACGGAGTATTTTGATACTGGGTTCTCTCTGGTTTTACTGCTTTTCGAGAAAGCATGGAGCTGGTATAAAATAACTATAAAGTTAGTACTTATTGAACATAATAAAAATGTACATGTTCATAACATAATAAGAGTGGAAAAAAATCTTACGAGAAATACGTATGTGCTTTTGTATGATCACATTCAGAGTATAAGACTTCTTTGTCAAAAAGAAAAGACACTTAAAAGGGATATCTTAATATTCAAGGATTAACTCTGATTCGACAAACAGAGACCTAAATTAAATTAGTTCGTGGTTTTGCATAACATTACATTTTTAATATAATATTTCAAGTCTTGTTGAAACAGTTAAAGAATTTTACATTTTATCGCTTATTAGTTTTTAATACACTTTGTTACCTAAAGTTGCATTTTATACTGAAAAATTAAGTGCATTTCGTAGGTTTAATATAAAAATTTCTTAGCACACCTACAGTTGTAATATATGATGTATAATGCGATGCGATAATTGTTTTTATTGTGAGATAAGGAGGAAAAGAGAAGTCTCAAAGAGTCAAGCTCTTATCACGAGTAGCTAAAGATAGTTTAAAACGAACAAAAAACGGCCGACAGGGATTTCACTTAGCAGGGTATTCATAGAAAACCTAATGGAAGACCCTTCGTTTTCTATTTCCCGCCAAAGTTGAGACATTGTTTTAAGTAGCGGAATTTAAAGACGTGCTTTCTGTTTGTAATCAGAGCAGAGATTAAAATAATATATAATCTTTATCCCGAAAAGGAATCGAACCTACAGCCATCGCGTTTACGCTCTATCCAACAGCACCACGACGACCTGATGCTATGGTGTATTAGTAGCACAGAAATTTAAACCAAATATTTTTATTTTGCCAGAAAGAGGAAATTGAGGCTGGAGAAAATCACTACTTGTTTCACAAGCTTTCTCTCTTTCTTTAAAAGATAAAAAGCAGTTCACAACAGACAAACAAATCCTATTACATTATTATATCTAAGTAAACCGAAGAGCTTCCCAACAATATGTGCGTCAATATAAATAAAACATGAATATATTTATATAAAGAGCGTTTAACACACAATTACCGCCCAGTGGAATCCAGTTGCGAGTTTATTGAATAAAAAATATTCACCGTTAAGCAATAGAGCCTTAAAGAAGTCAATTGTTTTGTAATTACAAGCCTATGTACTGAATGTATTGGTTGAGGAAAAAGTTTAATTACTAGATTTAATGTCGTTATTATGTATTATTGAACGTTGATGTACTTTGTATATGTACTTTCAAGCTTTCGTAATTGAAAATTACTTAAAAATGATGTGAAGGCAAAGCCTGGAGCAGCGCGACACGAATGAATAGAAATGATTATCATTTCCTTTCGCACTTTAGACAAAACGCCGCGTTTAGATTCGCCAATGGTCAAACAAATTCCTAATACTTCAGGAAAGTAGAAACACTTTTCTTCGCCTACCACGCTTAGCAAAGCGGAATAAAGCAAGAAGCTGTAAAAAAAATATTTTAAACAATCTGTTTTCTGGTTTTCATAATATTTCAGTGTTTAATGGCAGAACTCAAAGTATGTTCTTTGTTTTGCTAGAGAAAAAACGAATCCGCATCTATTGTGTTAACAGATACCTTTCAACTGTATATCTGATTCTTTGTTCTTATTAATTTTAAGTTATTATTCTTAAAAATATTTTATTATAATAAATATAAAATAATATCCTTATATTAAAAAAAACTTAAATTATCTATTTAAAATGCTGACGTCTGCAAAACTTCCTGGTAAACATCATCAGTAGGTACGTATAATAATTTATTGAGTTTCATAGAAGTATGTAAAATTATAGAAGATTCATGCATTTTAATTGAGTTGTCTAAGTAACATGTATTATTGCTAGATAAGGAAAGGTCATGATTGAATAAATGTAAAATAATGCATTTATTACAAATCTAGTCCATCATGGTGCAGTGGGACAGTGTCTGACAGCAAACACGATTGGTTGTGGGTTCGATTCCCACTTGGATGATTGTATTTAAATTATTTTCATTTCTTAGCTCTCATACCTAAAAGAAGTTTATTTCCGTTACTCAACACGCAATGTCTCAACTTCAAGCGGAAAGTGGAGTACGGAATATCTTAACACTAGATTCTTTGGCTACAGCTTGATTTATTACAAATGTTACTAAGCATAACGTTAAAGAACTAACTATAGTATAGTTTAGAATGTTTTATTAGACACGTAGTTTGTGGTTTACAATTCCATTCTGGTAAATCTTTATATGGTATCAAACCAATGTTCTAGAGTTTTACTCCCTAACTTTTCTTGTATTATATCTTTAGATACATTTTGTTTCTCGTACAGCAGGGTGGACAGACGGAAGGTAGTGCTAAGACACTACGTTCTCCACTTACAGCCTGAAATATTTGAATTCGTCACAATATTTCAAAACAGCTTTGTCTCGTCATCAGAGCGGAAGATGAAAATAAATTTGTTATAAAATTCCCTTGAGTTTTCGCTGTCACAGTGTAACACGATAGCCTCTTTTTGTAATATTTATAAAAAAGAAAAATAATTTAATATACTTATATTACATTGATACTTATGAAAATTAAACATAAATTTATGAAAAGAAGCAAGAAAATTATTCGTAATAAAAATTCGTCAAAGATATTTGTATTACTAACTTCCAATAGAAACCAGTTATAATATGTACCTCGCATCAAATTAGCTTAACGCCGATACGCTCGACTCTGTTATGTCTAACAGATCTAACGAATACGTTAACTGTCACAAATACAATTCGTGTTACGTTTTCGGTTTTGATTTTGCTATAATTTTTCATTTATTTCGTCTTTTAAATTATCGATTATATTCCATAAAGATAGTACATAATAACTAAAAATAAATAAAATTGAACTGCATGTAATATTAACTTAACTGCTTTTTGCATATGCATATATATGTGCATATACTGAAATAACATTATTTACAATTTTTATCTGCTTGTCTGTTTGTTTCGGCAAATCTGCTAAAACTTCATAAGGCCCCTGTCTTATTTCAACTAATATCATTCTACGTACTTGAAGTATTATTATAAATACCTATACATAAACACTACAAAGCAAAAATCTGTATAAATTATCAACAAGTCTAAATATCTACAGTACTCATTTGTATATTTCGTTCAAAATTTTAATATTTTTCTTATATCTTATAATATAAATAAAATCTTATAATATAAAAAAATATATAACGCATTTGAGAACATCTTAAATTATTGGCATTTGCAAAGTAGCTGTCAAACTTAGTAGATATCAAAAGAAATAATTATAATATTTGAGATTTCAAGAACACTGACAGTTCATTAATATAAAGTAGTTAGTCATGTAGTATGCAATTTAGAAGTTCAAGAGTAAGTAAGAGGAGATTTATGCCTCTTGGCACGGCGTTTAATTAAGGATCGTACCTAACGTTTCATTAAATTTTATTCTAATTCAATTTGGTTCTATAATAATGTTATTTTATTCAAATTACAATTTCACGCTATTTGCCCCATAGTAAGATAGTCAGAGACAACCTAATATCGAAACAGTCCGTTCTCTACTGTTCGCGTAAATTCGAGAGGATGGATGTTCAGTGGCGGAATTCCTCTGAATGAAAAACGAACCCATAACTAGTCGCGATTGTATTCAGAAACTAAGAAATTTTTTATTCCATCTCTTAAAAACTTTAAATAAAATGAAGCAAAGTGATTTTCTACGACGTATCTATGAAAATAAATAATAATAAATAAATGACTATAAATACAATCAAAAATCAATATAAGACAAAAAATCTATATTATTAAAAACTTGAAGCTGTCACGCTTTTTTCACATAGAAGGGTAGTTAGATCTTTGTGACTAAATCTCTCTGACATCATGAAAAGACGTTCCATCCACAACTTTCTGCCCAAAATCGAGAAACCGCGTGTTGAGTGGCGGATCTCAACTTTGTGTTAAGTAAAACTCTGTGCTCCATTCATATAAATAGAACAAAATAACATTATACTACGCACATTAGAGGCCAGCCGTGGCACTGGGGTACAAAGTGTAACTGTAAAGCGACTGGTTGTGAGTTCGATTCCCACTCGAGGAGTAGAAATATTTAATATTTCCATTTTCTTTTCTCTGGTGTTGAGGCAAAGCGCGGCGTTAAGTTCCGCCACTTAACACGCAATGCCTCCGAATTCTACGGATAGTGGGGAACTGAGTGTCTTAACACTAGGTTCCCACTGAAGCTAAAAAGAAAATTACATATATTCCTAGTTAATTTGCAAATACACTAACAATAAATCAACAAATTAATTATAGTCAAGACAAATAATTCGAAATGTACTCTGTAATTTACCGAACTCATGCGCAATGACGCAACCTCTAGAGAAAGTGTAATGGCGATGGCGTGGTGGAAAGCTGTCGTTGGACTCGCGTTCAACTTCCATTCATTAATCAATAGAAAGTTTTATGGTATCATATCGACATATTCAATTTAATTGATCACGACATGTGTATCTTTTATTGATACTTGATCTGATTTTGTTTTAAATATGTATATGATATTTTAAATAATATTAAATGAGACTTTTTTTTTTCAATATTTACTTCTAATATATAAAGACTTAACGTCATTGTTAGCTATTATAAGAGAAAACCAAACATTTTTTGTAATAACCAATACTTACAATAAGTAAATCGTAATCCAGAAATATGATATCTCTAAAAGCACTGTCACATCACAATTAAAATTCGATCACCTTTGAAATGATTATCAAAACATAACTTATATTAAACTTATCTAATAATACAACGTAATAAGTGAAGGCTTTTAAAGTTAAATAAGATAAAATGGCGACTAACAGCGCACGCGCACCGGATCTCGCGACTGACTGCTCACTTAAGACATGACAATGTCATCATACCCCACTACTTGATTATTGTTGCCAAAGGAAAATAAACTTTAATTTTAAGTAAATAAAGTTGACTATTAATATTGTTTAATTCGTTTCGCATCAAAAATTAGCAGGTTGATGTCGTATTGGGGAAAACACAGGTTCGGTTTCTGTAGCAACTGGCGTTTAATTTTCTCTTGTTTTAACAGTTTTTGTGTGGCTTATCCGTTTTTAATAGTTATTGTATTTTTTTTATTTTTTTTGGTTATATAGTTTTTATATTTTTCTTGCGTGTTAAATCTTAATTCATGTAAACAATTATTTTTTTTTGTAAATTATTTTTTATCTATTTGCTTTTTTAAATAAAATATATTTTTTACTTACAATTATAATATTTATAATTTGAAGAACACAAAGGAAAAAAATAAAAACATTATATTATATATTTACATATGTAACGGTAATTCTGTTACAACTTATTGTAATGGATATACAGACGACTTCAGAAAATTGCTTCGAATCCCTTAGGAGATGAACTGTCAGAACTATAAAACAAAAACATACATAATAGAGAGAATTATCCAAAGAATTATTAAGATGTTTTGATGCCAAGATTAGATCTAAGATGTTATAAATGGAAAGTGGCTTGATTTTATTTATTTTTAATGAAACAACGTAGCGCGATTAGAGAGCATCTGTACTGTAAGACTGTAAGATTTTTTTTGTTATCATTGTAGATTCTATCCCCATTATGGGATTGAATACATTTAATATTATTTTTAGTGGCCAGTCGTGGCCCAGTGGCACAAGCGTGTGACTGTAAACGACTGGTTGTGGGTTCGATTCCCACTCGAGGAGTGGAAATGTTTAATATTTCCATTTTCTTCGCTCTGGTGTCGAGGTAAAGCGCGGCGTTAAGTTCCGCCACTTAACACGCAATGCCTCAGAATTCGGCGGAAAGTGGGGAACGGAGTGTCTTAACACTAGGTTCCTTCTGCCTACCCTGCTGTGTGCGGGATATAGCGTGAAGCTATTTTTTTTTTAATATTATTTTAATTTCTGCACTTTAGTAAAGTTATTGTAACAACTACATATGTAAAGATAATGGGTACGATTCGCATTCCGGAAGATATTTTTATTTCTTTTTATTTATTCAACACACAATGTCTCTTATTCGGATGGTAAGGGTTAGAATGGAGTGTCTAACACTAGATTGTACCTAGGGTAGGTACAATCTAGAGCAGTGGTAGCCTATATTTTGATCCTAATAATGTATTGCTAAATATTTTATGTATTTTTTATGCACCAATTTATGTTTGACAAAAACCAATATTTGTGTTTTTTAGCCATAAAGTTCAATGCATCGCGGGCCAGACAAAAGTCTACCGCGGCGGGATCCAACCACCAGGCCACCATTTGCCCAGGCGTGATCAAGAGTCAAGTAGATTGTACCTAGGGTAGGTAAAGCTAGAGTCAAGACACTCCGTTTATTTGAAAGACCATACCAAACTGTTAATCAAATGTCGCACAAACAACAAATATAAATAACTAAACCTTGAACACACAATCATCAAATTTATTTAGATTTACTTTTACTTATTCCAACAACATTATGACTATATCTAGCCTAATACCTAACCTGTTGGCTCTTAAGCGGACTTAATTAGAATTAAGTTTCATATACATGGACGTCGAATTCAATTAGAATTAAGGTAAAGGTAAAATAAATGTATGGAATTTGGAAAGTAATGAATGATGAATGTATTAACATTTTACACCTGTGTAGACTAATGCAGATTAGCTATCTTTACACATAACATTATGGGTAGGACGCCATTGCGCAGCTAATAATACTTATTAGCTGCTTTTTATACTAGGTTCGCTCAGACTACACTGCTTTACAGGAGAAAGTTTGAACCTGTGTTTTTTATTTCTTTCCTATTTAGTGTTAGGGTTGTCAGATAAAGCTTGGCGTTATTTTCGATTGTTCAATGCTTAAGTTATACTAAGTAAAAAGTGTAAAATAAACTTTTAAAATGAAGCCTTCCCAGCCATCAAAACATATACAGAAAAAAAACAATACATCAATTTACGTATAAAAGTATTAAATAATAAAATGATAATCATATAACATGATTGTTCTACTGTGTAATCCTCGTTACAATCGAACAAAACTGTTATTATTCCACATGAGAACACATTTGTTCGCACTTCGTAGTGATTCTTTCTTTGCTGAATTTTCTTCTTCCGTATCCATTTTAGTTGTATTGTTACATTGTATTGCTGATGCGTTTATTAAATTCTATTTTTAGAACATTTCGTTTCTAAGATTAATGATTTTTGGTCATCTTTTTGGTCTTAATAAGCTATACTTTCCTTAGAGAAGTAAAGAATGCAAAGTTTATCAATACTAATTTGATATAGTGTCATAGCGGGACAACGGCTGACTGTAATCGCGAGGTTGTACATATGTAGGTTTGACATTTGGAGGGCTGAGTATAATAATAAAATCATGTTTATTTTTCCACGCTGGTGGGTTGGTCTGGCGTTGAATTCCGCCAGTCAACATGCATAATCTCGATTTCAGGCTGAAAGTAGAAAACGGAGTGTCTTCACACTAGAAGGGCAAACATAGCAAGACTTTTTCACTCATTGTAAGTATTACAGTAAATGTCTTAATTCAAATAATAATTTATTTGGATAAATAACCACTTACTTTATTACTCAAAAAACAAATATAAATAATATCAATTTCATACACTAAATGTGTATAAAATACAAAAATAAAAAACACTGGCTTCTTTTAAATTAGTAAATACTTTGCGATCAGATGCCATGACGATGACGCTACCGTTAGAAAAGTCAGTGGCCAGAGCGTGAGCATGCAAGCTAAGCACCAAGTTAGTAAACATGAGGTAAATCTACTACGAGTTCTTTTGCTACTATTACTATAGTATAGTAATCAATAACAATAATTAAGGATATAGTGATATGAAGTAGGTATAAAAATAATTTCGATGCTCGCTAACGAGTATCGAGTAAAGTCTTAGTACAGGCATTGATTGACGTTGAATAGTAGAATTGAGACAGGTCATAAGGAATGCGAAGATTGAAGAAGATAGACAGAAAACCTATTCGCAATTCTAAGTTGATATCTATTATACGTTACGTACAGTTGTTTAAAATTACTACTGCCTTTTTTATTTTATTCATAAAATAAATTAATTTGCAGGATAAAAGCTTGGTAATAGGGTTACACTAATAGCTTATATTACTTGTATGTTTTTAAAAAATCTTGTTGTGTGTAAACTTTTCGCAGCTTTGTAAATAAACTGATTTAAAATCTGATAAATGTACTTATATAATGTTTTTTGATCCGCTTCAGTAATAAGACAAAGCACGGCATTGAGTTCCTCTACTCAATAAGCAATGTATATTTTTTTTTGTCGTTTACAGTCACACGGTTGTGCCACTGGGCCACGACTGGCCCAGTCACACAATACCAGACACAGACAATGTCATGAAAGTGAAAATTTGACACCAGAGTGTCTTGATAAAAGTTACCTGTAAAAGCTCTATAATAACGATTTTTAAAAGTATAGTTTGAAAGTATTATTTATTACGAGACTTCCACATATTTTAATCATTCGTAATTATTCTTAAGCACTTAAAATACTTAATATGAACAGTTTTGTGATGTAGCACAGTTACAAAAATATGTTTGGTGTTAGTAGATATTATAACTTCATTACATTATATTTAATTCAAAAATCCTTTTAGAAGCTGTCGAGGTGCAGTGAAACAGTGTCTGGCGGTCGGGAGTTCGATTCCGAAAATGGGGGAACGATTGTATATTATTTTTCGTTTCTCCAATTTGGTACCTAAGCCAAAATGAACTAATTAAGTTCCGCCACTTAGCTTGTTCATCAACACGCCACGCCACTTAACCTCGATTTTGCGAGGAAAGTGGAGAACGGAGTATCTTCATACTAGGTTCTTTCCGAATCCTAGCTAGATCCGCAGGATACGGAGTGAAGTCTACTTTTATTTTAATTCAAAGTAATATAATTTAAAAGTAAATTAAAACAGGTCCTATTTGAAACATGTACGATAATTTATTGCATTCTTAAGACAGTCTGTGCTGAATAATTTTACCCACATGTCCACTATTTCACTGAGTAAGGTCGTCATCGGAATGGTAATTGTCCTATCTCATGCTATGACCGACATACTTTCTGCAGCTTTTAGATTATATTATAATCTATATAAATAAGCAAGTATAGGTTTTATAATATAGTAGCTGTGCTCACGACTTCGTCTGCGTGGAATTCTATAAAAAAATATAATTCTAAAATAAAAAGTAGCCTAAGTGACTCGTTATTACACTAGCTAACCACCAGTGAAAGTAACGTCAATATCGGTCCAGCCGAGTCAGAACAAATAGACAGACAGACAAAAGTTATAGAATATTTTATTTTGTTATATACAAATATATTATTATATGTATTGTAATAATACATATGTACCGTGTATACATACATATGTATTTAGTATAACACGGTTATTTTTTATATTACAAACAGGCGGAGTGCCTGTAATTTCATTTATTAGTATAGATTTATAAGTACAGGCGCCCCGGTGATACGTAAAATAAGCTTTGCCTTAGTAACTAGTCTGTGTCACTTTGTACAAAAGTATATGTAAAACACAATATTGTGAGTAATATTAGCGTCACGCTGTATCCCGCACACAGTAAGGTAAGCGGAGAGAATCTAGTGTCAAGACACTCCGTTCCCCACTTCCCGCCAAATTTTGGAGGCGTTGCGTATTAAGTGGCGGGACTTAACGCCGCGCTTTGCCTCGGTAACAGTGCAATGAAAAAAATTATTAAATATTTCCACTACTCGAGTGGGTATCGACCCCACAACCAGTCGTTTGAAATCACACGTCTGTGCCACTGCGCCACGACTGGCGCCTAGACTGACTGTGAGTAATATTAGTTTTAATTATATTAATGTATTACTGTTATTACTTAATTGAAGTATTTCTAATTAATTATTGTAATAATATGTTTTATATTATTATATTATTTTATGCACTGTTTCTATAATCCATATAAAATTGAATTAAGTCGATGTCTTCTTAAAAAAAATTCCGAAGTTTAAATTATAAGACACTTCAACTATAACCTACCAGGCTAAGAATATATTGTTGCTTTTATACTAAAATAGGTAACCAGTTAAAAAGCAATATCTCTAACTTGATCAGAAAGTGAGAAATGGTGTATTTGAACTGTATGTTCTCACTGTCTACCATATCAGAAAAAGTGTGAATGTGAAGAAAAAAAATGTAATTGTGTATGTTTAACAAAGTAACTGTAGTATCCGGCAATAAATAATGCACATAGATGCTTAGAATAAAACAGTCGGTTAGCTTCGACTTTGTATAGCGTTGTCTCGGTCGCTTAAAATAATAACAATGAGAAACGTCACATATCAACTGAGTGACAAAGACAGCGCTCTACGTAACCGAAACTGACCGACTGTTTCATTCTAAGCATCGATGTGCATTATTTATTGCCGGGTACTATACATACATTTGTATGCACATCCATAAGTTGATACCAATCATTATTTTAAAATATTGTCAGTTTTCATATGGCAGTCGAACGTCTAACGTCTTCCTATCTCACGCCTCGACGTCACGACTGTTATTATAATATCTATTTTATGTATTTTGCAAGCATTTCAAGGCTTAAAGCTTAAGCGGCCATTGTTTTGAAACATAAACATACTTTTATATGGAGTCTATTGTGGCACAGTTAATACTTGACTATACTAAAATGAGAGTTGCAAGTTCCAATCTAAGGAATTATTTATATTTTGAAACTTCATGAAAACGTTACTTCATGAAAACGTTCATAAAAGAATTAGTGACCAAAGTAAATAAGCATACTATAAAAATATTTTTGTTTTAAGGCGATTTTAAAAGTTTCTTATATTGTATTAGTGTACGGAGTGTCTTGTCACCAGATTTTCTCTACCTATAGGCCTGTCTGTTAATACAAAAAAAAGTTAAACAATAAAATCTCGTATTACCTTACTACTTACTTCAGTGACGAATAACTTTACTCTCTGCTTTTTCTTATATGGAGATTTTTTTTACTACCAAAATAAATACGTATAAAAAGTAATGCACACTTTTAATCCCGTTAGTTTCTTTATTATTATAGACGCAGACCAAAGCAAAATAGCAAAGAAAGTTGATCAACGTCTTATCTACAGTCACGAAGTCGTGAGTTATTACTTCAAAAAGAGAAATTTCTACGCAGATAACATTATTTTTTATTACATTTACAATGAAAGTATCTTCTTTAAATTATATTTTAAATATGTTAGCGGGTTATACTTGACAAGGTGTAACAATATAGGAATAAATAAATCTGTTATTCACTTTTTTCAAATATTTAAAGTTTGGCGTTCATTATTACTATATTATTATTTATTTTAGCTTCACGCTGGACACAGCAGGGTAGGCAGAGGGAACCTAGTGTTAAGACACTCCGTTCCCCACTTTCCGCCGAATTTGAAGGCATTGCGTGTTAAGTTGCGGAACTTAACGCCGCATTTTGCCTCAACACCAGAGCGAGGAAAATGGAAATATTAAATATTTCCACCCCTCGAGTGGGAATCGAGCCCACAACCAGTCGTTTTACAGTCACACTTTGTGTCTCTGCGTCACAAGTGCCTTATAATAGGTATTATAATAGGTATAATATGTATGTATTTGGTTAGACACTTCAAGGTTAAAAGCTTATGTTTTCCTCTTTTTTCGACTGCAGAGAGAGAAAAAAGACCTCACAATCTTTGACAAGGCGTAGAATAGAGAAAGTAAAAGAAAGAAAGAATATTCAGATTTTTAGAGAAATCGGAACATCTTTCGAGTATGTTTCAAAAAAATATATTGAAATATATTGTGCTCAGTTGGGAAAATTACGCTTAAATTTGTTTATTCAAATTGAAGAAAAATCCCTGGCTCTATATCAAACACAAATTTACAAACAGGAAAATTTCTTTTTTTTATAATGGGGTAAATATAGTTAAAACTGAATAATGGATTATCTATTTTAATGGTTTTTTAAGGAAAACCACCATTTTTTATAGATACTTTCAAGAAAATATTAAATATTAGCGGCCCGCTCGCGGCTTCGCCGCGTGAACTATTTCGTTATATTGCAACACTCGGGGGGCGCATTTTTAAAAAATAAAGTAGCCTATGTTGAAGTTTAGATTATATTTATGCCAAACTAGAACTATATTTATGCCAAAATTCATTACAATTGGTCAAGCGGTTTAGATTTTTCATATAAACTTTCATCCCCTATTTCAACCCTTTAGAGGTTGATTTTTGAAAAAATAAGTAGCCTATGTTAGACCCATAGTTATTTATTACTTTCATTCTAAATTTCATCCAAATCGGACCGGCAGATTAGCCGTGAAAGCGTGACAGACAAACACACAGACTTTCCCATTTATAATATAAGTATGGATTAATATTTTTAAACTAAAACTGAACTATTCGTACTTTAAATGTGTTAAAATGCGTAACGTTATTTTTTGGACTACTAGATAATTTCTATTTCCCATCACTAGCCCATCTGTCAAAAAGATCAAGCTATCTCGTACAAGATATAATACATTTGACATTACATTTTTTATTTCTAATTAAATTAAAAACAACCACTGTTCATTTTAGAAAATATTACCTAATGAAATCTATTAAAATAGGTAGGTAGGTAATAGATAATATTTTGTTTGTTCAATTATTTTAAAAAATATGAATTAAGCTTCTTATTGGCACAATGATCTATTCTCATAGTAAACACCATGACATGTATATTCAATGTTCACCACAATTATTATATTATAATTTGAATACAAAAGCGTTATCTTCAGAACTATGCCTTTTGTCAATGCAAAACATACATACAACATATGTTTGAAAATGCCTTGCCGTATTCAATAGTTCTAGTTTCTGATAAGGAGGTAAAATCAATTTGGATTCTCCGAACTAAATGTTTGAAAGGATTTATCGAATCGTTTAAAGGTATAAATGGATCACATTACAACAAAGACAAAGCCTGCCTTATATCTATAGTTGCATTTTAAATTATTTATATCTTAGAATAAGAATTGTGGCCAGTCGTAGCCCAGTGGCACAAGTGTGTGACTGTAAGCGACTGGTTGTGGGTTCGATTCCCACTCGAGGAGTGGAAATCCATACTTATATTATAAATGCGAAAGTCTGTGTGTTTGTCTGTCACGCTTTCACGGCTAATCTACCGGTCCAATTTGGATGAAATTTAGAATGAAAGTAGTAAAAATTACTGGGTCTAACATAGGCTACTTATTTTTTTAAAAATTGACCTCTAGAGGGTTGAAATTGGGGTTGAAAGTTTATATGAAAAATCTACTTCGCTTGACCAATTGTAATGAATTTTGGCTTAAATATAGTTATTAATCTAAGCTTAAACATAGGCTACTTTATTTTTCAAAAATCCACCCCCGAGGGTTGCAATATAACGAAACAGTTATGTAGTTCACGCGGCGAAGCCGCGAGCGGGTCGCTAGTATTTAATATTTCCATTTTCTTCGCTCTGGTGTCGAGGTAAAGCGCGGCGTTAAGTTCCGCCACTTAACACGCAATGCCTCCGAATTCGGCGGAAAGTAGGGAACGGAGTATCTTAATACTAGGTTCCCTCTGCCTACCCTGCTGTGTGCGGGATACAGCGTGAAGCTGAAAAAAAAATCATGTTCGTTTCCCGCATATTTAGGTAGTTAGAGAGAACCTAGTGCTGAGACACTACGCTAGGAACCAGGACATTGCGTGCTGATTTTAAACAGGTAAATTGTACAACTCTTGCCGTAGAGATAATTAATTGTATTATTTTCTACCAGTTTGAAGTACTACTGAATTTGAAGTGTCTCATATATTTTGTTAGGGAATAAGTTGTGGAAATGACCTAGTGGTTAATACATATATATAGTTCTCTATTATGATTCAAGTTTCTATGCGTGTATTTAATCAATAAAATAATGATATGAAAAGCATAAGATTTTTTTTTAAAATATCCAGTAATTTAGTATTAAGAGATATGTAACTAACTAACTAATATATATCCCAATACTTAATACACTTACAGAAGCGTAAAACAAATTATTGTAAGAATAAAGCAGCTTTTACTGGATAACAAGCTCAAAGAAGGTGTTAAATATTAACAATATTCATATTCAATGAATTAGAAATAATCTAAACAATAGCTTTAAAGGCAGTCGAATTTAATTTACATTATATTATATTAGACTATAGACGTGGGAGTACCCAGACTGTGTATTGTGTTTGAATTTGTAAATTTCCTTTACTTTTCACAAGGACACCCTCACATTTGATTAATTTCATATTTGTTTATCCATACTTATATTATAAATGCGATAGTCTGTGTGTTTGTCTGTCATGCTTTCACGGCTAATTTACCGTCCGATTCGGATGAAATTTTGAATGTAGTAAAAGTGACTGGGTCTAACATAGGCTATAAGACGATTCCCATCCTACATTTTGTAAATTACATGATTTTTCCAAGAATCTTACATTTTTTAATATTTTTGATCAAAGTTGGCTTATTTTTATAAAAAAAATCACATTTCACCACTGCCAGAGACTTGTTTTTTTCTTTTTCACTTTTGTAAAGCTAAAAATGTAAAACCACTGGAAGGTGTAGTTAAAGGTGTCTTAACGTATACGCCGTGGTCACGTACCATTTAAAATATTTTAATTTTTTCACCTTTTTTAGTCATCTGCGACTTTCTCTCTTAATTACTGCACATAAAGAAAACTATAATAGTTCAACTGTCCTAAATTAGGCCATTTTAAATAAATCCATTCATAACATACATGTTAAAGAACCGTGAAATGTATTTACCCAACGGCTATTATAGTTGCGTGCACGCACTAAATTCTACTAAAGATATTTTTATTTCTAAAATATAAGAACAAATACTGAATGAAATCAAATGAAAGTGGCAAAAGTAGTGAGTTTTTATAGTGCCTATTCAAAAACACAAACGAAATCGTGAGACAAAAACTGAATCTTTTTTAACGAGCGTTTGATGAAAACAAATTCTAAACTGATATATAAAAAACTAGCGGCTCCTTGCGGCTTCTTCTGGGTCAACAACACAACTATAGCCGTTGAGGCCACCCTCAAGGGTTGCAGTATAACAAAACAGCTTTAATTAACATAACAATTTTTAAAAAATAAAGTATCCTATGTTTAACCTTGGACTATGAACTATATTTATACCAAAATTCATAAAAATCGGTCAAGCGATTTAGATTTTTCATATTAAATTTCATCCCTTATTTCAACCCTTTAGTGGATGATTATTTAAAAAATAAGTAGCCTATGTTTGAACCACTAACTTTTACTAATTTAATTCTCAATTTCATCCCAATTGGATCAATAAATTAGCCGTGAAAGCGTAACAGACAAACAGACAGACTTTCGCGTTTATAATATAAGTTTGGGCTATTCATTATTTTCAATATAAATGACAATAATATGCCTTGAAGCCGTCGTGGTGTAGTGGAAAGAAAAGGCTGTAAACACGGTGGTTGTGAATTTGATTCTCAAGACACACTCACTTTTCGTTCAAATTAAGATATTGCGTGTTAAATGGCGAAACTTAACGCCGCACTTTGTCCAGAGTAGAGAAAAAAATATATAATATTTTTTCCGAGTGGGAATCGAACCCACAACCATCGCAGTACCAGCCAGATGATGTGACACTTCGCCACTACGGCATCTCCGCATTGTACGTACCTATTATACGAATAAATTACCATACTGATTGCCTTTATATAAAATTCAATGAAAGTTCAACAATTTCTTATAATAATTAACTTGGCAGTACGTTGCCTCTCTTTCGTTTACTTACTATTAAAACAGGAGAAACGATAATCAGTCAATGGAACCAAGACTGTGTGGGATTTAAAACCCCATATAATTAGAGTTCAATGACCCCAGCTAGGTAGACATGGGGACATATTTTAAATATTTGATAGATATAATATGATAATGTATTTCTTTCTCATTTTTATAGAAAAAGTTTTGTTTTAATATTGTAAGTTAACTTAGTATGTAATAAAAACAATAAAAATGTCTTAAAGGTTTTGAAAATTCTACATATATTTTTATTATTATAATAGTTGATATTATTGTAGGAATGGATGGAACAAAGTATAGAATTTAATTTGAAGCCGTTATGGCGCTGTGGGGTAGTGTCTGCGTAACGTGATGGGTGATGGTTCGATTCCCACTCTGGTAAATGATTATATATTATTTTCATTTCGGCTACGGCTGCTATAACGCGGCGCGGCGTTGAGTTCCACCATTTAACACATAATGTCATGATTTCTGATGGAAAAGGGAGAACAGAGTGTCTGGACACTGTTCTTCAGACGACACTGCTATTCAAGAAAGACGTGAAGCGATTCTAACATTTGAAATCAGAATTAACTAAGTTTCATAATTTTTACGATGTCAAAACCAAATCCGCATTGCTTGTCCTTAACAACCCATTACGTCAATGCATCGAATCCAAAGACGGATGTTAGTCTAACAGAGCGAAACCCAAAGAAACCCGCTTACAGCCTTAGCAATAAAGTTCAAATTCTTCTAATACTCCAAACAATCTTTCAATTTAAATTCAAAAGTCATACAATCATATGTTATTAAGACCGATTTTCGTTTACACCGTTTGAGAAAGTAAACGTTACGTGAGCGTAGTTCCTAAGCAGGCCTAAAGAGTTTGCTAAACATAAACACTGGCCTTAAGACTGTCTGTAGAAGCGTTTACACAACACTATATTGGTATGCTCCTTAGGATTGGAGTAATATGGATTTCTTGGAACGCATTGTCGGTTTTTCTAAAGGTATACGAGAGTTCACTGTGCTTGGTTAGTATAAGATGGTTAGATATGACCTCCGGTTATAATAATAAAGTAGAATAATTCCTGGACTCTAAATATTTTGTGGTAAATTATATAACAGTTTTTATTTGACTATAAATTTAGGCTTCACACTATGTCCCGCACACAGCAGGGTAGGCAGAGGGAACCTAGTGTTAAGACACTTCGATCCCCACTTTCTGCCGATTTCGGAGGCATTGCGTGCTAAGTGGCGGAACTTAACGCGGCGCTTTGCCTCTGATACCACGAAGGAAATAGAAATATTATATATTTCTACTCCTCGAGTGGGAATCGAACCCACAACCAATCGTTTACAGTCACACGTTCGTGAGACTGCGCCACGACTGCCCAAAAAAAAATTTGCAGGCAGAAACAAAAGAATAGAGTGTCTCGACACTACGACATGCGGGAAAAAAGGATATACGGAAAAAAGAATAAAGCTGAATTTATTTATAAATTTCAAATGTAATCAAAACTGTTTTAAAATCTAACCACTTATCCAATCATAACTGTCTTAACGACAACTATAATAAACTTGTGTACAAAAATTGATCGTTGCGGAAATAGAACTTTTGAAATACGTCCAAGGTCCTTATATGTATAAGTTATTGTTATTATTGTGCTTCATTGCCTACACAATTGTTCTCACTTTTGTAGTAATGTTAATTACCTATTTTATACCTGTAGAGAGATTTTTACAAAACGAAGAATATTGAATACTAAAAGATTATTACAAATATGGTATTTTTTCTAATTATTTTTCATATTCTAATTATTTTTCATACTGCTATATAAAAACAATGTTTTTTGTAAAAAGATATTGAAAACTTTTAAGCATTTTTAAAGTGTTATTCCACACTTAGGAAAATTGAAAAAGACAGAAGAGAAAATTTCATAAATAGCAGTCTCTCTTACCAAACGATTGTTCGTAGAATAATCTTTGGGTAGCAGAAATTAAGAAAAATCTCTCTAGAGATGCTAACAACAAAAGTAAGTTGTAATAAAGCGTATAAGAATTTAGGGCCTGGACGGTATTCAGGAGGCGTGGGTTCGAATCCCGCTGCGTTCAAAATTTTTATACGTTATCTAAATGTCTTTTTCAAAATATTGAAATCCATGTGAAAATGGAAAACGAAAATTTTAAAAATTCTTCTTCCCTCATTGGACAGAAATTATTTCAAAATACTAAGTGTCAAATACAAAACTAAAATTTAACTGCTTAATAATATTAATAGAAAAGTAATAATCAGTCGAGTACAAAATTTAGTGAAAGGCAAATAAATAAAGGAAGTAATTTACGATATCTACCTATAAGTTTATATGTAGGCATATGCGTCAAAATGAACTAAATAGAAAGCTAACAAATGTATAGAATTCCGGATGTCCTGACAACCTAACCTTGTCCCATTGGACTAAATAAACATGTATTTTTTGTTCAAAAAGCATAAGAAAGCGGAAACTTCATTTGTAGCAAAAAATACAAGAAATTGACATATATTACGCATTGTTTATTAATATTTAGAATTTATACAATTGAAAAAATAGAAAAAGTAGCTTTACGCTTTTACCTGTATAGCAATGCAGTCAACCACAAATATGCAAAGAAACTAGTGTCAAGACACTCCATTCCCCACTTTCCGCCGAATTCGGAGACATTGCATGTTAAGTGGGGGAACTTACCTCGACACCACAGAGAAGAAAATGGAAATAATAAATATTTCCACTCCTCAAGTGGGAATCGAACCCACAACCAGTCGTTTTACAGGCACACTTCTGCCACTACGACACGACCAGCCCCACTCCACTTTCCACCTAAAATTAAGGAATTGCGTAGTGGCTGAATCATGAATATCGTGTTTTGTCTTATGAGAAGTGCGTAACGAACCCATAAGTAATTAGATTTGCAATCAGACTGTCCTATTCTTTAAAATCTATAACTGTTTAATATTTCTTCTAACGTCCATAACATTTTAAAATATATCGAATAATTAAAATAGTTTTCCTTAGCAAAATTCCTAATTTCTTTTTTTTTTAGCTTCACGCAGTATCCCGCACACAGCAGGGTAGGGAGGGGAACCTAGTGTTAAAACACTCTGTTCCCCACTTTCCGCCGAATTTGGAGGCATTGCGTATTAAGTAGCGGAACTTAACGCTGCGCTTTACCTCGACACCAGAGCGAAGAAAATGGAAATATTAAATATTTCCACTCGTCGAGTGACCAATCGTTCTACAGTCACACGCTTGTGCCACTGGGCCACGACTGGCCACAATTTTTATAGAAAAAAAAAATACATAAAAATATAACCACTAGAAGAAGTATTGATGGGTAAGCTTTATATCAAGCCTTCGCCTACAATACAGACAAATACAATTTGTAATTCAGCAGTTAGTAATTAATCAGTTCAATAGCCAGTCTCATCTGTTAAGTTTAATACTATCGGCTTGAAACGGCCTTAATCCACTTATTGTTGGCATCAGTATAGAGGTAAACCCTTTATACTCTATATTTTGATAGATTTTATACTTCGGTTCTGTTGTTATGGCGCTCCAAACGTGTAATTGTTATTATTAATTATTATGAATTATATAGTTGTCGTTTTTAACTATTTTTAATATTAACTTGCATTTTTCTAATTATTTTGGCACAATAAGGTGAGTAGGAGAATCTAGTGCTAAGACACTCCGGTCTCCATGTTCGGTCTGAATTCAAGACACTGAGTTTAGTGGCGAAACCCAACGCCGCACTTTGTCAGTAGAATGAGAAAATAAGTACGTATACAGTCAAATACTGTCACGGTACGCCATGGTGACCCCTAACCATTTAATAAAGTTTAATACTTATGATTCATAGTAATATTTCTTAACAAGCTTTCACTTATTATTTATTAAATAAGTTTTTAGCAATAAAATAACTAGTTAATATAATCGGTAGCTAAACTACATTATATCGAAAGAGTCAATTGCTTTCAGTTCCAAATGGCACAATGACCCTATCCCTTTTAAAAATAGATGAAATGAAAATAATATATTCTAAGAATAAAAATATAATCCGTATAATAAAAAAGACAGTAGACCATTCTTTGTCCCAAAACCAATATTAGTTGTGGACAAAAATAAATTGAAAGTATATAGAGAAGGTTTACTAAATAAAACACTGTCTGATAATTTTTTATATTAACAGAATTTCACGTTATTTTTTATTACATTTACAAATTGATATAGTCAGCCTTATACAGGTTTGACGTATAGAAAATTACATTTGATCGTAGTACTTGAGCACGAATGTGATATGTCAGCTTAGCCGTCTATATTATAATACTAGCGACCCGCTCGTGGCTTCGCCTGCGTAATTATATTAAAGGTAATTTAATTTTATAGCAATTTTGTCGAATAAAATATAAATATTTGTAACTTTCTTATTCGTGAACCGATTATAATAAAATAAACACTATTAAAGTTGTAAAAGTGGGGAACGGAGTGTCTTAAAACTAGGTTCCCTCTGCCTATCGTGCTGTGTGGGGGATACAGCGTGAAGCTACAAAAAAACACTAAATGTTAAGAGAAGATTACTAAAATTCAATAGTCAAAACTGCATTTAAATCGGTTCGGTAATTTATGTGATTAACGTGAACAAACGAACAAACAAACAGTAAAAAATTATAAAGCATTGTTTTAATTTGATAAATACCCCGAATAATATTTTTTCTTATGTATCTTCCACGTGCTGGCTTTGTTACATTTTTATTAAATATATAGGTAGGTACATATGATAAACCTCTAGAGTTTACATGAAGTTGGAATAACAGTAAGATAACAAAAATTATACACACTAGGACAACAAAACTGATGAAGACCGTGCATAAAGAGAATGCCATGAAATAATGATACAGGGTTTATCTTACGTTTTATATGCCAGTACTTACATATGACGGAAGGGAAACAAATATACATAAGTATTTTATTACTTCTGAGTTATCTTTAAAGTAATTTATGCTTAAATAGTCAGGTATATATACGCTGTTATTGTATTGTATCAATAAAAATACTTTTAAAAAGTCAAAGAATACGTTTAAATTAATATTTTCTTTATGTACGTTATACTGCCAAGGATATTAGATTCAGGTAATGGAAATATTGTATTGCCGGCAGATTTTGACGCGTGTGTAAATTTTCAGGAAATCGGGCGTTAAGAAGAATGTCGATAGATAGAAAATGATTACAGTTTTATGCTTTTTTATCAGTAGTAAAATAATATGATTTATCATAAGTGTAGTTCAAACTATATATTATTGTAGATCAGGCAATAAATATATATGAAAAATGTAACGACATTTAGTTTCTCTTAGGAATGATCGTTCTGAAATTATAAAAATTAAAAAAATATATAAATATGCATATAATTAGACCGCGTATGCCTCAAAAATTAATTGCTATATATAACTATGCCATAGGTAGGTAAAATTTGTATTTACTTAAAAAACATCCTATTTTGTCAGCTAATTATAACTTTATTAATAACAAACATACACATATTTTATATAAGATAAGTTTTGAAACATTTTCTCAATATAATATAATAATACTTATAATGGAAGTATAGAGTGGGTAGTCAACAAGTCGGTAACATAGCTTGTGAAATAATTACACTTGTGATATGAAATTACCTTCATACTCTACCTCAGGGTATTTGCTACGAGTGAATACTAAAGCAGCCAGGGCTAGTAGTGGCGCAGTGGCACAAGCGTGTGACTGTAAACGACTGGTTGTGGGTTCGATTCCCACTCGAAGAGTGGAAATATTTAATCTTTTCATTTTCTATCGCTCTGGTGGCAAAAGCGCGGCGTTAAGTTCCGCCACTTAATACGCAATGCCTCTGAATTTGGTGGAAAGTGGGGAACGGAGTGTCTTAATACTATGTTCCCTCTGCCTACCCTGCCGAGTGCGGGATACAGAGTGAAGCTAAAAAAAATACTAAACATGACAATTATATAATTTATTTCATAGTTCAAGCTACAAATATGAATGAATAAAATACTTATGTTACTTTATTGAATTGTATTTTTGTTATGTTGACAATAAATTTTACAATGAAGTTAAAGGTTTTCTATTATTTGCTGAATGTGGAGCGTCCCTAAGTGCCTGTTTGCTGTAAATTCATTTTTATCAACTGTAATGCGAAAGGTCCTTTAGGGCACACAATGACAAGGGCAAAAAGGAAAATATGAAAAATAACAATAAGTACAGATATGTTGGTGTTACAACTTAAAATTCTATCGACTCAATATCGATTTTAATGGACATAAGAGCATAAAGGAACTTACAGATTTTAATAATAACTTACAGAAGTATTCTCTAACAATAATATTCATTTAATTAAATAATTTAATAGCCGTTGTGGTGTTTTGGGCGTCCCACTATAAACAAGTTTGTGGGTTCGATTCTCAGTGAAATAATGATGCTCAAATTATTTTAATTTCTCCGCTATAGTAAATAAGTACAAGAACAACAAAGACAGTCAGTCATGCATTCTATTAACGGACATTGGGTTAGGTATGCGTATATCAAGAAGATAATAGTTATAAAAGAAAAAAAAGAAAAAAAACTGCACGTAAACCAATTTGCCTTCGACATTCATTCTTCGACATCAAATTTTGTAAATGAATATTCGTTTTTTCGAATTGAGCTAGGTATTCTGATATATAAAATTACCTAGAAATCTGGACGTTTTTCTTAAAAAAAAATCTATAAAGAAAAGACGTATAGTAATCTCGATTTCGAGAAATACGACACTTTTCGTCGTTTTGAAACAGATATAAAGCCAAATCTACGTATTAGCTGTCAGCCATGTTATTTTATTGCTTTAAACATATTACTTTACTCCCACGATGAACCCTTAGATTTATCGTTAAATAAATTTACGACTCTCTTCAGAGGATATATCAAATATTAAAGAAAAATAATATATAGACTATATTATAAAGTGGGAAACGGAGTGTCTTAACACTAGTTCCCCTTTGCCTACCCTGCTGTGTGCGTGAAACTTATACTGGAAAACCGAAAGTACTAAGAATACATAATTTAAATAAATATTTCACAGAGTATAAAATGAGCATACGTTTTAACCAAATAACAATAAATATTTATTTGGGCAATATAAATTTCCTGATGGTAGTATACATTTTAATTCACTAGAGATCTCTTGTCTAATTTAGTATCGGTTTCTATCGATAAGGATTGATAGATTGATAAATGTTTATGTACTGAACGAAATCAAAGGAATGATCCTTTCGTAAATTCTTATAAAATTTGAAATAAATTAAGAGTTAAAAAAAACTTATATTTATGTGATTTTATTTAACTAACTTAGTAATTCAGTCTTTACCCCCTTGTATCAAGCTCGTTTTTCACGTATCAGCCAAAATCGAAACATTAGTGGTAAAATTCGACTGCACTTCATATAATCAGAAATAATAATAATTTCGTAAACCTAATTAAAATCATTCCGGCGAGTGAGGATTTGAACCCTTTTGAAACTGAGCTGATTGTAAAAATCACATATAAAATCGCATTTACAGACAAGAATAAAAGTAATGATACCCAAATGATTAATAATATACATTAGTGGTAAGGATAGTAAGGATTCAGATTATTTTTTTTTGCTGTTTCAGTACTGGTAGTCAGAGGGAACCTAATGTCAAGACACTCTGTCTCCATTTTCACTTCGAAATAGAAACATTGTTGCTATATGACATAACTGAACGCCGTACTTTGTCTTAAATACCGGAACCAAGAAATGAAAATAGCAGGTTCACGCTCTTCTCTCGCACAGCAGTATAACCGGAGAAGACCTAGTGTCAAAACACTTTATTTTTCACTTTCCGCCCGAAATCGAGACACCTTAACCTCATAAATTAACTTAAAAAGTTAAAAATAGTATTATATAATCTTTGCCTCGAGTGGGAATCGAACACACAACCATTGCGTTTTCAGTCAGACATTGTCACATTGCGCCACAACATAACATTTATAGGCCAAATTTGTTGCATCCGCTAAGTCTGATGAATTACCAGTTGGTTATTATTTTCAAATGTTACTTATACAGTAATCCGATGAATTAACAGATTTACAGATTCATCACATTAGTTTAAGGATTAGTTATATTTGTTCGGTATTTAAAATAGTATTTATTTGTTGTTATTTATTATTTAATTAATGACATTTTAACAATATGCTATTTATTATTTAACGAATTGCTAAAGTGGTATATTTTTGCAAATATATTTTCATTTATTTAACATATGTAGGATAAAACATTTTAGAAAAAAACGTTTATAGAATTTTAACGTAGTGGGACTCGAATCTTCGTCCTTGAGTATGTTCCATTCAGCAAAATCGATATAGTTATAAGCCTGTTAAAATTCATTTCTGTTATTAGAATCGTTTTGAAGTGATTCGTACAAACTGTTGCTACCCAAAGATTATTTCTGAGAAACATCTTTTAGCAAAAGAAATTTCTTTATACGTTTTTTTTATTTTATTTTATGAATATCAGTATATCTGAATATACAGATATAATACAGAATGTAAGAATTTTTAACTGAATTGGCGTCTAAATTTTTAAATATTCAAGTTTAGGCGAACCTACCCCGAATTGTAGACATTGTGTATCCCGCACATAGCAGGGAACCTAGTATTAAGACACTCCATTCCTCACTTTCCGCCAAATTTGGAGGAATTACGTGTCAAGTGGCGGACCGTAACGCCGCGCTTTGCCTCCACAACAAAGCGAAGAAAATGGAAATATGAAATATTTCCACTCTTCGAGTGGGAATCGACCTCACAACCAGTCGCTTTACAGTCACACTTTGTGGCTCTTGCACCACGACTGAACACATACATACTTATATAATGTTTATATTATTAATTACTTCGTTTTTTCCACTCGCTTTTAGTAACATTACTATATAACATTTACTTTACTCCAAGAAAAAATGAGAATTACTTAAAGATAAAAGTAAATAAACATTTTTAGAAAGCTCCTAAGGATTTAAAACTGAAAGTCTATGTTAAATATTTGATGCAGCGTGGCCTAGTTATACCAGAATGTCAGACATTACACATACTATAGATTGGTATGTTTAAAACTTGTTTGCTTATCAATAATCCTAGTTAATAGGTGACTAATTATAAGTTAATTTAGAAAAGGATATCTCTAGACAGATAAAATGGCGCCATTGGTTTTTTGACGTTTTTTATACTGTTTGAAGTATATTTAATAGTTTTAAAGAGCTTTTTAGCTTAAGTTTAGTTAAGTTATAAATCATTTAAATATATTTTAATTACTTTAATCAACAAGTACTTTTAATTATTTGTTGATTGGAGTAATAACGATTCTTTATAGTCTTGTCTTAAATTTATTGTAGTAATGTCAAATTTTTGAATTTAATGTTTTGTTGTTATACAAATAACATACTTATTAACAAAATTCTAATAAAATAACCAAAAAATGTCTAATAAAATTGGAGAATTAAAGCATACTATATAGTATACTATAGTAGTAGTAGTAAGCAGTAGTATTTCAAATGTTATACTACTACAGTCCTAGAAGTAATAATAATGATGGTCACTGACATTGAATAGACATTACAGAAAGCACGCCAAGCGTTACGTTCCTTAAATACCTTGCCCTTAATATCTAGGTTCACACTTTCTCACGCATACTCGTGATATAATCCGAATAAAACTTTATTGGGGCCTTTATACTATTTATTTGAGGCCATCCCGGCGCAGTGTGGCAATGTCTGACTGAAACGCAGTGGTCGTGAGTTCGATTCCCACGTTGGGTATTATATAATAAATTTTTCATTTTTTCACTGCGGTACCTTTTTACCCCGTTTTAAAACTGAAGAACTGAGTGACTTGAGATTAGGTTCTCTCTACTATGCGTCAAGTGTTGACTTATATACAAAGAAAAAAAATAGATGTATACAAGGAATTGACAAATTACAAAAATTACAAAAGCAGTACAGTACTTACTATAGCAAAAGTCATACAAGAGAATATATTGTTTTAGTCAAAAAAAATTAAGTGCATAAAATTAACAATTTAACATGACAAATACAATTATATGTTCAGTGGTAACTTTACTATTGATAACTTTACATATTGTTTTTTATAGCTTAACACTACTGTTGTTTTTCTTTTATGTTGTTATTGTGCAAGCCTAATATAATTTTTAACTTGTAACATGATATATTAAACAGTTCTAATCGTACAACTGTGTAAAGTTACAGTAATTATCTACTTATACAGATATTAACCTTGACTCAAAAGTTAGTGAATGCAATAGTCGTTAATTTGACTCAAAATTTAGTCAAAATATATACTTTATTATTAAAATATCCTACTTGTTAGAGGATAGGTACAGATTTTTAGTAGGTTTATTAAGACAACGTAAATGTGGAGAACGAAATAATCTGTCACTAATAATTTAGTAGAAGCTACTAAATAGCGACTCGAAGCCTAAAAAATTGAGATATAATTAATTTACAGGTCATTTGTTAAATACAAGTACTTGTTACAAGATTAGAATTTCTAATCAGGAACAGACTTTAAAATTTTAAACTTTCATCTTACCTTGAAACTTCTATGCCTAAAATAATTGTTCTCGTCAGCTCCAAATTAACCTTTATCATATATTTACGATGCCTAAAGTGATATTAAACATAATATTATGTAATTGCGTAAGACTAAAAAGCAATAAAATATAATATGCTTATTATATATTTTCTTTTAATTTTTGCCTTAAAAATATGATTCATATCATTCATTAAAATCATGCTCATTTTTTTACTACAACAACATTATTGTGTAATATTGACAGTTATAAAGAGTTTGCTTCTTGATACTTTATCCATATATGGCTAACTTAAATAAATTCATTTTCAAATCCCATTTAAAAACTAACTTAGACTAAATGATCAATATTTAATTTGTAAATATATATTAAATACAAAATAAAACAATATTTACATAACTCTAAGCAAAGAGATCTAAGCAACAATTAAAATGAGGCCTCTATCAATCCATATTATTAGTCATTACATCGGATGCTATACAGATAAGTCATCATTAGCAGTAAATAAAATGTTTATACGATTATAGGCTATAACCTAACTTGGTACAGACTATAATCACGTGTTTACTCCCGTGGCTTATTTGTGTATAACCAAAAGTTAAAATTATTCAACCTACCATAAATTTATGAATCACAGTACAACACTTTGGTCAAAATAACCATAAAAAATGAGAAATACAACCACTTTCACTAATATTGTGTATATTTTTATAGAATTAAATGATTAAGCCGCGTACATTCATGGCAGACCGCGTCAAACTGCGCTAGAGCCTCTCCCCTCCAAGATTTACTTGTTTTGCTCGTTCGTTCTTCTTAACACAAGGGAATAAGGTTCATGCAAAAATTTTAAATTTTTGAAAATAAAATCATTCCAAAAAAAATATGTTTTAAAGTTATATAATAACTATTGTTATATATAAAAGTTATCGAATATTTTTTTGGTGTATTCAAGTTTATATAAGTTTTTTTTATAGTCTTCCAAAATATTCAGGTTTAAATATGACTTTTTTTTATATAATTATATTTTAAATATATTTAAGTGTTTTTCACCTTATTCTTTGTAATATTTTTATTGATCTTAAAAGTATATCGTAGACAGAAATTCACATCGAAGGTCTTTGCGTAAAGGTCGATACTCTTAAAGTAGCCTTGTCAGACTTAATATGGCGTTTCCTGACATTTTTAATTATTTAAAATATTTGTTGGTACAAGTTCATTTACATGATATAAGAGGACATTTAACTGTTATTTGATTTAAAAATATAATTGGAATATAAAAACGGTTGTACCAAAATAAATATTGCTAATTTTAGTACTAATTAAAATAATTATGATGATATTGTTTGTCAGAGTGATTTATTTTCGTACGTTATATTTTAAGGGACAAATATAGCAGGTTTTATGTAGTCGATAACAAAAGCGTTAATATTGTCTTATGATTTTCGAACATTATAAACTATCATATAAATTTTCCAGTGAGGCCAGTCGTGACGCAGAGGTACAGAGAATGACTGTAAAGCGACTGGTCGTGGGTTCGATTCCCACTCGAGGAGTGAAAATATTTCATATTTCCATTTTCTTCGCTCTGGTGTCGAGGCAAAGCGCGGCGTTAATTTCAACCACTTAAAGAAACCACTAAAGAAAATGGGGAACGGCGTGTCTTACCACTAGGTTCCCTCTGCCTACCCTGCTGTGTGCGGGATAAAGTGTAGGGGAAAAAATCTGCATTTTATTTATTTTGAAAAGAAATAAATACTTACATGTGGTCATCATGGCGCAGTGGGGTTGATTGTAAAAGTAATTGATTGATTGTGGGTTTAATTTACTCTCGGGAAAGGATTATACTTAAGTTAATTAAAGTTTTCTGCTCTGGCTAGGCAAAACCCCGGTTTGAGTTGAAAAAGCACTGTCACGAATTCGAGTGAAGTAGAGATCGCGAATAGAGAGTTTTTTACATCTCCTGTCTTATCTCTCTAACTCTCATGTTCTGCGGTAAAATTTGTAAAGCTGAAACGTGAAAAAAATAGAGGAAATATGAAGTGATTTGGATTTGAAGTACTACACGTATAGAACGTCCTCATTTACAGTTTTGGAGACAAAAGAACATTAAGAAGTAGTAGTAGAACGGAGTGTCTTCACCCTATGTTTTTTGTGCATATCCCATAAAATGTCCGAAAATTTGAGTACAACAAAAAAAATGCAAAAATAAATGTTTTATTTGCTATCTATTACAATAAGCAACAAACACAATTTTATGCGAAAGCTTTTAAAGTAAAACTTTAATATTACGAATAGAATAATTTAACAAAACATATTTGAGTCTGAAACCACAAATTAATGGTAATTCTTAGTATAAATGGAAGGTGCCTTTGAACTCTTAAATTAAATTGTGAATAAAATTTTATCTATAATATGGAATACAGTTTGCAGTTGGTTGGTTGGTTGGTTGGTCTGACGGTGAAACTTGTAATTTTAAATAGTACTCAAATATCGATATAATGGGACAAATCGTGGCGCAGGGGTATATAGATATGACTGTAAACGCAACTGGTTGTGGGTTCGATTCCCAAAGAAAAATGTGTTATAGAAAATATGATCTTTTGTTTTCGCGGTTCAACTGACAGACGGATGCTAACTCAGTCTACCTGTGACCACAGACTACTGTAAAGTGTTCGAAACGCCGGGTTTCTAAAAATGTATATTCGAATACAAAAATAAATGCGATTAATCTGGCTAAAAAAAGTTTCATTTCAAAATCAGCGTTATAGAAAAATTAAATTTTTGCTTATTTTATTTTAGCTTCATACTGTATCTGGTGGTAAAAGTGGTAGAACTTAATGATATTGTCTTGACACCAGAGCGAAGAAGATGGAAATAATAATAAATATTTTCATTCAATTAAAATAATTTAAATATATCCCCCTAGCGGGATTTGTACCTACAACCACCGCGCTTACAGGCAAACTCAGTCCAACTGTGTTATGATGGTGTTTCATCGACACAAAAGAACAAAGAATAGAAGTAGAGACGTACATTGTAATGGTTCTATTCACATGCTAATTCAGGTGTACTAACAAGTGGGAGCTCACTGCCATTCAATTAACATACTAAAATTACATTTACACGCGTAATGGTCACTTGGGTCACCTCGATTTCGTTAGTTTGCTATAAAATGCGTTAAACTGACTATCGGAACAAAATAAATGAGTTTAAATATTTTTGAAGTGTATTCACGTTTAGAAAATTTCAAAAATATTTTTTGAAAAATAAAAAAAAATTGTTTAAAACTTTTGAAGTCCGTCTGATATGAAATAAACGTAACTGACAAAATAAATAAGCAATATTTTTTTAAAACTTATTAGCTAAGATACTTTTTGTAGGAGTTTACTCTAAAATATTTGTTTATATTGTTTTTTTTTTAATAGCTTCACGCTATATCCCGCACACAGCAGGGTAGGCAGAGGGAACCTAGTGTTAAGACACTCCGTTCCCCACTTTCCGCCGAATTCGGAGGCTTGCGTGTTAAGTGGCGGAACTTAACGCCGCGCTTTACCTCGACACCAGAGCGAAGAAAATGGAAATATAATTTCCACTCCTCGAGTGGGAATCGAACCCACAACCAGTCGTTTACAGTCACATTCTTGTGCCACTGGGCCACGACTGGCCACAAAAATATTTGTTTATATTGTTATGAATATCAATTGATTTATTGGTAACCTAAGTTCATTTAAATTTTAACATTTTTTAGGAGCAATAACGCATCGCATATAGCAAAGTGAAGACTATTCATGCGACTAGTCTCTAAAAAGACAGAGAGAACCTTTGCTTTCAGCGTTCTTTTTTTCTACCGGTACACTTACATTAAGTTATTTTACTATAATTTTTTTGTGGGGTTTCAAAAATAATGATTATGCTTTTAGCGTGATATAAATAATGACGTATTGTTTTACAATGAATAATATATGTACGCAAATATATTCTAAAATATTTCATGCTCGGGACCTTTTTGGTTTACCTTCAAAAGTTCACGAAATCAATCACAACCCTCCAATTAACTGATGAAGGCCCATGAAAATGTCTGGTTCGTTTATCGATGATAATTATTCTTAACAATATCGTTAAACTGACATTTTGAAGCTGTTGTTATTTGTTACTTAGTCCATTTAATACCTATTACTTAAAATGATTCCCTCATGGCGCAGTCGGACGACTGTAAACACAATTGTGGGCAACATTCGTTGTGGATTCTAACCCTACTTGAGTGAGTTCACTCGCTAAAATAAAAAAAAATAAAAAAATCACTAACAAAAAAAGAAATAATCTGGAAAGTACACGGACCTCGGAGCCTGTGGTGTTTAAAAAATAAAGAGAAAAAAAACCCTACTTGAGTGAGTATATAAATTATTTTCATTTGTCTATTCTGGTAAGGACTAAGCGCCGCTATTTAACACATAATATCGAAATTAAAAGAAAGTAGAATTTTGACACTAAGTTTCGTCCTCCAATGCAGGAAATTATTAAATATTAAAATCATACCTTAAATTTGTGGTTATTAAATGATCTTTAAATTACTACTAATTTAAAAATAAATAAATTTATTGCGCGATGATTACCGAAGTAGTTGTGTAAATTATCCATTCGTAGGTAAAAATTGTGTGAAAATTCGTTTAAAATTTACATGCAATATATCACATTAAGCAATCAGTTTTAATCTATTTAGTTTGAACTATTATTAAATATCTGTTAATTAAATATTTTCTTAAACATATTATAAAGTTAAATTAAATCCATTACTTGCTACTTACGGAGGCGTAAGTAGTAAATGTAGGTAGCGAAGTCAAAATTGAGCTTTTGAAGTTAGTTAATTTACTTAAATAAGTTAACTGATAACAAGGACAACTTATGAACAACATAAACGTATGCTGGTGGAACTTTCCCCTACTGCGTTATATCTACTGATAAATAAAATTGAAGTGTTTGTTTGTAAAATTATTATTTCGTACTACTTAGTAAAGGCTCTTTTTTACTAAAGGAACATATTTCTTTAGTAAGTACTCGTAAGTATACACGGTACATATACCATAGAAATATTTTTTGTTCGTCTGTCTGTTTGTTTCGGCTAATCATTGGAACCGCTCGACCAATTTTGACAGGACTGGCAGATAACTCATTTAATAGAGTGGCTTAAGTTACTTTTATTATATAAATACAATTTTCGTTAAGTTTTAAGCAGACAAACTAGTAGGCGCTACTAGTTATATACCAAAGTATGATATACATATATGATACACACCTATAATGTATTGAATGCAGTAATTTTATCATTTTTTAGGCTTGCACGATTGCTAACCCACTGAAATCTTTTTCTTAAAGTATAATAACGTATACGTTCATACATTCAAATTGCAATGGTATGATAAAGCGCAAAGCTAGCATTTTTATAGTAATTATCCATTGTTAATAGGATTTCACATTAAAACTGTAAAAAATGACCAAAATTCATTTCAACTGTACCAATTTCAATATATCAATGGTTAACCAATTTTGTCGTTGTGAAAATAAATGAAGTTAAAATTTCAAATTAAACGACATTCTCTTGTCAATTCATTTCGAGGCAGTAAAAGTTGATTTATTATAGATATATTTCATTATTTTACGAATAACTACTCTGCATAATAATTATAATATTTTTTTTTAGCTCCACGCTGTATTCTGCACACAGCAGGGTAGGCAGAGGGAATCTAGTGTTAAGACACTCCGTTCCCCACTTCCCGCCGAATTCGTAGGCATAGCGTGTTAAGTGCCTCTGATACCAGAGCGAAGGAAAATGGAAATATTAAATATTTCCACTCCTCGAGTGGGAATCGAACCCACAACCAGTCGTTTACAGTCACACGTTGGCTAGGTTCATGTTTTTTCCTAGCGAGGTAGTCTACTCGGTGTCACTGCCCAATATTTATGTACATAAGTAGCTCTTGAAAGTACCTGTAAGCAAAAGATTAGCGTGTTAACGTATACGAGTATGCACTATAGGATTTTAATTTTTATAATGTTTGATATAGAATGGCTCCACGTTTGCACAACAGTGTCAGCGAGAATCTAGCATGAAGACACTACGTTCTCCATTTTCCGCTCAAATTTGACTGATTGCGCATTGAGTGAAGAAACTAAATGCCACCAAATGCTACTACTAGAGCAGAGAAATGACAATGATTATATTGCAATTATTCCTTCGTATATTATAGTTAAAATCATTCAGCCAAGAAAAAATCACAATCCCACAGCCAATCGGACGGATCGTGTACAGTCAGAACCGCCTCACTATGGCTGCCGCCACGATGGTTTCATATGGTTCTGCATCAAACATATATACATATAAATATAATACATATTCCCCCCCGCCGCTGGGTAGCGTCCCGTAAAAGGCGGGTAACCCAGTAGTTTGGTGGTAGGAGATTCGTTCTCCGACTGGCTCGCGACCACTATCATGTCAAAGACGAACCGCCAAATATCTTATGATGTGTTCCGGTTCGATGGCATGTAAGCCAGCTCTCCCTATTCCCACCATTCCCATCCTTCCTCCCTCCTTGTCCTACGTACACAAGGCTGGCAACGCATCCATAACTTTAATGTTGTGGATGTCTATGGGCGGAGGTAACC
The DNA here is from genome assembly GCA_019049465.1 of Dryas iulia moderata. Taxonomy (NCBI): domain Eukaryota; kingdom Metazoa; phylum Arthropoda; class Insecta; order Lepidoptera; family Nymphalidae; genus Dryas; species Dryas iulia. Next base: position 5,772,499 of record CM032424.1, on the reverse strand, counting down.
ACTTAACACCAGGTGGGCCTTCGGCTCGTTTGCCTCCGTTATCCCATATACATATAAATATAAAACATAATATGGGAGAAAATATTTTATAGAAAGTCCGATTTACGTGCCATACAACTGTGGAATGGCCTACCAAGGGCAGTGTTTCCAGGTCGATACGACATGGGTACCTTCAAAAGACGCCTCTCCACCTTCAACGTCATCAATTTTTTTAAAAAGTACACACTTTAAGTCCTTAGAGAAACAGAATATAATTTAAAAAAGTCATCAACACATCTGCCACCTTCTCACATGTTACACAGGGTCTTGGGCGGTCAGATCAAGACGCAAAAGCTCGTTTACCTTGCCCTTACTTAAAAAAAAACGATATAATTTATTAGCCAAATTATGTTATTTTCTTCAGCTTTTACTAACGTTTTATCTACTTTTCTTAATCTTTTCACTGATAGCTCTTTAGAATATTATAAAAGTTCTTTGTACAGTGTAATTAGCCTGTAGATTGAGTTATTCTCATAATGAACGACTTGACACCATTTTCTTAGTACTTGACAAGAAATCAAAAGTTTTCTTTTTAAAGAGATATAAAAAAATAAAAAAATATTTTTTGAGCTTTTTTTAAATATTCAATATTATTTCTTTACGCGAGAGAAGATGAAAAGTGCGACATTGAGTTTCACCACACAAAACACAATGTCTCAATATCGGTCACAAGTGGAGAAAGGAATTTCTGGACACTAAGTTCTCTCTCACTACCCTGCTATACAAAAAAAATGTTAACCTATTAATTAATATAAAATGTTCACTTAAGTATTCTTCCTAAAAAAAAGTAAACAGGAAGCTCTGTTTCTGAAAATAGTCAACAACTATTACATCAGTAATTATTTATTCGTTTTAACAAAAAGGTACGTAAATTTAACATAAACATAAATTTCAACACAACTTTCAGTAAATAAAGAAAAAAACACAATATTCTAAATCAGCGTATTAATGTACATAGCATTCCTTATATTTATTCGGTTGGGGACAAGGGTCTTACCATAATTTGTGGGTTAAAGCCGCATGACTCTCTAGACGCCTCCTAACACTAGTTGAGTAATAGCCTGTTGTAATAGGAAAAGAAAATTATACTTTTTATTACATTTTAAAGTGGGGTACGAAATGTCTTGATACTAGGTTCCCTCTGCCTACCCTGCTGTGTGCGGGATACAGCGTGAAGCTAAAAAAATACTTAAATTTAATACAGATACTGGTGTCTAATAACATATAGTACCCGGCAACAAATAATGCACACCGATGCTTAGAATGAAACAGTCGGTTAGCTTCGACTTCGTAGAGCGTTGTCTCGGTCGCTTAAAATAATATCAATGAGAAACGTCACATATCAACTGAGTGACAAAGACAGCGCTCTACGATACCGAAACTGACCGACTGTTTCATTCTAAGCACGATGTGCACTATTTATTGCCGGGTACTATACGGTGGTCGTGGGTTCGATAATCAAACAGAAATGAGTTTATCTTGCATCAGCACGCTTTTTCCCGCTTGCGAGGCAATCAGACAGAACCTAGTGTAGGCACTCTATTCTATAGTTTTTTCTCGAAATCGAGACATTAGTTGTTGAGTGGCGGAACTTAACGCAGCACTTTGTCTTGAGTACCAGTGTAAAGAAAGGAAAATAAAAAAATAATCATTGCTCGAGTGGGAATTGAACCTGCAACCATCGTATATCAGTGAAACGCTGCCCGACTGCGCCACGAATGTCTCACTTTGGCTAATAAAACACCATAATTACATATGTATGTTAAAAAGAAATTTGTACAGATTTTACATAGTCTATTGAAAGAAATGATTATATTAAACTATTTTCATTTTTCCGCCCCGATAAAACGGTGAAATAGCTCGGACTGTATCAGTGACAGAAGACCAGTGTCTTTTCATTGGTTATACGTGCCTTTTGATATTATACAAGTATATACTACTATACTACCGTCTTTAAAAGAAGAACCTGCGTGAATATAAGAGCAATAATTTTTTTTCGCACAAACTACAATAGCAAGTGAACGCTGTGGAACAAATGAAAGCAAGTGTAAAAATAAAACACATGTATGTATGTACGTCCAAATCCCAAATCCCCAACGTGATATGTTAATATATTATTCATTAATATGAGGGAAGAAATCGAAATCAAATGAAATATGTAAGGCTAAAATGTAAGAAACTGTCGGAAAGTAACTCTCGGATGTCGAAATTGGGAATAAAATTGCTGAGTCAGCTATTACTTTGATATTTACTTAGTATTATTTATTATTATTTATTAAATATTATTTATCTATCATAAAATGAAAATGTTTCGAATCAAAGCTTTGACAATATATTTTTTCACTTGTAGCATTGTAGTCAGAAATAATTGTCGTAAGGGCGGATCTCAAAGCCGTACTTTATTTTACTAGAGAGAAGAAATGCAATAAATAAAATATAATTATTTATGTTTTATTTATTGCATTGGGAATCGAACCCACAACGATGGCCGCCATGGCTTTTTCAGTATAAGGAATAAATATAGATCCTACATTTTTGACATTGAATTGTGATTATGTAACTAATATACAAAATCTTTGGGGGAAAGATTTTTAATAAAAGATACAAGCTCGACAAAGAAGAATATGTGATGTATAGTAATAGAAAGAAGAATTTGTAGTATATATGTCGTGGCCATATCGTAGAATCGACGACTTCATGATATCGTTGACAATATCATGAAACGGTCGCAGTTCATGAAATGACCAATTATCGTTTGGCCAGATCATGATGTCGTTTGACGAAAGCAAAGACAGCCTAACGTTTAACGATATCGTCAACTAATCGCGCGGCTTCTTCATGAATTCGTCGATATTGTTTGACAAAATCGTCAAATAATTAGTTAAGCAACCGATAGAGGCGCTAGAAGCGCTTTTTGTTTATCAGCTGTTCGTAACAAAGTGAACATTTTAGGTTTAAATATGTTTTTTTAATTAAAAGCGGAATTCATTATTCGTTTACTTTAAGCAAAATGAATATTCTTAATAAAATAATTTTTATTTATATGAAATCATTTTAACTTTATTTAAGTCAATGTGCGATTAAATAATAATAAATTTAAGTAATTATATAGTAAAAGCTACTTTTATATACTAAAGAATCTGTTAAATAGAAGAAGTTTAACCTAACCTAACCTATCTTGATTGATTTTAAGTATCTTCACACAAAATAAATCTAATTACGTAAAAGATTTTTTAGGTTAGGTTAGGTTAAACTTTTTTTAATAAATTGATTCTATAGAGATTGAAAGTGTTTTTGTATAAAAACATCGTCATTATATATAATGAGATCGTTTTACGCACATATTCTAAATTTATATCAAATATATTATAAGGACACCTTATTTTACGATATGACCAAACGTCGATGACGAAATCGTTAAACGTTGACGAATCAACGATATCGTCAAATTCAGTTGGTCATTTCATGAACTGCAACCATTTCATGATTTTATTGTCAACGATATCATGAAGACGTCAATAATACGATATGGCCACGACATATACATATATTTTTGGCAGCTTCATTGGCCTTGGCCCTTTTTTCCAAATGGCAGGGTCTCCACTTTCTGCTCAAAATCGAGACGTTGCTTATTAATTGGTGGAACTTAACGCCATATTAATCGTTTTCGAAAACGAATCGAATACAAAACCCACATCCATCTCGTTTATATAGCCAGACACTGTTCTGTTTTATTATAATATTACAAAAAAAATCGAGTTCTAGATCTACAGAGATATAGAGTGAGACATATAGAGTGAGTATATTAGTTTATTTATTTTTAATAATAAGGAAATTTAAGTAAAACGCAAGGGTATTAGATAATATTGCTCTTTGTCAACAACTTTAGCCTACTTGAAATTACTAAATTTCTTTATGGAATCGTCTATGAGACCGTAGTGGCGCAGTGGGACAGCATCCTCTTGCAACGTGATGGTTTTGGGTTTCAAGTCGGGGGAATAATTATCATTAAATATTCATTTCTTCGTTCTAGCAAAGTTCCTAAGCATTTGCGTGTCGCCATGTCTCGATTTCGAGCGGAAAGTGGAGAACGGTGTCTTGGCACTAGCTCCTTTCTGATTCCCCACATTCAGGGAAAAAACGAAAAGCAGTACTTATATGCTATTTACATACAAAATATAAACATAAAATTTCAGTACAAAAACAAACGTAGTAGAAATTAAAGCTGTTCTCTAAGGAATAACAGCGTTCTAACTAAGCTTTACATTCACACCTCGCTGCGGTGAAACTTTAATACGGCTGTTTCGTTCAACTTTTGTTGTTAGGATCTATATTTTCGTTTTTTAGTGTATCGTAACCATTATATTTCTTTTTTCTTAAAAATGATAATTATATAAGAAAGTATGAAAGCTTAGCAAAGTTTTTTAATCTCGTAGTTATTTAACTAACGAACCGCTTGCGGCTTCACCCGCGTGATCTACGTCTTTCATTCTCTATTTCAGCTTTATGCATTGGTTTTGGAAAAATGGTTACCCTGTGTCAACAGCTATCATCCTGAAAAAAAAAACAACCAAATCAGTCAAATGGTTTAGATTTTTCAAACAAACTCTTGTTCTCTATTTTAACTCTAAAAAGCTACCTATGTTTGACCTTCTTCTTCAACTATTTTTATCCCGAACTACGCCGTGAAAGTTAAGACAGACCGATTTTCCCAAATTATCGAATTCGGCGGAAAGTGGGAAACGGAGTGTCTTAACACTAGGTTCCCTCTGCCTACCCTGCTGTGTGCGGGATAGAGCGTGAAGCTACTGTGGACTTAGAATTCTTTAAAGTTATTGCATTTCGTAGAATTAATAAAATATGTACATTATGAACAAGAAACTAAAAAAAGTCACAAAAACTGTTCTTCTTAGCTTGAAAATTTCTCCTCTTTTGAAAACTTATTCCTGTTTCTTTGTTGTATCCAATTTATAACTTTTAATTAGATTGGTGTTTATAGATGACAAACAAATTAATGGTCCTAATAATGAAATTAAAAAGTTTTTTAAACAAAATTGTAAGAAAACATTTGTATAAAGTTCATCCTCTTTTTGTCTACCTTTTCTTCATCTTCTTTATTTATTTAAAACAATCTTTTTATTACTTCTAACTCTCAATTTATATTTGCTTATTATTGTAAATAAATAATGGAACCCCGTTTTAACTTACTTTTACCCGTCTGATTTGAAGATTTGCACACGTGTCCGGATTTGACAACATTTCAATATTTTCAGAGCGTTGATCTCAAGGTTAACAAGAAAAAATATAACTGTGCTTATTTAAGTTTGTCATTTACTTTAGTTCCTCACATATACCTGTGAAAGTGTATCCCAAAGACATTATAACGTGTGATATATTACAATTATAATTATTTTATTAATTTATTGTATTTATATAATGCATAACTGTGCAAAACTATAACTATACTTGTAACTTCTTCTTCGTGTAATCTTTTAACATCCGGTGACCGAGCTCTGCTCGGTATTTCTTTCGAGAAATCGTTATTTTGAAATAATGATTATAATAATAAAATGATAAAATAAATAAATATAATAATAAAATATCTAATAAATTAAAAGAAAAAAAATTGGATGTCAGGATCAAAATAGCACACGCTCTTCAAACTGAGCTATCACAAGGTTGTCATTAGTCGCGAAATTGACATTCCTACACTAATGATATTTTAGTAGTATTTTTAATGCCCGAAGATGAATGATGTTCCAGAGAAAAAACATTTAATAGAAATAAAACTAGATGAATTTTTCTCCCCCAAAACCCTATATGCTAAATTTCATGAAAATCGATGGAGCCGTTTCCGAGATTCCAATTCTATATATATAAAAATTTTTGCAAAAATGAAGTCAGAAATTGAAAGATTTTCCATCACGTAATAATATTACTTCCAATATGTCATAATTAGTATAATAGCTTGATAATTACTTTGTTCATATTAAAGTATGCATTAAATTACCGCATTGTCAGAGTCGAATTTAGACCGAAAGCGGATAAAACCCCGAGGCTTTACGCACATTGAGCTTCCGTAATGGTATGAGAAAACTTTTTAGATAATACTCGTTGATTTACGTTTTAGTATCAAAAATATAAGAATATGGCCTTTTTTTGTATTTTCTTCTTATTTTAAAACTGGCTCAAGAGTACAAGCAGCGGTTTAATACTTTAACTATTGTTGTATTTAATTATGTATATATTTTACACTAGTCACCGGCTGGTGGCTTCACCTGCGTAAATAGACATATCAGTTAATTTAATAAAAGAGTTATTTTATAGCAACTTTGTCGAACAAATTCAAAGCGTTATTTTTTAAACCCAATGAAATAAAATTAATACTAAATGTTAAGGGAAGATTGCTAACAAATGAAAGTCAAACCTGCTATTAATTCGGTAAAACATTTTCTGAAATTGGTAAACGGAATTTCAGGAATAGACAAACGGAAGAAAATTGAAAAAAAAATACTTACGTTGATAAATGAAACCAATCATATTTTTTTAATTATAAGTATAGATAATAAACGCTTGACTATAAAAATAAGAAAGGCTTCAAGTATTTTTTTTGTTATCAGCAATTACAATTTAAATTCAAAACAAAAGCTCGTTTAATGTATCAATTATTTTAAATTTAAGCTCAAGTACTGCAATAAAATAAACTTAAACTATAAAGCAGCACGTGTAGTAAATATTGATACGTTTGGCGCCGACAAAACTATTGGAAAAGCTTTGCAGTTGAAAACTGTGAAATATTAAGCGTTCGTGTTTGAGTTTATGAATAAGCTTCGCACGTTAGCAATTGTTTTGTTAAAATAGAAGGCTTGTAAAAAGCAATAGGTATTATTTTTTTTTAATTTCTGTCTATGTTTTCATAGTCAGATTCTATCACACGAATACCGAACCACGAATGTAGTAAACCAAGAGGAAGAAGAATTAACGTAATTAATATTTGAAATTAGATAAATTGTAATATGAAATATATTCGCGCGAGCAAAGTTATAAAAATAGCTAGTATTAAAAAATATAATTATGTTAAATTTTATTGAAAATAATAAATTAACTAACAAAGACACTAAGAAAACGTATAAAAATTTGATCAAAGTGGGATTCGAACCTGCGCCTATTGAATACCGTCCAGGCGCTCTCACCACTGAGCCATGCGTTCTACTACCAGCTGCGTCGAAATTCTTCTACGTTTTATTACAACTTATTTTTCTTGTTAGCATCTCTGTAGAGAGATTTTTAAAAATTTCTACTACCCAAAGATTATTCTACGAACAATGGTTTGGCAAGAGAGAATGCTATTTATTAAATACTTTTAAACATTTTTAAAGAATTTATTATATGTTTTCTAAATGTCTTTTTTCAAATTTTGTAAGTGTGGAATAATACTATAATTAAAAATGTTTAAAAGTAATGAATTAACTTATTTCTTACATAGATAGATAAGATAGACATTGAAATTAATTATATACGTATGTAATATGTATTTAGTACTTAGTAAAACGAAACAAATCGGGCAAGTTGTAAAAATAAGAGCACCTACACTGTGAAAATCTTAAGGTATAAGTAGTAGTATAAGGTATATATATATGGAGTAAAAGAAAATCCTTTAATATTAACTTTTTATTTGATCCCTTATCCTTGTGTAAACAGTTCACGGTTCTGTGAAAAAGTTAATTAAAAGGATTCCCTAATGACTATGCCAGTTTCCAGAGGTATTACAATTTTATTCTATCTTTTTACTACAAGCAAAATTGACTCTAATTTGCTAAGTGAATTCTGCATACAGAAACATAGATAATTAATTTAGGTAACACGTTACTGAAAATTGAGAATATTAGAAATTGAAATATTTTTCTTTTACGACTACAAACTTTTTCAACAATTATTAGTTAATGTTTAGTCACTCAGTGTGACTAATCTATGTATATGATTGCATTTTATATGATACCATCACAGTACGAAATTTGGGATCCACATCTATTAAATATGTAGTAAATTCAAATTATTTTATCTGCTCTTATTCAAATTATTTTATCTGTGGTCTGCTCTTTTATACCCTATTTGAGCCCCTTTTGGATTCTCTGAACTTTCCGTTCAATCATAATAAAATATAGCCTATAGCACTCCTGAACAGTGTAGCTTTTTAATTGTGAAGGAATTTTCATGTTTGGTACAGCATTTAAGAAGATTACCCTTACAAACAAAGTTAAAAGAATACCTCTTTATTATACTAGAATAGTTTTATTGGTGATTTCTTTGTCAAGAGTTTCTACGTCTTTAACTATCACCATTTACATTCATATATTTCTTTAATACACATTAAAGTTCAGATAAAAAAAAAATAATTTATTCAATCTTTTCTAATAGCTTCACGGTTTCTCTCACACAGCCATCGAGAATTTAGTGTCTAGAAATCCGTTCTCTACTTTCCGCCCGAAGTAGAGATATTCTTAAGTGATCAAACACACGCCACGCTTTGTCTTGGGTACCATAGCAGAGACCTAAAAATAGGTAAATAAATTACGTTTATAATAATTATTAATCATACTCCCGAGCGGTAATCGAACCCACTACTATCGCGTTTTCAGTCAGACGCTGTCCCACTGCTCCACGACGGCTTTTCATTACATAGAACGGTTGGATATTAGTAAACACAAAACAAAATTGCAAAGGAAAATTAATATAATAGATGAGATAATTCTCCCCACTGTTACATATTAAACGGCCTTGAATAACAGATAAAACCAAGCCTTTATACAATCGAACGTGGCCAAATATATCATAAGTAAAATCAAAATATTAACTATTATAATAATACAAATTTGAACACGTGACTCGGTTTTGATATCCACGTGGCGTGTCTATTGTGTTGCTAAACAATATTATATTAGATCGGTTTACCTTGAAGGAATTGTACTAGTAATATGAATAGCGCTCATTATTAATTACTAGGTGAAATCAGTAACTGGAATTTTGGACGCCATGATTTTTTTCGCTTTGGTGTCGAGACGTAGCGCGGCGTTAAGTTCCACCACTTAACAATTTGGCGAAAAGACGGGAACGGAGTGTCTTAACACTAGGTTCCCTCTGCCTACCCTGCTGTGTGTGGGATATAGTATGAGGCAAAAATGGTATGAATTTATTGAAGATTATCAAAAAATCTAGTTAAAATAAAAAAAAGTTATGTAAAAATCTTAGTTTTGGAAATGTAACACACTTAGTTTTAGAAACACATATGAAAAGTGAAGAATAATTGTAATAATTGTTTTAAACTTCTTTACTATATTTGTCATATAAATTACTTATAACAGCTCTATGTATAGTTTCTATATGTTTTATTTTCATATATTTACAGCTATATTTCTTACATATAAATACTAGGTCAGTGTGGAGCAGTAGGACCGCATCTGATTGTAGATACGATAGGTAATGGGTTCAATTTCCATTCGGGAATAATGCTTATATATTTATTTTTTGTCCGTTTTTTCGCTTTGGCGTTTAAGAAAAGCATTGACATGTGACACTTAAAACTCAAATTCGGCCGGAGAGTGAAGGATGGAATATCTAGGCACTTTCTGTCTCTATGACGGAAGGGTATAAAATTTCACATACTTTAAGTTTATATAGAAAGTACAGAAAGGTATCAAGCAGCAAAAAGTTATTATCATTATTCAATAGTGTAGTAGATGTGGAGAACGGAGAGTCTTGACTGTAGTTTCTTTCTGTAGCTGTAAAAAGCAATCACGTTCTTTTTACGCTATTTTCTCGATAATATTTAATACTTTCATTAAAGTTACTGCACACTATACTGCATACTACTGCAATAACGTACAAATTAATGTTTTATATTATTTCGGGTTTTTGATTTATAATATTTAAACATTCAAAATTTTCTAAGCAGAATTATAGTATGATTAAAAATAATTTGTATATTATTTCAAGCCTCATCTACTACTAAAGTAAACTGTTGAAGTAATATCGTTTATTCAATATGAGTATTTCGTTTGTAAGAGTTCCCCGCGCCGAATTCGATTAAACTTTTTCCATTGATACGCGTTATTAGCTTTCGCATATTGTTTTAATCGATTAAAAGCAGTATTAATCGGTACATAAATTCAATAACTTTTGCAAAGTAATTGTTACACCTTCTTTAGTTGCTATACCTTAAGGTGTCCTCGTAAATTACTCTAAATATATTAATGAAAGTATTTATAGTATTTAATATTAAATATTCGCGTATTATGCTATGCTTCTCCGTATAGACTTAAGCATGCCAAAATTTGTACTTTTCTGTCCGTAATTTACGTAGAACTAAGACAATTTCGGTAGATAATCCATAACTTATATTGTAAATGCGAAAGTCTGTCTGTTTGTCTGTCACGCTTTCACGACTCACGATTTACCGGTCCGATTTGGATGAAATTTCGGATGAAAGTAATAAACAAACCTGAGTCAAATAAAGGCTACTTATTTTTTCAAAAATCTACCGCTAAAATGTTGAAATTGGGGATGAAAGTTTATATGAAAAATCTATCCGCTTGACCGATTGTAATGAATTTTGTCATAAATATAGTTGATAATCCAAGGTTAAGCATAAGCTACTTTATTTTTAAAAAATCCATCTCCGAGGGTTGCAATATAACGAAAGAATTACGTAGTTCACGCGGCGACGCCGCGAGCGGGCCGCTGGTAGTAATACTATAAAAATATCATGACTACATAGTTTTCGATGACTGTGAATTTAAATAGAATGACGAAATGACGTTTTTATAAACGCCCTTTTAAACATACAAACAGAACATACTGTACGTAAATAGGTTAAAAATGATATTTTTATGTTAGGTAAACCACGCGAGTCGCGCAAAGGCAGTCTTGAACTTAGTCATTTTTGTGTAATTCTGATAAATATTAAGTGTGTGGTAGTAGAAAATCCACGCTGTATCGCCGCTAATTTATAATGAAAATATTTAAAATAATTCAATTTCTCGTTCAAAAATCGAGCTTGTAACCATTACGAATATACTTTACCAAACAGAAAAAATACCAAAATTACATAAAAATATATTGATGTACATATGTATACGAGTATCGTTGTGTTAATATTACCAGAACGCCTAAGAAGCTACGAGCGTTGGCAACAACGGCGCTAAGCAATTACAATTATTAAGAGGAACATTTTGTCTGACTTATTAAAGCTCTTGTTTAATGATTGTCGTTAGTTCGGGTAAGAAACCAAATTAGAAACAGAATTAACATACTGATGTTATCCTGTAAACTAAATAAATTATATATTATATAAATATTTTTTATGTAATATAAATAAAATTATATTTTGATCTTCGCCCATAAGAGAAGATATAGTTTTACCTCTGGGGACGGGCTAAGAATACATTTCCAATCTTTCGTATAGGCGGATAACCCATTCCCATGAATGGTAGGAGATTTGTTCTTTAACTGGCTCACGAGCACTATCATGTCAGAAATGAATCGCCAAATATCTGATGATGCGTTCCGGTTCGATGAAATGTAAGCTAACAATCCCTGTACCCATCATTCCCATCCTTTCTCTATACTTCCCTCCCACTCCTTCAATTCAAATCATTAGGTGGTACTCCTGCTCGTTCAGGTAAACGATCAGGAGTACATAAAAAAGGTTTTTTTATGTAATTAAAAAAAACATGAAAAATTAAAAAATGCAAATGATGCTTATATAGGCTGTAGGCGATACGTAATTAATTGCTAATGTTGATAAAAGGGTATTATTGTATCAGTAGCATTTTCTTGGTCTTACTATAAAGGAAAAATGGAACTAATTTAAGTTATTACTTCCTCAATCCGAGATTGAACAACTCATGTTTTTTTACAATCAAACGCTGTACCTATAGTACAATGGCCTAAAATTTATTTATATTTTGATTATAAGTCCTACATAATAATGTAGTTATTTCTAGAAAGACACTGATACCCCCAATTATGTCTCTGTCTTAGATGGTAATGAAATCTTTTATGAGGAGATATTGCGTTACGCAACTTCGGCGATTAATTGGATTTCAACGATATAATTACGCGATTTAGAGTAAAGGCGGAAGCGGTAGATAGCCATTATTACAAAAAAAATATAAATGTTTATATTTTTGTATTTCGGAGTACAGATTTCGGCGGAGCTTGACACCGCACTTTCTTCAATCAAGGCGGAGAAATTACAATAACTGAAATATAATTCCTTCATATATATTTATCTTGCAGGTAGTTTAAAAAATATTATTAAAGTATTAATTAGTTAGAGGCCAGTCATACCGCAGGGGCACAAAGTGTGACTGTTCACGCGACTGGTCGTGGGTTCGATTTCCACTCGAGGAATATAAATATTTAATATTTATATCTTTCGTTCTGGTGTCGAGACAAAGCGCGGTGTTGAATTCCGTCACCCAACACGTAATACCTCCAAAATTCGACAGAATATAGAGAGCAGAGTGTCTTATCATTTGGTTCCCTCTGCCTACCCTACTATGTGCGGGATACAGCGTGAAGCTAAAAAAAGAAGAAAAAATCAATCGCTCATTACTGAAGTTTGTGATACAGGGATTATATCCTCAATCGAATGCCCGAGGTCTATTATACGGCAGAACGGCGCCAAATAGATATTAAACAATACTATCCACCCATTTTGTCGTTGGCTCTGGTAAGTGGCCTCTATAACAAATTCCTGTCAGTCATAGAAACAATGTATGGCTTAAGTTCCATTCATTCTTAATACTCAATGCTTTTTTTGTATATGGGCTATTTATGTTGCGTAAGTCCAATTTGTATTGTTGCTGAGGGCTATTTTAGTGATGTATTAACATGGAGTAACGCTTTTGTGTGGCAAAAATAATGCGTTTTTATTTTAATACTTAAAGAATGTTGTGGTGCAGTAAAATAGCATCCGACTGTGAAGCGTGGTTGTAGGTTCGTTTTCAATTCGGGGAAATAATTATATATAATTTTCTTTTCTTTGTTCTGGTGCCTAAGACAAAGTGCAGTGTTGAATTCAGTCACTTAACAGGTAATGTCTTGATTTCAGACGAAGAAGTGGAAAAAAGAGTGATATGACACTAAGTTCTCTCTGACAACTATGTGCGAAAAAAACGTGAAATTGAAAAAAGCATACGTTTTACTATATTTAAGTTTTTGTGCACATGAAATGGCTTAAGCATACTATAAGAGAAATTGAAATACAGACTAGGACCATCGCATATCGGTATGGAAGAGAATGAACAATTTTATATTATACATAGCAATTATTATATTGCTATGCCGAGGATATTAAAATGAGAGTAATTGGAAGAAATCATTAATAATTGTAAATTTCTCTGAAATAAATAGGTTTTATATAAGAAGGAACTACTTAGCATTTCATGAATTTACCCTATTGGCAAATTATTTGCCAATTGCGTTGTAGAGAGAGAGAGGAGCTCAGAGTAATATTTGTGACTTGTGATGAAATTTAAACATTGCAATTAAAAGGGTATCCTATTATTTATTTAATTAACACATTATTACGAGGTAAGCAAAATGATTATTTCAATTATTTTAGTACAAGGACTTTCTCAATACTGTAGATCTGAATAAGACCAAGTGATGTGGAAAATGAAATGTATCATATTTGTTAATTCATAATATTATCTGTCGTTTTCAACATATTCTTCTATTGTAAAGAGCACTTCAATACAATCTGACTAAAAGTAATTTAACTTTTGTCGACTTTCGTTCTGAATAAAGTTCAAACAAAAGAACAAAGTTCAAAACGTCAGGGCTGAACTTTTAAAGTTACTTTGACATATACAAGAAGAATTGAAAAATTACAAATTTTATAACATATAGTACGAGTATAAATGGTGCTTGTGGGTTCGAATACCGCTCAGGGAATTATTATATTTAAATTTTTTTTTATTCGCTTTGGTATCTGACACAAAGCGCGACGTTGATTTCCGCCACTCAACACGCAACTTTTGAGCTTGAAAAGTGGGGGACGAAGTGTCTTGATCCTCTCTGACTGCTATGTGGGGAAAAGAATGAACCTGTAAGTGGCGTAGTAATAATTTTAATGATAGTTACTCGTATATAATTAGATATTACTAGTGACCCGCTCGCGGCTTCGCCACGTGAACTACCACTTTCATCCTCTATTGCCTATTTGAGATTGCTTTTTTTTTATAAAAGGAGGGTAGTCTATATTTGACTATCGTCACTAATTATGTTCATGAGAAAATCATCGATACATTTAGTGCAATGTCTATATTATTTGATAACATATAGCGATAACTGTTCTAGTAAGAAAACGTACGAAATTTGCTATCATATGATAGTAGATTTCGTACATATATACCATCTGGTATATAGTATTATAAACCGGTCATAATATCTTAAATAAACTTTAAGCTTTTTATTTTACAATTGTGTTACTTATTGATATTGAAAAATAGCTTTACTTGCAAATAATCAATGCAATTTGACTTTGCCAGTTTTTTACTTTTCTGCGGGAACTGTTTTGAATACCAGGGTAATTTTAAAAAAAAGAGAGATAGCCTATGTTTGACCTTGCCTCATTAACTATTTTCCTGAGAAAATTCATTCATTTCAGTCAAGGAGTTTAGATCTTTCATTCTCACTATATTCTAAACATACATAAGTTTCATCCACTGTTTCAACCTCCTAGGGTTTGATTTTTTATAAAGTAGCCTATATGACCCTGCATCTTCAACAATCTTCTTTACGAATTCCCGTCAAAACATAACAAATAGAAGAGATACAGATTTTTGCATTTTTATAATAATAATTTTAATGAGTGCGGATATGTCTAATACAATGTCAACTATATAATAACAAATGGCGCTACCCGTTGCAGAAAACGTAGTGACATCTGTTGTCATATAGATTATATAAATATATAGATTATATAAAGTTTTATAGACCGGTCAAATGTATATTTAATAAATGTTATGCATATTTTATTTTATAATTATTTTAATTAGTGATATTGAAACAAATTTAGCTTCACTCGTGAACTATCGACATAATTTGAATGTTTTTTTTTTATTTTATTTTTCTGCGCGAGTTATGTTGAATACCGGGATGAAAATCCCTATCCCATATGTTGCTCTGATCTCTAAGCTAACTCCATACAAAAATTCATTAATTTCTACCCGGTAGATACCGATATACAAATGATTTACTTATATCGGTTTTTTATTTTTTCCAAAAAAACTACATAGGATACCGGGATAAAAAACTATTCTATATGTACCTTTGGACTATAAGCTATCACCATACTAAAATTCATTCATTTCTATCCAGTAGTTTTTGCGTGATTGACGAACAAATTAACAGACAGACAGACAGACAGACAAAAATTCTACTGAGTGGATTTTTGGCCTCTGTTATCGATATATTAACGCACCCAATTAAAATTTTTCTGAAATTTTTCATGTACAGAATTGACTTTTCTACTCTTTTATTATATATAGAGATTTCTTTACTATTATATTTTACCTTAAAAATGTTGAAACTCTCAACGTGAAACATAATTTGAATCTCGCATTACAACAGTATTTATTGAGTAGCAATATTTTGATATAAATTGTTTTTGTTACAGTTATATGTTAGTCAAGAGGAAAACAGAGTGTCTCGATACTACGTTCTCCCTGAATGTCTAGCTGCGCGAGATAAGGTGTGAAGAATTAAAGCTAATGCAAATAAGGTATATAATATCATAAGAAATATTTTACAGGCTTCTTTGTTAACCATATAATTAGTTCAAAAATGGATTTTTAAGTAGTAATTATATAAGTAATTACATATAACGTAGGTATACCGTAAAAAACATAGGCTACTTTGGAATTGGCTTGAAATAAAGGGAAAATCAGAACGAATTCGTCAGTACTGTACGCAATAATAAAATTATGAATTCCACACAGTTATTGCTTTTCGATAGACCTGCCTGGAATTAATATTATTTGTTAAATTTTAATGGAAGGTGCATGGCGCAGTTAGAGTATGTTATATTTGATGGTCGTAGGATCAAATCTCACATAGAAAAAAATATACATAATAAAAACATGTTTCTTAACACGGAAGTGGCAATAAGTAATTTAGATATTTTATTATTTCTTCTTTGTTTCACACTTTTTTGTAACCTATTAACTTGGTAGTAGGTGATGCGTTCTTTGACTGGCTTGCGATCACTATCATGTCAAAGGCGAACCGAGAAACATCTGATGAAGTGTTCCGATTCGATGACGTGTAAGCCAGCTCTCCCTATTCTCACCTTCCCCATTCTTCTTCCCTCCTTCTCCAAGGCTGGCAATGTATCTAGTCTAATGTTGTAGACGTCCATAGGCGAATATCAATAACCATCAGATTGTCCTTCTGCTCGTTTCCCTCCTTTATTCATTAAAAAAATATTTCATTTCTTCGAATGAAAATCGAACCCGCAATAAATACAATAATAACTACATAACGTCTGGCTGAACACGCTCACTGTAGACAATAGAAATATCGACGCAGCTGGTAGTAGAACGCATGGCTTAGCGGTCAGAGAGCTTGGACGGTTTCTAGGAGGCACGGGTTCGAATCCCTTTGCATTCAATTTTTTATACGTTTTTCTAAAATTTTTTTTTTAATTTCCTCAGTGTGTGAATAACACTTTAAAAATATAAAAAAAATAAATATGTTTAAATAGACGGTAAAAATCTTAATTTAAGTTAGTATTTTTTAAACCATATAGGGCAAAGTATATATCTAATCAATAAAATAACTGCATTCACAGGTGGTGGTGGTGGTGATTTTAAATCTTGCTCGAGGGAAATCTTCATACTGCGAATGCAATATGTTTTGCGGCAATGTAAAGATCAAATCTGTCCCTAGAGTTTCGTTACGAGCTTCCGTATACTATCGGAATTTCAATTTAAGATAACAAAATGCTGTAAAATTTTCTATTTTATTTCGATAAATGATTTTATTTGAGTAAATTATTTAACACTTAAACATGCTACATGCAACTTATTGTGTAATATGAATAAAAAATAATATTAGTAATAAACCCGCAGGGCAGCTTGTGGCGAGCTGTTGGGGAGTGGCGACCCCACGGACCTGAGACCTCCAGAGTGAATTGATATTTATCCCCCGCCTCTGGCTTGCCTTCGTTGGCTGGCAGAGTGGAGCGCAAGAGCTATATGCTCGGAAGGGTGGAAGTGCTCAATCTGCGTAATAGCGGGGAAACCCGCTCTCGAGCTTGCTCGTGATGGTGAAACCGGTGCACACCTCTCGACACCCTTAGCCGACCACGCCGATGTTGCGCCCAAGGCATTACGCCGCTTTGTGGGGGCCCATCTAGTGGGAGGCGAGTCACCGTCCGTCAACCATTCAATTTGAGACTGTTGAAATGGCGGACGTCCGTTAGTCTCACTCAATAGTCCAGTACTCAATCCATCCAAACTCCATTCCATAGTCCTAGTTTAGTTTTCCACATTTTTCATAGTTCCTATGCATTAACCGGTGACCATCTCTGAGCAATTACCTATGGTTACTCAGAGATGGATCCCGGCTGATGCGTCACAGCAAAATGATTTATGATCTCTAAGGGGCATCTACATGTTGGACCTGCGTCCCCACGCAAGCCTTCCAAAGGACCGGGTTCTTCTGAACCCGAGACATCCTAGAGGAGATACATAATAATAATAATAATCGATTTTAACTTAATTATTACTTAATATACTTATATTGACATTTTTGTATGTCAGTTTTTTTTTTAGCTTCACGCTGTCTTCCGCGCACAGCAGGGTAGGCATAAGGAACCTAGTGTTAAGACACTCCGGCGGAAAGTGGGGACTTTCCGCCGAATTCGGAGGCATTGCGTGTTAAGTGGCGGAACTTAACGCCGCTCATTACCTTGGCACCAGAGCAAAGAAAATGAAAATATTAAATATTTCCACTCCTCGAGTGGGAATCGAACCCACAACCAGTCGTTTACAGTCACACGCTAGTGCCACTGGGCCACAACTGGCCACATGGCCGTAGTTATGAGTTTATGAATTTCATATTTTCGCAAATCTATTTAATTTAAAGTAATGCAATATACTCGTATTTGTTTGTCAATGTCGAAGTGCCCATATAGCACGACTACCACCGGCTTACCTTTTGTAAATTTTATTGGTTGAGGAATCCTAGATGTTTAATATATTTATTAATAAAATGTAAGTATATGCACGTAATATAATCTATCTTTTTTATAATATGATACTTTATAAAAATATAAAAAATATATATATCTTTCTTTTAACGCCACTTCAATTTACCTGTTAATAATTCGTTTTCAAAATTACGAGATATACAGATATATTCATAGGTCAAAAGCAAAAGTCAGCGATGCGTTCAGCGTCCCGAACGAAAATGAAAAATTCATGACATAGCAACAAGGAAGTTCCTAATAAAAAAGGGGATTGTGATCAAAATTTTACAACAGTTTAATTTTCTCCGTTAGAATAAATGAATCATGTATTTCTTTTCTAATTTTAGTACTATAAAGTTACGATATTCAATCAATATTGTTAGAGAAGTCCCGCTGAGTTTCTTGCATCGGTTCTTCTCAGGTCTGAGGCATTAAATTTAGTGAACCGGTGTTAAACTATTTGACGTTCAAAAAATGAAGCATGCAACTTCTTATTTTGAATAAAATTATTTGACTTTGATTTTGACTTTGACTTAGAGGAACGTAACAGTATAGGTACATATTTTATATGTATCGTCATTTTAAGGCCTAAGGCGTAAGTCCCTTTAAAATTAGCATTCATGGTTTTCTCCACTATACAGTATACCACCTTTATCTACCCTCTTTTTTATTGGATCCGCCCGGAGTAAGGACCCGGGATGCGGTTATATGGGACTCCGGTTTGACAAAATGGTACGTCGCCGTTTCCCACTAAAACCTGAAGATGCTTCTCTCCTGCCACTCGGTCTCGGAAACTCCCCAATCTGGTAGACCTGGGCGGTCCTCCTTTATCTACCTAACCTAACCTAAATACATAAGTAAATATAACAAAAAACTAATTTTCAATAATTTTAAAGTTGTTTGTCCAGTGAATAATGCTTATAAATGTTTCATACAATCTGTTAACATATTTCAAAACACAACCGTCAATTTTATTTACATATTAAATGGATATCGATGGCCATAAATCAAATGGCATAAATAAGGATTATCATTGAAATATGCAATTAAAGCGACGCCTCATATTGTTTATTCATTGGATATTAAGCCAGTGGCCTTCCGTTACCAGATTAGGGACAAACGATGTAATGTTAAAAATATATCAAAAATACAGTGAAACGTGATCCTTTGTGATTGAAAATGAGTATACATATGTATGTACGTATGTGCGTATGTATATGTAATCTACCTTCTATATTTTACGTGATGTGTTTGTATTTATATTTTTTTACATTTAAATTGAAATATTTCCGCAATTGAGCTACTGATTAACTTTGGATTAATGTTATAAACGATTTTTATTTTAGAAATGTAATTGTGGATATTTGTAATTTAGATATTTCTTAGAAAAAAGTATGCAGGGACCGTAGCGTTTGGCGATCCGTTCTCCCTGACTACCCCGCAAGGGATACAGCGTGAAGCTAAAAACAAAAAAAAATAGATATTTCTTTAAATAATACAGTTTATCGATGTAAATATAAACACGAAATAGGTATTCATTTTTCGTTTTACTTGTAATAGTGATATATTTTATAAGATATACTTAAGATATAGTAATATCATGTTATCATAAGCTAAGTAAACGGTTCTTTGTTCTTATACCCGTTGTTAGGGATTATATAATAATTTATATTCATTTCCTTAGGCTGGTAAACAACGTGGGGCTTTAGATTCCGCTATCTAACATACTGTTTCTAAAATGGAGCAGAAAGTCAAGAACAGAACGGGTGCCTTATTCTCCCTGCCTACCCTGTTACTTGTACGTGAAACGTGAAGCTGAAAAATGTCTTTGTAAATTATAAATTTGTATTAAAATTGAAAAAAAAACTAATTTTGGTAAAAAGTAAATATTTCTAAGGTGAATTCTTCCCAAACCATGCCGTGGCAACTTCTACATAAAACGACACTCAATTTGTAACACTGTTAAATGCGTTCGATCTATCAGTATTGGTATATATTTTATAAGTTTTCCTAAACAAATAAATTAAAAAATTAAATTATTTATATAATATATATTTATTTAACTTCACGCTGTACCCCGCATATAGAAGGGTAGGCAGAGGGAACCTAGTGTCAAGGCACTCCGTTTCCCACTTTCCGCTGAATTCAGAGGCATTGCGTGTCAAGTGGCAGAACTAATTGCCGCGCTTAGAAATATTAAATATTTCTACGAATTCGAGTGGGATCGAACCCATAACCAGTCGATTAATAGTCACAATTTGCCACTGTGCCACTGCGCCACGACTGGCTCCTATAATATAATATAATTTTAAAAGTCAGTGAGATTAAAAATATATGAAAATCAAAAATAGTACATCTTGAGCTTTAGTTCAATCAGTTGCGAGAATTAAGTTACGGTACATGGCAACAAAATTGAGCTTGCTAACGACGTTTGACTTTTACAACTCAACAACTTAAATTGTAAAAGTTCTTCAAAAATCAAATACATACAAGCTTTCAACTTTTTCACTCGCAAGTTTAAACTACTTACAGTGAACATGAAGTTTATGATCGACTAATCCTTATGATCCATTTAGTAAATATTACATTAGGTCATATAACAAATATTAGGAAAAAAACGTTTTTTTTTATGTAACATTTCCCCGAATAGGTCAGTTCGAGAGACGCTAATGTCTACATTCCGTTCTCTACTTTTCGTCCGAAAACGAGACATTGTTTGTGCATTTTGCTAAATTTAGTGTCAATTTTTAATTTATTTCTACATTTCTACGTGCACTTACTATATTGATGAGTGCATGTAATATAAGATATATTTTTCTGTTTAAAAAGTTTTATTTTAATGACAGTAGTAATTAAAAGAAATTGAAATGTAATTTTGAAGCTTGTGTAAAATTTATAAGTGGCAGTATTAAAAATGTTATAAAATATTTACGTATTTATTCAAACATCAGTTACTATAAAAAAATATCATTATTATAATCAAGTAATTTTCCATGTATCATATTACAAATAGTGAATATCCTAGTATTTGCCCAAATTATTAGTAACAAAAGTATATTTTGTATGACATCCCTGGTGGGGATCGAACCCACGACCTTTGGATTAGAAGTCCAACGCGCTATCCTCTGCGCCACAGGGACGATGAGTAAGTAATGAAATAAGTACATACTATGGTTGTCCCTCTTATTCAAATAATTAAAAGAAATTAAAGGTATATGTTTTAAAATAAATAAATAATACTTTCTCTTATAAATTAACTAGAATTGGAAGTAACTTAGAGGCCGTCATGGCGCAGTGGGGCACCTTGTGACTGATTGGTTGTGGGTTCGATTCGATTCGAGATAATGATTATAATATACTTTTTAATTTTAATACATACTACATAGTGCAACGCTGAGTTCCATCACTCGTAAGGCAATGTCAATTTTTCGGACGGAAATGCCTTGACCCTAGGTTCCTTTTACCGCTCTGCTATTCGTGAAAAAACGTGAAGATGAACTTAAAGTAATAATAAAACTAAAAATATATTTTATAAATTAGTAAAAAAAAACTCGTTCTTTTTTCTTTCAAATTATTATACATACCTAAAACAAATATTATATTAATTTAATGACTTATATTTATATGTTATACATTGACTGGTATGAACTGAATTTAAAAAGATATTTTGCTATAGATAATAGTGTCAACTGTCAGGCAGCGTTATCAGTATTGGACCGCCGGAAAGCATAGCAGCACGTATGTTAATTTACGTAGATATATTGAAAACCAACATTTGCTATACGGTAGCAAGACGTGGGTACGACAAAGAAAAATAAATAGCAGTCGTGGGGCTGCCGATAGAAGTGAAAACATAATTAAAATGAATAATGCTAAATTTTAAATACAAATATTCGTACACATATTAAAAATGTTTAAAAGTATATTCGTTGTTTTCATTATTCATTTATCTGTATAAAAATATTAATATATTTCATACTCACTTTTATACGGAAGTCAATGAATTTAAATTCAATAAATAAACAGTAATCCTTCAATTAAATAATTACAATAATAGTCAAATTAAAAATTCACTTAAATGCTGTCTGGCTCTCCATAGCTATAGATATACTATTATCATTAGCATGTCGGTGACGCGAACCGAGGATTTTACCCTCTGCCAAAACGCTCAACGCGCCTAAAGAAGTTTTCACTTCAATAAATAAAATATTGTATGGTGCTATGGTAAGCTTTAGTATAAAATTAAATTATTTTAACAAGATTAATTGCATATATTTTTGGTGTTCGAAAATGAAGCTTAGAAAACCCAACGTTTCGAACACTTTACAGTAGTCCGTAGTCACAGGTAGACTGATGTGGTCGTCTCAGCTCATCAGTTTAAGCAATTGTTATATCAAACTACCGCCAACGATGTCTTAGTTGCCTCATCTACTACCCTGAATTCTTGCAGAACGAGCTGACTTTTTTTCTATCTCTCTATATGCTATCCTTATAAAGTGGTGGGTTTTAGACTTTCAATTTTTTCGAGATTGAATTCCAGGTGTTACAAAGTTTCGAACCGTTCTTTCTATTAACTACTGATTAATACCGGCTAAAATACCTACATTTAAATAAAAACCGCGAAAATAGCTTATTAGCTTAAATTAAGCTAATTCCATCGAATACTGTGAGAAAATGACAGCCATGCCAGCTTGTGTATATTAAAACTGAGCTTATAATATTCGAGTTAGGTTTGGTACATTGAAGGATAAGTTTTGACTTTTATGAAGGAATATTAAAACAGATTGAATATGATTTGAGAAGAGGTGAGGAAATATCTCTGTTGACATCTCAAAATATAGTGGCAATGATACTGGAGACTTTCCTCCACGTGTCTCGTATGATTTATGAAGCGAAAAGATTTCCTGTGGGCATATGAATATGAAAAAAATCAAAGGCATTTGATAAAAACAGGTAAACATTAAAAATAATAATAAATTGAAATAT
This sequence comes from Dryas iulia moderata, assembly GCA_019049465.1. Classification (NCBI taxonomy): domain Eukaryota; kingdom Metazoa; phylum Arthropoda; class Insecta; order Lepidoptera; family Nymphalidae; genus Dryas; species Dryas iulia. The sequence continues at coordinate 5,749,215 of CM032424.1, read as the reverse complement.
AAGTTTTATTTATTTGTTTTATTATAAAATTAAAAATTGCACTAATAAATAAAAGAATTAAAGAAATTGTTATGATACCTACTGCATATTAATATGGTGACTTTTCGAATCTGTCCGTTTTAAATCCAATTTATTGTAATTAGACTTCTGGTAATAAATTTTCTTCACACTGTATCCCGCACATAGCAGGGTAGGCAGAGGGAGCCTAGTGTTAAGACATTGCGTGTGAAGTGGCGGAATGCCTCGACACCAGAGCGAAGAAAACGGAAATGTTAAATATTTCTACCCTTCGAGTGGGAATCGAACCCACAACCAGTCGCTTTACAGTCACATTTTGTGCCTCTGTGCCACGACTAGGTAAGACACTCCGTTCCTACTTTCCGCCGAATTTGGAGGCATTGTGATAAGTGGCGGAACCTAACGCCGCGCTTTGCCTCGACACCAGAGCGAAGAAAATGGAAATAATAAATATTACCACTCCTCGAGTGGAAATCGAACCCACAACCAGTCGCCTTACAGGTAAAGCGGTGTAGATTTTTCATATAAATTTTCATCCCCTATTTCAACCCTTTAGAGGATGATTTTTGAAAAACTAAGTAGCCTATGTTAGACCCAGTCATTTTTACTACTTTCATTCTAAATTTCATCCAAATCTACTGGAGATTAGCCGTGAAAGCGTGACAGACAAACACACAGACATTCGCATTTATAATATAAATATGGATAACGTTAATTTTAATCATAAAATAAGTGTTTTGTTTGTTTTTAGGTATAAATAAATAAATAAATTTTTAAATGATATTAACTATACTTAACCCTTAATTAAGTTACGTATCTACAAGTGCGTATATGTCATATTAAAACTGATAAAAAATAAGGGCCAACAGTTAAATGAACTTTTGACATGGAACCCTTCTAACTACCTTGTGATATTAATATTAAATAATATGACCTAATTTGAACTTTGACTTCCACCTTATAATTAAAATTCACCCTTTAGGCCATCCCAAGAGCTCTATTTAGTTAATTTTAGTGGATTAAATGAAATTGGTGTAGAATTTTGTAATTAATGAATTTTTACTTCAGTTTATTTCGACTATTAAATAAAAGATAAAATATATTGAAAGAATTTGCGACTATTTATTGAGTATTTTGGAACAAGTTAATTGAAATGTCATCCATAACACTTTTACCCACATAATATAGTAGTTAGACAGAATTTAATACCAAGACACTCCATTCTTCAGTTTCCGCACGAAATCGAAACATTGAGTGGTGGAACTCAGCGCCGTAAACATATACCTATGTATATTTTTTAGCTTCACACTATATCCTACACAGCAGTGTAGACAAAGAGAACTTAACGTTAAGATACTTCGTTGTTAGCTTTCCGTGAAATTCCGAATGTTTATATTTAAAATAAATACCTATAAATATATTAGTACGTCAAGAATATCTCTAGGCACCTTTTTTTGAAAGTGATACTATAAAGTTTACATATATAACAAACGCAGAAACCCATTTCTTATATAATAATGCAATGTATGTAAAATGTTATTACTGAAATATAAATATAATTTCTATTACCTGTCGTCATACATTAATAACTTATTTTTTTACCAATAAAAAGACATACAGGTATATTATATTAGATCATAAGTTGAAAAGAGATTCAATAATAATACAACAACCTTTACCTATAGCAAAAAAAGGAAAAGTATATGCGTTTTGATTTTAGGTGGGGGGACGGGTTAAGAATACAATTCCCCCCGCCGCTGGGTAGCGTCCCGTAAAAGGCGGGTAACCCAGTAGTTTGGTGGTAGGAGATTCGTTCTCCGACTGGCTCGCGACCACTATCGTGTCAAAGACGAACCGCCAAACATCTGATGATGTGTTCCGGTTCGATGGCATGTAAGCCAGCTCTTCCTATTCCCACCATTCTCATCCTTCCTTCCTCCTTCTGTCCTACATCCCCAAGGCTGGCAACGCATCCATAACTCTTATGATGTGGATGTCTATGGGCGAAGGTAACCACTTAACACCAGGTGGACCTTCTGCTCGTTTGCCTCCTTTATTCAATAAAAAAAAGCTGATTTTTGCTTCACAGTGTATCCCGCACACAGCGGGGTAGGCAGAGAAAGTGTCAAGACACTCCGTTTCCCACTTTCCGGCAAATTCGGAGGTATTGCGTGTTAAGTGGTAGAACTTAACGACGCGCTTTGCCTCGACACCAGAGCGAAGAAGATTGAAATGTTAAATATTTTTACTCCTGGAGTGAGAATCGAACCGACAACCAGTCGTTTTAAGTCACACATCTGTGCCAATGTGGCACGACTGGTGATTTTTAAATTATTACAAACTAATTAATACAATTTAATATTTGTCAAATGAGCAATGATATATGTATATTCGATGACTCGATTGTTATTCTAAGTCGATTAATTGAACATTGATAATTGCAAACAATTGTAATTAGACATGATTCGACGCGTTCGAGGCGCAGTGAGCCAGCGTCTGATTGTATTCATGATGAATGTGGGTTCGATTTCTACTCGACGAAATGATTCTATTTAAATTACTTCAGAAACACGACGATAAGTTCAGAAACACACAATGCCCAAGATTCGGCCGGAAATTGGACAACGGAGCGTCTTGACACTATGTTCTCTCTGACTATCCTTTTAGCGTGGAAAAGGCGTAAAATTAAACACCAGAATTAATATATATATATATACTTTATTGCACTTTGTGAAAAAAAAAAAACATATCAATACAAAATTAACAATATTGTTGACAAAGGTGAACTTATCTCTGATAGAGATTTCTTCCAGTGAACCTATGGGTATGAAAGAAAGTAATAGTTTTGCGAGTTTAAAAGCGCAGATATGTTAATATAAATACATAGACTTACAAAAACTTAAACAAATAATATTTATAGATAAATAAATAACACAAATACATACAAATATATAATATAAATAAATATATATCAAAATACATAATAAAAATAATATATATAATAACTAAATACTTAGATAATAGAATGACGACTGACTAAGTAACGGTGACCTGACCGAGGAAATGTTGTTTTACTTTTTTCTTAAATACTTCTATAGATGTACTTTCCTGAATTGGTTTAGGTAATTTATTCCAGAGCAGAGCAGCGTATATTGAAAAGGAATTCTTCTGAAATCTTGTATTACTGATTGGTATGTCCAGCATATGTGTGAGGCAAGGCCGCCTGGAACGGGTTGGGTTAGGAAGAAGGGTAAATCGAGATTTAAGGTAGGAAGGGGAATGAGGATTATTAAGTATATTAAAAAGAATAGAAAGGATGTGCATATCACGACGAAGTCGGATTGGGAGCCAATTAAGTTGAGCACGAAAATGGGAAATGTGATCGTATTTACGTAAATTAAAAATAAAACGAATAGCCAGATTTTGTAGACGCTCTAATTTATTAAGTTGCTCCTCAGTTACATCCAGATAGCATACATCGGCGTAATCAAGGATTGGCAAAAGTAGAGATTGTGCAAGCATAATTTTGGTTTTGAAGGGGAGAAAATACTGGAGACGCTTGAGAGAATGATAGGAGAAATGCATACGTTTGGCTACTTCATTTATATGAGCTACCCAAGACATACTGCAGTCCATAATCAAACCCAAATTCCTAACTTTATCACAAAATGGAATTTGAACACCTGCATATAGTATACTCGGTACCAATTCCCAGTTTATTTTTGATCTCAACCTGTTACTACCAATTATGATGGCTTGTGATTTATTTGGGTTAACTATAAGGCCGAAGGATTCAGCCCAAGATTCGACGGCCACAAGATCTTTATTTATGCAGGTAACAGCCGTGGATAGCTCAGTCAAGTCAAAGTGCCTATACAATTGCATATCATCCGCATACAGATGAAAGGGAGAAGAGAGGACATGAGAAATATTGTTGATGAAAATAGAAAAAAGCAAAGGAGAAATTACACCGCCTTGTGGTACGCCAGCTGTTATGTCTAGCCAATCCGATGATGTATCGTTCGCTATAACACATTGCTGACGACCGAAAAGATATGAGTGAAACCAGGCCAGAACGGCTGAAGAAACATTAACTGAACGAAGAGTACCAAGAAGGATGTCAAAGTTAACAGTGTTAAAAGCGCTGCTGAAATCCAACAAGACCATTACAGTGAGATTGGTGTTATCCATTGCCCACCGAATGTCTTCCGTGATATTCAACAGCGCGCCAACCGTGCTGTGAGAAGGGCGAAAGCCGGATTGGTAATTACACAGGAGATTATTGGATACTAGGAAAGTATATAATTGATCATGGACAATGGATTCTAGTACTTTAGATAGGATTGGGAGTATGGAAATAGGACGATATTCTTTGGGAGATGAAGGATTAGAGATTTTAGGTAGAGGAATAACAGATGCCTTCTTCCATAATGTTGGAAAGACATTACAACTCAGTGAGAAGTTAATAATGTGGGTGATAACTGGTGCAATGTCATCCAACACAGGAAGAATCATATCCAAAGACAGTTTGTCACAACCAATTGCCTTAGTTGATATTGAACGGACACCCTTCTTGATAACATCCTCCGTGACAGTTTTAAAAATAAAAGATGGACAGTCTGGTGGAACAAGGTGAGATAAATGTGCCAAAGTATCAGTTTTAACTTGACTTGTTATAGTTATAGGGGGACGAGTAAAGTGATTGTTTAAAATATTAAGATCTAGGGTTACTGGACTATTATCCTTGGCTTTGCCCACACCTAGTGACTGTAGGAATCTCCAAACTTTTGACTGGCAGAGATCCTGAATTGTGCTGTGAATATAACGGCGCTTTGCATCCCTACACATCCTGTTGCAGACGTTACGCAATTTCTTGTATGCATTTAAATTCTCCAGGGAAGGATGTTTTTTATATTTAATTTTTGCTTTGTCTCGTTTAAGCATGGTATTTTTTATTATCTGCGTTAGCCAAGGAGCCGGCGCATGTTTTCGACGTACTGGCTTTACAGGAGCGTGGGTATCGTACAGTTTAATCAGTTCAGTAGTAAGCGATTCAACCATGCTATCGATGTTATTTGCACATAGTAACGACGACCAGTTGATATTTTTTGCATCTTCTCTCAAGCGTTCAAGGTCCATATGCTTAAAGTCGCGCAAGAAGTGAATTTTGCCTCTAACCTTAGGAGAACGCAATTTATAAGCTAAATAGACAAGTTCATGATAAGAGAAAGGAGCAGTTAACTGTCCTTGAGAAATGACAAGGTTTTGGTTAGAGACTATGATCAAATCAATGAGGGATGGTTTACAATTGGGAAAGAAGTGAGTTGGTGATGTTGTTGGAAAAATATGCAGATTAAAAGAAGAAGTTAATGATGTTAACGTCTCTGCTCTTGAGTCCTTTTTCAGTAAGCATGTGTTTAAGTCACCCATACAAATGACATCATCATAAATAGGCAAGAAGCGGTCAAAAATATTTTCTAACTCAGTAAAGTAGCTAATCTTGTCATTGGGGCTATAAAGTACACCTAAGAGGATTTTTTTATGGTGAACCATCAGTTCCAGAAAAAGGTACTCAAGCGAGCCTGTAGAAGATGCTTGTGATATTAAAACAAGTTTGGCTGGAATGGTGCTTCGTAGATAGATACCTACTCCGCCTCCACCCCTGTCAACACGGTCGTTACGAAAAAGATGATATCCTGGAAGGGAACAACTAGTAGATGGTAACGAGGGTTTAAGCCAGGTTTCAGAAATTAGTATACAATCAACTACGCCGGTGCCAAAAGATGTAAGAAGATCAGTGTAGTGAGCAAGTATGCTCTGTGCGTTGATATGCACTAAGGAAAGGGAAGCTGGATTATTTTTAAAAATGTCAGATAGCTTATCTGATAAAGGTAAAATATCACATATTGAGGTATCATTGCTACTTTCAGCACTTAAATAGTCATCTGAGGAACAAGATAAATATTCATCATCATTCATATTAAATTAAATATATTATATATATGTTAAAAAAATACTTATATATATATAAACAAAAATATATATTAAATATAAAAATGATTATAGTTATTTTAAAAACTTAATAAAAAAAGATAATAAAATGCCCATATGCATAAGTTGACCTTAAAATTAACAGTTTATAATGTAATAACAACTTAGTTAAAAATTTAAAATAATAAATATTAAAAAAAAAAAGAACAACCACATACAAATCTTCATAACAACAAATAAAATTGAGCTAGATATTAATGACAAATATAGCTAAGATATTGACAATAATAAACATTTTATGCTTACAATGTATGGTACAAAATAAAAGAAATAAAATTAAAAATAAGTAGTTTTACAAGAAACAATTAAAGACTATGACAAAAAGGGGGAAAAAAAAATATGAACATCATCATCTTATCATAATACAAAAAAAAAAGTGAAATAACATGTGCATACATTATATACATTCATACATGATAACAATCATAATAAAATTGAGCTAAATTTTATGGTCAAATAAGCTAAGATATTGACAATAATTAATGTTTTATGCTTACAATGTGAAAACTAAGGTAATAAAATTAAAAATAAATACTTTTACAAGAAACAATAAAAGACTATGACAAAAAAGGAAAACAAATATTAAAAAAAAATAAAATAAATAAACATCAATCTTATAATAATAATAAAAAAAAGTGGAATAACAAGTGCATATAATGTATATTATATACACTCATACATGTAGTTATTTACATATATCATGTTATAGTACTTTATAGTCTTAGTTATTATTACTTGGTTTCACTGTACAGCTATTTGGATATTTAACCGTTAATACCTTAAGATCGGACGCGGATGTTATCTTCACTCGGGTTTTGTCAGGAAGAAGCACTATGATAACACCATCGGCAGTCCAACACTTTTTAATACCGAAGTGACTACGAGCAGCTACAAAAGTTTCTTGACGACACTTCGTTAAAAATTCGGTAACAGTTATTTTATTATTAATAACCAGATAATTAATAACCAGAATATGTTATAATTAATAACCAGAAGATAAAATAATCGATGAATCAATATTTGTAATTGTTTTAATGTTATGCTTTAATGTTGTTTTCAGCGCATATTGATGGTAAAAAACACGTATTAAATTTGTCAATAAGGAAAAAGTTATGTCAAACGGTTTCATTGGTATACAAATTTTTGTGTTTTGGATAAGCCCAGCCCCTTTTGATTTGAAAAGGTAGCTTTTTTGGTTGGTTACGGACGATTAACCTAAGTAGATTAACAATCAGCGATCGTATTTTTTTCATTTAGATCTAAAGGACAGCAGTTCTCTATATATATTTTTTCTCATATAAATGTTTATTGTGACATACATACCTCAGAATCATTGTCATATTTTCCTATATTCCTAAATGTATCTTTAATGTTTTATTTTAACGTTTAATACTGTAAAAGTACTTTAGTAATTCAAATTCAAATTCAAAATATCTTTATTCAAATAGACTTTTGAAAGCACTTTTGAATCGTCAAATGTACATAAAGCTACCACCGACTCGGAAGGCAGTTCTGCTGAGAAGAGCCGGAAACTCAACAGTTGCTCTTTTCAAATATATAAATTACAATTTTATTATTTGATACAATGGTAGCTAACCGGCATTGGACTTATTCAGATTAATCCCACGCATTTGTATCCTTTAAATACTTTTCTACAGAGTAATAACCCAACAAATAAATGTGAAGCTGTAATTGTAAATAAAGTTTCATGAAACAAATGTGATCCAATATTCGAAGTAACAACTTAAATACTTAAGAAAATTAAAAAGGTCAGAGAACCTAACGTAAAGATACTTGTTTACGCGCCTTATTTTTAAAAAAATGTTACGCAGACCTACCTATCCTATCCCACCCTTACTATTTCCGCCTCAAGAAGGAAGAACGCTACGCTCGCCGCGCTGGAGTGCGACGCTAGCGCCCTGACATTTAGTTCCGAAAAATCCGCAAAAAGCAACGACAGGAGTGTGCACGCTTCCGCTAAAATAATGTTTTAACCCGGGCTAAAACGCTATAAAATAAGTGTAGTGCATGTGATTTATGTTTGTTCTATACCCACGAACCAAGGACAGTGCAGTGAAACAGTGAAACCTGGTCCAGACTTAGAAGCCATCAGCTATCGAAGGTACGAGGCTTCCTAACCGCCCTTTTCTATAATCGCATCCCGCATCCTCAATGGTAGGTTCCTTTGCGTGTTGCGCTTTTTCCTCAACGTCGCGCTTTGCATTAGATATCAGAGCGAAGAAATAGAAATTTAAATAAAATCATCCGAGTGGGTATCGAACCCACAGCCATCGCTTTTACAGTCAGACGCTGTCCAACTGCGCCACGACGACCACATAGTATTAGCAAATTAAGTAACAGACAAGTTAAAAATAAAGGATAAGAAAAAAACAAATTTATAAAAGGTATAAAGGTAAATAAAACAAACACATAGAATTCGGATTTTAATGGTCAAAACATTTTTCAATATTTTTTACAAAAATAATACATATTTATTAACAATATAACATTATGACTAGTTTAATATCTAATCAGTTCACTTTCAAGCTTATATCTTTTTTACAACTTTACCTCACATGAATATAAAAAAATAAAATAAAATAAAAATAATCTATAAAATACTAATATAATATATTAATTTTAATTTGAAAGTATATTTAATTAAAGGATAAATCTTGAAAATGAACAGATTGCTTAGATAAAACGAACGCTTAAAGTGTTTTAGGCCCGACAGTTATTTTAGGAAAATATTTGAAGATATGTTGGTATATATCTGCTTATAGAGAAATCTTAGATATTGTTTCAATAATTATATGGAAAATTTATGTAAACATACTTAAATTTATATATATCCACATCGAGCGTAAATATTTCTGATGATGCTGATTCTTGATGCTTTTTCCCACACAGCAAGGTGGCGGAGAGAATTTGTATAAAGACATTCTGTTCTGCACTTCCCGCCCAAAATCGAGATATTGCGTTGAGTGGCGGAACTCAACGCCGCACTTTATCTTAGGTACAAGAGCGAAGTAAATATAATACTTAGTGTATTAAAATAGTACAAGTTTCTCAATTCTTTTAAAAAATTATAAATTTAAGTGTAAGTTGTTAAGCCGAGTTACATTTACTTTTTTTTTAAATTTAAATAGACATTGTTGAGCGAAGCGAGCGGAGCGTTCTGCTTATAGACTTCTTTGCACTCTTTGTGAGTTGTGATGAATAGGCTCGAAAACCATCCGTCAGACATTAATGATATCCTTCCTATATTCCTTGAGGAATTATCATCAAAAAAATGATTTCCCATTAAACTTAAATAAATGATTTTCATTTGCTCGCTTCGCTCAATACGTAAATTATCCACACCAGGTGAGAATATTTTTTTCAGCTTGATGCTTCTTCCCGCATAGCAAGGTAGCAGAGATAAATTAGTATAAAGACCCTCCGTCATCCGGTTTCCGTCCGAAATCAAAACATTACGTGTTGAGTGGTGGAATTTAACGCCGCAGATGGTAATTTACCAAATCATAGAAAATATACTTGGTATATTAAAATAGAACAAAATTATTTTAAAAAGTTTAATGAATTTTCAAGTGAATGGAGTTGATAAGTAAATTTGCTGACATACATAATTTACTTTTCATATAGGATAAATAAATTATTAAATCTAAATATGAAAAATATTCATAGAAAATTCGGCAGCGGGATTCAAACCTGCGCCTCTTGGAGACCATCCAAACCATCCAGGTTCGAATTCCGTCGCGTTCAAATTTTGATGTTATCTAAAAATGCATTTATTAATTTTAAAAAGCTAAAATTAAAATATTTAAAATTAATCAAAGAATTTCAAGTAAAAAGTTTTAAGCTAACTAAAAACAAAACTTACGAATAAAAATGAAAATTTAAAATGGCTGTCCTAAAGGTAAACATTTTTGCTTATTAAATTATTCACGTCTGGTACGAATCCATTATATAAATTAATTTTTATTCTAATAGCAATAGTGTAAGAGCGAGTGGTAAAGCAGAGGTAGACCTCGGTTAACCCTTAAAATGTAACATGAAAAGGCATCTTTATATATAAGGAAGCTGCAAAGGAAAAATTACGTGAAACGTTATACTTACGTATGTCATAAATTTATACAAAAAAGATAACGTAAAATAGTTTATAACAAAAAAACAACAGTAAATCACTACTAAATTAAGTTAACTTTAGGTTACCGAATACATATTGTGTCGTTTTGGTTTAAAAGACATAGTCATTAGTGTTACATATATAATAATAATAATTTATATAATAAATTAATATAATACATAATTATAATTTATATAATAAATTAATATAATAAATAATTATAATTTATATAATAAATTAATATAATAAATAATTATAATTTATATAATAAATTAATTTAAATAACTAATAAATGAAAATAAAAGCTTACGAGACACGTTCGGTTACATTTGACAATTCTACAGTTATATACATATAAAACTGGTATATCTTAATTATAAATAGAGAAATTAAAAAAATATCTACACATCAGTGGTGAGAGCGCCTGAACGGTATTCAGGAGGCGCGGGTTTGAATCCCGCTGCATTCAAATTTTTATACGTTTTCTTTAAAATAGCTTCACGCTATATCCCACACACAGCAGGGTAGGCAGAGGGAACCTAGTGTTAAGACACTCCGTTCCCCACTTAAAATATCTACACATATTAAAAAAAGTATATGTTAAACAATGTATAAACAAATATATAAATCTAAATCTTAGCATAAAGTTATTTCATCAGTTAAAATTAATAAATTTACGCAAATAAAATAAGATTACATTTTGTATCAGTTTTTTCCCGTATCTTCTCATATTTGTTAGAACCTAGTGTCAAGACACTCTGCTTAGTGGCGGATCTCAACCCCGCGCTTTATCTTTCCAGAACGAGAAAATGAAAACAGGTAAATAATAATTTAAAAAATATATAATTACATTATATTTTTGGCCAGATTGATGGTCAGTCGTGCTCTAGTGGCACAAGCGTGTGACTGCAAACGACTGGTTGTGGGTTCGATTCCCACTCGAGGAGTGGAAATATAATATTTCCATTTTCTTCGCTCTGGTGTCGAGGTAAAGCGCGGCGTTAAGTTCCGCCACTTCACACGCAATGCCCCCGAATTCGGCGGAAAGTGGGGAGTAGGGAATTGAGTACCTTAATACTAGGTTCCCTCTGCCTACCCTGTGTGCGGGATACAGCGTGAAGCTAAAAATAAATATATATATTTTTTTACATTTTACTAATGAAAAGTTATTAAGTAAGAATATTAAATAAATTTATTTCATTTTTTCCTATATACATAGTAGCCAAGGATAGTTTTATGATCAAATTTTCAATGTTTATTGGAGATATATTTACATATTTTGAAAACGATTCGGTACAAATATCTACGGGTCTTATGTAAATATTTGCTGACAGCGAAATGATTTTTCATAAATGGCATTTGAATGTCAATATGAATACATATGACCATCAAAATTAATATTTTAGATTAAATGTTTTACTTTTATACATATGTTTATATAACAAACAATGTTTTAAATACATTTGTAATTTCCATAATGAATTTTATAAGGTTTTGCTTAATTTTGAGTTCAGTTACCACTTAGGTAACACGTAATATTTTGAATTGGGGCTGAAAGTGGCGAACGGAATATTTTGACATTAGGCTATTGGCAGAGGCCAACTTTAACTCGTGGGAACAAGTGGAAAGCTGAAAGAAATGCTAAGTATTTTACTTAGATCTATTTGTAATAAGCCGAAAACGATATTTCAATATTATCACGACTTTTGTCTTTGATAAAACGGAGGCACGTGCTAGGAAAAATCCAACAAGCAATAAATATTGACACGAAGTAGTAAGCAAGGATGTTTCATTTCTTCATTTTCTTTTGCCAAAACATTTTTTTTACAGTCCCTTTTTCAATATAACGCAATAAAAAAGTAATTAATTTTTAAAAATCACTGTAACGGAAATACGTTATTAATTTTAACTTAAAACCATATTAAAACAACATTTATGAATGAATATTGTAAAATAAAACATAATTTATAACTACAAGTCAATTTCAGAAGTATTTATGTTACTTACATTTATTTTTAAAGACTATTTCCGGCAAGACAGTTGAAGTTTCTTACATAAACTGATTAGTTTAACATTATTGTTATATTTTGACTTCATGGCGGCTCTTGTCAACAAATGTATATTCTTTATACAATACTTAAATTTTATTTACAAGCAACATACTATAAGTAAAATTAAAAAAAATAATATCAATTAAGCTGAAATTACATACAATTAGATTCATTTAAAAGATTTTTTGACTTAAAAAGACATTTAGACTAGATTCATATTATGTTAACATCTCATACTTTACAACAGTGACCTTTTTGAAGAGATAATCATATCTATACACATAATATTTTTAAAATATGATACATCAAAAATCAAATAATAATTGACTGTATTAAAACTATGGAATATAGAACATTTAATACAATATTACCTTTTAAAGTCCACTTTAAGTTTTGACCGTTCACTTTGAAATAACACTTTTCTAAATATAACACAAACTAAGATCAATAATATTTACATTTATAACTATACATATATAACTAACTAAATTAGTTACTTTCTAAGAAATTTGACAACACCTAGCTAATGGGTCCATAGTTCACCTTTGTTACTTGTACACCTTTACACCTTACGCCCGTGAATGTACGCTGAAACAAAATTGTAAATAAGTTTTCTTATACTAAAATTATTTTTTTGTAGTTTCTTGTTTTTTCCGTATAGCGGGATAGTCAGAGAGAACAAGACACTTTGACTTCCACTTCCGAAATCAAGACATTTGCGGGTCGAGTAGCGGAACTCAACGCCGCTCTTTATGAGTACTTTGGAGCAAAATATTTAATATTTTCGGAAATAATAATGTAATTGTTAAAAACGACGAAGTTACAAACACACAAATTACGACATTAAGGTAAATGATAAGATATAGGGGCCAGTCTTGGCGCAGTGGCACGAACGTGTGACTGTAAACGACTGGTTGTGGGTTCGATTCCCACTCGAGGAGTGGAAATATTTAATATTTCCATTTCCTTCGCTCTGGTATCCGAGGCAAAGCGCGACGTTAAGTTCCGCCATCTAACATGCAATGTATCCGAATTCAGCGGAAAGTGGGGAACAGAGTGTCTTAACACTAGGTTCCCTCTGCCTACCCTGCTGTGTGCGGGATATAGAGTGAAGCTATAAAAAAAAAGATAGGATATAAATTCTTACTGAGTGACTGACAGCCAAAACTAAACTACAGAGAGTAGAAATCTGACATTTATCATAAAGACTTTTAGGCGAGTACATAAAAGCAGTAATAGACGATTTCTTAAAATTCCAACGGGAACGACATAAAACGGGATTTTGTGTATCTACGCAAACATAGTTGAGGGTTTCATTTCGTGCTATATACAACGCTTCCGGAAAATATAAATACAAAAATGGCTTAAAAGGGAATGAAACTTTCTACTATTGCCATTTTCATACAGTTAGCCATTTCCCAGCGCAGTGATATTAATATTTACAGCTTCACGTTTTTTTTCCGCATAGCAATGTAAGCAGAGATATCCTAGGGCCAAAACACTCCGTTCTCCATTTTTCACTCGAATTCAAAACAGTGCGTGTTGAAGGGACCAATTAAAAGTTAATATTATTATAAACATTCCAAGTGGGAATCGAATCCACGACCAATTGTAATAGTTACTAAATAAATATTGTAATAGTTACGACTAAAAGAAGATTTCGAAACATTATGAAAATCTTTCTACCTTTAAATTAAATATAGATATTTAAAAGTAATCTAATCAAAAAATAAACCATCTGGTTAAGTAATTTTATTCCTAATTATTTACTAAAACGACAAAGTTGAGTTTAAATAGAAGTACTACAAGTTTCAACTTTACGATCCTTAATTAAGATCAGCACATCTGAAGCTAAATTTATTAGCCACAGAATTTTATTCTAGATAATAAACTAGCAGTTAAAGGGATTCAATTAATTTATATAGTAGCTTTAAGTTTATTCAAGTCGTAAAGAAGTTTTCGGAAAAACGACAAAATATTTACTTTGTATACAATTAAATTAAGTCATGTTTTACGATTGAGTCATGTTTCACGATTAAGCCACTTTCTTGCAAATTAAGACAGTAAGAGAGTACGAACTAACTAACTAACTATGAAGCTAACTAACTAAGTATTCAAGACACTCTATTCTCCAGTTTCTACCCGAATCCGATACAGTGTGTGATAGTGGTAGAACTAATGAGAGCGCTTGGGCTTATCGCCAGGGTGGAGAAATGTAAATAATTTAAATAAATGTATTCAACTCCCCCAATTGGGAATCGAACCGATAACCATCAGGTAAACAGTCAGACGCTGTCTCACTAAGCTACGATGACGGGTTCAAATTAAATAGTCCGTAAGAAAATAATGGCAATACAATAAACCTAATCGGAATGTGTCATGGGTTTTTCGATTTCGACTTTCACATTCATATGCACATTTTCACATTTTTTAACCTCCCAATCATAAAATAATTTTTCTATTTTTAAACTGTTATTCATAGATGCATAACGTTGTAAGGAAACTTATAAATTTTAACAGTGGGATTCAAACCTACTTCTATAAGAAATTGTCAAAGTAACTCGACAAGAACCTATAGCTTGGCTGGTTACATCACTTGTAAAGATCTTAAGAGGTTCGTGTGTCCGTATGTTCAAATATTAAGCAATATAATGTAAACTTTTTCTATTACATTATACATTACTAAAATATTATATCAGATAGCAATTTTAGTTTAGTATCAAAGTACTTTAAGTATTTCTCGGAAAATAATTTTCCCATGAAGAATCTAGCACCAATCGCGCTTACAGTTATACTATACGACGAAGGTCTTTAAATTAGCATACACACAATTTATTGCCGGGGCGTTATAGCCAAAAAGCTCAACTGTCGCGCCTTTCTCAAAGCTTTAAAAAGAAACTATATCCCGAACTTTGACCCCGCGAATATTAACCCCATTTGTTACAGTAAACAAATGAATTACATTTTTGGCTTCAGTTTATATTGTCCACTCCCCAGAATTTGCAATCAAAATCATTTTATTGTATATTTATATTATATTAATTTCTTTTGAACTTTATAAGACTTGCTTAAGTATATGTACTAGCTATGGACGCGACTTCGTTGTGTGGAATTTACCAAAAAAATCTCTATAATTCTAAAAATAAAAATATTGTACCAGTCGTGGCCCAGTGGCACAAGCGTGTGACTGTAAAAGACTGGTTGTGGGCTCGATTCCCACTCGAGGAGTGGAAATTATATTTCCATTTTCTTCGCTCTGGTGTCGAGGTAAAGCGCGGCGTTAAGTTCCGCCACTTAACTCGCAAGCCTCCGAATTCGGCGGAAAGTGGGGAACGGAGTGTCTTAACACTAGGTTCCCTCTGCCTACCCTGCTGTGTGCGGGATACAGCGTGAAGCTAAAAAAAAAAACACATTCTTCATTATATCAGCTGTCTCTGTCAATGAAAGTCCCGTAAAAATCGATCCTGCCGTTCCAGAGATTAGCCACCACGAACAGACAGACAAACATGTATTTAGTAAGCAGTGGTGATTTTAATATATAGATTGTAGTAAATCTGTTATGAATAGTTTATAAAACACACAAGAATATATAACTAGACAATATTATTATTACTACTATTGTAATAAAATGTTAGTTATTTGTTTTTCGTATGGTAAATCATTTATCTTATATATTTACTTATATAAACGATTGTAAATCTTATATAAATGATTATAATTCTTGTATATATGTAATCCGGATCTCGAAAACGGATCCAACGATTTTCATGAAATTTGGTATAGAGGAAGTTTCGAAGGAGAAAAATCGATATAGCTAAGTTTCATTTTCATGTAGTTAAATATTTTTAGAGTTTCATATTATTGATACTCAATATAAGTATTTCATCAACTCGATTATTTTGAATAAGCAAAAGTATAATACAATAATTATAATATAGTATATATTCATAATATCACCAAATACCCAAACAAATTCTCGCAATAGAATTGGTGGTCAAAGATTATATACTGTTTTATAATTTATTAGAAACATATGATGAGGTAGTCGTGGCGCAATGAAACAGGGCCTGATTTAATGGCGGTTAGTTGTAGGTTCGATTTCTGTCAGGAGTACTGATTACAATTGTTTTCATTTTTTCGCGCCGACATCAGCTAAAAAACGCGCAGCGTTAGGTTCCGCCACTAAGCTGATAGAAATTAGGGAGGAAAGTGTACATAACAGAGTGTCTTATCGTTAGGTGAAACGAAAATTCAGCTTCTCGCTTATTCACAAAAATAATCATATATTAAGTCAATAAAGCTTATGCTTTCCATAATTTCTTGTATATTGAACAGATATTCATGCATAATATGAAAGTAACTGAGATATTGTAGTAACTACTAATATATGAAAGCAGTAGAAACTTGCCTTACTGTACTGTACGTTTTGGTTATAGGTTATTCTTGATTCCAATAAGGGAAATATTAATATTCATAATATAGATGCTTCCTTAGTCTGTCTTAGATAAACCACAGTGCTGGAATATTTTATGTAGATCATAAGATCTTCAAATGTATGGAGAATGGTAAAAATAGCGGAAACGAAAGATTTTTTTTAATCATTTATCAGAAACGAGTGAGGTATACTAATACGATATACTAATATCAGTTCAGAAGTCAGCAATTAAAGAAAAAAGTTATAATTTTATAACAAAACTAGCCTAAGTTACTCGTTATTAAGTTTCTCGCTTTCTGCCAGGGAGTCACGTTAAAATCGGTTTAGTTGGAACAAACAGACCGAGACACAATCATTGTAAACAATTATTTATGCATTGAGTTAAAAAGGAGTTATTTTAATATTTTTTATTTGTATAGAAAAAGCGTGAACGAAAAACGTCTCGATCAACTTGTATTGTTCACTTATTTTTAAAACAACAATATACTTAAGGAAAAGCCTATTAATAAATTTTACTTGAGTCATATTATCAAACGAAAGATCTATCTCTATTGCTAAAGCATCGATATCAGAGTGCCAAAAATTTTAACTATTTAGTATAGCAAAATATTTTTAAGAGGAAAATAACATTTTACTTTGTATAAAACATTATTTAAATAACAAAATCCAAACAAAAAGTCATTGAACTGTAGGATTTCCGATAAACAAAAAATATAAAAATAGCTTTGTGTATACAATTCTTAGTCCGAATCAGAGTCGAAATAAATACCTTTCTAGAAAATACATCTACTTTGTTAGAAGTTAGGTGTTTTCAACAAAAGAAAATGAGTCAATATGTATGTACATAAATCTTGGGCTTATAATATAAAAGTAATTGACGTTAAAATAGTATAGACTTTCCTTAGGGAATGTTTTTTGAAGCCGTCGTGTCGTAGTGTAGTTGGACAGTGCTTGACCTCGCGAATATTAACCTTTTTTGTTAGAGTAAACAATATATGAATTACACTTTTTGACCCCAGCTTATATTGTCAACTCTCAGAAATTGCAATCAAAGGTTTTTTATTGTATTTTTAAATTAATTTCTTTTGAACTTTATAACTCTTGATTAAGTATATATACATACTACTAGTGTACGACCACAGAAATTGCAATTAAAGTTATTGTTTTGTATTTTTTATTTATATTTATACACATTTATTTAAGTATATTTATTTTATTCTATATTGCTTTCTAACCATGGTGGTTCAGTGGGATAGCGTATAACTGTAAACGTGATGGTTGGTTTCATATAGGAATATCAAGAGGAAAATAAAGGACAGTATGCGTTGATACTAGAATTTCCCTACCCTGCTTAAAGCAAGGAACCGAAAAATACTGAAAGCAAATTATTTAAATTATCCTGCAATGTGTACGCAACGTGCTTAGTGAAGATTCTTTTTAAACGGCCAATCAAAAATATTAAGACTAATATTTTTTTTCTAAATTGAACTACATCCACGGGATCATTTTTAACAAATAATCTTAGAAATATATTATAGACAGTCGTAGCACAGTGGGACGTCGTCTGACTGTAAACACGACGGTTATGAATTCGTTTCTCACTCGGCGGAATGAATATATGTTATTATTACATTATTTTCATTTCCTCGCTCTGTCAACTAAGCACAAAGACAAAAAAGGAGTGACTTGACTCTTGATATATATTTGCTGTTAAAGAAGTAGGGACTATCGCTAAGTTTACTTGTACCCACAAGCAAACTTAGCGATAGTCACGTTACAACCGGCGTGAAGACAGGGTCGAACTACCTCCCAGTATTTTATTAATACATTTTTTTTAGCTATACCCCGCACACTGCAAGGAAGGCAGAGGGAACCTGGTACTACGACACTCCCTTCTCCACTTTTCGCTGAATTCTGGAGGCATTGTGTGTTAAGTGGCAGAACTTAACGCCGCGCTTTGCCTAGACACCAGAGCGAAGAAAACGAACATATTAAATATTACTACTTCTCAAGTGAAAATCGAACCCTCAACCAGTTGTTTTACAATCACACTTTGTGCCAGGAGTGGCCCCAAACGTACATAAAAACACAAAATTCTCTCTGACTGCCCCCTGCAATACGTGAAAAAAACCATTAAAAAATCCATACCATCGTAATACGTCCGGTGCGGGCACCTCGGGCAGCTAGCAAGCGAACGCGGTCTCTGCGACGGGAGGCTGTCGCGACACGAGCGCTGCCATGCGACTGCTGCACTTCCTCTTGAACTTCTGGGCTCCTCGGCACCTGTTGATGCGCAAGCTGCGGGCGTATTGTTTTGTATAGAAATTGTTATTTTAATGAAAAATATTAGACATTATTCAATAGCGTGAAAGGTTGTTAGTTGTTGATAATATACCTATAGAACACTCTTGGACGTTTTCTGGGATCCTATTGTAAAAGCGTTTACAGTCTCATGAATGAAGTATAGACTCGATGTAATCGAGATATAGGAGTAATGAGTTTATGCTTATTTCTAGTATTAATATTATGTACGTCACAGATTTTTGTAAAATTATTAATATAAAACTCATTTTAACTTTTATAAGTAATTATATACCTTGAAAACTACTTTTTTCTTACTTTATTGAGAATTTTTTTCTTCAAAACTTTCTTTAATTAAATACATAGTTTAAATTTCAGCTCCAGTTTTATTGAAATAAAAAACAAATATTATTTTATAATAATTTAGTTCTTTTTTATTTTTTTATAATTTTGTTTCCTTAGCACATATTTTTAATTCGAATTTTACTGTATATCACCTCCATCCATACATGTCATCAAGTAGTTTATTATAGATATTGCAGTGTTAAATTATTTTTAACTAAACAGTACAGTAAACAGTAAATACATATGTAAATAGTCATATTTGGCTAAGTGCGTTGGCCCAATGGTTTTAAACGCACTGCACAAGTTATTTATTATAAAACTGGTGAAATATTTTAATACATAATAAATTGCCTCAAATCACTAAGGGAGACTTATACCCTTATACCCTCTATGAATGTTACCGAAATGCTTGTTCATACAGACGATGATTTTGGTAAAACCAAATATTTTTTACTTGTAAAATATGAAAAATATGTAATAAGTTGCATTTTTAATTGAATACACATAAAAAAAATTGTTAAAATAACTACTGTATAAAAAAATATCTGTTATCTATCGAATAAAAATTGCCAAATTCGTGTATAACTCGACAAATAGTGGGTATTTAGTTTTTTTTTACTTTAATTATATTATGTAAATTGAAAGTGTAAGTGTGTATATCAAATGTATCACTTTAATAATTACGTTAACGAGTAAAAACCTGATCGGGATCTGCTCCCCGACTGGGATATGCATTCTGGCGGTGACTCGGGCAGCGGCCGCTTCCGGCGGAAGCACGTGTCTCGCCACCGGCACAGAATGGCTGTCCGGAAATACGATCTAAACCTATAGAATAAGATAAATAGATTAAGATATAGTTAATATTAGATTAGCAGCTTATATTTGTATATTAAAGCCAGGCAAAGTATAACTATAACGCGACTGGTTATGGGTTCGATTCCCATTTGAAGAATTGAAATATTCAATATTTTCATTTATTTCCCTCTGGCGTCGAGGTAAAGCGCAGTGTTGACACGCAATTTAACATGCAATGCCTCTAGAGTTAGAGGATAATGGGGAACAGAGTGTCTTAGCACTAGGTTCCCTCTGTCTACCCTGCTGTGTGTAAGGAAAAAAACATATAGGGTGTGTCATGACACTCTCTTCACCGTTTTTCGTAAGTTTTCGAGATAATACACTTTAAGTGGAACGTCGTTTATAAATGCTGCGGTAGTACTTTTAGATACTTTATAAAATATTAAATTTAAATAAAGACTTGTAGGCCACAAGTTCTTAAATATTCTTCGTGGATTTTTCGGAGACAATTTTATGCTACTTAAGTTTCTACTGTATGACACTAAAGAGTTTTAGCTGCTGTATAATTTGACAAAAGTTTTAAAAATTCTATGGAATAAAATATACAAAATAGTCTTATAAACGGAATATTACGTTTTTCATTACTTAACTAAGTCATAATTACGTAAATAGTTTGAATGTAAATAAGTATATTTAACTCAAATGTCAAGTTTTGTAACATCTCTAACAGTAATAGTAAAATTCCATTTGGTTATAATATATTTTTTTGGCAGATTCTGTTTCATATCATCACATATTAGGGCAAACTTAGAGACAGACTAACATACTGCCAAGATAATTCGTTTTCGTCGAAAAATTAACGCTGTGGCACCGGCGGAACGCAACGCTACGCTTTGTGTTACCAGAAAAGGGAAATAAATATAAATAAAAAGTCACTAATAATTCAAAGTTAAAGTTAAACTCTGTTAAACTACGCCACGATCCCCTCTTATATTTTATTGAGCCACAAATAGTACTATTAATTAAATCCAATTAAATACAAAGATCAAGTATCATAGTGGCCAGTCGTGGACCAGTGGCACAAGCGTGTGACTGTAAGCGACTGGTTGTGGGTTCGATTCCCACTCGAGGAGTGGAAATATTTAATATTTCCATTTTCTTTGCTCTGGTGCCGAGGTAAAGCGCGGCGTTAAGTTCCGCCACTTAACACGCAATGCCTCCGAATTCGGCGGAAAGTGGGGAACGGAATGTCTTAATACTAGGCTCCCTCTGCCTACCCTGCTGTGTCCGGGATACAGCGTGAAGCTAAAAAATAAAATCAAGTATCATTTAAAAAAAAGAAATAAATATTAGGAGCAAAAGTGTCAAAGCTTACAAATAGCGATTAGAAATAACCTTTTTCCGCCCATATAACTTACAAGGGTAAGGGACCAAACATAAATTACTTTAACGCAAAAAATGCTTGTGTAACATCTTATGTGCTTACTTTAACATTATAAATATAAGCACAGCTGAGTATGTTTTCAAGTATTTTTCTTTTTTATTTATTTCCGTATATTATGTACTAGCCACGCGCTCGCGGCTTCATCCGCGTAAAATACTATTAATTATACAATACAATACAATACAATAGCCTTTATTCACTGACCATAGTAACTCGTTAATCACAAATACTTTTTTTTTTATAAATGATATAGAATATAAATGAAAATTTGCATGCATTAAGAAGTGATATTGTTTTCAGCAACCAGTTAATTTTTAGTCAGGTTGTCCTTTGACATAGGCCTCCCCCGTTGTCGTCCAAAGTTCTCTGTTCCAAGTTAATCTTCTCCAGCCTTTTGGAAAATCATCCTCCCATCTTTTTACTTGACGCCCTTTTTGTCTCTTTCCATATCTGGGATACCATTCCATTACGTCTCTCGTCCATTTTTCTCATAATATGACCTGTCCAATTCCATTTCATTTTTTTTATTTTTTGTATAACATCACTAACCATAGTTTTTTTTCTTATTTTTGACGTCGTCCATTTATCCTTTAATTTTATATTCAGCATGTTTCGCTCCATGTTATGTTGGCAAACTGTAAGTTTTTGAATATTCCTGCTCGTGGCAGGCCATGTTTCGCACCCATATGTAAGGCATGGTAGGATACAGGTGTTATATAATTTTCTTTTGATTGACATTGGATTTTTTTCGTTCTTAAATATTTCCTTTAATGACCAATACCTTTTCCAAGCGTTACTTATCCGTCTATCAATTTCTTTTGAGTGTTGATTGTATGTGGCTATTGTCTGTCCTAGATATATATATTCATCTTCATATTCAATAATGTCTTGTCCTATTTGTATGTTTTCTCTTATTGTGTTTGTTATTAATTTGGTCTTCATTCGGTTCATACATAGACCTGCTTTCCTACTACTTTCGTTGTCCAGTTGCTGTAACATAGTTTGCAGTATATTTGCTTTTTGAGCAAAGAAAACAACATCGTCGGCGAACCTTAAATGATTTATATTTATTCCGTTTATATTTATTCCTAAATCCTCCCAGTCTAAGGTTCGGAATATATTTTCTAATACCGCGTTGAAAAGTTTTGGGGAAAGTGGATCACCTTGCCTAACTCCTCGCTTAATACTAAATTCCTCTCCCAGCTGCTCGAGTTGAATCTTAGCTGTCATATTTTTATAAATTTCTTTTATGATTCTTATATATTTTTTGGGCACGCCCTGATTATGTAACGTTTCCCATAAGTAGTCGTGATACAAGGAGTCGAAAGCCTTCTTGTAATCAACGAATGCCATGTAGTATTGTTGTCCATATTCATTTAGTTTTTCTATCATTTGTTTCACTACATATATATGGTCTATAGTAGAATAATCGGCGCGAAACCCAGCCTGTTCCTTTGATTGGTTTTGTTCTAGTTGCTTAGTTATTCGACCGAGCAAAATCTTTGAAAAGACCTTATATATATTAGACATTAGGCATATGGGCCTATAATTATCAATTTCATTTTTATCTCCTTTTTTGTGTATTAAAACTATGGTTGACTTAGTCCATTGATCTGGTATTTGTTCCGTAGTCATTATTTCATTAAACAGATTTGTCAAATATTTAGATATAACAATAGTTGATTCTTTTAATAGCTCATTTGAGATTTTGTCTTCCCCACATGCTTTACCATTTTTTTGTGTTTTTATGGCTTTTACAGTTTCTGAATCTAGTATATTAGGCGTGTTTTCCTCGTTTGTGTCTTCCTCTATTTCTTGTATTGTTGTTCGATCTTCCTGTGAGTACATGTTTTTATAAAATTCTGTTGCTACTTTAGCTATTGTTGACCTTTTTTTTGTTAGTTTCGTATAATGGTTTTAGTCATATTTTTCTTGTAATGCTCCTTTATTCCCAAATTGATGTAATTTATTAGTTAAGTCGTTTAAAATGTTCTGTGGTATTGGCGTTGTTATAGTTGTATGTTTGAGACGGTAAATAATATGTTTTCTTGATTTGCTACTGGCGTATTGTAAAGTTCCTCTTAATAATCTGTGGTCTGAATTGAAATTTAGTTTATTTATTACACCGACATCACTAAATAAATTTTTATCTCTAGCAAGTATATAATCAATTTCATTTTTATGTCTGTTATTGGGAGATGTCCATGTCCACTTTTGAGACTTCCCTGTTTTGAAAAAACTATTCATTATTTTAGTATTATTTGTAAAACAGAAGTCTATGAGTTGGCGTCCGTTGTCATTTCGATCGCCACTAGTGTGATTCCCTAATACAAATTCTTCTTTGTTTAATTTCCTTCCCACCTTTGCATTAAAGTCTCCCATCAAAATTATATTTTTGTCCTCCTTTCCCATTAATATTGCCAGGCCTTTATAGAAATCATCTTTTATTTTTTTCGTATCATTTTCACAAGGCGCCTGTACTTGTATAATCGTATATGGTTCTTTGGACTGTGGTAAATTAATCGTAAGTACTGCAATTCTTTCTGATATTCCTTGGAAACTAACTA
This sequence comes from Dryas iulia moderata, assembly GCA_019049465.1. Taxonomy (NCBI): domain Eukaryota; kingdom Metazoa; phylum Arthropoda; class Insecta; order Lepidoptera; family Nymphalidae; genus Dryas; species Dryas iulia. The sequence continues at coordinate 5,725,079 of CM032424.1, read as the reverse complement.
TTTTGTCTTTCAGATGTTTTTTAATTAAGAAACCCATTCCATATATCCCTTGTACGACACCATAAAAGTAAAAAATATAGTCATCATATTCCCTTATCTCCTCCCCTATTCTTCTTACTTCACAAAGACCAATGACATCCCATTTGATATTACTTATGGCTTCTTCTAATTCTAGTAATCTGTGGTCTGTCATCAATGTTCTGACATTTAGTGTCGCTAGGTATATTTTGTTACTTCTTTTTTTAGTTTTTTGATACACTGAATGGGGTGATTTTTGGGGGGGTAGTGGTACTATTAATTAGTAAATATTAACTAATTCGTTTTTTCGACCGCCCTTAAATGACACACTTTGTTTTAGTTTATAAGTTAAACCATTGTAATCGTTTAATTTATGAATCAATTGATATTAAATAAACACTACATATTATGGGGAAGTTAAAAAATGCAGTAGTCAAAACTGCATCTATATGCTAATCGACTTATGCTATACTCCATGCCTTGCTGTGAGGAAAAAGTTAAATGAACAGTAGGTTAAATGATTTCGGAAGGAAAGGTAAAGAGTAAAGTGTCTTGACACTATTCCATCATTCTGAATGCTCCGCTATTCAGAAAACAAGCTTTAAGCTGAAAATTTCAGTCTTATAGTACACAAAATATTAACTTCATGTCATTATAATGATAAATAAATTTTAAAAAGATCTTATACGTATATAGGCGTGAATAAGTCGTTAAGTTAATTTGCATATTATTCTTTTAAAATATTAATAGGCATTCAAAAATCAAACAAGTTAAACGCTTTAAAAATATTTAAATATATAGACTCAGAACTCTATACTAAGAACTTACAATCAATTTATAATATTTTGAAAATAATTGAATACAATTGTATTGAATTCTACAGTTTCAAAATACAATTCACTTCTTATATAGGTATGTTAAAATTTATTTGGCAAAGTATCATATATCACCTAAGCGATTGATTGATTGATTATATTGAACTAAGAAGAGTCCTTGTAGCTTTCGTGTCAACCTTTTAGATCCATTTATCTTAGAAGCAAAACTAATGATTGATAAACTTATGCCGAAGTGGATTATTTTGAAGATCTTGCTAAGTTTTAACTTTGCTTTCTTTAAATAGGAAGGCCATTAATAACTATTATATTTTATTTAAGATATTTTTTTTCAGCTTCACGCTGTGTCTCGCTTAGCAGATTATATAGACAGAATCTACTATTAAGACACTCCGTTTACTCAAAATTTTAGATATGACCATTAACCCCACGTTTTGTCTTAGGTACCAAAGTGAAGAAATGAAAGTTTAAGTATAACCATTCCCGAAATCGATCTCATATATAATATTATCAATAACATTACGTATATAATCAGATGCTGCCCACTGCGCACGACAGCCTCTTTTTATATGATGTCTTTTTTAATTATTAGTGTCAGAGGATTTTATTTAATGTATATATTTTTTATAGCTTCACGCTGTAACCCGCACACAGCAGGGTAGGCAGAGGGAACCTAGTGTTAAGACACTCCGTTCCCCATTTTCCGCCGAATTGGGAAGCATTGCATGTTAAGTGGCGGAACTTAACGCCGCGCTTTGCCTCGACACCAGAGTGAAGAAAGTGGAAATATCAAATACTCAAGTGGGAACCAAACCCATAACCAGTCGCTTTACAGTCACACTTTGTGCCACTGCGCCACGACTGGCCACTGCATTATTTAATATTTTTTTCATTAATTAAAGTAATATAAGTATCACTGTAACACAGATATATCAAACTCTAAACTTTACAGAACATCATATATGCAAACTAAACGCAGATACTATATACATACATAATATGTATAAAATCAATAACTAATGTATGGCCGTTCGCGGCGAACTGCTAATATAAGCACAAAGTTCTTCAAATGGAATAATATTATTTGTACAGCTTCACGCTTTTCCTAGTAAAATCTAATGTTAAAATGAGGTGAACTGGGTGAAATCCAACGCTGGTGTAACATTTTTATATCTATACAAATAAATAATATCGGAACGTTTGCTTGTAATATTAAAATAAGTACCTTTTAATAAATCCATATATGCCCAAATAACATTCGTATTCATATGCCCAAATAACATATTTTTACAATTTTGTCTGTCGGTTGGTGAGTCTGTTTGTCTCGGTTAATCCCTGGAACGTCTGGACTGATTTTGACATCATTTTGACTGATAGATAGCTAATGTAATAAGGAATAATTCACGCTTTTTTTCCTCTATTCTGTTATTAGCTGAGTAATAACTTTCGTAAAAATCTATGCAGACAAATAATAAACAAATGATTATAGACGGATGTGCAGAATTTAGAAGCTAATTCTATTATAAGCAATAAATCTATCGAGTTCTTATTGTAATAAAACACAACATAAATTATTAACAAAGTTTAAAGCGTTTAAAGTACTGACGCAAAAGACTATGAACACCTGTTACGTCGCAGTAATATACGACGGCCTCCACTAACAATATTGATTAATAAATTGTTTTCGCATTCAATTTTAATTTCAGATTTACAATTTTGACGCATAGCAAGGTAGGCAACGTCTGAACTTAAAAGAGAAAAGGCACTCTATTCTCTACTTACGTCTTAGAAACAAGACATTGCATGTTTAAGACGTGGATCTCAATGCCGCGTTTAGGCATGCCAGAGGCATTAGGCATAATCGATTGTTATATTATTTATTACCAGTAGCATAACTTTACAAAAAAATAAAAATGAATTGTCTCTATTTTCAATCGATTCAATTTTTAGCCACCTACATAATTTTGTGCATAATTATGCCATAAGTAAAGATTAAGTAATGTCATTAAGTTAGTAAGTAAGTATTAGATAGTCCCGCTATTGCGGTCCTCTATATAAATAACTAGGGGCCCGCTCCCGGCTTTGCCGCGTGTTCTACGCAGCTGTTTCGGTATATTGCAACACTCGGTAATGGATTTTTCAAAAATAAAGTAGCTTATGTTTAACCTTGGATTATCTACTATATATAGGATTGGACTGGGTTATCAACTATGCCAAAATTCATTACAACCGGTCAAGCGGTGTAGATTTTTCATATAAACTGTCATCCCCTATTTAAACCCTTTAGAGGTTGATTTTTGAAAAACTAAATAGCCTATGTTAGACCCAGTCATTTTAACTACTTTCATTCTAAATTTCATCCAAATCGGACTGGTAGATTAGGCGCGAAACCGTGACAGACAAACACACAGACATTCGCATTTATAATATAAGTATGGATAAAAATGTAACTGATCGGTGTCTGTACATATAAGATTTATGAAAAAAAGTGTTTGGGGTATATTGAAAAAAAAATAGTGAATAAGAACCAAAATTAGGAATTAATTTTAAATTCCTTTCCTCTTTTTTGCTTGCCTGTACGTTTATGAACTAGACTCTCAAAAAGAATTTAACCAATTTAAATGTTGTTTTGACTATTGTTTTTCTGTAAAGTTCCCTTAAAATTTAGTTTTATTTTATTTTAATTAGTTATTTCAATTTAGTGAGACCAGCCTATAGAAAGTTATATAAAATATGTAATCTATTAAAGTAATATATAATTTAACTTAGTCGCAACAACTGTATGTTATAATATATTAAAACTAAAACGTAACCGGCTGCTAACTCTTGAGAGTTTTGTTTGAACACAGTGACATATTATGACATTTTACACTTAACTAGAATAAACTTAGTTTATCTCAACAGATGTGTATGTAAAGTCAAACGAAAGTCTCGGAAATTCTAGGAAATATAAGATCGTATCCTTAATAATATAGTGTAAAAACTTCTTCAGATATTTTCAAGAAAATCATTTTTTTTATAACGACTAAATCGGTGGATTAATATTAAAATCATATTTCAAATGATTTTAGAACGTATGTTAGCAAGTATGATAGAACTATGATAGAAGAATAAGAAATTGTAGTTTTATATTTAAAAAAAATATAACTACAAAACTACGTTTTACATCTAAATGTGATTCTGATTTCTTAGTGTAAATCTTGATTGTGACGTCGAATCCTACTTCAGGAATACTTGTATGAAAACTTTTTATTCGATTTCATTTTTTTGTCAAACATAACAAGTTGTCAGGTTCAGCAAATTAATAGCATAAAATGCTTTTATAAGTAACACAACATTTTTATATTAACACTAGATTTCACCCGTCCCGTTAACGTAGTCTCCATTTCGGGCAGAAAGAATCTTGCCCCTAGGCTAGTTTTGACATCTCTGCCATGTGGGAAAAAGCGTGAAGCTGCTCTTTGCCCAAAAAAGAAGGAAATGCGTGAAGAGAATATTATTATGTCAAATAATTCAATGTAGGAAATATTGTGGGAAAACCAATTTACATATTCAGAGCAAAACATACATTAACCGAACAAACTGTGGCCTTGTTGTTATTTTCGTATACGTATATACATAACGCGCCAACTTAAGGAGACACTGGCAAAAAATACATAAAACATTGTGTTATATTATGTAATATATTTTTTTACCCGGGATTTAAAATAATATATGTATATTTTTTAAAAGACAAAATTTAGTGGCAATTGATACTGATAGAGGCCATCGTGGCGCGGTAGGCCTGCATCTGACCGTAGACATGATGGTCCTGAGTTCGATTCCCATTCGATGAAATTATAATGTGTATTTTATTACAATTTCTTCACTCTGATGTACCTAAGATAAAATGCGGCGTTGTGTTCCGTCACTCAACATGAAATGACTCGATTTCAGTCGGAAAGTAAAGAACGGTGTGCCTTGAAATTCGTTACACTCTAACTATCCTGCTATGCGTTTCTTTTTTTTTATTGAATAAAGGAGGCCAACGAGCAGAAGGGCCACCTGAAGGTAAATGGTTACCTTCGCCCATAGACATCCACAACATGCGTTGCTGACCTTGAGGGTAAAGGACGGTAGGAGGGTGGAAGGATGGGAATGGAGGGAATAGGGAGAGGTGGCTTACACGTCATCGAACCGGAACACATTCTCTTTGACATGATATTGGTCGCGAGCCAGTCGTTGATCAGTCTCCTACCACCAAGAGTGAAAAAGCGTGAAGCTAAAACTAGATAAAAACTAAAGAATGGAGTGTCTTGACACTACGATTATATTCTATTCGCCTATCCTGCTATGCAATCGAAAACGTGGAGCTGTAAGAAATTATATAAAATTTGAACGTAGCTGACTTTGAAACGTACACTGTCCGTGCTCTCTAATCAATTAAACGTGATTATGTCCTCTTTGAAGGGATTAAGTATTAAGGGATAATTCCCAGGTATTGGTAATTGAACCCACAACTATCGAATACGATCGGTTAATTTTCAACTACTCTACAAGGGTCTAAATATATACGGCAAAAAGAAAACAGTATAATCTTAGTATGTACATGTATTAACAATTATTTATTCCCTCATATGCAGTATATTACGCTCAATAATATTTATTGCAGATATTTTCTTTTATTTGTTCATACATTCCTTTTGTTGTAATAAAAATAGGTAGGTACTATATGTGACTGTTATTTTTATAGGCACGCATATCTATAGGATATTTGATTATTGACTTTATTATACAAAATCTATATCTGGTTACAAACATTATTATTAATATTGTCGTTGCCATGGAAACGTATATGTAGTTCATACAAAAGTGTATATCAAACGCATGTCAGTTTAGTTATTGTTTATTTTATTAATAGAATGTTACTCTAATCCATTTTAATAAAAAAATATATCGGCAAGTTAAAAAAATCACAAATTGGAATAATGTATTTTTATAAAAAATATCGTAAATTTTTGCACACGCCCAATTAAACTTTATATTGTCAAAATAAGTAAGTTTTGTTCTTGTATTTTTTATTTTCATTTTTTTTTTATCTTCAAGCTGTATCCCGCACACAGCAAGGTAGGCAAGATAGGCAGAGGGAACCTAGTATTAAGACACTCCGTTCCCCACTTTCCGCCGAATTCGGAGGCTTGCGTGTTAAGTGGCGGAACTTAACGCCGCATTTTATTAGTATCTAAGTAAATGTGTAAAATTATTATGAAGTCGAATTTATTTCAATTCTGCTATGATCGTATAACATTGAGACGACATGTATTATTTAAATATAATTAAAAAATCACATTATTATTGTTATAATTAATTTTAAATTATTTTGCTTGCACAAACGTCTTTCATATTAATTTAAAGTGTCTTTTACACACTTAGGAAATGGAAAACAACTTTTAGGAAACATTTAAAGTCATCAGAGTGCTTGGACGGTTTCAAGTTGGCGCGGGTTCAATTCCCCCTTTTCAATGTAATTTGAGTTTGCTAATATAACACATATAAATATCGATATTATAAGATATGAAGCAATCGTGATACATTCCACGTCTAACACGCAATAGATGTGGGTCCTATTTCCAATCTAGATGGAGGATAGAGTGATTACTGATTTATATACATGTGAATCATTTTCATTTCTCCGCTCTAGTAAGACAAATAGCGGCCTTAACTTCCGCCACTAAACAAGCAATATCTGGACGTCTGGCGGTAAGGTAAGGTTTTGGCCCTATATTCTATCTTACAATACTTCTATGCATGAAAAACGTAAAGATATATACATATATTACAAGCTATACTATATAACTTACTTGGCGTTCATCCAGTAGTAAATAATAGGATTCACCATAGCGTTAGCCATCGCCAGCCAATAAAACCCGAGATAGACGTGTTGAATATATTTCATGTATAGAATAGAAGGGTTGAAATGCGTGTAAATGAAGTAGGAGTGGTACGGCAGCCAGCATATTCCGAATATCACTATGACTAGGATAAACATTTTCACCACCTGTTGACAAAAGTATAAATTTAGTACAGTAGTTCAAGATTTTTCAACAAAGTTTATTAGAATTTTTAACTTAATTGTATATATTATATATTAATAAAATAATCTAAACATTGAAAATTCGTTTGACATGACTAACATGACAGAATGACGTCTGATATGGCATGACATGATGAAATTCAACTAATATACAAATAGTTTCAATGACCTTCGTTTAAGTTAGGTCTTGTACACGACCTTTGTAATTAAATTGTAATGTAATAATTTTATTATATAAGTAAATAACCGAAGGATACTATCAATATCTAATACATTATTTTTTTTATTAAATAAACAGACTGATAAACAACGCAACTAAAAGATATAAAGAAATAAAAGTTCATATGTCAGTTCTTTATGGCGTACGCCATGTACTAGGAGAAGTATTTCTCGAAGTGCCTATGTTAAAAGGAAAAAAAAATATTTTACATTTCACAGTTGAAGTTATAGAAAATAGAATCGAAAATGTCATGAAGCCCATATTATTAGTATTTTTTCTAAGGCGAGTAAAAAATATATATAATTTGAGTTAATCTAAAGTTTTAAGTATCTTTGTACACTATAAACATTTAGAGAGATATTATTAACATCTTAACGTGTCATTTACACACTTAAAATATTAAAATGGTTTTTTAAAAAATGTATAAAAATTAAACGCTGCGGGATTTGAACTTGAGTTTTTTGGAAATAGTCCAAGCGCTCTAACCGCTAAGTTATGTGTTCATTGCAGTTGTTTTGTAACAAATCTAATTTTACCTATATTTTTTTAAAGAGATTATTAAAACTAACAATATTATAATCTTAATTTAGTACATATTACATATTAGTCGGCGACGATGGGGCACAGCTGTGACATGTCTAGGTAGATCGCTTACATTTGAGATGTTCTCATATTTGGTTAGACGTAATACCTTTTAGAGTCTTAGCGATAAGTCTACAAGCTTTAAACTGAGTACAAAATGATTTATCAGTATTTTATTTTATCACTATAATAAAAAAGGTTTCGTGTTTTATTAAGGATTTGTATTTTTAGACTTATGTATTTTTTTTGTAAAATTCACGGTTTTTCACGTATAGCAGGTAAGTCAAAGAAAAACTAGTGTTAAGACACTGATTTTGCTTCAGTAGTGAAAATATTGTTTGTTGAATGACGAAACTCAACCTATGTTATATTTTTAAAAATGTTGTGAGAAAATTTATCTTTACGTTTTCATAAAGAAATACAGTTACTTTTCCTTTTTCAGCATACAAATTCGTATAAAAAATGCTCTCCTATCCGAATTTAGCCTAAGTAAAACAAGTTTTATATCAATTTTATGTTTTCTTCTAACCCTTTCAGGAAATGAAACTAATATAATAATATGTATATCTAACATATAGTCCTTCCATCAAACTTCTAAACCACTCTATTCTTCTTTCTATCACATAAAAACAACAATTTATATATGCTCCCTAAAAAAATATATTTACGCACTTTGATTTATGTTTTGTTTTAGTTGAAATTTGTCAAATCAGTTTTTTAGCAGAAAGAACAAGCTTTTTGTACATTACAAATATTTTTAGTTGAAATGATAATTTTCCTTAAACATTTTTAAATCTAATTAATTTTATAAAAAGAAAAGCTCTCTGTATTTTATATAAACAATATACCTATTGAATATCACTCAGTTCTCGCATTGTACTCTTTGTAACGTGAACCACGGAACTTCAATTCGAACGGAAACAATAGCGGAAAACAGAGTTTCTTCACACTTTGTTTCTTGAATCTGTCTTGGGTTTTTCAAGAGGGAAAAGTGGTTAACTGTACTAATATAATTATTAAATTATAATTATACATATTTTAAAATGTTTAAATTAATAACAACATGTGCGTATAAACCATATTAGTAATGAACATTTTATCTGAGACCACGGACTTCAGTAGAGTTACACATTGAATTTAAAGTTATTATATAACACCTAATACTTTAAATAAACGTGGAAACCAAAGACTTTATTATCAAGCAAAATAGACAAGTAGATCCTAATGATTCGTCATAAATAATTCAGTACGCTCTCGGATTAACGTAAATGACATTATTCAAATGGCATATCAATATCATGTTTAGGAACAATGTTGAGTGCCAAAGCGATTTCGTATTCAATAATTTAAACGTATGTATATTGACATTTCATGTAGGATTGTGCAAGAATAAACCAGCACCACTTAATTGGACTGATAAAGTAATCCTGAATTGATAATACTACGTACAATTTATGCCGATATGTTGTGTATAGTGTTGTAATACTTATAGGTTTAGGAGAATCTATTAGAAAATCAACTTTTTGGTTTATAAGTCGCTGGTAATATTGTCTTATTTTCTGTAAAATGTGCAAAGTGGACAAAGGGTATTAGTGGCACATAGGCAAGTATCAAACATAATAGTTTAAAATAACAAAACCAATTAACTATACTGTAAAAATAGTTTATTCGGATATAAATTGACTTTATCATTAGTCTTTTCTATTATTCTGTATCTATTATTTTGCACATTCGGCCCGTATACGAGAGATACGGCTGGGTGCATTGGATGCATCGCAGGCTGAACTCGATGTCATATCTTAAGTACGAGAACGGAGAAACAAAAATAATTTAAATATGATAATTCCCACGAGTGAAAACGAAATCCTCTGCCCACAGTCTTGACGTTCCTCATTGCACTTCCTTGGCCTATTCTTTTCAAACGTTCCTTATTTTTCTATGAAATTATAGTACATGATCAAATAATTATATACTTTTAACTGTGATATTTACCTTAACTTCTTATACTTTACTTTAAATTTCCTATGCGTTTTATATTTATTGGTAGCTTGAGTAAAGCGATACAACAGATTAGACTACGACGTTGTGTGTTAAGTGGCGGAACTTAACGCTGCGCACAGACGTCAACTGCGACGTTTGTTTTCATTTAATGAATTAATATATGTTATATTGTCAACAGAAGTACAAATAGGCACACAAGTCCACATGCATGTGACTAGTGAAATAATATAAAACTGTCTCTACCGCAAGGGAATATTCAAATTAGGCTTCGTCGTGAAATGAAGTTTCCACTATTTCCGTATAAATTTAAATTGCAAAATTGTTAGTCACTTTTAAAACTATGAAAATTGACACCATTTTTTACTTTCCATTCTTTTAGTGCTATGCATGAAGCATTGACTGAATATTAAGAAGTATACATAACTTTTTAAAAGTACTATATGTTAAAATAAGAAATTGAAGTCATCGTGACACAGTTGGACGGCAACTGGCAAATTGCAATGGGTTGTGGATTTGATTCTCACCCGGTGGATGATAATTAAATTTATTTCAAACCTCTGCTTTGGTGACCGTACTAAAAAGCGCGGCGTTCGGTTCTAATTGGGATGCAAAGTGGAAAAGTGTCTAGACATTAGGTCTTTCCTGATTACCTTGCTATGTGGAAAAAAGCGAAAAGCTGAAAAAATGTAGAACAAAAAAAACAAACAAATTTAGCTGACCTTTAATAAGCTTTTTTGCAAAACGCGTAATACTGTACGTTGTACGTATTTGGAAGAGTTTTTCAATTACAATAAAAGCGCCCAAAATCCTCTATTAAATATATAAATCCTTGCTGAAATATTGCAAGACAATACCTATATCAATCTCAAATAAAAGCGTATATACAATTCTGTCCAGACAAGGCTACTAAAAACAGTTATAAGCCACTGAATTCAAAACACAATTTCGTAGCTTTTCATACTTCTAGCAGTTCTCGTTTATTAACCGGCTGCCTTTGTTACGGGTTATCTTGGAAGCATTCCTCATGGTTGCGAATAATTGGATAGCTGGGATAGCCAATGCATTACAAATATGGCCTTAAGTTATGTCCCTACAGAAATCAGCCAATCGAATGAGGTTTTATCACTAATTTGTATTGATAGAAATTTGAACTTGCGTACTGTAACCTTAGCAACTAATAAAATGAGGCTCAGAATAAGAGTATTCATTATATTTTAAACTTTATTACTCCGCATTCTTCAATTTCCCAGACCAGAATGATTAATAACTTTAAATACTTCATATCATAATATTTTAGGGCATCCAAAAATATGATAGTAATTTAAAAGCAACAAGTATCGTCATAAGACCAAAACCAATATTTATACAGTTATAAGTATGGAGTGTGACATTATACAAGTAGTATACAACTTATTACTTATGTACTAAATGTAACACAATTATGTCTGCGTAGACTACGAAACTTTAATTGTCGTTTTCCAGTTCTTGTAGAAATTTCGAAAAATCTAAAATGTACTAAATTCCGCTTTCTGCAATAGTTGTTGTACTAAATTTTAGCTTTGTATAATGGCTTTACGTTGTCTGTCAGTCAACTGACTGACGTAGTATTTTATTTCTTTGTCATAATTCAAGTTCTGATATTCTTTTGTACAAATTAGTGAGATTGTAATGAAAACTAAAATATATTTTGTTAGCATTAAGCCTTATTTCTAACAGGTTTATCACAGAGAACAAAGCGTCAAACACGAAATACAGCATGAAGGAAACAAATGCGGCGTTCGCTACCGTCACCCTATACTTTAGATCTAAAGCGGCGACAAATACCTTCACGGAATGTGAGATAAAATTCATTTCTTAATATATTTGAAGAAAAGTTGTTAACAACTTTTCTTCAAATATATTAAGAAATGAATTTTTATTGTTCTACGATTTCCATGTACATAGAAAAACTAAAAATTACACAAATACATAACAATAAAAATTTAGTTCTCTCTTACCAAGATTACCACTTGACTAGTTGAAAAAAGCTTTTGAGAAATGGTTTACATTATAATAGTTTAATGTTATGATTACGACAGTTAGAAACATCTTTTGACTTTATAGACTTTTACTACAAACTTCTAAGTGCATCTGTCTAAGAATCGTTTAACTGGATTTTTTCTTATGTTTACTTATAATTTCCGGGAATCTGGTGGAAAAAATAGTTTCTCGGATAAAATACTTTGTTTTTTTTTTTAATTCTTTCTCCTTAATTATATAGAATTAATTAGTGTAAGGAAAAGTAGCTTCAGCTTGTTTTCTTTAAATGTCAATACACTCTGTTCTCCACTTTTCGCGTCCATTTTGCCTGTTGAGTTGTGGAAATCAACGCCGAAATAAAAAAAAATAAACGTAATAATTCCTCTCAGTGGGAATCGAACCCACAATTAATTGCGCTTACAGTCAAGCCTTGTCCCACGGCACCACGAATGGTCTCTTCCGCAATATTATCTGAAACAATTTTACGTAGGAACAAAATCCATAACTTCTACGATTTACATTTACTTAGAAACATATTCCTGAAATATAATTACAATTCCGCAAGAGGTAATGGTATTAGAGTAGAGAAACAACTGCAATAATGACATTTTAAAAGGAAAAATAGTTTTTGATGCAATAAAATGTACATACTTTGCATGATAATAACATATAAGCGTTGTAGCGGAAACCTCGCTGGGACGTGATTTAATGTACTCGTATGTATGTAGGTTTCTTCCAGCTCTCTTCATGTCAACATCATTTGATTATCATATAAAAGAATCACAATGTTACCTTACCTTTTTTACGAAGGCGAGTGGAGCAAAAGGGAAATGTAAGGATTTATTGGCTACTTCCATAGGTAGCACTGAATATTTTATCACAAAATGTTTCTAAAATGATATATTACCGATTCTATGAATATGGGACCAATGGGACAAACGTCAGTTCTTGTTTCTTAAACTGTCTGGTTGTCATAGTTCCAACGAGGCCGTCGTAATGCAATAAGACATCGTCTGACGGTAATCACAAGTGACGGGTTCGATTCCTATTTGGGGGAAAGAAAGTATTGCTTCCCTCTGATGAACGAAACAAGTCACAGCGTTGGATTCGGACACTCAACGCAATGCTGCACATTCGGGCGGAAACTGGAGTACCCAGTAGACAGCTGTACCCAGTACCCAGTGTAACTTTAACAGCTTATATAAAATTGGTTTTAATTACTTCAGTCATTTTTAAGGTAAACTCAAAATATATTTTTCAATTTAAGTCTAAATATCTTCTAAAAAGGTTGTTTACATTAAGGTTATTATACATTTTACCTTTATTACGGTTACAAACTTTATTTTCTTTGTAATTTCAAGATGTTTTTAGACGAACGTTGAATACAAAAAAATATAGTAATAAAGTAAGCTTAATATTAAATCAGTTCATTCACTTAACTTCTACACTTTTTTGACACTCCAACATTATATCTGGAGTGTCCCTACGACTTCATATGAAAGTCCTAAGAGTTTTTAAATAAGAATCTTTTCTAGGCTTAGTTTGAAATAATTGAAACGAACGTGAAATAATTAAACGTTATCGTTACGTTATTTTCTATCCCTTACAATATTTGTTGCGATATGGAATTAAACGTTACATTTTGTCTAATTAAATAAATATATTTATTTTTATAAAAACTTCCAAAGATGTATTTAGTAATTCTACATTTAAAATTTTTTTGGCGCGGCTTAATAAGGAATCAATGCTGATTAATGTATCATTCGCTCATTAGGGGTAGAAAATTTCTTAAAAAGCAAGTCATGTGATTATAAGCGTAGCATAGTACAAAATATACTTATTTTCATAGTACAAATACAGTAAATTGTATAAAAGATTTCTTTAAAAAAAAACTTAAACTAATTTTTATTTTTTTCAACAAAATACGCTATTACATATTTAAATTCAAAAAGTTTTCAAAGGAAACTTTTGTTATAAGTTTCAAAACTTTTGATAGAATAAAATATTTGCTGTTGACGTTGACGTTATTTAGATACTATATTTTCATTTGATATAATATTTATGTTACCAGCAATATGTTTAATCCAGTAGGTATACACATACTAAGACAATGACAAAAAAAAATGTGAATGTATGAAATATTATTCACTAAGCCTGGGGAATACCCAGTACACAATGCTGAACGTGCAGTCCTCGATGTGTGTAAGAAAGAAGTAAGGGAGAGATTAGGCTAGTTAGATTAGGTTAGTTAACTTGATAAATAAAGGTCTTAATCTATTTATTTTATATATTACCGATGGGCCACCTGGTACTTTATATAATTGCTAAGTATTGTATACACTACCTAGAAAAAGTAATAATGGACAACCATATTCGTAATATTGCATACATACACTACAACATACATATGCTAACAACAAAAAAAAAAATAACAAAGCGTATAAAAATTTCGACCAGCTACGGTAGTAGAACGCATGGCTGGACGGCTTTCAGGTAGGGCTGGTTCGAATCCTGCTGCATTCAATTTTTTATACGTTCACTAAATGTCACTTTTTCAATTTCCTAAGTTTGTGAATAACACTTTCAAAATTTAAAAAGTATTTCATATATTGCCTACTTGTCTCCGTTATTCCATACATTCCCTAGGAATAGTATAAAATACCTGAATTATACAGATTGTAGTAACATGTACATTAACAATAATATACTTTACGGATACTACTTATATAACTTTTGCGAAGTGCTTACTCGTGTATAACGGTAAGTTTTCTTACATCACTTCAATTAACGTAGAAAACTTAATAATATAGTATACCTTAAAGTAACTTAATAAAAGCTACTTCTAATAGTGTATATGTTATTTTAATTTAAATATAATATAAAATTAAATTAAATTAAATTAAATTATATAGCTTCACGCTATATCCCGCACACAGCAGGGTAGACAGAGGGAACGTAGTGTTAAGACACTCCGTTCCCCACTTTCCGCCGAATTCGGAGGCTTGCGTGTTAAGTGGCGGAACTTAACGCCGCGCTTTACCTCGACACCAGAGCGAAGAAAATAGAAATATAATTTCCACTCCACGAGTGGGAATCGAACCCACAACCAGTCGTTTACAGTCACACGCTTATGCCACTGGACCACGACTGGCCATTATTATTTGTATATAGTATAAAAACTTTAATATATTAGAATTTTTACCTAAGCTTTTCTTGGTTATTGTACAAATGGTCTGATACCATGTCTGTAAAGACTTTTTCGAGCAAATAGTATCTTCTCTTACCAATAGGGTAATATATTTTAAGGGTAATTTCTCTAAAAACGCCTTCGTTTTTTAAAATTCATAATTCATTCAGCGATTAATTTAACTAAAAAAACTAAACGTAATTTTAGTGTGACCAAATCATAATTAGTCTTTGGCAAAATCAGGTTCTTTGGATATCTGATTCGGCACATTTAGTAATTATTAACATCACGCAACAAGTATATTCCATTATGCAGTGTTAAGTATATATATAGCATTGTATTATGTGTACAAGTAAAGGAAGAGAATTCGTTTAGCTGTCATATGATTAACACGACAGGTATTATGTGATTCTACGCTTGAGGCTGGTGTGGTGGTGTCTTTGTTAAACAGTACCAATGTCCTTTGTGCCACCTAATAATAAGGTATACTTATTGGAAACAAAAATATATTAAACAGGTTTTATTGTTTTTTTTTTAAATTAAGAGGATGAATTTGAAATATAAAAATGCAGTCATATTTCAAGTAAATTAATTTGATCATTTAAAGAAATCTTTACATTTTTTGCTGTAGATAGCAGAATATTCAGAGAGAACCTAGTGTCAAAATACTATGTTCTCCAAAATAATGTGTAATTGTAAGATTACGTTATATATATTTAAGCAATATATTAATATAAATGTTAATCTCTAACCAAAACAAAGAAATGGGAGTGTATAAATTTTATGCGTATCTAATAAACACAGGCGACAACGCAGTTCTTTTAATCTTCAAAAACATCCGCATTATATATTATCATAATAATGAGAATATAATGACATGAATTTAGAGGATTTTTCCTTTCATTTTAGTGATAAGGTAAAATCTGTTTAATGTTTTATTTATAAAACAATTTATTTAACGCGACTAAAGATTTGTTTTCTGAATATTATTTTTAAATATTTTCAACACTATAAGTCTCCTATATAAGCTGCAGTATATCTTCGTCGGCCTCTAATTAATTTAATTTACAGTTAATATTATACAAATATCAGAATTTATTTAACCAAATAGCGAAAAGGAAGTGTTTTACATATTTAAAACTCAAATAGGAATCAAACTTGAAGGTCAGTACCTTACGATTACGTTACGTATTGTGTGACGCATAGTATACACATTGCTTTAGCCGCATGTACATCACTTTATGTCAAACTTTCATACTACTTCGTCAGCATTTTTTATGAAAAGAAAGAGGACGAAAGTTTTTCTTCGTGTCTTATTAGGCATTTCTTCAGTATACCGAAAAACATCAAATATTCGCTATAACGTGGTATAAAGATATATTTATTTACCAAACTACTGTCACAAATATCCTTTTTACCAAAAACTTACTTTTTTCTAAGTAAAGCCGTAACTTTCTGTAAGTACAATGTTAATACTACTTATTTGAAGAATAGTTAAGTAACAAGGGTTTGTTGGGTGAGTTGAATAAGAAGAGTAATAATCGTTTCTACTTAAGAAACAATGTTTTTATAAGAAGCAAAAGAAGCTGCTTTCCCGTATAATAGCAGTAGCCCGAGAGAACTTAGTATAAAGAGACTAAGTTCTCTCAATTCTCTCTTCGCCCAAAATTCATATATTGTAGTCTGATAGGTGGAGCTTAACATCTCGCAATATTTTTTATCTTCATCAATATTTATTTCCTTAAAAACGTTTGCTCTGTCAAACAGCAGGCACACGCAACGGTTTCAGATGCTTTTATTCAATAAGACGATTACATTTAAACTATTTCATATTTCATCGATTCGGTAATGTAGTGTATGGCCGTCTACAAATAATATACGCACGACCCAAACGGGCACAACTGGCTCACCACTACACCAGTACCGCAGCAGCGCAGGCGCACGTCCACCGTCTACGGCGTCTGTCACAAGACTGCCCCTTCCACTACACTACTCAATACTGGTGTACATGAGACAATGCTACATATCTATTTAATAGATACAACCACTACAGGTAACATAAGCGCTGACTTCCTCTGCTTAATATACATTATCGCCAAACGCGTTAAAATTGCCAATTATTATTTACATTGTTCCACTTTAGTAAGAATACAAAACGCGGCGTTAAGATTCACCAATCAACACGCAATGTCTAAATTTCAGGGGGAAGGTGGACAACTGAGTGCACGAGTCTAGGTTCTCTTTGACTACCCTGCTATGCGAGTAACGGCAAATAATCAAGTAAAATGGCGTTCTTTGATGTAACACAAATATATTAAAAGTAAAACAATTACAAAAAATACATTCAATGTTTGTGTTATGTTTCTAACTTCAAACAAATTTGGACATGTTACAAACATTCCATTTGGAATAACAAATCGGTTATACTTTATTTTTAATTCGATGTTTTTCATTGCCAAAAAAATGAGCAAAACTTTAGCAAAATATATATTTTTTGGGAACGGGTAAATCGTCAATACATTATTTCTTTTAAAATGCCTTCTTTTTTAGACACACGCCAAAAAATATGCAACCTTTTTTTTGTAAAAATATTAAAAATTTAAATCACTTTAATAATAAATGTTACGACGAAATATGAACAAAGTTTATAACTCCGAAGTTAAGGTACCAAACGCTTTACAGAAGTCAGCAAGCATAAACCACTTTTTTGACCTATGCTTGTTATATACGTTTGATCACACCAAGCCCGATGTTAAGCGTATATCTTCGATGACGTACGCTTGCATAGAAAGTAGTCTTAGACAGAGGTGGAATTCGTAAAGTCATTCAATTATCTATTACATTAGTATATCAAACTACTACTATTGATTTCTTAATTGCTTTGCATACTAGCATTACATTAGTCAAAATAACTTAACTTCTAAAGACTTCTAATAATATTTGTCCTAAATATAAAAATAACTAAAGTCTAAAACTAACCTTTCGTTTCGATCGTATTGAATCAGCTTGCCTTTGTGTGAGCTCGCCGATGGATCGAGATCCCCACAGTACCCTGCCCATGGCAGAGTAGAAGAACGTCATTCCCAACATTGGCACTGCATACGTTACCACGAAGAACAGTACTTGATACCTGTATATTGTATTTTTTATGAATAAATCTGTTAATATTTTACATAAATTGAAAGAAAGTAATTTATAAATAACAAAAATATACGTATTTGTATTATTCAAACTAATACTGGCAAAACATTTAAAAAAAAAAACTAAAAAAATACTTATAATTTTATTTATTAAGAATAATAAGATTTTTTAAAATAATAATAAAATAACAATATTCAATAACATCGTAAAATATTTAAGACTAGTAAACCGCTCACGGCCTCGCCGCGTTTTCTGAGCCTATTATGTCCTATTTGAGCTCTTTTGGGATATTCCAAATTTTCTGCTTAATCATAATAAAATATAGGCTATATTTTATGGCACTGATGAATAGTGTATCTTTTTAATTGTAAAAGAATATTCATGATCGGTTCAGTTTTTTCTAACTTTACTCCTTACAAACAAAGTGACAAGCTTTACATCTTTATTATATTAGTACAGAAAAAGTTAAATTAAATTTTACTACGGTCCCAGTTGACGTATTAAATGTGCGTCACCTTAGCATAATAAATGAACTTTCTTTTCTTATCTGTTTTAAATAATGGTTTAATTTAAACTCTTTTTAAAATAAGAGTTTCTTTAAGATCTATACTGAGATATTGAACGTTTTTTTATACCAAACTGTACTACAATCAAGTTTATACAATAATTTTAAAGTATACTATATTAGAAATAATATAATTTTTATTAATTGTAAAATATTACTTTTAATATTTTTTTGCTTTATATAATTATAAAATATTTTATTAAACCTTAAAGAATATCTGTTTTTTGTTTTATTTATTTAAATATACGAGCAAAGCTGAAACAAATCCATTACAAAAATAAATAGGTAAATACACAAAAAGCCTATCGGTTTCTACGAAGCAACGCTGAATTTCAAAAAATAATTTCTTAAACGATATAATATTTTGTGTAATATTGTTTATATTATAGAAAAAAGAATTTTAACAGCTGACTGTCAAGTTCAAGGATGAATATCCATACTATATCTTGTACAAGATAGCTTGATCTTTTTGACACATGTAAATTTTTCTGATCGAAAATATGAAATAACTCAATCAATGTAATGACGACGATATTATTTTATTAATATTATCATTACAATGTAATTTCGAAAATTGTAAAAATATTAAATAAAACACAAAGAACTCAAATGTCCCTAAAGATTCAAGCGTTATCCGAATATGTTAAGAACTTTTATTGCTTCAAAGTGAAATTTCAATAGGAACACTGAAAGTAATAAACACTTGTACAATGTTATATCGGATGATAATTTTATTGAACACGAAATAATAAAGTTGGAGATGATGACACAAGCTCCGACGACTCTGGTGACGATGATCTTGGTTGTACTCCCCGTCTTTAATAAAAACTGTTTGAATGATAAAATAATTTTATTTTACAATCTTAATTTTTATAAACAGGATTATTTTTGGACCTCAAATAGGTGGTCCAGACCAAGCAACTTTTCCAAAGAAACATCAGTCAAAATGTGTAAATCTCGCCAAAGTTAAAAGTGATTTGAAACGTTATTTTGTGGACTACTCGATATTTTCTAGTTCTTATCACTAATCTATCAGTCAAAAAATCAAACTATGTGATACAAAACATAATATTATAAATGCGAAATCCGGACTGCTTTTCTCTGTTACACTGTCATAGGAATGTATATGGTCAAACAATGTTTTATAAATCATCATTCTAAAGGTTAAAAGTTTATATAAATCTATACAGCATGACCGATTTGGATGAATTTTCTCAGAAAGATAAATAATGACGAATAATTAAACATAGGCTACCTATTATTTTTAAACTTGACCTAAGAGCCTGAAAATTTATATGAAAAATATAAACTGCTTAACTTAAAAGAGAACGCACGTTTATATGTAACAGCTATAGTTGAAGTTCACGCGGACGAAACCACAAGTGGGTCTCAATAGTTTTTTTTAAACTTTTGTGCTTCGTTTGAAATATAAATCATTTTCTTAAAAATGCTTCTTCCTTAGAACTAAAAACAAGCGATACTGTAAAAAATATACTGTCTTAAAATATAGATAACAAAAAAGAACAAAATTGTCATTGGACATCCTTAAATGACTTTTTGTGATTACTGTAAAAGATCCAAATATTGGAATGATAAGTTACATTTAATATTTAAGAGATTAGAATTGTATTGAAAGAAAACTGGACTCTCTTATGGTATATTTAATAAACTTAGTTTTAAGCTCTGATATTGTTAATGAAAAAAGGAATGGAAGGAAAGGAAGGAAAAGGTACAGACCTTATGTCCGTAGTGGTATAAATTAAATTGTAAAAAAAAAATATATTGGAATGAGCGTAATCATAGTTTTAATTAATTGCTAGAACTAGTCATCGGCGTTTAAAATGCACGTTATCTTAGCAACGTTTATATAATAGTATATGTAAAACGTAATCGAAATGTGTATGTAATAAACTATATTCCTTGGAATAACTTCGTAAATAATTAATTATTATTTTTCTCTTAGCAGACAGACATATGCCGTTAGGGATTTAAAATAAACGTTTAAAAATCTCGATTTTGCACTACTACTAGATACATTCACTTTGTATATAAATTTTCCTCTCGAGTTATTCTACGTAATGATAAAAATCATAATAAAATCCGATACGTAGTTTGAAAGATGCTGAAGATACTGACAGCAAGGGCGGCTTTGCTTTACATACTTTATTGTAAAGATCTGCTTTACATTAAATTAAATTTATATTTCTTGTTTTCCAGAACAAATTTTATTTCAATACTCTCTTAATTACGTCGAAAGCATAATATGTTTTAATTATTTTTGAAATATCGTACGAACTCAATGTCGAATTGAGGGAATTCCCTACAAAATATTAACATCGAATATTCACTCAAGAATGTTTGCAAAAATGTTTTAAACATTTTTCGATATATCAAAGCGCTATTTAGAAAATGGACCATAAAAAAATTAAATACAGAGCAACATGAATTCGAAAAATTTTCATAACTATTTCAGTTATTTTTCTTTGTTGATTATATCTATAGTTAAGTTAATATATTTATACTTAATATATTATATACATTATATCAACTGTTACCTTTATATATTTTATTTAAATTCACTTTAAACTTATACATATAAAGAAGAAGAAGAAGAAGAAAGAGGCAGTTGTTATAAGTGTGACATATGTATATTTTAATTAATATACAAAAAGTTTAAAAACTGAATTTTGACATAATGAAAATTTAATTTTATACCTTCCCAAATATAGTAAAAATGTAAAAGAAGAACATTCCCATCTCTTTAAAGATATTATGAAATAACACTTGTCAATAGTAATTTCTTTGACATAAATGCAAATAAACAAACTACTTCAGTATTGAAATATTCTTTATTTCGATACCAGTTAGAAAAAAGCAAGGCAAGAGAACTTTTTAAAATGAACGGACCTCTAGTAAAAAATGCCTCTCAAAATATGTGAATAAGCAAACTCTAACCGCCGTAATGGCCGCAAAAATTCCCATTTCCTTGCTAATTTAAAACCTAGCATGAAAGTTTTTATATATTGTATGTATATCTTGTACAGTTTTTTTTAATATATTTTCTAGGAGCTCTAAGGTATTTACATAAACGAGTACCTAGCTTATATATTTCCATGTATTTTGTTAGTCGTTTTTTATAACGCTTATTATCTTTTTTAAACATGCTTCTTTAGATAAAACTTCTAAAAAATATGACCCACAACTTTCTTTGCATATATATTTTAAAGATAAAACTAAAAGTCTTGTAGAACACAACAACCGTTCTCGTAGCAGGTTCAATAATTTTGTTCTCTCTCCTACATATCTTAAAAAAATTTACATCGTAAATTCCAGTGTTCTACATCCAATAGTTTCACTGTGCGATGTCTGTCAGTCAGTCACTCAAAGAACAAAGGAAAACTTTTATATATTGGTAAGGAAGACAAGAAGACAGGTAAACATTTTATCACAAGCACTCTTATCACATGAACTGAACAAATGGCTTAGAGGTTAGAACGTTTTTCAAAAGCCACCGGTTCGAATCCTGATGTGTTCTTATTTATCATAAGTTTCTTAAGTAAATGTTTTTACATTCTTAATCGTAAATATAAGATTTTTGTCAATTCCTCTATTTGCGTAATACTCCGATCAGAAAACAAGATTATGCTCAATATCCATAACGGTAATACATTTAAACACGCTTACCTGGGAACAAACTCTATTATACGCTAAAAATAAACTGATTCCCTGAATCGGCGCTTGTTTAATCACGAATAACCGCGGCGTATTTGCAGATTTTTTGAAAAATGATGAGAATTTTATATATTCAACATATTAGTATATAATTCAGATTTTAGTTTATTTTTTTTGTATGACGTATTATATACTAATAGTATTATTTAATAATAATGTTGCTAATGCGGCATTTTAGTCAAAGAGAACCTTATGTTAAGACACTCCGTTCTTTCCATACTAATGTATAAAAACTACATTGTGACTAGTTGCAAATAAATATTAAAGGGACATATTAAATAGGCGCCAGTCGTGGCGCAGTGGCACATGCGTGTGACTGTAAACGACTGGTTGTGAGTTCGATTCCCACTTGAAGAGTGGAAATATTTAATATTTTCATTTTCTTCGTTGTGGTATTGAGGCAAAGTGCGGCGTTAAGTTCCGCCACTTATCACGCAATGCCTCCGAATTTGGCGGAAAGTGGGGAACGGAGTGTCTTAACACTAGGTTCCCTCTGCCTACCCTGCTGTATGCAGGATACGACGTGAAGCTATAAAAAAATAGTATTGTAATCACTTGGTTTTATAAAATAAACAATTTGCAACTTTATACGATTAAAATTGCCACAATATTTTCAGCGCACCTAAATTACAACCCGCATCTTCGTGTAAATTCCCACCGTCGCGTACCCACATTCTAGCCAAATATTGTACGTAACTAAAAATTCATTTTCGCCTCCGAAAGCTTTTAATTTAAGATAAATTGTTTCAATAATGTTTATTTTGTATCGAGTTCAAAAAATGGAAAGGGTTTTTTCAAAGGTTTAATCCTAAAGAAACAAATTGATAAGAAGTAAACAGTTTTTTATTAAAGCAAATAGCAAATACTAGGCTCCTGTGTATTTATTAGCCCCTTTATCCTAAAATATAATTTTATATACATATTATTTTTTAATATAAAAAAAAATATATTTTTAAAGAAAATATGTCTGTCGAATAGTACATACGTGTATTACGACAAAATTGGTAAGGTACACATTTCAATTTTCTTTCCAGTATTTTGGAGGATTTCCCTTTACGATTTCCTTCTCCTTACATATATATCTTGAATACAATTTAAACCCACAAAAAAGCCAACTGATGAGTTTCGCTACTTAACTGGTAAACCAATTTAAATTTGTAATTTTTCATATAGTGGCGGAAAGCGGAGAACGAAGTGTCATGACACAAGGTTCTCCCTGTTTATCCTGCTTTGCGAAGTCGTGGGAAATATTTACAAATGTATCAATATCAAGTTTCTGATGTGTGACAATATATCAAAAGTTTTTGCTGTCACCAAACAGTATCGGTAGACAGAAAATCCATATTCAGAAATGTACTTCAAGCCGCAGTGAAATTATAATTTATGAATGTAAGCCTATGCAAAAAATCAATATGTTCGATTCACCTCATTTGCAGACTGGGTAGAATCTAGTAAAAGATGGTTAAAGCTAGCCATAGCAATGTGAATTGAGTTATGAAACCCAAAGCACGCACTCTACACCTAGCTCTAGAAACGCGAAACAATAATATTGTATAGGTATACAAGCATTTTTCAGTGGAAGTCGAACCCGCTACTATCGTCTACATAATATACTCAAATATGAGTATGTACATAATCATAAATGTTTTCTTTTACCGTTACTTTTTTTTTAAATAAGCAGAAAACTGTGCTTCGGCCTTCCATCCCCCACTTTTCTTAATTCGCGACATGGCGTGAGGAGTGATGAAAATTTACACTACATTTAATATTACCAGAATTGCACTTATAAATGCAAGGAAATGTAATTTAAAACAGAGGAAAAAATAATTAACATGTAAAATCATTCTCCTCGAGAGAACCAATCACCTTTACGATCAAACACTGTCCCGATGATCTCATAATCAAAAAACATCAGACAGATTAATATCAATATTAATGGAAAATTATTTTTATAAATCGTATCATAAAATAGAATACCCATAAAAAAGGAACTCTTGTCCTTGGTCCCGTTCTTTTCCTGGTAAGAAATATAATATTATTTAAAGGAAATATTTCTCACGGAACGACCTTGAGGGTGTTGAAAGGAAAACTGCGCAACAAGTAAAGTTTGAAATTAATGATTGTGTTGATGCAATTGTTTAGGCCATCTCGTGATTGATGTTCCGGGAAGAGACAAATAATTTACCTCTCTAACTACCATTGTAGTACAGTAATTTATGTTATTTCTATGTTTCACATAAGAAATTGGTTACCGGAGTAAAGTGGCCATTTTAAAGTTTGGCACAATATTTTACATCAGGGGTGAGAAATATGCAGCTCGCTTGGTAAATTAGTGCAGTTCGCAAAGCGTTAATTTACATTACAGACATTCCTTCGCTTATATATTCGGTTCTACCAAATTAATGCGAGTTGTTCGAATACGGCTTTTCATTCTTTTCATTTTGTGTTTTTGTAATATAATTAATATATGTATAATTATATGAAGACAATTTTATTTACTTATTAATTTTAGCCGGATAAAAAAATAAAAATTAGAATAAACCCGTAGTAAAAAAGATTGTTCATTTCTGTTCTACATAACACTATAAGGTTTCGATATCGAAATTTACAACCTCTCGTGTCAGAAAAATTGTTGTATTACTTAATATAAATTTCCCTTGGCATGTAAAATACGCTTTGCGTTAGCAAAGTGTATGTAATATAATATATGTTTTTAACTTTATACGAATATGTATGTTAAGCACATGGAATTATGTGTATAATAATAATTTATAGTGAATTGTTATAAAAATATTGGCTTTGTCCATAAAAACTTTACCTATGCCAAATTTCAATCCACCCGTATAATTGTCGTTATTAAAAGAGTCCAAAATATGTCTGTCTAATACATAAATATATTTCTTATTTATATTTTACTTAAAGTTACTTAATTATATTAATTTACAAACATGGTATACCGTAACTTATAATTGTACTTATACATGGTTTTGTCTTTGACAATATACCTAGATGAAGAAAGTAATTCATTCAAGTTTCGATTAGGGATGACAAACCAATATATGTAAGTTAGTATGGTAGTTTTTGTGAACAAAAATTACATGCCCTAACGACCTTCGTTAGCATATTCTAAAAAGTATTTTCTTTTTCGGCCATTTAACCCTAGTCCACGTTGTTGAAGCTATACATATAGATTTTAGTATATAGACAATATATGTAGCCCGATTTGAATGGAAAACGGAATGAAATTAGGTGAACAACCAGGGTCAAATATACGGCTACTTTTGTCCAATCAAATAAAAAAATCAACCACTAAATTGTTGAATAATGTAAGCTTATACGAAAATTTGCGAAGTTACCCAGACGAAGCCGCGAGCGGTCGCTAGTAATTACATATATAACAATCATTATATTCAAAAATATATAAATATAATTATAGAAACTTTTAAATACTTACATAAAGTCCATGTACGAGACGTCAGGTAAACCGTCAGGCCACAACAGCAAACACGCAGTTTTTAGAGTGCCCTTTGATCTGTGAGAAATAGAAGTGTGAAAATATTACGAAAACAACAGTATATCAGCATAAATATAACTATATTAAATTAAAATGACGTTACACATTTCTCAAATAAATTCATACGTAGGTACAGTAAGATTTTTTTTATCTAAGCTATGTTGACTTTGAAATAAGTGGAAGAGAAACGAAGAGTTGAGAGGCACTAAATCATTTTCCATCTCGTTTTATTTTTTATGGCCACTCGTGGGCTAGTGGCACAAGCGTGAGACTGTAAAACGACTGGTTGTGGGTTCGATTCCCACTCGTGGAGTGGAAATTATATTTCCATTTTCTTCGCTCTGGTGTCGAGGTAAAGCGCGGCGTTAAGTTCCCCCACTTAACACGCAAGCCTCCGAATTCGGCGGAAAGTGGGGAACGGAGTGTCTTAACACTAGGTTTCCTCTGCCTACCTTGCTGTGTGCGAGATACAGCGTAAAGATAAAAAAAAATAATCGTTTTATAAGTGAGAAACGTTAAAAGAAAATATACCATAATAATAAAAAAGCCATTAATCGTAAATAATTTGTAATCGTATAATAATATGGTGATGTTCCCCAAATTTGAATTTCATCACAGTGAATGTAAGACAATTACTTTGTACACTCTAATCTACATAAATCTATTTACCGTTATTTTCTTAGGTACGCGTTTGAAAATCCGCGTTAACGCTTGAAACAGTCACAAAATATTTACTTACTAAATAACATTTATTGATATGTTTCTATTATGAGATAATATAAAGCCGTCGTAGCGCAGTCGCAGTCTGCATATAAACGCGACGGTTATGGGTTCGATTCCCACTTGGGGGAAAGACAATAATTATATTACTTCATTTCTCCGCTCGTACCTGAGACTTCTGCCCCTTAATACGCAATGTATCGATTTCGAGCTGAAAGTGGAGTACGGAGTGTCTTAACTTTTGGTTCTCTCTGAATTTCCTGATATGCAGGAAAAAGCGTGAAGCTGACGAGACATATCGAGACAAAAACAACTGTATTTCAGTTTTGGCTTAAACACCAATTTATATTCTAGTTATTATCATGAGTAAATATTAGCAAAAAGTAAATCAAAAAAAAAAAACCATACTCATTGAACAAAATAGCTACGGATATTATTAGCTTTATATTTTTTAGAAGCGAGTTTAAACTTGCTGGGAGATGCGCCTCGAAATTCATAAAGTTAGGCAATAGGTGTTTTGTACTTATTTATTTTAGTAACTTATAGTATTAAAAAGTTCTAAGATAATTGACTCCTGAGGAAGGACGTATGTTTATTTCAACTTTTGGAATTTACATTTTAGCTTCACGCTATATCCCGCACACAGCAGGGTAGGCAGAGGGAACCTAGTGTTAAGACACTCCGTTCCCCACTTTCCGCCGAATTCGGAGGCTTGCGTGTTAAGTGGCGGAACTTAACGCCGCGCTTTACCTCGACACCAGAGCGAAGAAAATGGAACTATAATTTCCACTCTTCGAGTGGGAATCGAACCCACAACCAGTCGCTTACAGTCACACTCTTGTGCCACTGGGCCACGACTGGCCACTCCACCATTATTTTTATTTTAAATAAACATAATAAAACATTCTTTAGAACATATTTTACTGTGTATATTTATAATTTAAATATTTTCATTTTCTTTGCTTTAGTGAATAAGACAAAGTGCGGCATTGAGATCCGCCATTAAACACGCAATGTCTCGAATTCGAATGCAGTGGAGAACGAAGAGTCTTGACACTAGCTTTCCCTCCGACTAACTTTACTGGAAAAAATCCTTCAGCTGTAAAAATCACTTTCCTTAATACGATATATAGGAATTGAAACACAGAGTGTTGAAACAATTAGAACGTTAATTAACATTAAACGTTTTCAATTAGAACATCATTCGACGTGGCTCCTAGTCGTGTAATTATTTCACTGGAGTATCAAATTAGAGACCATCTTGGTTTAAGCAAGCATCAATAGGGAGAATATCCGAAATCAATGTGTTTGGATGTTACATTTATGGTTATGATTACAGTTAGGTACAGAGGTAATTTTTTTTTAAATATAAAGTATCAAAAAGAAAACCAACAGAAAAAAATATTCAAGACGATATTAATATTTTTAATAATTATAAATAAAAACATTAATCAAAAAATATACAGTAAAACAATAAATGTTCTTTTGTTACTTTTTTTATCATAACAATTCTAAGCTCTTCTTAAATATTTTTTTTTCAGCTTCGCTATATCCCGCACACAGCAGGGTAGGCAGGAGAAACCCAGTGTTAAGACACTCCGTTCCCCACTTTCCGCCGAATTCGGAGGCATTGCGTGTTAAGTGGCCGAACTTAACGCCGCGCTTTACCTCGACAAAAGAGTGAAGAACATGGAAATATTAAATATTTCCACTCCTCGAGTGGGAATCGAACGCACAACCAGTCGCTTTACGGTCACACTTTGTCTTCTTAAATAACAATAAAAATGCAAAAATTCTTAATATTATCCTTTCAACATCCATGCACGCTACGGGCGTAATGATTTGATTTGATTAATCTAAATTTATATTAGAATTAAGTGAAGACGGGAAGAGAAAAAGGAGATGTCTTAACGCTAGGTTTTGAATAGCCTGCCATGGCGCAAAAGCATGAAGCTCTATAAATAACCTAGAACAGCACAGCTGAATTAAGTTGCCGTTATACTAATGTAAATAAAATTTATTTTTAAGCAATGTAATATTTTTCAAATATTATTCATAACAATCATCAACTCAATCCATCCATGCATCCAATCAATTGTTCGCGTTCAATATATGGTCAATCATTATGTTCGCATACTTTAGCGCTATACAATTTACATTTGGAACTATCATTGCCCTTTATATAGTTTTTTTTTATACTGCGTACGATTTTTTTTTCCTTCACTTTTGTTTGCAAGACTCATTAATTTTGACGTTCATACCTTTGTGACTGGCTTGATATGAAGATAATTATGCCTTAATCCGAGAAAAATCGCTATTAAAAATATGTTCGTATGTATATCGATGTTCATATAATTGTGTAAAAAATGTAAAATATAAAATTCGACAAAATTGTAAATTTAAGCAGCTTGTCATTTAAGTTAAAAAAGTTATAGCCCCGCAGTTTACGCGGGTAGAGTCGCTAACGCCGCAAACAAAGTAGTACGCCAGTGCTACAACTAATTTATTTATTTAATAAACCTGAATACCCACATAAAACAGCTATGTATTTATGGAAATAAAACAAAATTATAAAGCCCTACCAGTATCAATTTCCAATATCTCTTTTTATATAGCACCTCAATTTTTAACTACTTCGAGTCAAAACATTTCTTTAAAATATTACACACATGTCGGAATCATATGACAATACAATATTTTCATCGTCTGAAATTGATATCTTTCGTCAGGACGACGAAGACAACGTAAAAATTTGTAAAGCATGGCAGCTCGAAGCCTATTAATTTCTTTTGTAAAATAATTTATTATTTAAAGAGTGATTCTTATTTTAAATAAAAACAATAATGAAACTCAGCCATTAATAATTCTGTTCTTTAGTTTATACTTAGAATCTTTATTTATCGGTGGAGTTAAAAATCTCATTTTTTACCTGTCTAGATATTTATTAGCATTTTCACAGATAACGAATAACCATTGTAAATCTTAGGTACGTATCAAGAATACAAATATTTTAAGAAGATTTAATACAAAATGTACATAATTAAATTTCATAATCTGTTAATATTAGAATATTATAATATTAAAAAGTAATAGGCTTGAATAAGTATACTTGGCTTGTTATTATATTAAAGATAAACTTTATAAATGTATTACGCTTTAAATTACATTATTAAGTTAATTAATTTAATTTTCCCTTCATAGCAATGCTGACTTCTTTAGATTGTAATGACCATTTTATTTTCAGAAAACTAACCACCGGAATACATTTGAATATAAATAAAAAAAAAAGATTCTTTCATAACTAATATACTTACATGTAAATGTTAAAAAAGTAAAGGTTCTACAATTTATACAATTATCATAAATATCTTTTATTTATACAAAGTGGTTAGAACTCAAAACTTTTTGTCCGAACTTGAGTTCGGGCAAAAAGCGAAGAACGAAGTGAATCAAGGTTCTACGCTGCTGCTATGTGAAAAATATGTAAAGCAAATGTACTTTTTAGGTGTATTTCTATAACTATAATACTCCTTATAGTTTAATGGTATGTATTTTTTGTATTTCCCGCTTTTTTCCGCATAGCGTATAAATCAGAGTGTCTCTCCTATTTTCCACCTGAAACCGAACATGACATATTTAATGGCGGAACTCAACGCCGCATTTTATTTTAAGTACCTGAGCGTAAAAATGAAAATTTAAATATAATCTTTATCCGAGTGTTGATATGTAATTCTGGTTACCAAACCATTGAAAAAGCCATTTCGATTTCATAGATTAAAATGCATTCATACATAACACATAGATAATTTGTCTCCTAGAACTAATCTACACTAATCACATAAATATCTAATTTATGTGATCAGTATCTAGAAAGCAGTTTATCTACATATTATGTATGTACGTAATTTAATTTAGTATATATACGTAAATGTTGCAGCTTCCCGCAGAGTCCGAGAGAAGATAGTGTCATGACACTCCGTTTTGCCGTTCTCCTCCCGAAATCAAGACATTGCGCGCTGAACGGTAGAATTTAACGCATTTCTTTGTCTTACATACCAGAGCAAATTTTTGAATTTTGTAAATATGGTCATTCCACGAGTTAGAGTCAAAGCCACAACCATCGCGTTTATATATATATATATATAGTCTGACACTATCGCAGTCAGTAGTATAGTATCGACGGCCTCTAGTATAGAAATATCGATATTTAAGTTCAAAGATATTTATTTCTCAAAAAGACAAAACAGTCACTTACATGAGAATATGACTAAAGCTTACACATTGTTAGTACAGTCAATCTTGTCACGCTATACTCGCACAATGTCTCTATGTACCGTAGATCTTAATAACAACTGGTTACAGCTTCATAAATACTGTTATTTTAATAAGAGGTAACTTAAAAAATACTGAGATATACAAGAGTTTGATAGAAAAATGTTATTTTAGAACTGAAGCGCGGTTCAAAGAATTCCTGCTACCTCATTTTATAAACATATTTTATAATGCGGAACTTTACAAAGTTTAGATGGAGGGTGTCATTTATGCTTCTTTTTACTCAAAACTTGTTTAATGGCGCTGTAATATTTCAGCTTCACGTCTATTCTCGCATACCGGGAGAGTAATAGAGAGAATTTAATGTCAAGACATTTCGCTCTCTACTTTCTGCCTGAAATCCAAACATTGCATGTTGAATGACATGATTTGCCTGACTGAAATGAAGTCAGAAATTTAATATCAGTCAGGCTTTTAAAATAATCGTGTAAATAAAATCTATGCACAGTATTCATTCAGTATGTAAAACGTGAGTTTTGATTATTGTCACTTAACTATATTAAAATTAAAAAAAAATGAGGTCATAAGATTACAACTTTTAGATAACCTTTGACATTAATAAAACTATTATTTTTAAAATATGTACAGACTTTCCATTTTATCCATAACTTTTTTATACTGTAATTTAGCAAGGTTATCACTATAATTTTTTACCAATATTGTATTATAAAGCAATTTCATCTTCAAAATTGAATATTGGTAAAAAATTATAACTTACCTGTAAAATTTACACTTAAACTGAAATTGTTTTAATTTTTTATCAAAAGCCTACATTTTGTATTATATTCGACTAAATCACCATTTGGTTTATCCTTAAAAAAATACGAATTTAGTACTAAAAAATATCCTCCTCTAAAACAGAGTAAGCTATTGTAAACATAACATTATCAAATCCGTAATTATCAAATCCTTAGATAGTGGAAAGAATAAAATAAAATTTAATTAAAAATATATATTTTCTGCATAGATGACTCGACTAAGTAAAAGCTTCGAGTAGCAGTTTCATATTTCATTAGACTTTAATGGAATTTTGACGAGCATACAAACTAGAATTCAAACTGTAATTTGGAACACCGCATAAGCTTTAGTAGTAACTATGGAAAAAAAGCTTACTAAGCAAACATTATTAAAGTATGATGATGTTGTTTTTTTTAGAAGTAATGTTTATCCATATTAATATATGCATATTAATATATCCATACTAATATTATAAATGTGAAAGTCTGTCTGTTACGCTTACACGGGTAATCTACCGACCCGATTTTTATGGAATTCGGGTTAAACATAGCACATATTTTTAAATATCTTGCCCATAAAGGGTTGAAGCAGGGGATGAAACTTGTATAAAAATATAAACTGAGTGAGTCCGAACTGTGCGAAGTCAATGAATTTTCTAAGAAGTCAGACATTTATAACTCAACGTACAACTCAACTTAGGCCCTCTATTTTGTCAAATAATCAAGCAATGAGAGGCTAAAATAGAAAATATAAATACATACGTATGAAAAACATGAATCGCTTAACTTAAACGAAAATTCGAGCCATCGAATATACGAAGCTCATATAGTTCATGCGTGCGAAGCCGCGAACAAGTTGCTAGTATAGTTATAATTTTTATTTTTAGGGAAAGTAAATATGGTTACTTACGAGTACAATACAAAAATATTATGTAAGATATTTTCTTAAGAAACTTCATATTTATCCAGAACTAATAAGCTTCCTTAATAAAGACAAACAGCTTTCGCGCTGCGGCTTGCAGTTAAGTATAGAACTTAATGAACTTTGTAGATCCATTTAATATCTCATATGAAGTAAACTACGTTGAAGTATGTCAAGCCACAACGTTTAGATTATAATCAAAGAAGATATTTTTATAATAAATGACTAGTTGTTACTGGCAACTTTTGTTTCATTCTTTCTTCTGGTTAGTTTTTCGTAAATGTTATTATAATAAAAATCGGCATATAGTGAATGCTAACCTTCAATGTTTACTTAGGAATTAAATGGACTCTTTTAAAGCATTGTTTGTTAACAATTGTCTAAGTCAATTTCTTTTAGTAATTAAACTATTCAATTAAAAATATTTTTATTCATGTTACTTTAGTCTTTTTGCTAATTATGTTACCTGGCAATCTAACGATGTGTATGTATCATTAGATTGCCTATGCTAACTATAGATAATCTAAAGATACCTACGTTATGTTTTACGCATCTCATTCACTATCCGTTAATTACTTCAAAGTATAACAGCAATGTCTAACCAAATTGAGTCAAAATAGAAACATATTTTTTTTGCTTCACGCTGTATCCCGCACACAGCAGTGTAGGTAGAGGGAGCCTAGTGCTAAGACACTCCGTTCTCCACTTTCCGCCGTATTGCGTATTAAGTGGAGAAACTTAACGTCACGCTTTGCCTCAACACCAGAGCAAAGAAAATGGAAATATTAAATATTTCCACTCCTCAGTAGGAATCAAACCCACACCCGGTCGCTTTAGAGAGATACCCTATGTAGACAGAGGCACACTCTGTGCCAACAATAATCATTTTCTTGTGCCTGATAAACATTTTCTTGAACCAAATTTCTATTCCCAACCAAAGTTGTATATGACATACAACTGTACAAGTCCAACATAAACTTCAACCACGTCAATCTATATTTAAATATTCACTACAAAAGTTAGGCATATTACATTAAAGTTTGCTAACCGGAAGTTAGCAGTTATAATATTATACTGACTTTTGAAGTTTACTTGTTGTTTATTGTTGTACTCCTATACACAATAGTTGCCAGTATTGTGATATTAAACAAGGGAGCTAATTTTCGTGTGTTAATCTTTGTTCCCTTCTTGTATATTACTTTGAACAACTTTCTTCTTTTGTATACATATTGTTCAACATTATACTTAATTAATAATATGTAATGCAAGTATGATTAGACGGGTTTGTGATTGAGTTTAACTCATGTGTCTAAAAGTCACGTGTCACGTGTCAAGGTTATTTTGTTAGGAACTTAAATCTTATGAAAACAATAGGACATTTTCACACTTGACGCTTTATCCTGCCGTAGCAGGGTAGTCAGAAACAACCTTATGGTCAAGGTTTTTCGTTCTCCACATTTCGCCCGATATCGAGCCATAGGATTTTAGTCTAATTATTAAACGTTTTCGATGTGCCGAGACTCGACTTTGCGTCGGTATATCTACGCATCCCGTCCTGAGACCCTCAAAAAAAAGGATATAATCCCCTATCTCTGTTTTTTACCCCTTCTTTGTGTATTTATTTTTGGTTGTGCATGTGATGGAGTGATGGTTGTGGTTGCGGGTTCGTGAAGTAGAGGATGATTGAATGCTGAGTGACTTACTGAAGTCACAATATGTATGTGTATTGCATGTATTTTATGAGATAATATATAAGTGGCATAATTCACTATGCCCGTTCCTGTCTTTAGATTTTAATAAGTCGGTTGCCTGGAAGAAATCACTTTTAGTGATAAGGCCGCCTTTTTTTTCATTATATGTTTAGTTTTAAGTTTCTACAAAATGTACGTAATATTTAGGGTAAAAATAAACAGTTTATTTATCTATCTACATACTGATGTATTATATGTTGAGTGCCAGGTGTGTCTTGGTGCGTGTCTGGTGTGGGCTGTTGCGCGCTTGGTGTATTTGTCACAAACACAGTGTCCCCCAATACCTTACCGAGTATGATTATAGTGTGAAAGGCAGCATGTTTTATTAATATTGTTATGTAAATTGTGGTGTTTAGTTGGCTTATGTATCTATGTAGTTAGTTAGTCTAATTATAATAAAGTACTGTAAATTTTTATGTATATGTAGCTATTTTTCTAAGATCGGTCGTTAGTAAATACGATGATAATAAAATGGTTTGGGTTAGATTTTTATGAATACCTAGCAACCCGTTCGTGGCTTCGCACGCCTAAACTACATAATATGACTATTCCATATTTTTGGCAGCTCACGTTAATTGAACAAGTGTTAATTGAACTGGCTGCAAACGAATTATTTTATAATGAATATATTTTTATAGCAATCTGGAATATTGTAACTTATTAACAGATTTTTCTATTTAATTTTTAAAACGACAAACATCTAAATTCACTAACGCTTTTATAATATTAATCTATACTAATATCTATATATTATACATAACTGTATGATAATACAATCGTTTATTAAGAAACAAACAATAAAACGTATTCAAATAATAATATATATTAAACTTAACGAATTCAAATTTGTTAAGTTGAATCGTTTCGATAGTGTGTAATATACACATATGTATTGTGCAAGGCTTATTGCAACGCACTCAGTTCACTTTATTATGTATTCATTATCATAAAATTTTACCATTGATATTACTAAAAATATTAGTAACTAATCACACTGCCTAATTATTTTTATGCTATGCACAAAATATTAATAAAAAAATTGCAATGTATTGCAATTTTTTTATACAAGAAAAATATAATCATTTGTAGTATAAGTTAAGACTCACCTATATTCCTTGGTAGTGGAGTAGAGCAAGCATGGTATCGCCAACAGCATTCCGCTAACCCAAATGCCGGCGATTATGATGAGGGAACAAGTTTTCGACATTCTAGGCCTCATTGGTCGCACTATTGCTTGATACCTGATTAAAATAAAAAAAAGTTAGTAGAAATAAATAACGTTTTTTTTATCTTCACGCTGTATCCCGCACACAGTAGCAGGTAGGCAGAGGGAACCTAGAGTTAAGACACTCCGTTCCCCACTTTGCCTCTGATACCAGAGCGAAGGAAATGGAAATATTAAATATTTGCTCTCCGCGAGTGGGAATCGCTCCCACAACCAGTCGTTTACAGTCACACGTACGTGTCACTGCGCCACGACTGGCCCCATACTGGAATATTATTCTAATTAATAATAATATACACAAAACGCATTTGTTAATTTTAAACTTATTGCTATTAATGGGACGGCTTTCCGGTAGAAAACGTGAAAATTGTAGGTTAATATTTAATTTATTCTTTTCATTATCGATTATCTTCCCTTAACCCCGAGAGGGTTAAGCTATAAAATATACATACGTTACGCTAAAGACTATACGTTACGCTGTATGTTTCTAATGTGGTAGAAAAACGGAGAACAAAGTGCCTTGATACTAGGTTCTTTCTGTGAAACTGGTTATTTATAAATAAAAACGTAAAGCTAAAAAGTAAATTTTTCTAGAGAGAATATTTCAGTTTAGTTTTTATATCATGAAGGTTTTTATATCGAGTGAGAACTGAACGCACAAACACCACAAATACAATAAAGTGCTGCCATACTGCGCGACGATAGCCTTTAAAATACTAGCGAGAAACTCAAATATGTTGAACTTTTCCTTGGCCCTGATCCTGTAACGAGCCAGGTAATTCGTTTAAATATTCCAATTTAAATCAAACTGTAGTTGAAATTTAAAAGGGTTATTTCGAAAAGTTTGTTGTTTCGTAATTTTAACAAGGCTCATATTAAATATTAACAAAGTTTTCACTTATATTATAAAATGAAAGTAGTAGAAAATATTAACTTCCTCTTTTTTATTTTGTTAATATAAATTTTCCTTTATGTTTTAAAAGAAAATATTAGGCCTTTATTTTCCTTTTAAACACTGCGCCTAATGAGATAGTCTTGATATAATCTTTAAACGCAACTCAATTTCCACTCAGTGAAGTGAACAACATTTACAACTGAGACAAAGCCAGGCGTTTAGTTACGCCACTCAACTGGTTATAACTCGATCTGTAGAAAGTGGAGAAGTGTGTGAGTGAGTGACACTAGGTTGATACTACCTAATAAATAGCTTGAAGCTGAAAAAATATTAATAAAAATATTAAAATAAGAAAAATAAATAAAACCTTTATATATAATGAAATAAACTAAATTATAGAAGACAAAAAAGGTACATTGCAATGCTATTTCAAAACAAACTTTAAAAGACACTTTATTTCGTTCAGTTTAATGTCTTATAAACTAATTGAGCACATCCGAGCAAGGGATGCTATTTAGTACTAAAAATGACAGAATTCTACGAAAGCAAATGTCTCATACTTTGAATTGCATTTCTCTTAAAAGCTTTGCTAGGTTTCCCTGGAACGAATGAACGAATGCACATAATCTTATACACATTCATAGGATATACCCCTTTTGCGTCTGTGTCAATCAAATTGAAACTTAAAAGTGAATAGAAACTTACGTAAGCACTAGCTGACCCAGCGCATTTAGTAGCAGAAATAAATAATGTGTCTATATTCTACTATTATTTCTGTTAAATAAATAAATTTTATTATTATTTAGTACGAAACTACTGTTTCATTCCACAGAATTTCAAATATTGACCTTATGATTTGTTTATCGTACCGCAAATACGGTTAAATTTTAAGCAAATAAAAACAAATTTTAAGTCGAGTATCGTGAAGAATCAAGAAGGATTCTCTTGTGTATTTTCCCTTGATGATCCCGATGTTAGCTTTTTGTAGAGCAAGCCTTTACCCATTGCATAATCAAGGTTGATTAATCTTGCGCACCATAATGACAAGGGATCTGACTTTAAATTGTAAATTGTGAGAAGGAAGTTCAGGAGTCCTAATAAATTCAAAAACTTTTTAAGATCGTTTTGGTATATAACTGTGTCAATGATACACACATACAAAATTATTCATGTTATGGCTGTGTCATTTCCTCAAACGTTAAGGTTATATTGGAAATGAATTGTAGATTTATTTAAAGGTCAATATTTATAGTGCTTCTATCTTATAATAAATTCTCTCAAGCCTATCTTTTTATACTTCACAATCGAGACTATCTTCCTTGGTTGGTTTCATTTCTAAAAGCACTTTGTTTGAGAAATAAAAATAATTTATACGGGAAAATAAAAAATAATTTTGATGATATTATAAGTATTACCGGTGGCGTTACACACAAAAATAATCCATACTTATGTTATAAATGTGAATGTCTGTGTGTTTGTCTCTCACGCTTTCACGGCTAATCTACCAGCCCGATATGAATGAAATTTGGAATGAAAGTAGTAAAAATTACTGGGTCAAACATAGGTTACTTATTTTTTCAAAAATAAACCTCTAAAGAAGTTGAAATAGGGGATGAAAGTTTGTATGAAAAATCTATACCGCTTGACCGATTGTAATGAAATTTGGCATAAATATAGTTGATAAACCAAGGTTAAACATAGGTTACTTTATTTTTCAAAAATCCACCCCTGAGGGTTGCAATTTAACGTAACAGCTACGGAGTAAACGCGGCGAAGCCGCGAGCGGGCCGCTGGTATTTGATATATGTATCACGCTTGCACACACGTATACATTACTCAGTGCCACATTATAGACACACATATGTACATCTATTTGACAATATACAAATATAAAACATATAGACCATTCTAACAAAGAAATTAAAATATAATGTTTAGCGAAACAATTACAAAATGTCATCACAAACGCGAATGCTGCTAACGACAGTAATATTTAAGGCGCAAATAAATTACTAAATAAATTAACTGAGAGTGAAATTCTTAATCTCATCTTTAAATTGTTTAAGTCTGTACAGTACAATAAATGTCTTGTAAAAAAGCTTTGTACTGCGTCCAATAGACCGGAATGAATAAAATGGGCTGTTGTTTTTGTGAAATCAGTCTTCAGAATATAAATAGTTGATTTTGTTGTGCTTGAAATCATTTTAATTGGACTTTGACTAGTTGAATCGTTTTATTTAATTGTATACTATAATGACAGTAATAACAAACAGTATTATCAGATCAGTGACTTTCAGAGATTAGTTACAAACGTTCGTTACTTTAGTGTCACAATCTCCTTCGTATATCCTCTGTACAACGTGGCAATGACATTGACAAAGCGTTCAACTGGTAATGAGATTAACAAAAGAACTGATTAGGTGTAATAACGTCTATATTTAAAATACTACCATATGCACATATGTCTATTTAGTACTTACAATAGTACAATAATATTGACTTTCTGCAGGTCTTTTACATGTAAAGTTTAACTATACCGAATTTCATACTTATTTGTCCTCAGAACTTTAGAATATGGGAAACCAAATTTTTTGCTAATTTATGCAAAATTAATGTAATGATAAAAATTAGACTTGATGGCAAGTCCATACAAGTCACCCGGACTAACCAGTCTATTGAAAGGAAACACAAATACATACATACGTATTAATATTTAAAATTTAAGAAATGTTTCCCACGTGATGTATCGAATAATAAAATTGAAGAATAAGTTGATAAATACTGCTTGACTGGGACGAAAGGACGCCATTTGAGCGAGCTTACGTACTGCTCAATGGAATAGTCGAGATAGGTGATGACGGTGAGGGCGAAAAATAAATTTAGATGCAACAGAAGGTGAGGATTAACAAGGGAATTTGAAAAACGTCTAGGTTGGATAAAGTAAAGATCAAGTATCGTAAGTGATATTATTTTTTATATAAATATCAATTAGACGCCAGTGGCGCAGTGTCATAGTGTCTGGCTGTAAACGTGATTGGTTTTGGGTTCAACTATCACTTCGAGAAATCATTACTATTTTATTTTTAATTCTTTGCTACCTAAGACAAAGAGATCTCGGTTTATGCGGAAAATGGAGAACAAAGTGTCTTGACACTAGGTTCTGTATGAAAAAGCGTGAAGTACTAAAAACATTTATATCGAGACAGACAATATAAATTGACTTTCATCTTTAAGAACTATCCAATATTTTTTTTCTTTTTCAAGAAAGTGGCCAAATTAGTACATCTTTATGAACAATTTGATATTCTGTGATGTTCCTGTCGATATCACTTATTGCGTCAAAGTTCAAAAGAAAAGCTAATAAAGAAATGCCACCGCGTACATAAGACATTACTTACTCTCAAAGTAAAGAACGTAAAGCGCGCTCTAGTACATTTCACATTTGTGAGATTTTCTTACTGCAGCTATTTATAGAGCGCACTACAAATGCTATAAAACCATTACAAGCACACCTATTATGGTGACTTTTATTGAACTTAGTTAGATTTTTTTTACAAATAACAGTAAAGAAAAATGTAACATATGTATGTATGATTTATACAATTTATTGATAATATATCCATACTTATATTATAAACGCGAAAGTCTGTGTGTTTGTCTGTCACGCTTTCACGTTTAATCTACCGGTCTGATTTGGATGAAATTTAGAATGAAAATAGTAAATAACCCTGGGTCTAACATAGGCTACTTATTTTTCAAAAATCAAACTCTAAAAGGTTGAAAATAGGGGA
This sequence comes from Dryas iulia moderata, assembly GCA_019049465.1. NCBI lineage: Eukaryota > Metazoa > Arthropoda > Insecta > Lepidoptera > Nymphalidae > Dryas > Dryas iulia. The sequence goes on along the minus strand of CM032424.1, from coordinate 5,684,821 downwards.
TGAAAGTTTATATGAAAAATCTAAACCGCTTCACCGATTGTAATGAATATTGGAATAGATATAGTTGATAATCCAAGGTTAAACAAAGGCTTCTTTATTTTTCAAACATCCACCTCCGAGGGTGGAAATATAAGGAAACTATTAGGCAGTCCACGCGGCAAAGCCGCGAACGGGCCGCTAGTAATCAATAAATTGCATAAACCATACATACATATGATTATATTTCCACTTTCTTATTTGTATTCCGTGGATTTCGATTTAATAACCCGCCGAGTTTTTAAGCTTAACATTAATTTCAGCATAGCAATGTCAGAGATAACCTAGTTAAAACACTTCGTTGGTCATTCTCCGCCCGAATTCGTGACTTTGTTCACTTTTTTTTAGGTTTACGCTGTATTCTGCACTTAGCAGGGCAGGCAGAAGAAGCCTAAAGCCAACCCAAAAAATAAACAATTTTAAATTAAATTCATTCCACCAGGTGGGAATTAAATCTATAACTACGGGTAATAACAGTCAAACGCTTTCCTACGCGCTACGGTAGCCTACAGAAATTAATATATTCAAAATATTATTATTCCTACCGAGTCCCACTCTGGCTCATAACTAAATTTATTGCTATAAAAGCTAAGGCCATCCTCGTACTATGAAACAGTGTTCGCCAGTAAATTCAATAATTATGGGATCGATATCTTACTGGACGTAATTAATATATTTAAGTATTTTATATTTTTCTGTTGTTTCAATTCTGTGCATCGTATTCAGTTTCACTACTCAACGTGCAATATTTTGAATTCAAAAAAGAAACAGAGTCTAGACATTTCTTTCTTCGTTTTCTATTTTCCTAGCGGAAAAGCTAAAAAAATTTTTTAAAGATATTAGTAACTATATAACTTATGAGTACTTATGAGTACGTTTAACACGATACTTAGTAAGCCTTATACGTGTACCTAATGTAATGAACGCAACTAAATAATCCCGCACACAGCAGGGTAGGCATAGGGGACCTAGTGTTAAGACACTCCGTTCCCCACTTTCCGCCGAATTCGGAGGCATTGCGTGTTAAGTGGCGGAACTTAACCCCGCGCTTTGCCTCGACAACAGAGCGAAGAGAATGGAAATAATTAATATTTCCACTCCTCGAGTGATAATATTAACTTTTCAAATAGGTCCCTAAATAAACTCAAACTACTTTATGTTAAATGTTTTCTATAAAACTTATCTTAGATAAGTTTTTTTGACTTATCTTAGATAAGTTTTTGAAACGTTTTTTATAGAATAACTTTACATTTGTAAAAAATAAAATGTCAAAAATAAACCTTGCTCATTCCGTTTAATATCATTACTATTTATAAGAAAAGTAATAGATGAAACTGAATTATACGAGTTTAATACTTACCTACTTAAAACACAATGGTACGGAATGGTACAAGATCTCTAATTTGCTTTAGTCTAGCCGATTACTTCATTTTATTATATCATATTATATTTATTCTTTTAGTATTAAAGAATATTTGGCAAAAAAAGTATAAAAAATTAGTACGAGAATAAGTTTCATTCCATTTTTATGAAAATTATACACATGCTGGATTTTGAAATATAGAAGGCTTAAGATTGAAAGTATATATTAAATTAATAAAATAAATATGGCCTACACTATACGCTAATCCATATTAGTATTATAAATTATAATAAAGTTAATTTGATAGTCTGTTTGTCTATCTGTCTGTTAAAATCGTAACAGACATTGTTACTATTTTACGGCTAATCTATTCGTGAAATTTGAATGGAATTTGGAATGAAAATAGAGGAATATCCAGGCTCACTCACAGGCCTATTTTTTTGAAAAAAGCGATCCGTAACGTGCTTAAATAAGGAATGAAAACTTTCATGAAAAATCTACATCGCTTTTGATTAATTTTCTGAAGATGATAGTTGGTGATGCAAGGTCTAATCTAGTTTTTAAAAGAAACAGCCTTTAAGGGATTGATATAGCAAATGAGGATTTGTATGTAAAATAAAACTGCTTAACTAACGCTGGATGTTGACAATAAGAAACTGCTACAATGTTGCAGTTCACGCAAGTGAAGCCACGAGCGAGTCGCTAGTAAAACATACATAGAAATTCATATATATGTAATCCATGTAACATGTATTCCACGTGTGTAGACGCATATGGCGCGATGAAATAAAATTTACTAAAATAATGTTATTTGCGTAAAAATACAACATTGGTACAAATTAAATAATTGTTTTAATAATTGCGTATTATATTTTCTCGTTAAATAAATAACAACCCTAAGCAATGTATGTTCAAAAACAATATTAGTATTAATAAAACAAATGAGTTTTATTATAAGGTTAAATGTTCAATTTTCATTTCTGCGAAATGGTATTGTTATCGACGCTTTATATTTTAGGTATGTCAAACGCTAGAGCAGACTTTTAATTGAAATTTCATAGCAACAAAATAATTTTGACTATTATTTGTCTATGAATCTCGATGTCTTCTATGCTTCATGCTTTAATATATTATAGTCTACTAGCGTCCCTGTGACTTTGTCCGCGTGGAGAATAACAAAAAAGGTATAATTCTCACATTAAAATACCACTCCAGAGATTAGCCGGAACAAACAGATACAGAGAAAAATTGTAAAAAAAATAGTATATACCATATATACTTATACATATGTATACTTGTACATTTTTGTCTATCTTTCACTGATCACATTTAACATAACATAAAACATGAAAACTCTTTAATTCACACAAATAATTCTAAACAACATGAAGATCTTACATAAATCTTTATTTACAGCGATCTCTTCCAGGCAACCTACTTACTGAAATCAGAGCACAAGAGCGGGCAAAGTGCGTTCTGTGCAAAACATAGAACTAGTATTATTCTAAACCTGCATATATACACTATATCATAGAATACATAAAATACACACATATAATAAATAGACATATACATTTAGTATACATACACATATACATTTAGTTACTTTAGTTCAAAACGATTAGTTTTATAGGAAAATTGAGGATGGTAATCAGTATCAATATGATACAATAATTATATTTTTATGATCGATATTATAATTTTTTTTAATGAAATTCTGACTGTTGTTTAATTTTACTGCCTAAATTCGAGACCTTGTGTGTTGACTGGAAGAACTCAACGCCGCGTTTTATCTTGTTCACAAAAGCAGAGAAATTAAAATATGTAGGTGTAGGTTGTGTTCGTTCCACCTTTTGGGAATTGAACCCACCAGCACTAGTAGTTACAATCAGACACTGTTCCACAGTGACATGACGACATTGTACAATTTTATTTTTACGGATTTAGTTTTAAAATTTGTCTATCTGATGAGAGTACAGTCAATTTGTTCCCCGTTTTTTGCCCAATTTTGAAACATTACGTTATTTGTAGCAGAACAAAGCTACGTAAGAAATATAGGTAAATTTAAGAGTGTAATGAGTGAGTGAGTAGGGATCAAACACACAACCATCGAGTATATTTACGATGAAAGGAAAGGAAAGCTCTTTTGTACAAAAATGAATTTTCAATATTTATAATCTTAAAATACGTAAATTACATTTTAAACATTATAAAAAATGCCATTAAAATATATTTCAACAGCGTTTTTCAATCGAAAAATTGTAAGTTGACGTTGAAATTGAAAACTAAGTTACGTAGACCGCTAAAAGTAGATCGGTAAATAATTTTTATTTCCTCCTACGGAATTGGAAAGTTTGAAGTATTTTATAATAAAATACCTTGTGCAAAGGACGTGGCATCATTCTAGTGGGTATTACAGTATTAAATTAAATTTTTATTTGAAATTCCGCCAAGTTTAGGTTCAGTATAGGGTTGTGAGAAAAATCTTTTTTTTAGTTTTCGTTCTAATATTTATTATTTGTTTTTGTCATTGATTATATGAGTATATTTTTTTCGTATTTTATAAGGAACTCACTTTCTTACAACTACTTACTACTTTCTTACTTACCTTAAGTCAGCCGGACCTTAGTCAAAGGTAGACAGTCTAGCTGTGACCACGGACTACTATAAAGTGTTCGAAACGTCGGGGTTTTAAAAATGTATTTACGAATACCAAAAATATACGCGATTAATCCGGTTAAAAATAGTTTAAATCGTGAAAACAAAAGATCATATTATATAGCTCTTTCTTATTGTCCGTATCCAGCATAAGTTAAGCAGTTTTATTTTGCATACAATTCTTCATTTTCTACATCAATCCCTCAAAGCCTCTTTTTTTCAAATTAGAAAAGACCTTGCATCATCAACTATCGTCCTGAGAAAATTAATCAAATTCGATAAAGCGATATAGATTTTTCATGAAAATTTTCATTCCCTATTTTAACACATTACGGATTGTATTATCAAAAAAGTAAACCTGTGATTCAACCTTTATCTTCCTCTATTTTCATTCCAAATTCCATTCAAATTTCACAGATAGATAAGCCGTAAACGAGTTTCAGACGTCTATTACGTTTTCTTACTTACCTTAAATTCATGTTTGAAAATACATAAAGTACATAATAGTATCAATTAAAAAGGACAAGGGGGCCAGTCGTGGCTCAGTGGCACAAGCGTGTGACTGTAAACGGTTGGTTGGGGGTTCGATTCCCACTCGAGGAGTGAAAATATTTAATATTTCCATTTTCTTCGCTCTGGTGGCAAAGCGCGGCGTTAAGTTCCGCCACTTAACACGCAATGCCTCCGAATTTGGCGGAAAGTGGGGAACGGAGTGTCTTAATGGTAGGTTCTCTCTGCCTACCTTGCTGTGTGCGGGATACAGCGTGAAGCTAAAAAAAAACGGACATGAAGCTAAAATAGGATGATGCAGTATCTGGATGTAAATGCGATTCGCCACGATGCGACGTTGAATTCTGTCACTCAACACGCAATGTTCCGAATTCAGACGGAAAGTGGATAACGGAGTTACTAAGTACTAGATTTTCTCTTGACTACGGAAATCTAATGGGGGAAAAAGCGTGAAGCTTAAAAAATGTTTGAACCATTTGAAGTCAAGCGTTTGTAGATAAACATTACAGAAATAATTTACTTGAAATAAGTTAATATATATTAATATATTATAAAAGAATATCTAGCTAGTAAAGATATTAATTTCCCTAGAGATACGAAAACATTTATTAAGTATAATGTAAACAAAATAAAAATAGCAATTTTATTTAAATTATGTTAGTAGTTAAGTCATGGATAACTCACAGACAGACAGAGTTACTTTCCCATTTATAATATTAGTAAAGAAGTAAGGATATTAAGCAGATTTGAACTTAGATTTTATAAGGGACTCGTTGTTATGGAAGTTAGATTTTATAATTATTTTACTTAAGACTTAAGAGCTTTGAAACTTTATCATAAAACTGGTATCGTAGGTTCCTACTTTTAAGTTTTGAGAGTAACTTAAATATTATCTGCTTATTGTGCTTTGGGAATTCGTCTAGAGTTAATATTTACCTTTTTAATATACCTTGAGAAAAACATTACCCACTAAATAAACTATTTTTATTCTATATTAAATTTATTTTATTTTATTCACCTTTATTTTATTCATTTTATTTTGCTTTTTATTTCTTCCTCAATTTATTCATTTTTATTATTTTATGTATAATTTAGAATACTATATAGTATATTGAAAGACAGTGGAGGCAAGCATTAGTGTATATTAGAAAGAGGATCCCTTAAGGCTACACTAGAGTCGCACGTCCTAGATCATGATCTCTAGAACAAGACTAAAAAGTTTCTTCTCTTGAGTTATGAAAACTAGAACTATCTATATCTCTACGAAATCATGTAATAGCCACTTATTTATTAAACATAAATAACTATCACACTATTAAAATAGTCAATAATTTGAAATTTTAATATTCCGATATGTCGGCATTACAGTCACCGATATTCAACCTGTTCAGATCCTCCTGCACTTCAAAGGGAAATAAGCTCAAAGGTTTCTACAGAGACTCTTTTAATCAGATAATAAAATACATATACATCTACGTTTTTCTTTTAAAGATATTCTTCATAAAGCCAAAGCTTTTGGATTTTAGTTTAAGTTTCTATTTTGGTTATGCTTTGGATAAAGGATATTTACACAAAATTATGTCAAACTTCATGTTTTAAAGACAAATGGCTTGTTGAATGAGAAATGGTTTTTTTTTTCTTTTTTGACTTAAAATGGAGATATATTGTAACAATGAAGGGCCGGAATTCAACGCCGCGTTTTATTTTGCTAAAGCAGAGACTAAAAAAATAGCTTCACGCATATCCCACACACAGCAGGGTAGGCAGAGGGAACCTAGTGTTAAGACACTCCGTTCCCCACTTTCCACCGAATTCGGAGGCTTGCGTGTTAAGTGGCGGAACTTAACGCCGCGCTTTACCTCGACACCAGAGCGAAGAAAATGGAAATATAATTTCCACTCCTCGAGTGGGAATCGAACCCACAACCAGTCGTTTACAGTCACACTCTTGTGCCACTGGGCCACGACTGGCCACTAAAGCAGAGACGTAATAATGATATAAATATATCTTTCTTTCGAGTGTAAATTGAACCCTTGCGTTCGTTGGCGCGTGTAACCAACAATAACCAGACATTGCTACTCTACGCCACGGTAACCTTTCGAGCTACTTTATGTTTTAACGATAAAGTAATTTTACAAAATGCGCCAAAAGTAAAGACTGCTGGCAAAATGAATATAATTGTAATATTGTATATATGTATGCTAAATTTATTAAGACTTTATACATAATATATCTAATTACTGTACTAACAGAAGACCTATCGTGTTTCCTCAAGATAAGTTAATTGATTCGTTTATAATTAATTAAAGGCTACAACGGCTAAATGAAGCTATATAAAGAATTTTTAATTATAATTAATTATAACAACAGTATAATACTGTATAAGGATATTTTATCAAGATATTTTTGAACCACTAAATTACGTAAAATTAGTAAAAAAAGTACCAAAATACACGAGTTTATTTGAATTTTTACATAGTACTCAATTTTCTATTTTTCTTCTCACGTTGGGATAATTTAAAAACTCAATTTTACTTTGTCCATGTGATATTCAGAAGACACTTTTTTTAGTCATATTTACAATCACAATTTTCTTACTTCGCCACGCTTGCATAAAAACTTTTTGGTATTTTACATTTTATAGCGAAGCCATCATGGTTCAGTTGGACAACCTGTACTCGTAAACGGTTCTGGATTCGATTCCCACTCAGGCAAATGATTATATATTATTTTCATTTCTTCGCTCTGATACCTAAGACAAAGCGCGACGTTAGTTCTGCCACTTAACATGCAATATCTTAATTTCAAGCGGAAAGTAGTAAACATCAAGTAGTGAATGTCTTGACATCAGGTTCTTTGAGTCTCCTACCATATGGAAATAAACATGAACTTTATACATGTTTTTATAAATAAGTGCAGTTCAGTCCAAGCAGATTAAGTTACGAACTACTATTTTTACACTATATGAGAAGAAAACGTAAATTAGACTCACCTGTCAAAAGATATCCCAGTAAGCGTGAAGACGCTCGCTGCCACCGTCACGTTGGCAATGAAGTTACTTAGCTTGCAGTAGCGCACTCCAAACACCCAGTCACTGCAAATTGAAATACCTATGAGGATATGTTATTTTAAATTATTTTAGAATACAGGTAAAACAGTACATTTATATTTTTAATATTAGGGCTCTTTTTTCAGCTTCACGCTGTATTTCAGCACACAGGAGGATAGTGTTAAGACACTTCGTTCCCCACTTTCCGCCGAATTCTGGAAGCATTACGTGTTAATCGGCAGAACTTAACGCCGAGCTTTGCTTCAACACCAAAACGAAGAAAATGGAAATCTGCGCCACAATTGGCTCCATATTTCACTAACAGTATGACTATTACGGAAATATGAAAAAAAATAGAAAAGGTAAGCGTTGCGTAATGAGTGGTATAACCTAATGTGTTGCTATTTTTTATAAACTGAAATCTAACGATATTAAATACGATTTATAAATAACACTTTATTTTTTAACACTTCTTGTTCTGTAATCGATAATACGCATTTTTTTAATGAAAAATAAATTTTTTAGAATTATACTTGAAACTTGAAAATAATACTCCAACAGATACGACGAGATGTACGAGTATATACATGACGATTTCTCTTTGGTGAACCCCATAAGACGCAGAATATAAGTGTATATAAGAAATATATAGCTGTACTAAGCACCCAACTGAAAAATCAGAAATGGTTTGTCTTAAATAAATAGTCTACTTTATCCTTTATTTACTTATTCATTAAAATCCTTTTTAAAATAACATAAGAATCTTAAAGACTTAATAAACACTCATGTAATTTTTAATCGAAGTCAAATTTACATGCTTCGAAGTTACATGCTTCATTTTTTAACCGTCTAATAATTTTCCAGCGTTTCGCTAAAGTTAATACCTCAGACCTGGGAAGAATCGGCGCAAGGAACTCAGCGGGACGATTCTCTTTATTTTTTTTAAATCAAACCTTTACAGATATTATATAATTATCGACATCGACAATGATACCTTTGAATTATAATTTTATATTTTTTTATTTAGCTTCACGCTGCATCCCGCACACAGAGGGAACCTAGTATTAAAATACTCCGTTCCCCACTTTCCGCCGAATTCGGAGGCATTGCGTGTTAAGTGGCGGAACTTAACGCCGCGCTTTACCTCGACACCAGAGCGAAGAAAATGGAAATATTAAATATTTCCACTCCTCGAGTGGGAATCGAACCCACAACCAGTCGTTTACAGTCACACGCTTGTGCCACTGGGCCACGGCTGGCCACATAATTATAATTTTATAATGATACCTTTAATTTATAATTTTATAAAGATGTCATTATTCTTAAGCTGATGTAATTTATAAAATAAGTTTCCTGTATCGTTTGTTAAGAAATAGATATTAACTTTATCACAGAAGTTAGTTATTGATATACCGTCTATAAATTACATATTATATTATGAATAGTTTAACAAAACAACATATTATTAAAGTCCCTTTTTTCCATAAATTCAAAATATAAATTAAATTTACTACCTGGCAGTAATATAGGTTAAAACCAGTTGATCCTCGATGAAAGAGATTCAGCCGCACAGTTTGAACTTACAGTAAGGTAAAGTAAACTCGTAAACAAACCGCGAGCACGCATAATCCTACCCTTATCACAAGTTAAACTGATCTGAGGCAGGAAACGTACCTTAAAGTTGAAATTACAATATGACACCTAAATGACAATGATGCTTCTGTGAGTATCATAAACAGTGATAGGTTTAAATTTAAACTAAACAAAACTTTCTGTTTAGTACTCGAATAGTAAGAATGACAGGTGTTGAAGTATTTGATTTCCTATAGGTAAATAAATATAAATAATATTTGATGTATAATGTCTTTGTATGCGTTAGAAGATACAACAAAGAGATTTGTAAGAGATAAGGTAGTTGAAATGAAAAACGACATTAAGAATTTTATTTGATTGATAATTTTTATTGTATGGTGTAAAATCTCGTTATTTCCTATTCTCATAGCAGTTTCGGAAAATTACTCTTAAAAATTCTTCCAAAATTACGGCGCCTAACGACTAATATTTTAGTACGTTGTCTCTCAATCACTCAATGGGTATCAAAACAGTTTTATATCGATAACATTTTTCAAATAAGTAAAAAGTATACTATAGGGAAAGAATGCAGCAGAAAACGTTACTTGTTTATTCTGTTTGGTTTTTTTTAAAGAAATATCTTTTAACTTTTAAATTATGATTTATGTATTTGTTTCAAATTTCTATTACATTTAAAATATATAATTTTTATTAATGAAATTGATATGAAATTAAAAAAATATAAATGATTCCTTTTCGAAATTACCTACAAACAATCCTCTTATGGCATTTAATTTTAACAAGAGCCAATTTCTCGAAAATAACAAGCTTTCCACCTACATTCACAGTTATTAATAGGTAATAAGAATGCTTAGAAGGGACTTTTAGCTGACTGCTTCCTTAATAAGGAATCACTCAAATTATTGCGCCACTAAATAATGACCCAATTAAGCGACACCATTGGCAACGATCGTTAAATTAGGCGCACCAGAGAAATCAAACTGGATTTTTTGTATATTTTCTTGATTTCTAGGGCCAGTCGTGGCGCAGTGGCACAAAGTGTGACTGTAAAGCGACTGGTTGTGGGTTCGATTCCCACTCTAGGAGTGGAAATATTTAATATTTCCATTTTCTTCGCTCTGGTGTCGAGGCAAAGCGCAGCGTTAAGATCCGCCACTTAACACGCAATACCTCCGGATTCGGCGGAGGGTGGGGAACGGAGTGTCTTAACACTAGGTCCCCTTTGCCTACCCTGCTGTGTGCGGGATACAGCGTAAAGCTTTATTTGTAAGTGGACAGGACTGCGTGAAGGAATAATGTTTGACTCCATTTTACAAAACGTACGTTAATTAGCACAAATAAATATAATACACGTATCAATTTTGGTATAATCAAAATTTATGAAGCGAATAATCGTAAAAATCTAGTGTTTGTATTAATTAATAGCATCAGAAATAATAAACTCGTAAAGAACATATATTTCACATAGAGCCATGTGTTTAATAAACAATTTTGTACAAATTATCTTACGTATTACTAAGACAATGTATGAAATACACTCAGGAACTTGGTACTAATTTTAATTTTTCTTATTTTTAATTTATAATTTTATTTAAATATTTCTCTTATTAACAAGAAGTAAAAACACACTATTTCAAAACTACACTAAGTTTTATCAAAATATTGTATGAAAATAATAATAGGTTTAACACTATGTTCCCAATATAACGATAATCGCCATATTCACTTGAGATCGTAAAATGTACTTAACTGTAACAGAATGAAGGCGATAAAAAATAATAGAGAGCCACTTGCTTTACGCCCACACATTCCTTTCAGGGTATTTTTTGTGAGACTTAGAAATTTATTATTTCAATTTTCTTATTGTGTTTTAAATTTTCACAATAACACGTCAAATATCATTACGAAAATTTATTATGAAAATTACTTCTTGTATATAGCAAATTGGGCAAAGTGGAGCTATAAATGTAAAAAAAATGCAAGTATAGAAATATTTCACATGATAAATAAAATAATCAATACTCAATTATTCGATTTCGACCGGAAGTTAGAGGACAGAGTGTCTTGACACTAGCTCCTTTCTGACCCCTGCTATGCGGGGGAAAGCATGAAGTTGCTTTAATGTATATGGCTCATCCAAGGCAAAATTTAAGCGTTGATACATTAAGGAATTGAAACTCAATGTAATTCTCTCAGTCAGTTGTAAAAGGTATGTTAGGTATTAAAACTATCCAATATTACGTCCACTAGATCTCCTAAATATTTATGTCCGACAAATAAACATAAATAACATAGTATGCATAAAAAATAAATAAACATAAATAACAAAGGAAATATAAAAAATAAATAAACGTAAATAACATAGTTTTATGTGAGAGAATGTTTGCTAAAATTTGAATACAAAGTAAATAACTAGTTTTAAAAATACTGTTTTCTGGAACAATCAGAAACTTTAATTTGAATCTTTAATAAATTTAAGAGGAAATACATAACATAAGTATAGCTGCAGGCTTAGGCAGGCAAAGACAATATAGTGTCAATACACTCCGTTTTCCACTTTCTGCCAGAAATTGAGACATCGAGGCTCCGTGCTATTGCTATATCTGATTTCTTATAGGTACTACAGAAGGGAAATTGAGAATAATAATTTTCTATACACATGTTTGTTTGTATGTATAACAAATAATCTCCAAACACAAAGGAAAGGACGTGACGAGAAGCTTTTAGGATTAACAGAATATTAATCCTTCTTAATATTATAAATATGAAAATTTATATGTAGCTCTATTACATATTGATATACTAGTGGCCCGCTCGCGGCTTCGCCGCGTGAACTACGTATCTGTTAAGTTATACTATTTACGTTACGTTATAGCCTATGTTTAACCTTGGATTGTCAACTACATTTATGGTAAAATTCATTACAATCGGTCAAGTGGTTTAGATTTTTCACACAAAATTTCATCCCCTATAGAGGTAGATTTTTGAAAAAATAAGTAGCCTATGTAAGACTCAGTAACTTCTACTACTTTCATTCTAAATTTCATTTAAATCGGACCGGTAGATTAGCCGTGAAAGCGTGACAGACAAACAGACAGACTTTCGCATTTATAATATAAATATGTATTTAGACGAGAATAAAAGTAATATAAACAAGCAGTTTCACGCATTTTCCCACATAGCAGGATAGTCAGAGAGAACCTCGTTCTTCCATTTTGAGCGAAAATGAGGTATTGCGTGTTGTGTGACGGAACTTAACGCCGTGCTTTGTCTTAAATAAGGTACCAGAGTGAGAAAATGTAATTTTTTACATTTCCAACGCCATATAGTTAATTATTAACATTTTTTTTTGCTTTTCCAATCAGACGCTATCCAACTGCGATACGATGACCTCTAATATATACACGCTAAACGCTTTTTAAAAGAATGCAACAATAAATCAGTAAATGTTATTTATTAAAGCTGTATTATATTAAGCGCAATGCAGTGCATATAGCACCTAAATAACTATTTTGATTTTCACACGTTTCTTTTATGTCCGCATAAGCTAGACTAAATTAGAGTAAGCGTAATGACTGTTCCTCATTTTTTGTTCATTTTATTTTGGATAGTAATTTCCTCTAATCAAAAGAGAAACACGCTTTTATCTTAAACGTTAACGTTTTCTCTTGTAATTTTTTATTACAATTTCTCCAGAAATCCTTTAAAGAATGGAAAAATGGTAAAAGTAAGTATACTTTCATCCGTCATTGTGGCTCAGTGAAGCAGAGATTGGCTATAAACACTATAGTTATGTCAAGGGTCAATTTGAATTGTTTTCATTTCTTCCCTCTGATAATCTAAGACGAAACGCGGCGTTGAGTTCTGCCCCTCAATACGTTATGTCTCTATCTTACACCGAAAGTGGAGGACAGAGTATTATGCAATAGGTTCTCTCTAGTTTAGGGAGAAAAGTATTTTTCATAAAAAAAAAGTCTGATTTAAGAAAAAATGCAATTCCATTTACCAAAGAACAAATGACATCTGTACCGAGAAGGAGAGTTAAACACAAAATATTGTATTAACGTTCATCATTTCGAGTGAAAATGAAATACAAATGCAAAATTTAATTTACCTACAATTCTATAGGTATAATTTTATTCCTTTCAAGATCAAAGTTCTGAATCGTATTATATAAAACGTGGCAAAGTCAAGCTTTATTCGAAAGACGAATATAGCTACTTCTATTTTGTTTAAAACCTGATCTAAAGCATTTCAAACAATATTAAATGTTTCCTTATTTGCTGTCTAATTTTAAATCCTTGTTTTTTTCTTTTACATTAATGGAAATAATATTGTCAGTATTAATAAATATGATGTAATCTGAGGCGGAATGCAAAGCTGAAATTTATATAATTTTTATATAGTATAATATAGTTTATATAAATTTTACTCTCTGAGAAATTCAAGCTCAAAATAATTACATTTATCTACAGACACATTGAAAACACCACTATAATGGAGTAGCTTACAACATAAAAGGTTTTTGCCGCTTCATGCTTTTACCAGCATAGTTGTCTAAGAGGAGTGTGTCAAGACACTCCATTCTTTACTTTACGCCTAAAATGGAGACATTGGGTGTAGAGTGGTAGAACTTAACGCTGCGTTTGGTAATTATAGCGGAAAAATGAAACAATTCAGATTACCCCCGAGTGAACAACGATTTGTTTTATATATCAGGACGGAGATGAAAATCATTTATATAGAATCATAGGAAAAGATTAAATATGGATGTTATATAAAATTTCATTCATTTACTTTTATGAAACGTGAACCTTTTTGAGAGCGGAGATAAGAACGTTATTATTAACATAATAATCATGTCATATTTATTTAAGCTGGCTCAAGCTGGCAATACATATGTCAAATTATTGTATGTTTCATATGATTAAAGTATTCCACCATGATTTTTTGTGTCATTTAGCTTTTGTTAAATCAGAATTTCTTTCTATATAATATATGTAAATGACTTTTATGGTAATATAATAAAACAGATTCACGCTTATTCCCGCAAAGTAGACATAGAGAACTTACTTTCAAAACACTTTGTTGTCCACAAATGTCGTAGTCCAATTTATGTATTCTTAATGTATATAATATACTTTTTAATGTATATATATATATATATATATATATATATATATATATATATATATATATATATATATATATATATATATATATATATATATATATATATATATATATATATATATACATTAAAAAGTATATAATATACATTAAAATACATAAAAAATACATATTTAAATTATTTTCATTTCTCTGGTTTTCACCAGACAATGCGCAGCGTTGTTTTGCCATTCAACACGGATCGTCGTTCAGGAGAAAAGTGGAGAACGGAATTTCTGAACACCAAATTCTCTCTAACTACTACGATTTAGAAAAGAGATGCCAAAAATATATATAAATAAATAACAATGAATTATATAATATCTTAATAACAAGAAAACAAAACTTCCAACTGCACTGTTTTATACAAATGTAAAATGCTTGAATATTTATAATAATTAAAAAAGTTAAGATTTAACTTTTGACCTTTTCGAAATTGAAGAACGAAGCGAAGTAATTTAAGCGAAGTAATTTAAAATTTATTTTATAAATAAAGAAATAACGTCTGTACGAATTCCTATCCATATTTAAAGTTAAAAAGGTAAGAGCGAGAGAGGTCATATTTAATTTATACGAGTCTCAAAATAGACGGAAATTACACCTTGAATTCCCTAGTGTTAATATTGTCTAAATTTGGCATGTTATTAATAAAACGTTATTCTCCTAAGAATTTCACGCTTCTTAAGATTTTTAGCTTAAAAATGTTTTTATTAAGTAGCAGGTATTATGTAAAATATTTGTAATTAATATACGATATTAAAATGTAATATACAGATGTATGGACGTACCTTAGTCATAACTTAACTTGGTATCGAGACACTAATAATAATATTTTTGACATAAAGTCTTGTGAGACAAAGCGCAGCGTTAGCTATTGTGAATATTAGCGTTCCTTAATGCTTTAAAATTGAGTAAGAACCTGAGAACAGAATGTCTTACTAAATAATATCTATTTCGCTCTTTATATTTGAGGTATGTTTAAATTGAACCCAATTTTGATTCTTTACGTGTAAAAATAAATATCTATAGAATAATCGCTTTTCCCATGATTTTTACATAAATCATTCGCTTATGTCATATGTGCTATCATAGATCAGTCAATTTCCTTTTCATTACGCAACGTACGCGCGAAAGGAATTTTGAATATGTTTAACCATTAATGCGTTCTCGAAGATTACTTCATTGGAATTCACCATGGCCAAGTCAGGAATTCTAAATATAGACACAAGGTTGGCTTCTGATTTTACTCAGGGAAAAAGCTTATATTAAATATTTTTTATCCCCAGCAGGGTAGTTAAAGAGAACGGAGCGCCAAACGTTACTATCCCTGTATACTTATTCGTCCTCTGTGATCTACCTCATGATTTTTACGAGACCTCTTACCAGTAGGTATATCAATTTTCATATAGTCAACAAGATGAAAAATATAATGAAATATTAGTAATATAACTATTATAATAATATAACTATTATAATAATATAACTGATCGCCTACTAAAATTTAAGGTTACATTAAACATTAAAAAGCTAGTCAAGATTCTTTGGCAAACTTAGTCAAAGTTGTTGGTTAGTTCGATATGCTTTCAAGTTAAAAATAACTTTTCTTTTACTTAACCTTTTATAAAATCCATATGTACTAAGACACTGTTAATATCATCTTTGTGTGTCAAAATTAATCAAATAATGCCTATGAATTTGCATTGTTTGTATTTCCTTTATTTTTTTTAACATCACGTTAGGTATATCCCGCACACAGTAGGGTAGGCAGAGGGAACATAATGATAAGACCCTCCATTCTTGATTTTCCAACGAATTCTGGAGGCATTGCAAATTCTGCAGTGGCGGATCTCAACGCCGCGCTTTGGCTTTGATACCAGTGTGAAGAAATGAAAACATAAATATAATCATTTCCCTGAATGGAAATCAGATGCTGTTTAACTACGCCACGACGGTCTTAGTAATAATGAAAAATAACAGTTTTAATTTAATTTGAATAGTATTAGTTCGAGACATGTCTTCCGTTATGAGAAAACAATGGTGGACAGATAAAATAATGTTCTTTACAAATGACGATAATATATATTCTTTTTTCGATAGGAAGTTACTTTGCAAACGTTTCGTTCTTGGTACTCTGTTACATATTGTCTGCTTAAGTATTGGGAGGCGGAAGTAGCGCTTTGTCTTACCAGACCGCGGAAACTAAACCATTTTTCAATGTTGTCATTCTACAAAATGGAGATTGGGCGGACGATCATGTCATGTAAGTTAAATATGGAAGGATATATAACACATTAAATAATATATTTACTTAACATAAGAAATCTATACCTATATATAAAGAAAAATATTAAAAACTTAAAATTGTAACAAAGTTAAGCTTTATTTACTTAAATTAATAAAATTCACTTTTAAAAGTAACAATAAATCTTTTTCTTTATAGAGAAACTTAATAAATATTGTATGTCGTCTAAAACCACTAGCGAATACAATTATCGTACATACGTATATATCCAAATACATAATAAAGTACATTAATTATTTATTAACAACTAAGCTAGACTTCGCGGCCCAAAACTTTTGGGTCAGAATCACTACCACTACTTGAAAAGGTCATTTAAGAGTAAAACTGATCTTATAAAGACTTTGTGGCCAAGTGGGACAGCGTCTGGCTGTAAACGTGATGGTTGTGGGTTCAATTCCTCTTCGGAGGAACGTATATATATATTATTTTCATTATTCCGCTCTCACCACGTAAACAAAGCACGGTGTTGCATTTTGCCAATTCACACGCAATGCCTCGATTTCGAGCGGAAACAGTGTCGTGTTACTAAGTTCCCTCTGACTACCCTGCTATGAGGAAAAAGCGCAAAGAACTAAAAATACAGTACACTATAAGTAGATTAATTAAGTAAATTACACAAACATACCTGTGCAGCATATATATGAAGTTGAAGAGGCAATTCAGCGACGCCATCATCAAGTCGGCGAATGACAGATTGACTAGAAAGTAATTTGTCACCGTTCTCATTCGTCTGTGCGCTGTAATAATATAAAGGTGTTAGTAATCTATACATTTATATAAATGAATACGTAAAGCAAAATCGTTAGACTTTAGAAGAAAAGCTTCTTAAGAAAATTATGGAAACGGACACGTTTTAAATTTGGCATAGATAAAGTTTATAGAGAAAAGAAATGAGAAATACAATATTTTCCATAATAAAAATTAAATATAAATAATATTCTAATAAAGATGTTAATAATATTCTAATAAAGATGTTAATTAATAAAATAAGTGCCCACACTACATTGTGTTTCAAATACACATTTCTAAGGCAACGTACATTTTAGAGGTTAAAATATATCTTAGTTAAACATTTTTTTTTCTTTTTAATAAAATACTTAGATGCTTTTAATGTAAGTTCATTCATAATTTTGTCCATTTCTGGGCCCTTCTGGCGCAATATAGGAATTGCGTTTGACTTTTCAACATGGTCAGTTGTGGGTTCGGTTTCCACTAGGGCCATGATTATATTTAAATGTTTTTTTTATATTTTTAGATTCCTTTAGACAAAGCGCAGCGTTGCGTTACGCTCAAGTGGAAAGTGGAAATTGACGTGAAGCTGAAGTTGTTTGCATATTGGCAGTTTCCGTTGGTTTAATTTGCAAGATAAATTTGCTTGATTGATTAAAAAAATGATTAGACTATACACAGATATATAATTTATTTGTACGTCCTTTGAAAACTAGGTCAAATATAAGTCACCCGGTCGTAAATCTTTATATGAGATCTGTAAGCAATTGTAGGTAATAATCTTAATCCAGTCTGGCTCTAACCCCTATTATATATTATTTTTATTTCTTGTAACTTAGTTAGAGGTTGACTGATTGTTTACTATAGGATTTAAGTCACAATTGGTTTTTTTACAGCTTTACGCATTTTCGCACATAGGCAGTCGGGGAGAACCTAGTGTCAAGACACTTCATCCTCCACTTTCTACTCGGAATCAAGACTCTGAATGTTGAGTGGCGGAACTCAGCGCCGCGTTTTCTCTTTGGATTTTTGTGCATCTAAGTTAATTTCGTTTTTTTAATCTGGTAAAAAAATGGCGCTAGGTTACGCCTCGAATTATTTAATATCTCTAAATACATAATTGGTGTCCTAAAGGATTAAAATGCCACTTCTGATTTTTTTTGTAACACTTCATTTCATTTCTCCAATTTGGTTACTAAAATTGCGGAGTTAGGTTACGGTCATCAAGCATTAAATACACCAATCTATTACTTTGTTTATAGAAATGAGTAAAAAAAGCTTTTACTGTAAAAAAAACATTGTGTGATTTTTCAATTTATATTTTACAATGACTTGACCGATATTTTTAGCCGAAAACTTTATAGATATTAAAATATTGACTGACATGTAACATGATAGAAGGTCAACAGCCAAACGACCAGAAAATGTCAAAAGCCATTAAAAAAATACTGATTATATATTTTGAGTTGTAAGTCTACTTGACTATCTATTTTGGTATCTTAATGTTTATTAACTAATATTTACACAGAATAACAAAAATGTTTTAATTTTTTTTAACCTAGCATGATTTGAACCTATATAACCTCTTAAAAACCGTTCAAGCACTCTAGCTAATAAATCTACGTCCTCTTTATCTTAAGTTAAAAAAGGTAAAGAGAACAAGTAAAGATCACTATTTTTTTTTATTGAAGAAAGGGGGGCAAACGAGCAGAGGACTACCTGATGGTAAGTAGTTACCATCGCCCATGGAAGGTTGTGGATGCGTTGCCGACCTTAAGGGGGGTGGAAAGGAGGAAAGAAGGATAAGGATGGTGGGAGTAGGGAAAGAACTGGCTTACATGCCATCGAACCGAAACACATCACCAGATGTTTGGCGGTTCGTCTTTGACATGATAGTAGTCGCGAGCCAGTCGGAGAACGAATCTCCTACCACCAAGTTACTGGGTTACCCGCCTTTTACGGGACGCTACCCAGCGACGGAGGGGAATTGTTTTCTAACCCGTCCCCCCACGGGTAAAAATATTTCAATCTAAGGTTATAAAACTTTAATCATATATTTATCGACCGATTAAATAAATGAAATATAATCATTTTCACACTCAGGGAAAATGGTAGTTAAATTTATTTTGGTATATTTGTAAATGTCTCGGTTATGGTGAAAAGCAAAGAACGGAGTGTCTTGACACTAGATATTCTGTGCCTACTCTACTATGCAGGATAAACTTCGAAGCTGAAAAAGTAAAGATATGTATATACGAGTATATTCATATTTAATATTGACATCTTGTTAATATTTATAAAAATAAGGATGAGATTTTAGATTAGCCATTTTTAATTCCGTTTAATGATTACTCATTTGTTTTGAAAGATAAATTGATTAACCTACCTTGTATATAAATGCCTGTCGTATTACAGTAATATAGATAACATCAACATAGATTTAAATAAAACATATAAATTGACTGCAATATTTATATTGAAATAACAATAAGCTTTCATTCAATAACAAAGAATGCTATTACATCAAGGTAATTAAGCTTAAAATATAGGGGATCATTGTATCATTTGCATGGTAAATTAATAATTACGAGTAGTAAAATGTAAGCTATTCGTGCGTTAATGTATACAAATTATTTTCAGTACGTCATAGAGAATACATATTTAATAATCATAGGTAACCTAGTGGCAAAACACTTTTTCCTCCACTTTCTGTCGTAAAACGAGATATTCAGTGTTGAGTAGCGGCACTAAACGCCGATAGTTGATAATAATTGACACACACTTTACAACTTCAGGTTTTTTCCCGCATGGCCGAATAGTCAGAGAGAACCTAGTATCAAGACACTCACGCCTTGACACACTTTTGCCTTAGATACCAAGACAAAGATTTTTTTTTTGTTTTTTTCGCTTCACGCTTTATTCCGCACACAGCAGGGTAGGCAGAGGGAACCTACTGTTAAGACACTTCGTTTCCCACTTTGTGGCGGAACTTAACGCCGCACTTTACCTCGACACCAGAGCGAAGAAAATGGAAATATGAAATATTTCCACTCCTCGAGTTGGAATCGAACCCACAACCAATCGTTTACAGTCACACGCTTGTGCCACTGGGCCACGACTGGCCACTAGGTAAAGAATTAAAATTTCAATATAATCTTTTCCCATCATTCCAGTGGGAATCTAACCTACAATCATTACATTTACAGTCAGACGATGTCCCATCGAATCTACAATCACGCCTTTACAGTCGGGCACTGTCCGAATACGCAACGATTGCTCCAATTGTACTATCAGGGTAGGTATATAAATTTCGATGTATGTTTTATATTAAATATGAGATTCATAAAAAGCTTAATATAAAAATAGAAAAAAAAGTAAACCAAATTACAAAAGCTTACAGAACAGAAACAGAACAATACTAATACTGATTTTTTGTTCTTCACATAATAATGTGAATACATAATAGAACAAATGAGGGACGGAGTGTATTACACTAAGTTCTTATTCTCTACCTACCTTAAAACTAAAAAACAGAATACAAAACTTTACACAAATCGGTACATTGTTATTTATGGTGGTTTTCTAGTACTCGACATTCTTTCTTAGTATATTATATTCTAGATAACATACCAAAATTTTGTCATGATTATAATTAGAAACAAAATTCATTTATTTATTTACAACTAGTGGCCCGCTCGCGGCTTTGCCGCGTGGACTACGTAGCTGTTTCGGTATATTACAACCCTCGGGTGTAGATTTTTGAGAAATAAAGTAGCCCATGCTTTAAGCATAAGGTTAACCTTAGATTATCAAGAATATTTATGCAAAAAATCATTAAAATTGGTCTAGCGGTGTTGACTTTTCATATAAACTTTCATCCCCTATTTCAACCCTTTAAGTAATAGATTTTTGAAAAAATAAGTAGGCTATGTTAGACCCAGTAATTTTTACTACTTCTATTATAAATTTCATCCATATCGGACCTGTACATATACTATTAAAGTAACGATTTTATATATTTATAGAATATTTTTGAACAGCTTCACTTTATTAATTAAGTCACTTTATTAATCAAGTGAAGTGTAAATTTCAGCGAAATATGAAACTTGAAATGTGTGAAGATATTTTCAATATTAAGCATTATTTGTTATAATAATATGAAAATGATGAAGCCCACGCGTTCTACACTTATTAAAATTAACTTTGCTTATAACCACACATTTCTCATATTGTTTATATTGATATATTGTTATTAAATTGACATTAAGAACCTAGTGTTAAATCACTCCGCTTCTTCTTCTTTCCACTCGAAACCGAGATATTGCATGTCAAGCGCCCTCCCTTAATCTTAGGTACTAGAGCGAGGAAATAAAAATATCAAATAATCATTTCTCCGAGTGGGAATCGAACCCACAGTCATCGCGTTTACACTCAGACGCTGTCCTAACGGACGACGGTCTCATATATTTTTATAAACAATAAAAATATAAGCTCAATAATTATTTACCTGTTACAATCCATATAACTATCGCATTGCCTCCAATAGCGACTGTGAGCATAGCAGCAAAGAGGCAGACCCAGGAGTTGTGTGCCCATATAGGCATTAATGAGGTCGACGTTGACGGTGACGGTGTTGGCTTCTTGGGTACTAGGAGAGTAGCGGCCCCGAGGAGACTTCGATTGAAATCCATTTCCCATGTGTAAATGACCTAAGGAATAATATATATTTTTTTAATTTAATTTTCATTAAATTCAATTTATGAGAAAATTTATTAAAAACAGTATAAATATTTTGCAAAATTTTGGAAACTTGGTAAAACGAATATTCCTTAGAAGCATCATATCTTTAGCTTCCATAATAAAAATATTTAACCAGCATTTCACTTCCTCTAAAATTTTCAACAATAATTTTCAATTTTCTAATTTAAGCCTCATAATAAATTAAAATATTTTATATAATTAATATGTAACTAAGAAAATAGTGGCCATTATCCCGGTATCTATTTACAAAAGGTATTTGATACTTGATAAGTTATTAGGTGACAAGATATTTAATAGGTTCTCTTATAATAATTCATAACCAGGATATAAGTGAATATAATCTTATTTAATGAAATACATTACTTTTGTTCCATATATCCTACATACTTATACTATAAATGCAAAAGTCTGTGTATTTGTCTGTCATGCTTTCACGGCTAATCTAAAATTTAGAATGAAAGTAGTAAAAGTTACTGGGTCTAACATAGGCTACTTATTTTTTCAAAAATCAACCGCTAAAGGGTTGAAATAGGGGATGAAAGTTTATATGAAAAATCTAAACCGCTTGACCGATTATAATGAAATTTGACATAAATATAGTTGATAATCTAAGCTTAAACATTGGCTACTTTATTTTTCAAAAACCCACCCCCGAGTGTTGCAATATAACGAAGCAATTTAGTAGTTCACTCGGCGAAGCCGCCAGCGGGCCGCTAGTTCAAAATACATAATGTTTTTGTTTAGCTTAACATTTTTGCTAGTATAACAATGTAGACAGAAAGAACGCGACAACGCTTTGTTATGCACTTACCAACAGAATTTACAACATTGACTGTTGAGTGGCATGTCCTCGCCACGCTTTGTCGTACCAGAATGTATAAATTAATAATAACTTAAACAATCATTCCCCCAAATGATAATCGAAATTAAAAACACAGCCAATCGCGTTAACAGATAGACCTATATTTAAATGCTATAATAGAAAAAATCTACAATTTTTCATAATTCTTCTTGTGAGTTATATTTTTTATTAAAAATACAGTAGAACAAACACTACTACTTCGACTTATCATTTTTATTAGGTAATATATTATTAGGTTAACTTTGGCAAAGTACTTCGAGACTTGTACTTACACTCCTTCAGTCATTAACATGTTATTATTTATTTAGTAAAACAAGGTAACCCATTCCTTCTTTATGCCTAAGTAACCAGTATGAACAAAATCGCAACATAATGTATTCATCAATACAATTATTTCTCTATTATGATATTTTGAAATGAATTTTCAAATTATACTCCTTTAATTGCGCAAATTTTAGTCACCGAAAATATATTTTAGGAAACCAATTTCAAAGACCTTCCAGCAGTCTGTGGTCACATGTAGACTGTATAGTCTACCTGTTTAAACTAATTAATGTAAATATATTTAATCCTGACTAACATGTTATAATTATATTAATTTTAACATCTTAGTACAATTTGCTGTAGTATTTATCTCTTATATATATGTACACACATTTATATATTTAAACGTCTAGCAAATTAATGCTAGCTTAGTTTAATCCTAAAACATCAAAGGCTAATTACTTATAAGTACAGATACTTAACTTGCCTTGAGGTTGTCATGGCGCAGTGGGATAGCGTCTGTCTGTAAACGTAATGGTTTTGAGCTCGATTCCACTAGAAGAAATGATTTTATTTAAATTATTTCCATTTCTTCGCTCTGGTATCCAGAAGAAAGCGCGGCGTTGAGTTCTGTCACTTAACACGTAAAGTCTCGATTTCGGAGGGAAAGTCGACGACAGAGTGTCTTGACACTGTGTCCTCTTCGATTCAATGTTTTTTTCAACCCAACTTAGTCTACATACTTAGTAATAACATATGGTACTTACGATTATGGAAAATCTCATATAATTCGTATATTTTAAGGCATATTGTAATAAAATACTGAATGATGCAAGGAATTCGAGCTCATAAGCTTTTATGTCGTTTTACGATGCCCTTAACTCCTATTCTACCCTTGAGATTTCTTTAATAAGTAGAAAGAAAATGTCTTCGTTTTGATACATTTCTTAGACGACAACGTGACTTGAGTTACATAGTTCATGCTTCACGTTTTTTCACGCTTAAGAGGGTAGTCAAGGAGAACGTAGTCACTCCATTCTTCACTTTTCGTCCGTAATCGAGACATTGCGAGTTAAGTGGTGACACTTATCGCCGTTCTTTATCTTAGATATCAGAGCAGAGAATGTGAATGAAAATAATACTCGTATATACTAACTAAAACTACTCCCAGGAGTGAGAGTCGAAGTCACAACCATCGCGTTTGTAATCAGATGCCGTCCAACTGCGCCACGACTATCTAATTACATAAAATAATAATAATAATAATAAACCCGCAGGGCAGCTTGTGGCGAGCTGTTGGGGGGTGGCGACCCCACGGACCTGAGACATCCAGAGGGGAATTGATATTTATCCCCCGCCTCTGGCTTGCCTTCGTTGGCTGGCAGAGTGGAGCGCAAGAGCTATATGCTCGGAAGGGTGGAAGTGCTCAATCTGCATAATAGCGGGGAAACCCGCTCTCGAGCTTGCTCGTGATGGTGAAACCGGTGCACACCTCTCTACACCCTTAGCCGACCACGCCGATGTTGCGCCCGAGGCATTACGCCGCTTTGTGGGGGCCCATCTAGTGGAAGGCGAGTCACCGTCCGTCAACCATTCAATTTGAGACTGTTGAAATGGCGGACGTCCGGTAGTCTCTAACAATAGCCCAGTGCTCAGTCCTTCCAAACTCCATTCCATAGCCCCAGTTTAGTTTTTCACATTTTTCATAGTTCCTACGCATTAGCCGGCGACCATCTCTGAGCAATTACCTATGGTTACTCAGAGATGGATCCCGGCTGATGCGTCACAGTAAAACATTTTGTTGTCTCTAAGGGGCCTCTACGTGTTGGACTTGTGTCCCCACGCAAGCCTTCCAAAGGACCGGGTTCTTCTGAACCTGAGATATCCTAGAGGAGATACATAATAATAATAATAATTTTATACAATGTTGATATAACGATAGCATCGAACGAGAGTATTTGATAGATTTTAAGTTTAAATTCATTTACAGGTTAGTATGTAGTATATTGGCTATTTGGCTTCTGCTGGCTTTCTAGTGCATAAAATTAACCAAAAAGTTAGTATCTTGTCTTAACTTAGATAATTTTAGTATATTTTTTTTTAACTTAATTAAAATTTTAAACAGAGGGCACCTAGTGCTATGACACTCCGTACTCCACGTTCCGCCGAATTTCTCGATTCATTACATATTCCCTGGCGGTACTCAACGCCATTATTTCTAGAAGTTATATTTTTTTATTAAAGAAATACGGATATAGTATCTATAATCATAATAAATAATAATAACAATTTAGGAACGCGCATAAGCATGCAAATAATCCTAACAATAAAGAATGCCGGATACTGTCATTTTTGCGTTTACCATTTTTCCTCAAGTCTCATTTGAAAACGTACAAACGGTTATACTTAATCCCGTAGAAAATTTGATTTCCTCCTTTTTTATTAAACTCATGACAATTTCGAATAAATATGGAAAATTGTTGCCTACAACGGATAGAAAATAGTTTTACGTATTTTTTGAGGACTAGCGACTTCGCCCGCATGTACTGTAGTGCAAATATAGCAAATTTTCATCCTCTACTTCAATACTTAAAGGGTAGACTCTTTAAAAAAGTAACCTTTGTTTAAAATCCAATGGTGGTTTTAAAGTATTTCCATTCTAAATTCTATCTCGGTAGATTATCCAATGAAATTTGTTTGTAAAAAAAAAATATTTGGTCACTGCAATCATGCTAGCTTATCATTTAAATAACCTACTAGTGGATCAACACTAGCATGATTTATAGAAAATGAGATTAAAGCTTGCTCACCCGTAAAAGCCCTGAAATTTCAATGTAATTTCATTAAAAAAATATTTTAGTCGATAGACATATATAAAGTATTTTATTAAAGTATCGAAATATGTTCTTTTTTTAAGTTAACATTTTATTACAGTTTACAATACGAATGGATCAGTGACATGATTCCTAGCATTGTCCTCCAAAGTGCACGCAATGAACTTGAACTTTAGGACGATTTATATTTGTTCAATAATAACTTTATTGAGTACAAGAATGATATTTGTTCAGTTCAGTACAAAAAATCTCCTATTTAGATATGATAAAAGTAGTAAGTTTCAAGATGTGATGAAGGTGACGAAATAAGTATAAATGTTTTTTTTCGCATTTTCTACACAGCAAAATTTTACTAAACAAAATTTACTTCACATTTTTTTCTTATAAAATGGTAGTTAGAGAAAACCTAGTGTCAAGAAACCTCCTCTTTTCACCGAAATCTAAACGTTGCACGTTGTGTGCACTTTATCTTAGATGCCAAAGCAGGGAAATTAATATAATTAAAAAAACTTTCCTGAGTGAAAATCGAACCTACAACTAATCGTGTTTTCAGTCAGCTGCTGCCCTACTGCGCCACAGTGGACTTCTGAGATATAACATTTTAGAAGAAAATAATTATTATCAATGACCCTAAAATTCGACCATTTAATTTTCTAAATCATGTTATTATAACGTAATCCAAGTTAATGAAGACAAAGTCTTGATCTGTCGTTTAATTAAAATATATCTGTATTTCCTTTAATCTACTTTAACTAATATTAGCAGTAATTTATGAATTCTGTAGAACATTTAAATATTCATTAATTTGATAAGATGTTAACGTGAAATAAGCGAGGTATTGTAACTTTCATCTTAGCTAATGCTAATTGATTAGCGTTATCGCATAGCTGTTGAACAGTTTTTGACCTTTAGGAGACGGTAATGGATTCTATACCTACTCAAGGCAAAGAAAATGACTTTCAATTACAGTTTAACTGGCAGGATATATTGTGAATAACGCGAGTTACAATGAGTGCGGAGAGTCACAAATTTAGTCTTAGTATATAAAACTAATCCTTTTTCTAGATATTAGAAACACACCAAACCGAAGCTTTAATTCTGCTTGCAGCTCAAGTTTAAATTACTTAAAAGTTTAAAATGTTTTTAGAAAACGTACAAAAATTTGAACGTAGCGGCACTCGAAACCTCGCCTCTCAGAAGCCCTCCGAGCGCTCTGACTTACCAAAATTCTTATACATTTATTAAAACCTATTTAGAAATGTTAAAATATTTAAAAAATATATTTTATCGTATCAAACGATTGTTAAATTTTTATAGACTCTTCAGAGATGTAGACAAGAAATATATTGTAATATATGTATGAAATCTCGACGTAGCCAAATATGAAACGCATGGCTTCATAGTAATAGCTGTTGGTGGTTTCTAAGAGGCGCGGGCTCCGGCCTCAAAACAATCAAATATTTCAACATTTTGTACGTTTTTCATACACTAAGTTATATAGACAGAGTCCAAGAATTATGAAGAAACCCATAAACCTATAGAAGGTTTTGACTAATAATTCAAAACCTTAATTTATAGAAAAATCTATATTAAAGACTACTTCAAAAAAATAGGTACAATAGTTAAAAACATATTAGAAATAACTATATTTTAAAATTTCAATAATTTTCAATACGGTAATGAGTTGTTTGTTAAATTATTATTTTACATAAAATATATTTAACAAAACTAGATTGATTTTGTAATACATTAATCCTATAAATTTTAGGTCAAAACATCTACTCCAGAGGTATTAAGGATATAACCTACTTAACAATTGTTTCGAGCATTTAATAATAGTATGTTTAAATAAATTGATAGCAAAATTAGTTAGGGAAAGCTTTACTAGACTATTATTTAGCAATACTTTCTAAATTTAAAGCAAAGGTTCGTCTCAACTTTAATTTTGTGTATAGAACACATACTAATATAATGATAACTTACATTACAGAAAATATAAATATTACTTAATTTAAAACTAAATTAAATCCGTAATAAAAAATAATTTAAAATACTAAAATGATTGATATAACAGACCAACATCACCATAGCAGTTCACTCTAGCCAAACATGTCAGCCTCAGTAATGCCAAGCTACATTGGCTGTTACCTATATCGGTTATCAGTAAACTATAAGCTCCCTGAACCCTGACAGTCGTGATACATGTATCATCCCTATACATGTTAGTACAAGTACATGTTATTTTAAATTTCACATATTCCTATGAGATCAATGCCAATCAATATTTGCCATAAAATATTTAATTATTCAACGCATCATATATTAATATTTTATAAATACTATTTACACCGGCAATACACAATTTATTAATTTTATAATATTCTGAAAAATATAAACTATACTGTTCAATCAACACTAATCAAAGATGGCGGCGCGGTGCGCCAAATGCTTTAATTAATTTGTGTCATAAAATTTGCGTTTCTTTTTCATAAATAAGTATTTATTGCCTTTAATATTATTATATTATTTAGTTACAATTATTTTTTTATTTAATAATATATATTCACTTTGTTATTTTTATAATAATTAAAGTAATTCAACTCACCAAAAATTCTTCATAATTTTACACATGTGCATTTTACCAAACGTGAATA
Source organism: Dryas iulia moderata (assembly GCA_019049465.1). NCBI lineage: Eukaryota > Metazoa > Arthropoda > Insecta > Lepidoptera > Nymphalidae > Dryas > Dryas iulia. Next base: position 5,656,037 of record CM032424.1, on the reverse strand, counting down.
TCATAAAACAATTATATTTCGATCCTTTTGAATTTTAAATGCTAATTTTACTAATTAAATAAACACTTCCTTGTATTAAATTTATGTTATTTGTATTTTAATATCAATAATTTTCTGAGCGTCACTTTTACCCACGCCACGTTCCCGCCAAACTGTCATTCTTTTTTAAAAAGTATAATTGTAGTATAATTGGCCAGTAACGCATAAAGCCAGTGTAGCCAGTGTATTTAATAAAAATATATGTTATTTTATTTATGTAAAGCTATTTAATGAAATAGTATATTTTTATCCTATTAATCAATTAAATTAAATTATATTATTTATTAAAATAATTTATACTTCTACTTTTTTTATTATGTAGGATCGTTACAAAATAAACAAGCTTAAGATGAGAAATTAAACTGGTCAGTTTTAGTCCTACCGTAGCATCAATAAGCAATATATTGATATTTTTTAAACCAAATCAGGAAATAAGCCAAACCAAAGAAGTATTTTCCACTTTTACTAGCCTTACTAAGGAAAACCATAAAAGATGTAAAATTAAACTTTGCTTTTATGTACCTAGTTGTTTTTTCTGGCGATGTTCCAATGCCAAAAACTTATATGCTTGGTTTTCTTCTTTTTGTGAAACTGTTTACCTTCTTATATCCTTTAGCACTTACGTTTATACTAGTGTTATCATCAATCCGTATGTCAAGACTTTTTGTTTATGAAACCTTACATACTAGACATGTTGTTTATGAAACCTTACTTTTTTGTTGTTTATATCGAAAGAGAGGATAAACTACAAATAATATAATAAATACGAAAATATTATTAAATCATTGAAATGAACAAAATGAATTCATAGCTTTAGCTATACATGACTGATCGTTTTAAATGCATCCTAAAACAATTTTACTCATCATATTTATTTAACAAAATAATGTCCTATACTCATGCAGAACTCAATGCATTGACAGTGAAAATTTCTTCACGTTTTCGGTTGTGAGAGAGTACCTAGTATTCAAAAGACACTTCGTTTTTCACTATTCACCCGAAATCTAGATAATGTGTACTGATTGGCGGAATTCAATGCCTTGCATTACCAGGTCCAGGAATCGAACCCACAACTAATCGAATATGCCAAGGGGCACAACGTTATCCTTTATATTATATTAATATTGCCATTCACATCCTTAAATTTAACCCTAGCAAGGTTTAGTATTCTTTATAAAATAACATGACAGGATAATGTATATAATCTACTTACTTTAGTACTCTCATCAACGCAATAGAGATACATTTTTAAATTTCACAAACAATATATTATTTATATCGCGTTTGAAGAGAAAATATCGTATATTTTGCATGCAGCAGAACGAACTTTCTAGTGGAAAAGGTGGATAACGTTGAAATTTATCGCATGTAAACTTGATTACCTTGGTCTAACTTTAATATAGTACAAATAAAAATATTTTACTAAGCCATTGTATTCTGTAACAGTAAATAAAGAATAAAAATAACACGTAAAATACAAAATAAAAGCCCAAAGAACTAAAGTTCCTTTTTCGTGCTTATGACAGTTGATAAAGGACTTCGTATCAAATAATGAAATCAATCCTAGATTCTCGCACGATCTAGACAGACCCAAATAAATCTGATTGTGAAGAACCCTATATTGATGTACACCAAATTTTATTTCTATCTCCGACTGTCGAGGCATACCTAACGTGAATTTTTTTTTCTAGACTCAAAACGGTATACCGTTATACTGTATAGATTAAGTTTTTTTTACAAAATCCATGAGGTACTTTTTAACAAGTGCTATTCATACACTTAGGAAACTGAAAAAAACTTCTTTAGAAAACGTATAAAAATTTGAAGACTTTTTCTAAAAAAATGGCCTATTAACAAAGTAACCATTGAAGAATTCTGTCGGCTGTCGTTTTTTTTTCACGTAAATACCTTACGTAGTGTAATGCAATAGAGACACTCACTCCTTCATAACTCTTGACTTAACTGTAAATCTGGTCAAAATAAAAAAAAATTGGGGCACTTTTTGTCCTGAGTCTGTCCTTGGGGACACCGGGACATGATACCAATAAAAGGGAACATTCCCATTCAAAACGGAACGTCTGGTCACGCTAAACATTCCCCGTCTACCATACCTATATAGTACGTCTAACCAGTGTCAAATGTCTGCAAAGTTTTTAAGCACAAACAGTAAGTTATTATGAAATTAACAAGCACTAACTAGTATAAAAGCCAATTAGTAAGTAAAATATTTAAAATAGTTTTGCATTTTTAAACTTATTTTTTACATTTCGCTGATATTGATTTCGATTTATTTATAGTACTTATATAAGTATTAACAGATAATATTAACAGATATTAACATATATGTACATATATGTTAGTATCTGTTAATATTCATTTGTTTAAAATATTGATTTACAATTCTGATAGGACTGTATAAACTTTCTGTGTAAATGCTTGATAAAATATACATACAATATACTCTATACTCTTTTTTTCAAATTAATGGAGTATAAATAAGATAAGTATGAACTTTGGCATAAATAATATAGCAGAATGCAAATATTTTATTAGTAGTAACGCAATAATAAGTATAACGAAATTAAATTGCCGACTCATATACTTATAATATATAAATGTATAAGTCGTGAGCTAAAATATTATTAATAAAATTTGGACGTCCTTTCAAAACACATGTGACCCTTACTTTGTCAACTACGAGTAGATGAGAAAATATGAAAAATAATCCCTACAATAGTTTTTTTTGTTATAATCTTGGCCTAACGTATAATTTACCCTCGGTAAGGTAATAACGTGAACGATAAAATGTTTTTCTATTTCTTTACGAGTAGTAATAATAAATTAACTGGTAAAAATAAAACAATGTCGTGGCCTAGTTGTGTCGTGTTTGGTTGCACGCTACAGTTCTGGGTTCTATATTCCATTAAAAGAATATTTACGACCAAAATATATAGGCCAGAGAAAATTATATATTAATTACGAGGTCATTGAGATTGGTAGTGGGTTCGAAGTCCACTAAGTGGAATGATTATAATTTAATTACTTTCATTTCACTGCTCTATTGAACAAAACAATGTGAGGCGTCAAGTTCCGCCACTTTATGACTCCGCCCTCGTCACGTCAATTAGAATTCGCTCAGACTGAGTAGCTTAAGATAATAGAATCATATGGAAATCTCGCCAGTCTTATTTGTATTAACATTTTTGTTATCACTAGACGTAACCTAACGTGGTTACTAAAAAACTACGGATACCGGAGAAAAGCAAATAGAATCGTGCTGTTACGCAGAAATTATGTCGTGTCACCGGTTACGTTTTTTGGGAACTTAAAAAAAAATTGAAACAGATAATGCAAGTGCAATGACGAGTTAACGCGTCCAAACGTTGATGGCCGGCAACAACGTTTGGACATGAAAGGACGAGTTAACTCGTCACCGGTCAGCAAAGTGTTAATATATTCAATCAAATATGCTGTAGTACTAAATAATACAAGATAACGAATATAATAAGATTAATTATTAGAATATTTCAGTCCTTTGACTTCAATATACATTTTCACGTATATATTTTTCAATATATTATTCGCTTCGCGAAATATCGCCATTTTGAATTCGAAAAGAGAGGCAGTACGTTAACAAACTATTGTCTTTTCCGAATTCCACAGAAACATACTCTGTCGACATACTAAATGCTGATGAACAATCAAGTGATCTGTGTTTTGTTTTATCCTCGACACAATTGCAACTGTTCATCTGTTCGTTTGTATGTCTGTTTGTACGTATATCGTAGTAATTACTAAAGTTATGAATGAAAGTTTAGACCAGCTAAACTGTCTATATATATTTTATAGTAATAAACAAAATTAGAGTTTCTGGTAGTAATAATAAAATAACTGTTTTTTTTTTACTAAATGCATACGTAATTTATACACATACATTTCTACATATTCCAAAATAACATTTTTTCAATTTTTGTCTATCTATCTGTCTCTTTCCGGCTAATCTCTGGAACGGCTGGACAGAATTTGACAGGAATTTCTTGCGTTTGATTTCCAATTGGTTTCCAATTGGTTATAAGATTATTTGCTCTTTTTCTCTGGAATAAGATAAAAGAAATGGTAGGCATTAAGTTCCGTCATCAAATACTCGTCATATCGAATATATGTGGAAAGCAGGGAATGAAGTGTGACTAGGACCTTTGTCTGCTGAGAATGAGTAGCGTTAAATTTATAAATAACAATTTTCAAAAATATATCATGTAGAAGTATTAGCGACACGAATTATCCCACCTTAAAGGAAGTTATTACAATTTTGTGTCCAAATTTTGATGTCAACGGAAAAAAAGTTTAAGTAGTATGTTCAAAGTCATACAGTCCGCGCAAATAAAATTGCAGGCATCAACTTGTAAGTATATGATTAAGTAAAACATTTATGTAATAAATTATCATTTTTGCAAGCCTTTTAACAGTAAGGTTGTCCGAAAAAAAATGTTTTCACAATTTTACTATATAGTAAAATTGTGAAAACATTTTTTGCCTATATAGGCAGGAACACCAAATTATAGCAACGTTGAAACATACGTACTATATACAACTAAGAATTTTCAAACATTTATAGTAAGATCATATGGATCGTTAAATCAATCACACGTTCAAATACTTACAATGATTTTTTTCGTATGAAATTTCAATAAAATCTTTATAGTATAGAATACTATAGAATAGTATATCATCATAGCATAACCCAATAAAATATCAGTTGCAAATAAACAGTAGATAAATACTTTGATTCAACATGATAACGTAGAAACTCTGGACTGTAGAAAAGTTTTGCTTATTACGTAATATTATACCTAATACAAAAGTTCATATGAGAAGTAAATAAACTTTCTGGTTAATGAAAAGAAGGCCACATTTGGTTATCTAATAACTAAATTGTTAACGGCGCCAGTCGTGGCGCAGTGGCACAAACGTGTGACTGTAAACGACTGGTTGTGGGTTTTATTCCCACTCGAGGAGTGGAAATATTTATTAATTTCGTTTTCTTCGGTCTGGTATTGAGGCAAAGCGCGGAATTAAGTTCCGCCACTTAACACACAATGCCTCCGAATTTGGCGGAAAGTACGTAGTAGTAGTAAGTAGTAAGCGGCTTAACACTAGGTTCCCTCTGCCTACCCTACTGAGTGCGGGATACAGCGTGAAGCTATAAATTGTATACATTACATATAGTACTTTACATTGTGTTTACAATGTAAATAAACTGAAAGACATAAAATTATATTATTTATTCTTACGTATATCTCAAAAAATACCTAATATTATACAATCAGTAAGAAAATTACAAAGAAGATAATTTTACTACTTTATTTTAAGCACGATATATGGCAATTCGATTCCCACTCGGGGGAGTGATTATGTGTCATTTTACATCTGCTCTAGTACTTACAACCGCAATATAAAAAGCTATAAGGATAAGGAAAGTGCATAACAGAGTGTCTGGACACTAGGTTTTCTCTATCTTGCTTACTGGAAAAAAATGTAAAGCTATTTTCTTTAAATAACCCTTAAAAATCTCATGACAATCTCAAATAAAGACTATTGACCTCGTTTATCTAAGCACATAATAAACACACACATAGGGCAAGGTTAAACTACTTTATATTCTAGTTGTAAGGTAGGAAAATTGCATTAACCCTGTAGTACGTAGAAATTCGCTTGATAGACAATATGGATGCGTGGTTACGCACGGACCCTAATTAATATGTTAAAGTGCTGCCTTTAGAGCTTAGCCTCTAATGAGACTACTAACGTACATTACACACAGAATGCTAAATTAAAGCTTGATAAATGAAGGGAAGCTTTAGACGATATGATATAGCAAATAAACAATATTGTGGATTCAATGTCAGATGGTGTTTTCGGATGGGGTCAGTCGTGGCCCACTTACTTGTGACTGTAAACGACTGGTTGCGGATTCGATTCCCACTCGAGGAGTGGAAATATTTATTATTTCCATTTCCTTCGCTCTGGTATCACAGGCAAAGCGCGGCGTTAAGTTCCACCACTTAACAAGCAATGCCTAATTGGGTTCGGCGGAAAGTGGGGAACGTCTTAGCAGTGTCTTGGGAGTGTCTTAGCATTAGGTTTCTTCTGCCTACCCTGCTGTGTGAGGAATACAGAGTGAAGCTAAAAAAAATTTGTTTACGGTTATCGGGATCAGCTGGGTTTACTATTTACCTTGTATACTCTTACACTATTTTTTTGTAGCAGCCATCCATATAGCAGCGTGGACAGAGAGAACCAAGTGCCAAGACACTCTGTTGTCCACTTTCCGCCCAAAATCAAAATATTGTAGGTTGAATGTTGAAGTTCAACGCCGTGTTTTCTTTTCTTTACAAGGTGAATGAATGTGTATTTTATATATAATCATTCAAACAAAAGAGAACCAAACCCTAAACCAATTGTGTTTACAGTCAGTAGGGTGTTATGCCTCTGCTTGCATTATTTTTAAAGCCTGGCCACTATATACTTCTAATTATTTAATATTTTAATGATTATTTTTAATAGGGCTTCTATTATTGCCGTGGCCGTAAAAAATACTGATACTGTAGTATTACTATACTCACAAATATTTTGTAATATTTTGTATACATACTTTAAATACATTTTTTTCGTCGCTGGGAAATACATTTACGCAGACCATCCGTACGCAACGCAGGCAGAACTGCTCTGCGTACGGATGATACTGTGGGACTCACCGGTGAGTTCGATACTACCCACTAAAACCCAGCGGAAACCCTCTCCACCCTCATGAGACGTCGCAGGTTCACTTGCGCATTCCACTACGACGCCTCGGTGGATGCCCGCATATTACGGGCCACCGTCGCCTTTAGGGTGCTCTGAAGTTTCTTCCATGGCACCCGCAGTCTTGATGGCTAATAGGAGGATCACCTCGATCCTCCAATAGTAGCTCCTCTAGGCCAGGGGGAATAGGAGATCCGCGTACCGCCTTCTCCTATCCCCTGGCCTACGTCGGCGGAGCGAGTGAGCATCCGCATTAGACTCGCGCACACGCTCCGCAGCCTCCTGCAGTGCGATAACTGATTCGTAGAAGGAGACTATTGCAGACCAGTTCCTCTCACTATCCAGCAAGGCCTAAGTGGCGGAACTTAACGCCGCGCTTTGCCTCGACACCAGGGCGAAGAAAAGCAGAATAATAAATATTTCCACTCCTCGAGTATGAATCGAAACCATAGCCAGTCACTTTTCAGGCACATTTTGTGCCTCTGCGCCACGACTGACGACTTATTATTTTTGTAATAAATAATATTATTTAAAATTATACTACATAAAATGTTAGTGCTATATAAAATTCAATCCAGCTTCCCGAATAAATAGTTCAATCGTATACCAACCAATAAACACGGTTGGATTGACATTCCGATTTTCACTTACGTCACTACATGCATGCAACGTCGCATCAAAAGACCTTACGTGGGACGATAGTAGAAAAAGCGTCGGATTTTTTTTAAAAAGTAGCTTTTAAAGCTTATTCTTCTTTAAAGAATTTTTGAAATTTTCTTGTTATACATCCAAATAACCAATAATCTTTAACACATTATTACACATAATTAATTGTAGATTTTCCTCGGATATGAGGTAAAACCTATTATCAAAACATTTCTTTTTCGATATAGACAGACAAATATTAAAAATATGATAAAATAAAACTGGATATTAAGTTTCTTTAAATTAAATTCTTTTAAATTCATTTTTTTCTCAAAATTTTAATGTTTTTTATTATGCCTTTCAAACATATAATAAAAATATTAACACATTTTTACTTATTTTTACACTATAATATAAACAATTATTAAATCCTTTTAATAGCGACCTGATTGCTAAAATAGCAATTTATTCACGAAGTAATTATTTTCAAACGATTGAACCAATTACGATAAACGTTCACATTTACAACAGTTTTTACAGCTCTGTGTTGTTAATGTCTTCTACTAACTGCAGGACATTAACAATAAAATGCAGTAAAAGCTGCAAAATCCTTTTACTTAGAAAAAAAAGAGCACAGAAAAGTACGATTCTCTACGAGAAATAATTTCGGAAACATGAGTGTAAATTTATTTATAATAACATTGAAGTATTTATTTGTTTTAAAGGTACACAAATATATTAAAATTTCAAAATAAAATATCAATTATCAAATTAAGCTATAATATTAAGCGAGATTTAAAATTATATTTTCCCATATATCACTTTAAGCAAATAAAAAAATATTATTCTAAATTCCGAGGAAGCTTAACACATGACGGACAATTTTTCAAGAAAAACAAATCGTGAACAGATAAAAACCTCGAATATTTAAATAAAAAACAAGAAATATACAAACTAAGGTACAGTACACTGAAACAATATACAGTAGATACTCTTGTTTACTTGTTATCTTTCAATCAAATGGAATTGTAGGAAAATATTTTTTCACAAATATATCACTCGCTTGTGTCGGCAACTTCTTTTGTTGTAAGTAGTGAAAAATATTTCGCTGCAAAGTGTTTACTTAAAAACGAGTACCGAATCAAAATTTTTGGAACACCAACTTTAAATTTCTATTGACTTACAGAACATAGATATTTCTCCGAGGAGTATGAAAAAACAAAATATTTCAAAATATCTAACCGATCTCTCCGATCTGTGGCTCTAATATCACGTTCGAAACGTCATAATTAAAGAACTGAACATATAAAATACAACTACGTACATATAAAATAATGGCAAGCCCCTCGCGTCTTCGCCGCGTGATCTGTCACATTTATCCCATATTCGAGCCGCTTTGAAATTGTCTGAACTTTCTGTTCAATCATAATAAAACAGAGCCTATAGCACTCTCCTGAATGTGTAGATTTATAATTATGATTTTTATAGTTTGTAGATTTATAATTAGATTTATAGTTATGATTTTGTAAGAATTTTCATGATCCGTTCAGTATTTCCGAAGATTAGCCCATACAAACAAACAAAGTTACAAACCATACCTCTTTATTATATTAGTAAAGATGTAATCGTAGTATACATGAACCTAGAAGGGATATGTAGCTAACATCATGTACAATAAAACTCCATTTTTTTTTTTGTCATTTACCATCTGTAGTTATCGGAAAATCGGGTATTACCACATACTGTTTACTTCCATCACGTAAGAGTTAGGAAAATGCTTATCATTTATATTTTGGGCAGTTTCTTATAGTCTAATTCGTGTAGTGTTTTTTGTTTTTAATACTTCGCATATTATTGTGTGTTTACATATTATTAAAAAAAACTAAATCTCATTTTAAATAAATGTTTATTGTAACCGGCCAAGCCGTTCTGAAGTTAGGTCATGAACAAAGAAAATAGAATCCATACATATACGCGTTTCAATTAAACAAACTAACCTGCATCTGGTAAGATCAAGTTCCTTTCTCTAAGTCATCTGTTAGATATAGCTATTAGATATAGAACTGCCTTTGCACACGGTGAGTATTTGTTTTTACAAAAATCCATTATACTGCTCTTTGTATTAGCTTGGTATGTAATAAAGTATCACTATCAATCTTTTTCTCTTGAACAATGATGAACATAAGTGGTCCCGTCAAACTACGATGTGTATGTGACTTTATACGAAAATGTATAGCAGTGTGGATAACACTTATTTTACCAATCTTTTATTATCTTTCTGCACTTCTTTTCTTATAGTTTGTAAAAAGTCATAATCCTCACGCAAAAACATATAAAAAAATGTCTATCAAGTATTAATATATAGGATATTAACTGGTCCTTTTCACAATTGGTTATAAGATATAATTAATACTTAGAAACCTTGCCACGTTTCGTAGCACGCTTACGGCTTAGATATACCCAAGATAATGAAATGCTTAAGTGTTTTCCGGAGAAGGATACTATTACGATCTTCCTATTCATTAATTTACTACATAGATACATACATGTATTGCATACATATTCGGGAGGCAAAATAAGGATAATCCTGTTGAGTAATTAAAAGAAATTTCATCAACTATTGCAACGAGTTGTCGCCTGTGATTTCATTTGTGTGGTCTAGATATCATAAACCCATTTTTCATGGTCCCGTTATAATTTCAAGATATACTCTTTAAATACTCCTCTATACTATCCAAGTGACATACATGCGAAATTTAAGCTTATATCTCCTTTTAGTTTCAGCTATCTGTCAGTCATTCCGTAAGAGTTATATATCTAGTAATAGTAGTAGTGGTAAGACAGATTATAACGAAATGTGATATTAAACTAGATAAGTACATTTTAACATATCTACAGAACATATTTTCTAATAATATGGCTATTCTCATAACAAATATCGAGCCAACATCAAACATATTAACTTTGATTGTTCTCAACTTTGCAAAAGTAAGTACATATTTACTCAGACACAACGAGTGTCCAGATAATCTGCCCAAGTTGCTCTTCAAAACAGCCTTTGAGAAGACATTGGGAATAATATAGAGGTTTTCTACTAAAGGTGAAGGTATAATCTTACAATATAATACTTTATAAGTGAAAATGGTTCTAAGAATCACTACAAATTTAGATGTTTATTTATATAAATTTAGGTACTCTAAATTTAGATAAATTCTGCTGCTAAACAGAATTTCGGAAATTTTGCTGTCATGATTAGTCGGAAAGATAATGTAGTAGAATTAATGTAGCTCAATAAAATCAATTTAGTTGCGGTTCACAAAATGTAATTTGAAATAACTTCATTTGCAATTGATAATTATTATCGGATATATGTTAGAAGCATAGTAGCATTTTTTTTTCTTTTTTTTTTTAAATTCACGCTGTATCTCGCACACAGCAGGTTAGGCAGAGGGAACCTAGTGTTAAGACACTCCGTTCCCTACTTTCCGTCGAATTCGGAGGCATTGCGTGTTGAGCGACGGAACTTAACGCCGCGCTTTACTTCGACACCAGAGCGAAGAAAATGGAAATATTAAATATTTCCACTCCTGGAGTGGGAATCGAACCCACCAGTCGGTCGTTTACAGTCACACGCTTATGCCACTGGGCCACAACTGGCCACAATTAGCAATTATAACATTAAAATATATATTTTCCGTAAAAGATCCTCTTTTAATATTGTATCTTACTTTAATATATACACTGAAACAAGTGAAAATTAAAAAAGACATTTAAATAAACGGTATAAATTTTTATTGACCGCAGCGGGATCCGAACCCGCGCCTCCTGAATACCGTTCAGGCGCTCTCACCACTGAGCCATGCGTTCTACTATCCGCTGTGTCGAAATTCTTATACGCTTTATTACAACTTATTTATGTAGTTAGCATCTCTGTACAGAGATATTTACAAATTTCTGCTACCCAAAGATTATTCTACGAACAATCGTTTGGCAATAGAGAATGCTAGTTATTAAACACTTTTAAACATTTTTAAAGTGTTATTCCACACTTAGGAAAATTGAAAAAGACATTTAAAGAAAACATAAAAAAAAATCTTTTTTTTTTGAACGCAGCGTGATTCGAACCCGCGCCTCCTGAAATTTTTATTTTTATACTTTTTTTTTATAAAAATTTTTGAAACTGAAATGTTTAAAAGTGAAAATTAAGTTTAAAAAAATGATATAACTTTTCCTTGTTACGTATCAAGATAAATATAAAAAAATACTTAAGTGGCATTTGACAGAGGTAGTCAGCAAGAAAACGTAATCTAGCAAAAGTTAATTTTAATTTAAAAATGATCCAATAAATACTAACATACATGTTCGAATTTTAGTCCAAGCTTACTCTGTCTATAATATTAATATGTCAGAGACATTTTAATATTATAGACAGAGTAAGCGTGGTAAGATTTTTGTTTGGTGGTAGGAGATTCGTTCTCCGACTGGCTCGCGACCACTATCATGTCAAAGACGAACCGCCAAATATCTTATGATGTGTTCCGGTTCCAGCCAGCTCTCCCTATTCCCACCAATCTCATTCTTCCTCCCTCCTTCTGTCCCATATTCCCAAGGGTGTTGTGGATGTCTATGGACGAAGGTAACCACTAACACCAGGTGGGTCTTCAGCTCGTTTGCCTCCTTTATTCCATAAAAAATATTATGTCAGAGACGGTCATCAATATGATCGGTAAACGAGGCGCAGCACGTTCCGTAGTGATGGCTGCAACGTCGCGATTATGTCAACACTCAAAGAGTTCGTGCTACGACAAAGTCTAGCCATGTTGAAATTGACATAGGTTATTTAAATTGGAACGGAAAGGTCATATTATGTTAGAAATTTTGTAATAGTTTGAAGCTATTTTCTTAGTTTGTTTGTTTGTTTAGCACAATAACTACACTAGCTCTTAAAAGTGATATTATCAAAGATTTGTCGTGAGTGAATAATAAGCACATTAGAAATGCATGAAAACATCATAATTATATTCATATCAATCTTGTATTATTAATTTATAACAGTAAAATGTAAATGGGCCAGTGGTGGCATAGTGGCAGAAACGTGTGGACTGTAAACGACCGGTTGTGGGTTCGATTCCCACTCGAGGAGTGAAATATAAATATATCCATTTTCTTCGCTTTGGTGTCGAGGCTAAGCGCGGCCGTGGTGGTGTGGTGTCGAGGCTAAGTTCCACCACTTAACACGCAATGCCTCCGAATTTGGTGGAAAATGGGGAACGGAGTGTCATAACGCTATGTTACCTCTGCCTAACCTGCTGTGTGCGGGATACATCGTGAAGCTAAAAAAGAAAATTTAAGAAAAAATAACTAAAGGAGATGTAAAGGAGTCATTGAATTTTAATTATTTCTTTTAGATTTTGTATATCTTTGTGTGTGTATGTGTACTTGTACGCATACAACCTCGTCATTAAATAGATGGATTTAAAAAAAAGTTGTATGTATAGATGTTAACGCAGAGCAGGACTTACGAGTGTGTAAATGATATCCATAATATGACAATATACTATTATCATTTCAAAGCAAGTTATAAAATTTGGGCTCAAGTTTCAACAGGTGGTATAATCAAAATTGTAGTTATGAATAAATTTTATCTTACTCGTTTAAATTGTAGATAACTATAACGTTATAAATTATAAGTTTAGTAAACTCAACATATTTTACCTAAATTTTCCAAATTTACTTCGTGTATATATAAGACAAAGTACTTTGCTTTATAAAAAATGTAAGAGGAATCTTCATTAACTTTTTAATTAGCAAGTTTTTTTCTATTTCCGTGGCAAACTACAGCTCTTTCTGAGAATATTTGAAGCCTTTCTGTGGCAAATTAAGTGATCCTGAGTTTCTTAATCTTGACCCTAGATATGATAATTTCTTTATTAAAATTACTTGTTCCTGAGGCCATAGTGGCACAGTGGGACACTGCCTATATACGCGATGGATGTGGGTTAGATTCCCACTCGTGTGAATGTTTATATTTAAATTATTCTCATTTCTCCGCTCTCGTATCAAAGACCAATTGGCGTTGAGTTCTGCCACTTAATATTCAATGTCTCTATTTCAGGTGAAAACTGAAAAATGGAGTGCCACGACAGGGACTAGCGTTACTGCTACCCTGTCATGCCAAAAAAGCGTAATAAGGTTGCATAAAAAACCTTCAAACGATGTAACATTAACTTACATTAAAATTTTAAAATGAAATGTAACAGCATTTATTTATGATTGCTACATGACGCTACGTTAGCTGTGTGTTAATTTCATAAACTCTTAATTAATGTAATTATTAATGAGAACAAGAGATGAGACATGTCCCATGTCAAAGTTATGAAAATTTCTTAGCAATTTGTGTATAACAAGGAAGTGAATGTCTAATACATTTGGCATGATTTATTATTTTTATTCAACTAAATGTATTTTATCATATCAAAATTAAAATTAAAGATATAAAAGGGGAACTAATATCAATAATAGTGAAGTTCATGCTTTTTGCCGCATAGTCAAGACACTTCGTTTTCCCCAAAGCACACATATCGATTTCAGATGAGTATAATACTATTTTTTTCATATTTATGTTGTATCCCGCACACAGCAGGGTAGATAGATAAAACTTAGTGTTAAGACACTCCGTTTCCCACACACCGCCGAATTTTGGAAGCATTGCATGTTAATTGGCCGAACTTAACGCCTCGCTTTGCGTTCACACTAGTGCAAAAAACGGAAATATGAAATACTACCACTCCTTGAGTGAGGATCGAACTCACAATTAGTCCCGTTTACAGATACGCTTATGTGCCCCTGCACCACGACTGGCCTCATAATGGACTAATAATAAATGTAGTAATTAAATTCTTAAACAAAGGACATACGTACAAGTAGGCGGAGATATAAGTAGGTGGTAAGTCCCAAAAGATAATTCTAAAAACGTATATTAAAGCTAAATGTCACTGATAGCAATCACGAGATCTCGAAAACTATTTCACCAACGATCATAAAGTTTTCTACAATGGAAGTTTATTATCCATTGACTCTAGGTATTGTCTAAGAACCAACTTAACAAAAATCTTTCTTTACTATATAAGCATCACATCAATTTTTTTTTGATAAATAAAAAGAATATATTTTAAAATAATCATAGTAAATTAATGAAATGGCATTTTTAAATCTGTCTACTTAAATCTTCAGACTCAACTTTGTTGATTCAACTACAATTAATAACTTTATTTAATTAAAGTCATTGAAAAAATACCGTTTTTAAAAATACATTTAAGTTTAATAGGCACTTTTTATATTACGACAGAATGGTAAAATAAAAATGCCCTAGAAAAGGTCACGTAAGACCTAACATTGCGATATGCTATATCTTAGGATTAGTGTCATACGTATTGAATTTTCTTTTTATGGGCTTATAATGATATTTTTAATATATTTAGACCTACATAATTCCATATAAATTTTTATTTTCATCTCAGCATTTGATTGCTGACATTTTTTTAGACTAACTTATTAAAAAAAAAGTTGTTACCAATCGATTTGCAATTTTTAACATATTAAATGTTATAAAAATTTTAACTTCACCCATTTTTCCGCATAGACAGTCAGTCTTATGTCAGCCTAGTGTCCATTCTCCATTTTCAGCTCAAATTCGTGACACAATGTACTCAAGGCCTCACTATATCATGCGTACAACAAAGGAAAAACGAAAATAATTTCAATATAATCATTCCTCCGAGTGGGAATCGAACACATAACCACTATGTATACAATCAGACAATGTCATATTGCGCCGTGACGGCCGCATTATGTTATGAAATCATCGAATCGAACAAGGTGCTTAATTCGTATACATACGTTACTAACGTCGTTCCGCTAGATAAGCAAACATATTTACGTATTTTAGAGTGAAAATGATTTTGATATTAGGGCCAGTAGTCGGCCACTCAAGTAGAAATATTTAATATTTCCATTTTCTTAGCTCTAACACCGAGGCAAAGCGCGGCATTAAGTTTCGCCCCTTAACACACAATGCCTCTAAAATTCGGCGGAAAGTGGAAAAGCTAAAAAAAAGATTTTAATGCGGAAAAAAATAATTTTACAATTTAAAATCTATCTATGTACGTATGTACGTATACGTCGGGTGTCAAAATGATTGAACGTTTCTATTAATGATCTATTATCCAATGGCCAAATCATGTTGTATTGTGATGTATAATATACTCGTATATGGTCAAAACCATAATCAAATAGTTTCATCATAGCTCTTTTTAAAATTTCTTACTAAATGCGGAATAAATTATTCATTTATTTGAACTAAAAATCGTATGCCAACTTTAATATCGTACTTTTATTTAATTTAAAACTTATATTCAGTTTAGTTGTTTAATTAAGTCGCTTCAAACGTGCTAGTCGAATTAAAGTTCGCTTGTATTCATTTAATATTTTATTTAAATTTTATATAAAGAAGAAGTTTTCCCCTTTGCAGTGCCTAGAAAGGATTCAGTGTCAACACACTCCGAACTACACTTCCCGTGTAAAATCTGGACTGCATAATCAGTGCTGTAACTCAACGCTGCATTTTGTCATTAGAGAGTAAAAAAATGAAAACAATTTGAATATAATAGTACTTGAATCCTAACTAGAATCGAAATGGAACCAGCTATCAATCGCGTTTAGTCACAGACTGGCCCACAGCGTTACAATGGCCTCAATTTTAAAGTATTTATTATTAATGAATCTTGTTATATATTATATCATATTTAACACTTGATTAAATGATTCCTAAACTTAAAGAAAACATATGAATTTGATCCGAATATGATTTTTTATACCAAGTTATGAAATGAAAGGAAATTAAAAATCGAACTCCAAAGTTGTGTTTATTTCATTTGTATCTAAATTGCTATATCTTAGGCTTCCTACATAGACTGAAAATTCCAAAATACCACGTATAGAATTACTAAGGAACGGTTTAGGTAGACTATAGTCACGTTCCCAAGACGTTCCGCAATTGTCTTGTATAAATTGATATCAGATACACAAAAGGCAAATTTGATTAACTATTTCATTTGAACTGATATTTATAATTTTCATGTGTTTTCCATGTCCCTAGACAACTAAACAAAGAGAAGAAACTGTTGAACCCAAGAGTCAGTGGCCATTAATACACTACGGGCTAGTAGTATGTACGTTTTAGTTAAACTAAGTCATATTTTATACTTATCTATTATATATTTACATTTCCATTATGTAAAAGGAAATTTACACAGAAAGTGAAAAATGGAGTATTTTGACACTAGGTTCAATAGGACTGCCCTGCTATGTAGG
Source organism: Dryas iulia moderata (assembly GCA_019049465.1). Lineage (NCBI taxonomy): Eukaryota > Metazoa > Arthropoda > Insecta > Lepidoptera > Nymphalidae > Dryas > Dryas iulia. The sequence continues at coordinate 5,639,180 of CM032424.1, read as the reverse complement.
AAAATGCGTGAAAATGCAAAAAAAAATCAATTATTAAACTCATTCGTAGCAGAAAATCTTCATAGCCAAGCCTTATTATCATAGACACTCATCGTCTGAAGTACAACGCAATGCATAGAAAAACAGTCTTTGAAAACATATATAAAAATTTGAACGCAACAGGATACGAACCTGCGCTTCTTTAAAACCGTCCAAGTGCTCTGACCACTAAGCCGTGCGTACATACGACTGCGTAGAAATCTTTGTGTTCATTACATCTTACTTTATTGTTAACAATATTTTTATACGTTTTCTAAAAACTTCTTTTCGAATTTCTAAGTATACACTTAAGAAATAAACAGTAATTTTATAAAATTTTAAAATATTATCTTACGAATAAGACTTTGTAATGTTATAAAATTACTGCATATAAAACCATATAAGCTAATAATCAAAAAAATAATTATTATATTATGTTATTTGTTATTGTGGCCAGTCGTGGCCCAGTGGCACAAGCGTGTGACTGTGAACGACTGGTTGTGGGTTCGATTCCCACACGAGGAGTGGAAATATTTAATATTTCCATTTTCTTCGCTCTGATGCCGAGGTAAAGCGCGGCGTTAAGTTTCGCCACTTAACACGCTATGTCTCCGAATTCGGCGGAAAGTGGGAAACGGGGTGTCTTATCACTAGGTTCCTTCCCTCTGCCTACCCTGACGTGTGCGGGATACAGCGTAAAGAAATTATAATTATTATTATAATATATTACCTCAACGTCCTCCATATCTGATGAATTTTTGAAGTTATTTGTGGCATAAAAATTTTGCCTCCACTGGCTTATATTATACATGTTATCCATATTACACGTGTGTCCTTATGAGTCTCATTATTATTGTTTAAACAACTTGGTACAAGGAAATTTGAATGGTTTATTTGTAACACATACTCCGTGAATGCTCTTTCATGTTAGCCTATGATGTTGTACACAAACAGTCAACAGAAAAGGAATCCTTAATGTTTTTATATTTGAATTCGGAAAAATTGTAACGATGTCTTATATAAATACGAGTTACAATATTTTGTCAATCAGAAAAAGAGATATTCAAAAATTGATATATTATATTTTTTTCGGATTTAAAATGATGTAATCATTGTCCACTCCATACACTTTTATATACCTGTAACAAAATAAAGTGCACATGTTAATTTATTACATAAAAAAATATATATTTATATTTTTTTCCCGTGGGGGGACGGGTTAAGAATACAATTCCCCCCTACCGCTGGGTAGCGTCCCGTAAAAGGCGGATAACCCAGTAGTTTGGTGGTAGGAGATTTGTTCTCCGACTGGCTAGCGACCACTATCATGTCAAAGACGAACCGCCAAATATCTTATGATGTGTTCCGGTTCGATGGCATGTAAGCCAGCTCTCCCTAGTCCCACCATTCCCATCCTTCCTCCCTCCTTCTATCCTACATTCCCAAAGCTAGCAACGCATCCATAACTCTAATGTTGTTGATGTCTATGGGCGAAGGTAACCACTTAACACCAGGTGGGCCTTCTACTCGTTTGACTACTTTAATCCATAAAAAAAAAATATATTAGATAGTGGCACAAGCGTGTGACTGTAAACGACTGGTTGTGGGTTCGGTTAAATTATATTTCCATTTTCTTTGCTCTGGCGTCGAAGTAAAGCGCGGCGTTAAGTTCCGCCACTTAACACGCAAGCCTCCGAATTCGGCGGAAAGTGGGGAACGGAGTGTCTTAACACTAGGTTCTCTCTGGGTGCCTTGCTGTGTACGGGATACAGCTGTGAAGCTAAAAATAAAAAAAAATGATAGTGCCATTCATATTTTCAGAAGCTTGGCAAAAGTAGCAAGAATGAGACAGGAGATTAAATAAAATCTAAATACTAAACTCAAATTAAACAAATCGAATTACACCAGTACCATTAACAAAGTATACTAGTACACAAACCTAATGTAAAAAGAAAGAACGTTGAAAATTTGCAATATTTCTCTCGGTCTCGAGCTATTAAAAAGTTTACCAAGCACAAGTCTGTGCTAAAGTTACTTTGTTTCCAATAACCTTAAAAGTAATGTTACAGTAACATTAGCGACACGATATGCGGTTAGTACAGAAATACTGTACTTATGAACAGGATTTAACGATTATAGGAACACACATAGCTGAATACTTTTGTATTCTTGCTCTATAATCTAAAACTTCTATTATGGATTTCTGTACGTTATTTAAAATATAAAAAAAATAGTTTGAGAAAATCGTATTCGGTATAATTATAATTATTATTAATTATGCTTTTCTGGGTTCTGTTACACAATCTTTTAGCTGGCAACCTTTAGATTGCGATAAGTTCAGTGCTTATACTGGATTTATTTATTAAATTCATCAAGGATCTTAACATTCTATTCTCACCTATATAGAAAAACCAACTTCACACCTTTTATAAGAGAACTTAGTGTCAAGACACTCCGTTGCCCACTGGCCGCCCGCTATCGAAACAATAAGTGGCAAGACGTGTTGCAAATTAATGCCGCGCTTTATCTTGAGTACCAGAACGAAGAAATGAAAAAAAAAACTTATTCTAATTTCCCCGACTGGAAATTGAACCCATGACCGGTCCCAGAGACCGTTGTGGCACAGTGTGATAAAGTTTCATCCATGTTTTATATGAAACACTGAAATAATAGAATAGAACTACATAACCATATGCATAAGACAGAGCATAAAACTGTTCATCTTTAACATATATATTTTTTTTAATTCTGAAAGCCCCACTTTTGTGTCAAGTAAGTAAAAATTCTAGCCTCAATATAGTAATATGATAACGATAACTTCATAACACTCAACCTTAGTATAAAAGGTAAAGTGCCAAGTTACATGTCGACCGACACACTGCCCTACTATGAAAATTGACAAAATAGTAGATATTTCGACATTTTTCCTATTACGAATACCTTACTAAGGGTTATTCGATCTTGTAGTCGGAAACCAATTACTAGTTTTTAGGTCGACCTCATGTTACGGGATAGTTACTCTAAGGGCGTATATAATAACCACTAGCGACCAGTTCGCGGCTGCACCCACGTTTAAATACGTATGTTTAATACAATTTTTCGCCCTCGATTTTAGCCCTATAGGCGCTAGTTTTAAAAAAGGTAGCCAAAGTTTGAGCCTACCTGAGAATGCGAAATCGGTAAAGTGTTTTAGATGTTTCATACAAACTTTCATTATCTATTTCAACCCTTTAGGGTTTGATTCTGACAAAAAGGATCTCTATGTTTGGCCCTGAGTCTTCAACTACTTTCGCTCCAAATTTCATTGAAGTTCGGCCAATCGATTAGCCGTAAAAGCGCAACAAACAGACAGGCTCTCTCACTTTCAATATAAATATGAATATAACGTTTTATTATACACACGAGTACATATTATGTAACATACATATAAATTGAGCGACATTTATATCGTTTTTTTTATTGGTTTTTATATTTTTTTTAGCTTCACGCTCCTTCCCGCACACAGCAGGGTAAGCAGAGGGAACCTGGCGTTAAGATACTCCGTTCTCCACTTTCCGCCGAATTCGGAGGCATTGCGTGTTAAGTGGCGGAACTTAACGCCGCGCTTACCTCTGATACCAGAGCGAAGGAAATGGAAATATTAAATATCTTCACTTCACTTCACTTCTCGTGTGAGAATCGAACCCACACCAATCCTTTACAGTCACACGTTCGCGCCACTGCGCCACGATTGAACTAAAAAAAATATAAGGACATTGTAGGTTACATTTTACTCATGTAAATATGTTTATGTTTAAATATTTTTAAAAATGAAGTTTAAACTTCATTTATTTCCTGTAGTAGGGTAGCTACTATTAGCTACCGTACTAAAGAGAACTTTATGTAAAGAGATGTTGGTATTTTCTATCTATTTCAAGACTTTGGGTGATGAATAGTGAATCCCAGCAATATATTTTATTTCAAAAGAGTAAGAAAAAAGCAATTTCACGATAGTGCCCTGATAGTGCCCTGTGCCTCGATAGTGCCCTGCTATAAATCATGGAGAACCTGGTATCAAGACATTCCGTTCTCCTAAATGAACACATACGTGATGAGTGACGAAACTCAACGCCACGCTTTGTTACATTGCCATAACAGTGTAAGCAAATGTAAATAAAAAACGCGTTGACAGCCAGACGCGGCGCTGTCCCACTGGGCCCCGGCGTGTCTTAAATTTACATTCAATTTATTTTCAATCCAATTATTAAGATTTGTGATACTTTCATGAATATTATATTATGAAAAACCAATATACTTATCTGCAAAGTAATGATTTTGATTCAAGTCATTTTTACTGTGATAAACTATATTAAAAATTGCTTGTGTTAACGAGACGAACAGCAACCTAGAAAGACGTCGGTTGTTCACTTTGCGTCTAATTTATCATTCTCTGTACCAGAACAAAGGATCTAAGACATTTTAATGCTAGTTTTAGTATCTAAATGTTCTTATTTCTGGTACTAACCTGGCAGCAGTCGCTTATATTTCAATTTCAGAGATGTAAGAAAGAAAAGCTTATATGAGGTATCCGCAACATGCCAAAAAAAATATCCTGCTCACTATGTCAGAATAATATATTGTTCCGAAAATGCTTGTAACTAGTAGTAGCCTTCACTTTAAAATATATTTATTAAATCATGCCTTGGCTATACAATAACAGTCATATATCAAGTGGTTAGGACGCTTTATTACTGTGTTCCTAAGTAACGTTTTCAGATATTCTAAGGTAACAGTGTTGAGAAAACTTCAATACAAAATTGATTTATACAAAAGCCATTAGGAGAGTTTACAGTTCATATATTATAGTATCATACTTTCTATTAAAATCAATCACAGGCCCCCCAAAGAAAATCTTATGAAGTGTTTTATTTACCACTTTTGCTACACCTAACCAGCACTTTTGCTACACCCAACCAAGTAGTAGTCATAACAAAAGGAAAAAATAGCTTATTGGTCAGGGCTCCTCAAGTTCTGGCATAATCGACAAAAGCTTTTGATAAATAGGAACAGTTCTATACAAAAAATATGTAAGGAAAAATCCGGAACAAAGAAGACACGGAAATACGTTGAGGTTGCCTGAATCCCGCCTTGTCGTGAATTTCTGATGATCAGTGGATCCGACAGACCAAGCATAGAACCCTCGAACATCAGTTTACACTAAATAGTAGTAGGTCTGGTTGTGTACCAGGCGGTTATTAAACATACACGAAAACGACCTATACATATATTTCTATTTATATAAACTTTCGCCATTCGTATAAAAACTTATAATAATCACCATTAAGCCCCTTAATATTTCAACGTATATATGATTTATTATTTTTTTTATTTATTTTCATTTATTAATATGATATATATATATGATATATATATATATATATATATATATATATATATATATATATATATATATATTATACTTTTTAATACTTTAGTAGTAATAATTAGACTGAATGTACAAATCGCCTCTTTACGATGACAATGTGGCATCTCAAAATCGATTCCCTCATTATTTGACGTACAAAATCGCTGTGGTGCATTTTATATTCTACAAAAAAGCAGTATTTTTAAGCGATCGATTGAATTATATGGCGTTTTTGTAGAACACAAATCCAAACAAAACGGCCTGGAATATCAAACAAATAAAAAACGATTTAACGAGATGCTATATTGTCTTTTTTTAAAATATTTATTAAAATAATATTTTACGTATATATATATTTTATACAAAGATATAATATACACATACATATACTTATACATATTGGTACAACATTTGACCGTTGTATTTCTGTGAAGGTAGTGTAAACTTGTAGTGCCTCAAATTGTTATCGAGGCTAAAATTGTCACTGAAAGTATTGCCAGTGAAACTGTATGTATATACAACAATATTTAGTTTTAAATCAAAAGTTTACCTTTGTCCCTTTTTAAGTTTCCTTTATCAAGTGGCTTTGCAGTTAAAATCACAATGCAGCCAACTCTGATAGACGCTGAAAGCTACTGACTATTTCTGGCTTAGATAAATTTTATTAGAACAATTTTTGTATTACTTTGTTTTAATTCTTATACTATTTATTTAATCTTTATACTATTTATTTTGTAAGAGGTTAGTGACTTCAGATTTGTACGTATAAAACCCCGAAAAAATAACTTAAAAAAACTTAGATAAAATCAACCTATTGTTTCAAAATAAGAACTTGAAGTCTCTGAGGGTGACAGTCCAGGCACTTACTACTATGTATACTATGTATGAATTTAGTTTCTCCTCGTCTCTTGCCTGTATCTGAAGTTGCCACGTAATCACGCTTTAGGAAACCCAGTAGCCCGTTATTATGCAAATTTTCAATTTGATACGGATGTTCTGAACTCTCTCTGACTTAGCCTTGTAATTTTACGCTCAGAGCTTTAATGAAAACAACGACATACCAACGACAGTCGGAAATCTCTTTTTAGTTAATTAATAACTTTTTACACCTGACATGAATGGTATTTTTTGAGGGAGATTTTATTTTTGTGTTTTATAACTTGCATATTACCGAACCAGTTATTACCAATAGAAATAAAATGTTTCCCGTATTTACTTCCGCCTATGGTAGACGTCTAAATGACTAAATGTTTTTACAAATTTATACGACTTGGTATTTTTTTAAATAAATAATGCTTTTCCACCGTTTCACGTGAATTTTCTACAAAAAAGCTATGTTATATGAAACAATTTTAATGTAATTAATCAAGTATATATATGTATTTATTCGAAAACCATGGATCTGTTAAAACAATTTAATTTTAAATTTATAAAAACAGGAAAACCAAAGACTTAATAAAAACAGTCAACGTTGCATAGGCATTGTAATATTATAGTCACTTTTTTATATATTAGTAAATATCAATACAAATAGATGCCTAACCTATATTTGTGAATAAGTAAATTTCAACATGATATATTAAAAACGTATTAAACTGTACTTGATTATTACACAGCATTCAAATTTTTACCTTAATGTTAGGTTATCTTAACATTAAAGTAAAAATTCGTAATTGTAACTATAAAACATAGAATAAAGGAAAAAGAAAGCGCGTTTTAATAAATAAAAATATTTCCGGTATAAGCAATTTGTAATATTACGTTGAAATAAGTCATATATTACTTCCAGTTACTAGTTACCATAATCAAAAACGGTGTGTTTTGACACTAACTTCTCTCTGACTACCCACAAAATAAGTAATAGATAAAACTTAGTAAAGTAAAACAGCGTGAAGTAAGTTTCTACATTCTTATCTTAACCCTTTAGAAAAAGACAAATATATTCTTATTGATAATAGCAAGAAAGATATTTACATATTTAAGAAATAATCTTGTTTAATTCAAAAAAGTTCTTAAAAGTCTTAAACAATTGAAATTCCTATAGAAAGTTTCTTATAGTTTGAAAACAACATTAAAAAAGCTCTCAAAAACAAACTCATAACTAAGTAAAGAAAACAAAACTTTGAGCCCTATCTTGTATTAATAAAAAAGTATTGAATAAAAGTTATTAAATACCATTTTATAAAAAGCACAAAATGTTTTAAAATTTTAAAATAAAAATCTTAATTTATGAAAATAATAAAATAGTAAAATTGTATTATATAATACAATAATTATTTTCCTTTCTCTACATTTATTTTTAATTAATCAATGCATACCAAAACACAAAAAATATATATAAAAAAGAACTTACCACAAAAATATTCCACAACTAAATGAAACTTTTAAATTTACACAATAACACAAATATATTTCCAAAAATTACACAGTTATTTCCAGAAATGATATTTCCAACTTTGATTGTTACGATCACTTAACGTTATTCGCTGTACTTAACTTCCGTTAGGACCGTCGCCTCTGAGCTTATCATACTAACTGGCTTTTCGGGGTGCGTTGCCGCGTGCGAGTGGGAAAACGGGGGTCGCTTTGCACTGAGACTAAGTTCAATATTTATTAAATATCCTTATGTTTTTAGGTTTTAAGTATTAAATTTTATTCTTAAATTAAAAAAAAAATGATTTTGTTGAGATTGAATTTTTGTCTTCATTTTTACCCGCGACGGAACGGCGACTGTATATGTGTTTGGGGTGAGAGGTTGTTTGTTTGTTTGTTTGTTTGTTTGTTTGTTTGTTTGTTTGTTTGTTTGTTTGTTTGTTTGTTTGTTTGTGTGTTTGTGCAAATTACTATGTCAATTATTTCCAAAACTATAAGTCCGATTTTGATACGGTTTTCTATGATAGGTTAAGGTTCAATTGGCGTATGTTCTTATGTATGTCTTATTGCCTTAACTCACCAGGGGGCGCTGCAGTAAGCATTTTACGTGAAAACGAATGTTTTCAATTATCTCAAATAATAATAGTCTGATTTCAATAGATTTTCAGTGGTAGATTCAGGTTTAATTGGTGGATGTTCTTGGATATGTTTTATCGTGTCATACCACCAGGGGGCGCTGCAGTAAGCATTTGTTTGTACTTTTTTTGTATTTATTTGTCTAAAACCGAAACTACTGCTCCGATTAAAAAGAGTTTTCATAAAAAGATTCATCTTTGCTTGGTGCATATTTTAAGATTTTTCTTTTTTTGTTACGGGGAAAACTCACCAGGGGGCGCTGCACTAAACATTTGTTTATGCAGAGCAAAAACTACTAGTCCAATTTAGATGAAACTTTCAAGGATGGGTTCAGGCTTAATTGGTGCGTCTTTCCATATATGTGTTATGGTGACCACTCATCAGGGGGCGCTGTAATAAGCATTTGTTTGAGTTTTTTTGTGTAAAACCAAAATTTTTCTTATATTTATTTGTCTAAAACCGAAATTACTTATCCGATTAGCTAGAGTTTTCAGTACTAGATTAAGCTTTACTTTTTTTTTTTTTTTTTTTAATAGCTTCACGCTATATCCCGCACACAGCAGGGTAGGCAGAGGGAACCTAGTGTTAAGACACTCCGTTCCCCACTTTCCGCCGTATTCGGAGGCTTGCGTGTTAAGTGGCGGAACTTAACGCCGCGCTTTACCTCGACACCAGAGCGAAGAAAATGGAAATATAATTTCCACTCCTCGAGTGGGAATCGAACCCACAACCAGTCGTTTACAGCCACACTCTTGTGCCACTGGGCCACGACTGGCCACTTTACTTCGTACATATTTTAAAATTTTTGTTTTTACGTTACGGTGAAAATTCACCAGGGGGCGCTGCAGTAAACATTTGTTTATGTAGAGTAAAAACTACTAGTCCGATTTAGATGAAACTTTCAACGATAGGTTCAGGTTTAATTGGTGCATCTTTTCATATATGTGTTACGGTGATCACTCACCAGGGGGCGCTGCAGTAAGTACATTTGTTTGTGCAAAACTAAAACTACGAGTCCGATTTGAATGCAGTTTTCAATGATAGATTCAAGTTTACTTAGTGCATATTTTCATATATGTGTCATGTATGTTTACTTAGTGCATATTTTCAAGTATGTGTCAACTCTCTAGGGGGCGCTGCAGTAAGTAGCTGCTTCCATTTTTTGTTATACACAAAAAACGACTAGTACGATTGGAAAGAGTTTTCAGTATTAGATTCCGCTTTGTTTAGTACATGTTTTTAAATTTATATTACGGTGACAAGTCACCAGGGGGCGCTGCAGTAAAATATTGTTTGTGCAAAGCTAAAATGACGAATTCGATTTGGATGCAGTTTCAGTGATAAGCTCAAGTTTAATTAGTGCATGTTCTTGGATATGCTTTATCGTGTTAACTCACCAGGGGGCGCTGCAGTAAACATTTGTTTGTAATATTTAATGTAAAACCACAACTACTAGTCCGATTGGACAGAGTTTTCAGTATTAGATTTACCTTTACTTGGTGTATGTTTTTAGTTTTTTTTTACGTTAAGAACTCACCAGGGGGCGCTTCATTAAACATTTGATGGTGCAAAGTTAAAACTACGAGTCTGAATTTGATGCAGTTTTCAACGATAGGATCAGGCTCAATTAGCGCGTGTTCTCGTATATGTGTCGTGGTGACACTCACCAGGGGGCGCTGTAGTAACCATTTGCTTGTATTTTTGTGTGAAACCTATTTAGATGCGGTTTTCTGTGATAGGTTCAGGTTTAATTGTTGCGTGTTTTGCTACCACGGGGCGCTCCAGTATAAATTAATTTGTTCCAAATCAAAACTACTAGTGGGTTTTGTGATTTTCACTGATTTGGTTAAACTTAAGTTTCCTAAAAATGTTGCGGTGACAATCTGCCAGGCGCTGCAATAGGCATTTGATAACCAGAAAGCATTGGGCTTATAATTTTTTTTGGATTTGCATGAAGATTAATATAAAGTATTTCGAAATTATGTAATAATATATAATGTGTATATATACACTTTAAAAAGTTTAAAATAAAAAACAAAATTAAAAATTTTGAAAAAACCCACGACGGTTAAATTGTAATTGAAAAAGGATAAAATAACTAGAAATCCCCCGCCTAAAAGAATATATGTAACGAGATGATGGGGACAACTTCGTCGGGGGCTGCCAGTTGCAACCTCTATTTTAAATATAGTAGCTAACAGTATAGATTTCGTTCTTAAAGTTTTTAAAAGGAATACCAGTTATCAAAACTGTAAATTCATATTAATATTTTAATTTTTTCCTAAACCTGTTTTAACAGTATGAAAACCTAGGAGAAGTTAGCAAACTTAAAGTTATGGCAGCTCCGACGAAGTCGTCCCCATCATCTCGTTACATATATTCTTTTAGGCGGGGGATTTCTAGTTATTTTATCCTTTTTCAATAGCAATTAAACCGTCGTGGGTTTTTTCAAAATTTTTAATTTTGTTTTATATGAATTTATAGTTCATTCGAGGTCATTGTAGCGCAGTACAGTAATGTCTGACTGTAATGTGATTTGTTATGGGGATTCGAGAGAATGATAATATTTCAATATTTTCATATTTTTGGGTTCCGTATACAAAGTACAACTTTGAGTTCCGCCAATTACCACGCAATGTCATGATTTCGGTCGGGAAATGGATAACAGAATGTCTTGACACTACTTTCTCTCCTATGACTACCCTGCTATGCGAGAAAAAGAGTAAAATGTCATTTTTTAACCGAATTTAATTTATTTGCATAAAGTATTTTCTTCATTCTATATTTGAATAACATTTCAGAATTTAATTATGGTCGTTGTATTATGAAGGTGTTTAAATTTCATTTTCATTGGACTTGTTATATTTTATGAGATCGTCATTATCATTATTATGAACATTTTAAAACGTTATTCACAGACTTATGGAAAATGAAAAATAAGACTTATGAAATTTGAGATTACGTACTTGGACGGTTTCTAAGAGGCACACCTCGCACGTTCGAATTCCGTAGCGTTCAAATTTTATGTTTTCTAAAAATTGTAACTATGACTTCTTAATTATTTTTATTTGATCTATATCCGTTTAGTATATAAGAATATATATGATTAAAATATGTTAAGGCCATCGAGACACAGTACGATAGCGTAGATCGACTGTGAGTTCGATTTCCCCTCGGCGGTCATATTACCCAAATTATTATAATTTCCCTGCTTTATAAGACAAAGGGGGGGCTTACGTTCCAGAATACATTGTCTTAACACTAAGCGCTCTTTTACTACCCTGAAAGCTTTATAAGGCTGCATTCTTTTAAAATATTGTGATAGATGACAGCAATCGCAAAACATCGCAATTTGTGAAATGGCCAAAACGCCTATATTTCAATTATAAATATATCTATCCAGTGGAGTTTAAACGCATCGTGTGCATCCAGTGTCGCAATTTTATTCAACCGAAAAAGCAACGTTCTATTTTTTACTATGCTATGTTTATATTAACTATGTTATAGAGAGAGAGAACCTCATGTGCTTGCTCCGCTCGAAATCGAGACATAGCATTTTAGGTGACAGAACTTTTTAATACTTTAACGTATAAAATCAAACTTTCATTAAATTTCTTACACTTAAATATTTAGATGTTGTGTTTATATATAAGAAAAGCTACGTTTTTTTTATCACTTAAAAGCCTTTTACGCGTTTCTGTCACCACGTGTAGTGTTGATTTCTAATACTCCTCACGAGCAGGGAGGAGAATAGAGTGTCTTACCACCTGGGTCTATAACTACCCTGTTATAGAGAAAAGCGTAGAAATGCAACACTGAAAAATAAAAAGATTTATTTTGTAACGAAACTTACAAACCTTCATTCAATTAGGTATATTCATTTACGCCTAAAACATACATAAGTATATACTATAGTGGTATAGTCTTCAAACAAAGAGGTTCTTGTGGCAACATAAATGTAATTGTTTTAAACATCAAAGTGTTTAACAAGCTTGTCTGAAAGCAAAATTAATTTGTTTTATAAATAACTAGATATAACGAGAAAATAGATAACGTTCTAATTTACTTTACAAATTGTATAAAAGGATTTTTTTTCTCACGCATAATTATTTTAAGTGGAATAAATTCTGCCTGTAAATACAATGGATTGTGTGTTTGATCTCTATTCAGGAAAATTATTATATTTAAATTATAAGAATTTCAATGCTCTGGTACCTAAGGCAAAGCCCAACTTATGTTGCGCCGAAGAATGTGAAGAATAGACTTGTTTCTCTCTGACTAGTACTGATTCTGATAGGGTAATATGCGGAAAAGCATGTAATTATTTTTTCATTTTGTGGCGCTCAAAATTCAGTAGTCCTTTGAGTGCTACTTGTACCTTGATTGAAAAATTCTTTATACCTAGTAGGTGAAGGCAAAGGCGGATAGGCGAAGGTAACCACTTAACACCAGGTGGGCCTTCTGCTCGTTTGCCTCCCCTATCCCATAAAAAAAAGTACAAAATGTAATGTATGTATTCGTTATTTTTAACTTTGTTTCTTTGTTTTGTTATTGACATTGTCAAGTAAAGTACAATTGAATTTAAACGTGACTAGCTTAAAATAATAATTTCAAATTATTATTTTAAGCTAGTCAAGTTTAAATTCAATTGTACTTTATTTGGCAATGTAAAAATTTTTAATCAATGAATATATAAAATCATTATGGAGGATAATATACTACCAGTGCTCGTGAATTCGATAACGAGGAATTTAATAATAGTTTTTTTTTAATTGCCTGTGGAATTCTCCTCGAAAATCAATCCAGCCATTCCAGAGATTAGCCGGAATAAACAAACAGATAAACGGACAGACTGATTAATTTAATATTAGAAACAGACATTCAATTTTGTTTATTTATATAGATGAAGCGCGGCGTTAAGTTCTGCCACTTAACACGCAATGCCTCCGAATTCGGCGGAAAGTTGGGAACGGAGTATCTTAATACTAGGTTCCCTCTGCCTACCCTGCTGTGTGCAGGATACAGCGTTAGACTGAAAAAAAATAATTATATATAGATGAAACCAAAGAGTATATATTTATTCAACATTTAGTCAATACTCTTTGGTTTCGCATACTATTTATTAATTAAGAGACAAAAATATTAACGTCAAACTAATTTCAAGATAAATAAAATATCACTTTAAAAATAAAATTCTAAATTCTAGTGAAATGCCAAGCTCAAGACGAAGACGATTCTCTGTACAAAATAAAAATAGAAATCAAGAAGTGAACACGCCACAAAATGACTTACAAATTGGGTAAGTTTTAAGCACAATGCAAATTGGCCTTTTTTCAATAGCTTCACGCTGTATCCCGCACACAGCAGGGTAGGCAGAGAGAACCTAGTGTTAAGACACTCCGTTCCCCACTTTCCGCCGAATTCGGAGGCATTGCGTGTTAAATGGCGGAACTTAAAACTTTTTTTCAATAGCTTTTAATAATTTTAATCTTTAAATTATAGAAGCAAACTAGAAGAAAATAACTTAGCAGATAATATAAATAGAGTGAAATACAAAAGCAGAATACATCCAAATATATCAAAAAATGTATCCACCTTAGAAATTTTGACCGAATGCAAAAGTACTGCGTCTACAACAGCCGAAGCTAATGTCTTAAGTACTTCTGACAAAGAAATAACAGCTAGTTCCAGTAACATTAATTTATATACAATTATAAATAACCAAAACTCCTTATTTCCTAATGAACCATCCGAAATGGAGTACAAAAGTAATCAAAAAGAACATTTTCGAAGAGAGAGAGCACCCCATCGTGACAAATACCTCCACCGTGTAGTAGTAAGAAGTCCTAAACGAAAAGTGTCATACATGACTAAAGAAGTAAAAAGAAAATCAATTGGTATTACTGTAGAAATGGTTGATAGACAAGAGACTTTAAATAACGACGATTCCAAATTAGAGGTTATAAAACAAGTTATAGAAGTAGGCGAAAATACTGAACGTGAGGAAGAAGAAATTAGTAGCCATTCTCTAGGAAGCATGTGCCGCATTTGTCACAGCGGAGACGCTATCTCAGATGCAGGAAATCTTATATCGGCTTGCTCGTGTCGAGGGACTATTGGCAGAGTTCATGTTAAGTGTTTGGAAAGGTGGCTTACTGAGTCTGGGAAATCCAGATGCGAGTTGTGTGGAACGAAGTACGTAACAAAGCGAGTTCATCGATTCGGTATTTTTAAAGCTTTCATCATGTGGATACTTAGTCATAATTCAAAAAATGTGAGTATATTTTCTTTAAAGTTTTAAATATATATTTACGGTGGAGACCGACTCGAGGCTGTTCTCTTTTTTACCTTTTTTGTATATGGAGATAGGGAGAAAACAATCCCTAACATAGCGTGAACAAACGGACAACCAAAATTAGCATGTCTCCTCCTACCTTCACTATTTCTATTAGATAAATAGATAAATATTAAGATATTTTTTTATATATCAACATAGTTTATTAAGATTAAGTAAGATTAGTAAATTATTTTTTTCGTAAATCACAAGCCTCTACCTATATATTTCCTAAAAATTAAATTAATTATATTACTTTCAAATTTCATTCACGGTATAAATGTTTTTTTATGTTATAAATATAAACGCCATTTCGTAATATTTTAGTAGATGTTACCACATAATATTAAAAAAGCAAGCTGACTGAAAACACGGAAACGACAAAACTTATAGTTTTGGGTCGTTTTATTTCATAAAACCTTAATACTTCCTCGCAAAAGTAGACCCAGGACTAAATAAATGCGATAAGTTTTTATTCGACCTTTTTTCTCGTTAGAAAGACAATATCGTTGAAGCAATGAATTGCTGCAGAATAATTATAGTTGAACAAAATATGGTTAAAATGCATTTAAAAAAATGGGTACCATATTGCTTGTATAATTTAAAGATATTCCATTTTTCTTTGTTAAAAATTCTACTATTTTAAACTTTACTAAACTTGTTTTTGTTTTGATTCTTTAGTTTTTATGACTTAAACCTATTTTTGTCACACCTGTTTCTTTCGTTTTATAAATTACATATTTGTTTTCGAGTTGGCTATGTATTTCAATGTTATATGGTATTTAATGAATGACTAGCGACCGCTCCCGGCCTTATATTCTTACCATCTTTAAACCCCTATTTCGACTCTTTAGGGATTATTTTTTTAAAAGTTACATGACCCTCAGTCTTCAACTATTTTCATTATGAATTCCATCCAAATCGGACCGGCCGATTAGCCGTGAAAGCGTAGATACAGATAGACAATCATAGACTTTCGCATTTATAATATTAGTACCATAATACGGATTATACTTTTCTTGCTTCAGTTAATTTTACTAGATGCTAAAAGGGCTATATTTACTAGATAGATATAAGGTATACCTAACATTTTTTTGAAACAGTGACAGTCAAGAATAAAAACATTTCAGATGATCGTCGATTTCTTCGGAATAATGATAATGACGCCTATAGCAGTGGTTGGGGCAAGCTTGACGGAACGGACGTTTGCTCGGCTTGTCGCGCAAGATCATGAAACGCCATGGCCATTGGCATCAACTTTTGTTTTAGCTTGTATGACTCTTGTAAGTAGCATTTTATTATTAAGTATAACTATTATTAAGACTTTAAAGATTTATTCGCACACTTAAAAATTGTTTTTCTAAACATATATATTCTAAAAAAATATATATTTTTTTAATAGAACTATTTTACAGTTGATACTTTTATACATTTTATTTGATTAAACGTCGTGAACACTTTTCACGTCATAGTTAGTACGTGAGGTAGCTTTGTTCATTATAGATATTATTATAAAAAAAGTATAGTATTTTACGAAAAAAATGGGCATAACTTTTTAATTAATAATAATTAAAGTAGCTTAACACTTTTTTGTGGCATGTCATTATACGGCTTTCCGTCCAAACAAGAGACGAATGGAGATCAAGGCTTTGTCTTGGATAGCATAGCGGAGAAATAATAGTTAAAATATATAGATACCTTAAAAATTAAAAATTTTTTGCGTTATGATTCTTGTATAGCCAGTAGTACGTTTGGACTTTCATTTTTAATGTTATAATAACAAAAATTGTTCATTTCATGACTTCAATTATTTAAATATTGTTGATTTATTTAAATGTGTCGTAACACACATGTGTAGATTCTGAATACTTATTTACATTATGTTTTGATATTTGTACGAATATATACTAAAATTAGACAGTGTGACATCCTCTATGTTTGTATCATCAAGCATGTGTCAAAGCTTTGTTTGGTATATTTGTGCATTTGTCTTCAATTTACTATTCTTGTATTTATAAAAAATTTTAGTCTGTATAATTTAGAATCGCAATGAATATGTTATTTTCGCCGAAAATTTGTCGTAATTAAATAATTTTACGTATTCTCTTTACGACTGAGCTTGCTTTAGTGAACCGGAGGTAGAATATCTGCCATTCAAAAATAATGCATACATATTATTATGATTTTGTTAATTTTTAATCAATTAAAATAAGGTAAACACTAAATAATAAGAGGAGTTTATCAGAAAAACAAGAAAACTTTATTTAAAATTGTTAAGCGGTTTCTTCTACGTAGGTAAATAACATTTGTAGCTTCACGCTGTATCTCGCTTACACTAGGATAGGCAGAGGGAAGCTAGTGTTAAGAAACTCCGTTCCCCACTTTCCGCCGAATCCTGGGGACTTGTTGTTAAGTGGCGGAACCCAACGCCGTTTCATGTACATATACATTTTCTATTTTATTACAGGTATGCTACTACTGTTGGATTGTGTCAGCACTGACACGTCATGCGCTCGGGTGGTGGATTTGGTACAGATCTCATTATGAAGTGAGGCTGCAGTTACCAGAAGAAGAATAATATTCACTGTTTTTAAATGATAAAATGATAAAAATAGTAAAACTGTTACTTTCGATACGTTTCTTTAAACTATTAAACTTTTTAAACATTTTAGCGCGTTTAGCCTTTGTGTATTGAGCCTTTGTGAATTAAGTTGTGCAAACAGTTGTTGTTGCAAAAACTTGTGTTAAATCCAAAAAATATGATAATATAAGCAATGAAAGTTATGAGCATGCACATAGTACGTACACGTAAATGACATTTATTATTTTAAGGTCATGAATGAAATACTTGAATGAAATAACTTGGACAAAATATATTTTATCGAGATGCCGGGATCATAAAATATTTGTTTTAAATGATTTTATTAAAAAAATAGATTAAAAAATATAAGATAAGCACAAATACATACACACATAATATGGGAGACGCAAAAAGCCGACTTATCCCTAATTAACTATGTCTTCTAGACAACCTTCAGATGAGGAGACTTGATTC
Organism: Dryas iulia moderata; assembly: GCA_019049465.1. Lineage (NCBI taxonomy): Eukaryota > Metazoa > Arthropoda > Insecta > Lepidoptera > Nymphalidae > Dryas > Dryas iulia. The sequence continues at coordinate 5,621,360 of CM032424.1, read as the reverse complement.
TTAAAATAGAGTAGATGGTGTAAAAATATTGTAAGTACAAATTACTTAAAGCAGCTTTACCCTTTTCCCCATATAACAGGGTAGTCAAAGAGAACCTTTTTTTTTTTTTTTTTTTTTTTTTTTTATCGTCAGGAAAATCCGTTACGGATACCCGCCCGGGGTGGGGACCCGGACGCGGTTATGTGGGACTCCGGATCGTTCTTCCGTTTACCCACTAAAAACCTGACGGTGCTCCTTACCCGCCACTAGCCCAGGTCTCGGGCACTGCCCCAATCGTCCGCGGACCTGGTAGTCAAAGAGAACCTGAGATAAAGCGCGGCGTTGAGTTCTGTATTCAGCACGCAATATCTAGATTTCAGGTTGAAAAGTGGAGAATGGAGTGTATTAACCCAAGGTTCTCTCTGACTACTACTTTACTTGAGAAGCGTGAAGCTATGATTAAGTCTAAATTCAAAGTCAGACTTAAATTCAAGTTAAAAATTTTTAGTTTATCCAATTTAATCCTACTCGCCTTTTAAAAAAATGCGCTACACTGCATTCATTTAGTTATAATAGGGAAGACATACTCCACTGTATTTTATTTCGAATGCCCTACTCGAAAATGGAAATTATTCACGTTAATAAAAATGCATGAAATCCTTGGAGCAAGATTACCTTTAATATGTAATGTGAGGTGAATCTGGTTTGCGGCGTAACGTGCTATAAAAATTGTATAAAAATACGTTTTATACATGTATTGTATAGAATAGTATAAAACAGAAATATCTAAATGGATAATACTTAAGTAGGGATCGATATCTCTTGTGTTAGTAAGTGTCACGTCAAGTGACAGTATCTTTCGTTATATGAGAATAATATTGTGATTTTTTGACTCGATGTGAAATGTGCTTGTCTACTACGCTTTCAAGCGTAACGTACTCGTATAACTACTATATTTGGGAAATTTTATACTCATATTTTTATGAGCATAGACAAAGACATAGAGTACTTTTATAGAAAACGATGAAGTAATGAAATATAAAAATAATGTTGTTAGATTTTAATATAATTACAAAGAAAGAAGTACGAGGTCTACGCGAGCAAGGCCGGGGTTAAAGCTAGTAACATTATATTGTTGATTGATTTTCTATGAATGTAGTTCTCTTCGATATACCAAAATAGTAGAAGCAATGCCACTACATTCCCATGTTGAAAAAAAAATAGCTAAGAAACTATCCGTTACTTGGCAATAAAATGTCTCTCAATTTGGCACGAAGTGTTGGGGTGAACTTTCTTGCAAGTAAAAATCTCTTCCGTCCTTCTACGTGTAATATTACTCCTTATTTATATAATTTTTTTCCTGGATTTTCATTCTTATTCTGCTCACACCCAAAACTAATAACAGTACGTTGCCACAGTGTTACATTTTGTATTGTGAAAACATTGAAAATTCGTAATAGAAATTAATTTGCCTGATATTTTCTTTGAAAGAAATAGTCAAAACAATTTTGGAGCTATTTCATCAAAGCCTGAACAAAGGTATAGCCTTTGTTAAGTAAATTTTAAATGGTTTGTAGCTGCCAATATATCAGACTCGCTGCTTGTTGTTGCTCGAGGCTTTGTATTTTCATATACATATTTACAACGTACCTACATCGAGTAACGTATTAACGTGAGTATTCCTTATAAAAACAAAACTCCTTTTTTTGGTTATAAGTTTTTGTGTGTACGTATTATGTACCTACATCTAAATTTCTAACGCTATCTTCACCCTTTATGTAATTAATATACAATAAATATTAAAAAAAATCTTTGTAATATTATAAATGTGAAAATTTATGAGGATTTTATTTCATTTATACAATGGACGGTTGGTACTCTTTCACGCAAAAACTACTGAACGAATTTAGATGAAATTTTACGATATAGTAGTCTATATATACAAGAATATTATACACATTTTTTTTAGTTTTACGTTGTACGCACACAGCAGGGACAACATTTGTGTGGAGGCCACTTGTGGCGCATGGGCACAAAGTGTGACTGTGTGACTGTAAACAAGACTGGTTGGGGGTTCGATCCCCACTGACACAATTGAAATATTTGATATTTCAACATCTTCGCTCTGGTGTCGAGGCCAAGCACAGCGTTGTGTTTCGCCACTTAACACGTAAAACGAACGAGGTGTCTTAACACTAGTATCCCTCTACCTACCATAGGGTACCGCATATAGGCGCGGGATACAGCGTGTAGCTAAAAAAACATTAAAAATAGAATATTTCATTATACTAAGGCTGTAGTGGCGCAATTCTAATAAATAAATGATTATATTAAATTATTTTCATTTCTCTGCTTTGGTCTAAGACAAAGCGCTCTCACCTAAGACAAAGCGCATTGTTGAACACTAATGATGTCCCGTTCTTGGACAGAAAGCAGACAACGAAATGTATTGACACTAGTTTCTCTCTGCCTACCTTTGCTACCAGGCGGGAAAAAAAACGTATTCATTATAAGAACTTTAGCAACGACAAAAAGTAAATAACTCGAGGCTACTCTTTATTATGTATACAAAGTACAAAACAACGGCAGGATGTTTTAGACGACGAGTTGTTTGTTGTTAATGTAAATAATAAATTATCAAGCCATAAATTATATTTACTTCGAAGAAATAAGTCGAAAGTCGATAAAAGAAATACGATATTGAGTCTAGATTTCCACTAAACAAATATTTTTTCAAAGTGGGTCACTAGAATATATGTATATATTTAGGCTTAATTTCTACCAGTGGTTTTATACCTGTTTTATTTATATTTATTTTTTGAGGTTATCGTGACGCAGTGAAACAGCGTCTGATTGTAATCGGGATGGTTATGAGTTCGATTGCCTGTTGACGAAATTTGATATTTAAATTATTTTCATTTCTTTACTTACAATTATATTTGAAACGGAGAACAGAGTGTCTGACACTAGGTTCCCGCTACATATGTATACCCGTCAAATCTGCTAGGCATGATAAGAAAAAAAATATGAAAACAAGTATTAGCAAGCATATGTTAATAAGAAAAAAAATGTTTTATTGAGTACATTATATTTTTCGCAAATAAGAAATATAATCATAGATTATTGACTATTCTAATATAAATGCAATATAATCATGTCTTATATTTTAACGAGTACTGTATAGTATATGTCACAATATTTCTTGCTATTCACCGAATATATGAATAAGTAGTTTATAATATCAAATTTGCTTTTAGATAGCATAATAATAATTTATATTAATAACAATATTTTGTTTTTGTCCTAAATTTGACTCATAGTTAAGTAGTAAATATATAGCGTCGGGAAATTTATAACATTAGAAGAATGTATGTAAATAATATAAGGTATTTTGCGAAATGTCCCTTTTTGCGTTATACTTATTGTATAAAATTTCGTAGATTTAGACAGACTTTTATAATATAATATAGTCAATACATCAAAAATCAAAAACATCTCGTAAAAAATTAAATTCTTACTTATTCTGCATTCAATTCTGTTCACGTATAATATATAATTAATTTTTATTTTAATTAAAATATTCATTATTTTAATTTTTTTTTTTTAAAACCATTGAAAGCTTCTATAACTTGAATATCATACACAAAAAGACAAATATTAATCTTAATATTAATATTATATCATACTCTTATATATTAATTTTTAATGGTTGAAACGTCTTCTAGGAAATGTGGCCACCTTCTGATTTCACTGTACAACTTCCTTCCAGGACTTTCGGTAGAGGAGATTTGTTTGTGACCTACTAAATTGTAGTCCGGTGACAGGTGCCCTTGTTCCACGCCGCATTTAATTAGCTCTCGCGCAGCGTTCAGTGCCTCTGGGGTGGGTTGATCACCTGAAAGAGAAAGAGATTACTGTAACTCGAATATCGCTTGTAGATTTTAATAATTGATAGATATTTTTGCTTGATATTTACAAAAATAACCGTTTTTTAAATAGATACAGTAATAACGCAGTGGGCAGCGTTATTTACATCACGATTAGTTGTGGGTTTGATTCCCACTCGCGAAATAATTATTCGTCGTTCGAAAACTATTATACCTTAATTTTTGACGAATAATAGTTTAATAACTATATCAGCCGATAACAAATACAGTAAGCGCACTAAAACTTACATCATTTCTCAGTAAACTTACATAATATTTATATGATAATATTTACTAGATAGCTATAATAATATAAGATCTGTCAAAAGTTGTATGTAAGCGTAATAAAATTAAATAAAATTAATACGGCACTCGAGAGTAACCTTAGTGGTCTTTGTAGTGCCCTTATACTTACTAATAACAAAAACACTATTGTTAAGCATATTAGATAGTAATAAATGAAAATATATGTTCTTTTTTCTTTTTTTCTCTTAGCTTCACGTTATATCCCACACACAGCAGGGTAGGCAGATGGAACCTAGTGTCAAGACACTCCGTTCCCCAATTTCCGCCGAATTTGGAGGCATTGCATGTTAAGTGGCGAAAATTAACGCCGCGCTTTACCTCGTCACCACAGCGAAGAAAATGGAAATATTAAATATTTCCACTCCTCGGGTGGGAATCAAACCCATAACCAGTCGTTTACAGTCACACACTTGTGCCACTGCGCCACGACTGGCCCCAAAATATATGTATATATTAATTTCATCACTCGTATGACACAAAGAGAGGCGGTAATCAAGTTCAGGCGGAATATAGAGAAAATAATGTATTGACACTATGTTTTCTCTCTCTCTATAAGAAAAAAAGAAATGAAACTGGAAAATAAGAACAAAACAAAGTATTTATTTTCCCATAACATGTTATAGGGAACAATACTTTCTGGACTGTCATTTCCCCTTTTAACTTTTGTCGTGTTATCTAAATGACATTAAAAGATTAATGATGCGAGCATGAAAAGCGCTTTCCCCTTTGCTTGTGTATATTTTATATATTGATAATAAAATGCAATAACTGCTTATTTTGTATTCTTTGTATAGATATACTTGCAATTTTAACAGTTTTTTTTATTTACAAAATAAAAAAATAGGTATTGCTATAATTCATTTATATCTTTTAATTTTTTTTTTATTTTCCCATCGCAAAAGCAATTCATATATATTTTTAAGAGCAGCAATATAGTTTTTTGTATCAAAAATATATACTTACTATATTTTCGTTAATATGACAGAGGCAAAAATTATTTAATTTTATATTTTCTTTGGAGGAAATGGAAAAAGTGAAAATGAAACGCAAATCTAATCGCATTCACACACAAACACACCCATTTGGACACATTTGGACACTCGGATGGTTTCTATTTTTACTTCATTAATGAAGACATCGTATTTTTTTTCTTCTTACTCACGTTTTTATAAAAAACAATAAATACTCACTGTTAAAGTTGCCAATGAAAGAAATTGCTATAGACTTTCTATTGTAACCGTAGGTGTGAGCACCGACGTGTAACCAGCCGCTACCCTCGTACACTTTGCCGTTACCACCGACGAGGAATCTGACATTGTACAAAATAAATAATTAAATATTTCGGTATTAAGTTGTATAATACTATAATTGGGGCCAGTCGTAGCGCAGTGGCACTAACGTAAACGACTGGTTGTGGATTGGATATCGATTCCCCTTCAAGGATTGGAAATATTTAATATTTCCATTTCTTGGCTCTGGTATCAAAGGTTTACGCTTGGCTCTGGTATTTAATGTTACCACTTAACACGCAGCGCCTCCTAATTCTGCGGGAAGTGGGGAACAGAATGTCTTAACGCTAGGTTCCCTCTGCCTACCCTGCTGTGTTCGGGATACAGCGTGAAGCTTTTAAATAAAATTTTCTATAATATTTGTCTGTCTGTAAGATATATTGAAAAAAGAAAAAAAAAACAGTAGCTTTACGATTTTTCCCACATAGCTGAGGCAACCTAGTGTCAGGACACTCTTTTTCCTTTTCGTTCTTCTTTTTCCATCCGAAATTAAGACATTCTATGTTGTGTAGCGGTAAATAACATCGTGCCATTGTCTTAAGTACTAAAAAGGAGAAATGAAAATAGTTTAAAAATGATTATACCCCTGAGTGGGACACGAATTCACACTGAATGGCATTTAAAATCCGACACCGTCCCACTGCGCCACGATAGCCTCTTAGAAAAGATAGATTTAATTTATGGTTTCACTTTTAACCAGTTTACTGTCTTTACAACGTATAAACATATAATAAGGGGGGAACGGAGTGATTAACACTAGGTTCTCTCTGCCTACCCTGCTGTGCGCGGGATACAGCGTGAAGCTAAAAAAAATTAAAGGGCATTTTAAACCTAACATCCTGATGTAAAAAATATTGCCAATAATATGTTCCTCAGTTTGTAAGAATATCTAAAAATATCTGAATTTTTAATGAGGCAAATATTGTCAAATAATATATTGCTATCATATTCTTTTTTGTGAATAAGGAACAATGTCACTTCTTAATTATAATTTTGTTACGGAGCTGTCCCGCGTATCAGGGTATAGAGAGAACCTTGTGTAAATTCGCTCCTCTCTCTATTTTTTCGGAGTAGAAATTGAATCCCCAACAGACAAAGTGGGGCGTTAACTTCTGCTACTCTTAACACACAATGTCTGGATTTTGGGCAGAATGTGTAGCACGGAATGTCAAGACACTAGGTCCCCTCTGACTATCCTGTTATGCGGAAAAAAGTGAGAAGCTACTTTTTTTAAAAGATTTTCCTTATTATCACTCTAATTAAATAACAAAAAAAAATTGAATATGTAATAAAAAAAATTTACTACAACATTAAGCGCAGCGGGCAAAATGTTGGGGATGGAGTGACAGTAGATCCCCTCTGACTATGCGAGATATAAAAAAGGAAGAAAAACGAAAGGAAAAACAATACATTCACGAGTATACTTACGAAATGCCTATATCCCAATAATTCAGAGTGTTCATATGTGTATTCTGAATACTTTGAACTATGTCCACACAGCTGGCGTCGTTATCACACGTAGGTGTGACTGTATGCTGTATAATGACGAGGCCCACTGGTCGAGGTAGATATTGAACGTGGAGTGGACTTAGACCATCCCATTCCTTCTTTGTTACTACTCCTGGGCACACTGAAAGACATTTTTTAAATTAATATAATTATTGGTAGGCTAAAATGTCAATTAAAGTTAATTGTTAATATTTTTAGCTTCACGCTGTATACCACACATTGAAGGTGTGGCAGAGGGAACCAAGTCTTTCTTCTTCAAACTCTTTGCACCGAATTCTGGAAGCATTGCGTGTTAAGTGGCTGAACTTAAGGCCGCAGATTGCCTCGATACCAGAGCGAAAAAATGGAATACTAATATTTCCACTCCTCATGTGGGAATCGAACCCACGACCGAAGTAGCGTTTACAGTCAGATTTTGTGCTCCCGCACCACGACTAGCCCCTATAATTGATATTAAAATAAAATATACTAAAGTTTTTATTAATATTTCTCCCTTTTTTGTAATAAAATATTAACTTGACCCCAAAAACCTACTTAAACATAATTTTCGGTTATTTAAAGTGTAGTTGATTAAATAATACTATAGATAAATATTGATTCTACGAATTCATTAACAGGTTGTTTACTAAAGCCTTTACAATAACAAATATTTCAAAGTAGAAATTAAAAAGCTATTTGAAATCTCGAAAGTATACCTTTATAAATTAGTTTGACAAGACAAGTATCAAAGCATGTCCAGACTAACTTTTAAAGTAGGTACTATTTAAATGCAATTATTTTCTTCTACTTTTTATTTTAAGCTTTCAATTAAGACGCAGTTGGGACGTGGTTCATTGCACGCAATAGTTGTGTTTTAAAATTTAACTTTGGAAAATGTTTCTTTTTTTGGTAAAATGTAACGTTATTCTGTTTTTGTTTGTATGAAAAATATAAAATGCAGGAGAGATCTCGGTTTTTATATGTTCTGTGTCTTTTCCAAGAGGGTAAATCCTTATATGAAACGCTTGATATTATCAAACAGTTAATTTCTCTCATAATCTATTAAAATTAATAAAAATGAAAATCATTTTTATATAAAAAATGAAAATTTAGCAAATGCATAAATAAATTGAACCAAGCGATCAGATCGCTAATCATGCAATTAATTTTTTAGACGTTTTCTAAAAATGTTTTTGTATACTCTAAGTATGTGAACAATATTTTAAAAATCTCAAATTAATTAAAATATTAGCAACTACCACGTAGAAATCGAACCTACAACTATTTAATTTACAGTCAGAAACAATCCCACTAAGCCACAAGAGCCATAATAAAAGCTGTAAAAAGAAATAATTATGCATTCATTCTTGTGCATCTTGAACCCAGCATAGACTATTTTCTATTAATTAAATTAAAGAATGGCCCACAAAAAAGGGTTACTAGTAAAAAAAATACCTGCTTCCACTCCACTCCAGTACACAACAAGCACTATACATATTAATTTTATCATTTTTCACGACACACGTCTAAAATGCAAAATACACAGTCCACTACTTCACAAATTAAATAAGATCTTGTTCTATAAATATATAAATCCTCATTTTATCTCTTTCTTGGCCTTGAGGGAAACAGAGATGGGTGCATCGAGCAATGACACATCGTCCATTTACCAGGAAGTAAGAAGATCTTAAAGTTAAATAGAATTCTGCATAAATATTCATTTTTTACTAAATTTGGATCTGTCAAAAATGACAGCATTCATTTTATAGATATATTTATAGCTTCTTTTGCTGAGTATATTGTTTTCATGTCTACGTTCTGGTACCTAAAACGCATCGCGGTGTTAATTTCCGCCTTCTTAACACGCAATGTCTCGATTCCGGACAGAAAGTGGAGAACGAAGTGTCTAGACAATATATTCTCTCTGACTTCCCTGAATAAGCGTTAAGCTGGTTTTTTTTTCAATATTGAGTTGTCTCTAAAAAATCATAACATATTAAGCAGTAGAATACTGGAGGGACATATTTAAAGTATAACAAAAAAGTTGTGGCCAGTCGTGGCCCAGTGGCACAAGCGTGTGACTGTAAACGACTGTTTGTGGGTTCGATTCCCACTCGAGGAGTGGAAATTATATTTCCATTTTCTTCGCTCTGGTGTCGAGGTAAAGCGCGGCGTTAAGTTCCGCCACTTAACACGCAAGCCTCCGAATTCGGCGGAAAGTGGGGAACGGAGTGTCTTAACACTAGGTTCTCTCTGCCTACCCTGCCGTGTGCGGGATACAGCGTGAAGCTAAAAAAAAACAAAAAAGTTATCTACAAACATTTTTTTATTAAATCAAATTTTATTACAGTTAATTAAGATCTAAAACATTTATGAATATTCTTACGGAATTATAAAATAAAATGAATATAATATACATTTATACTTAAACTTGTTTGTTTTTACGTTTTTATTGATTACTTTTTTATCGGAACGAACTCTAAGAACTATAAACGGGGAGTACCCGAATACGATTATCAATTTTGTTTCTTACTTGCATGTAAATAAAATAAAGTAAAATTAATTTAGTACAGTGCTTTAAATTAACGTTTATCATTGTTCTTGTGTGACCTCTTTCTTATAAGACGAATTTAATATTTTTATAATATAGAAGTACCTTATTTTTCATATACATACGTATAAACAAAAAGCTAGAAAGTTAAAATATTGTTTTTTTTTTTTGGTTATGATATTCGTTCACGTCAGCATGCAATAAACAATACTCTTAACATTAATTAATGATTAATCATTAGTAATTACCATAGGATACACCAGAAGAAACTTAACAACTAGGAAAAACCGATCAGACCCGAATTAGATCAAATCATACCAGACCAGGTCAGACCTTTCCGTTGACCATTAGGATCCTTTGAATAGTGAACAGAGGCAATATTTCTTTTTTCTTTTATTTTTTGCTAGCTTCACGCTGTATCCCGCTCACAGCAGGGTAGGCGGAAGGAATTTAGTGTTAAGACACTCCATTCCTCACTTTCCGCCGAATTCGAAAGCATTGCGTGTTAAGTGGCGGATCTTAACGCCGCGCTTTGCCTCGATACCAGAGCGAAGTAAATAGAAATGATAAATATTTCCACTCATCGAGTGAGAATCGAACTCACAACCAGTCGCTTTACATTCACACTTTGAGTCTCTGCGCCACGACTGGCAATATTTCCAGGTCGATAAAACATGTTTACCATCAAAAGACGTCTGCTACTTCAAAGACCATCAACGCACCTGTACATGTCATCCTCTCGTGTTACACGGAGCCGTGAGCGATGGTGTCCACCTACCATCAAGTAACCCAAACGCTCGTTTGCCTTGTCCTTACCATAAAAAAATCTATAGGAATAACTTGCCTGTGTAAGAGCAGATACTGTAGGTGCAGCTTTTAATAATGTAAACTTTAGCTAACCTTTCAAAAAAACAGAACTTTTGTTTCTTAGTTTTATATTCATTTTCTGCTAGGAATAAAAAATTGTATAATTTTCGTTATTTAATCGTCTTTGGGGCAACGAAAACGTGGGGAAAAAAGGTAAGTGATAATTTTCAACTGATTTCGTCCAGAAGTTTTGGAGACAGTTGGAGTTGTTGGTTATAGAGATTTTTAAAGAGTTAATTGAGAGTATTTTTTTCATATGAAAGTTAGAACAATTACAAGTTACTCTAAAATAATTCAAAAACATTATTCAATGTTCTATTTTGATTAACACAAGAAAATATAATAGTTTTGTAATCATAGACATAATTATTACATATTCCGTAACTACTTGACATTAGGTGGTATTTAGATATAAAAAGGTTATCAACAAGTGAATTATTTGTATTATCTTGTATATTTTATTGCCATTTCTAGCATTGTGATACATATAAAAGACTAACTCACCGTACAGACATTGTCCTTAGCTTTTAATACTCAATTTGAACCCTATGCTTTACGCTTTTTCGCGCATAGCAGGGTAGACAGAAGTAATCTAGCTCAAAACCAAGACACTTCGTGTTAAGCCCTATTTTTTTTTAGCTTCACGCTGTATCAAGCATTAAGCAGGGTAGTCAGAGGGAACCTAGTATTAAAACATTCCATTCTCCACTTTCCGCCGAATTCTGGACACATTGTGTGTTCAGTGGGGAAACGCCAACGCCGCGCTTTGCTTTATCAGAGCGAAGAAAATAAAAATATTTAGTATTTCCACTCCTCGGCTGGGCATCAAACCCTTAACCAGTCGCGTTATATGCCCTGGCGACTGGGACCCCATATCGTAATAAATAAAAACGAATATATGTTCTGAGTATTTTTCGACTTTATTTCTTTGAATATTTTTTTTTATGTCTTTCCATAAGAACCTTCAACAAAGTATAATACAAGTTACAAAAAATATGAATGAAATCGATAACCATGGCATGGTGTCCAACAATGACACTTAGTATCTACTCCCTTCGTACTTTCGATTTTTTTTTTAAATGTACATTACATTAAACATTATTTATTACAATATAAACTTTAATATTTCGCAGCTATTTTACAGTAGATAATACCTATCAGTAAAAATTACTATTTAAAAAATGCTACCATTTCTTTCAAAAAAAAAGAAAACTCAAAAATTAACTTTCAAGTGGACAATTTACGAGTATCAGACAGACTTTTCAGATATTATAAACACAGGGTACCCTAATACTTAGTATCATAGTTTTAAGCGCCTAAAAGAAAATGTACGCTACCAGTAAATCATGTCAATTATAAAATGAAATATAGCAGGCGCTTAGTCAAAGTGCTTATATTGAGTTACATGTCACGTATGTAGATACACTAGATTACGCGTTATCGCCATTAGGTTTATTATAAAAGTAGAGTTATTAACCTTTTATGTAAAAAAATCTGACTTGAACGTGGACTGTCTAAGTGATACATTTATTATTTACCATATAGGTATATTTATAATATACAAATATATACTAAGATGGGAAATGTAGCCGTCGGGGCTCAGTAGGTTGGCGTCTGACTGTAAACGTGATCGTAGTGGGATCGATCTCCCTCCGAGTAATGTTTATGTTGTTTTTCCATTCCCTAGCTTTGGTCAGGCAAAGCACAGACATTCGGACAGAATGTGACACTAGGCTCTCTCTGATTACCCTGGTATGCGGGAAAAAGCGTGAAGTTGCATATCAACAAAAAAATATTTTGTTTATAATTCTTTTAAGAAAAAGGAGTAACAGAATTAAAACGGGTGTTAGGATCCATCCACATTAATTTTACCATCCATAATAATTTTACCAATTAAAAAACGTTTCGTTACTTTTCCTTGAGTTCGTCGAAACCTGTAAATATATTCACTCTAAATGATGATATCATGAACAATGCCAATTATTATTATATGAAAGACATTTAGTACATTTATACACAAGATTTCAATTTAAAAGAGTAGATATATAAACATTAAATCGACTTCTCAGGTTTTGCAAATTTAATACGATTAACAGAGGGAGCCTAACATTAAGGAACTTTATTTTCTGCGTTGCGGTACTTTTACCACGTATACCACAACCTTACACCGATCTAACGAAGTCGGCTGAAATAAAAATAATATAAGTATAGACATTTCGCTATCTAGGGATAGAACTCCTAACCATCTCGTCTATAACAAGTCTCTCCCCAATTAAAACTGCACTACAAATTACTTTTTTTTATATTTACTTGAAATTGAGTATACTCTTTCTAGCTTCTACGGAGCACTCGTATAATAAATCGTCAACATGCAATTTTTCCCAGAGCCATGTCACAGTGAATATAAACACACTTTGTTAAAAGTATATGCAATATAAAACAGATGTGCAATAATGTAAATGGAAATGAGTGAATGAACTTAATGTTTTGTTTAATTAAGACTATTGTGACGCAGTAAGACGTCTATAAGCACGTTGGTTGTAAACTCTAAAAGAAGTATTAAAAAAAAAAATTGGTCTTAAATTATTTACATTTCTCCGCTAGTAAGGTCTGGAACTAATGTGGAAACCAGTTTCCAGGTCTCCAGAGACCAGAGTGTTTTGACATTTTGTAGTCGGTCCCTCATGTTTGAGGATCGTGGCCAGCAGTCAGGGTCGTATATGGCTGATGATCTGTCTCTTGCAACAATCTTTGGCTAATTGCAAAATAATATAACTTTTATTATAGTGGATTTTTATTACAATACAATGTCTGTTCTGTACTAAATTATTTTATAATTACTTCGTGCAGTATTTTTTTCTATGTATTAGGTATAATATTTTTCTATTATTAGTAATAATTCTGGATGATTTGTACTGAATATTTTAAGTTTTTAAGACAAATTAAGACACGTCGTGGTTAATCTTGTTTAGGCAGGTTTAGATACTGGATATTTAACATCACGCGATTTAGATGTTGATGAAGAAGTTGTACGAAGGTAGGTATATCTTAATTTTTAATTGCTCTTTTAAGCAAAACTGTTCGCATTTTACGCAAATCTTTTCTACTTCACAAATATTGTGTCTTAGTATGATTTTGGCTAACTTAATTAAATAAACAATTCAAATTTATTCAGCAGAGTCGGCACAGAGAAAATGCTATGTAAGTATGTTTTCCATAAAATAAACTATGACCATGAACCAACGAATACAGTCGAATATTCGCGGACAAGATTCTAGACATAAGATTTAAGATCACGCTGTATCCCGCACACAGCAGGGTAGGCAGAGAGGTAGGGAACCTAGTATTAAGATACTCCGTTCCCACTTTCCGCCGAATTCGGAGGCATTGCGTGTTAAGTGGCGGAACTTAACACCATGCTTTACCTCGACACCAGAGCGAAGAAAATGGAAATATTAAATATTTCCACTTCTTGATTGGGAATCGAACCCACAACCAGTCGTTTACAGCCACACGCTTGTGCCACTGGGCCACGACTGGCCGAAGATTTAAGATCACATTAAATTGCTATAACCATTTTTTTCTTATTATACACCTGTATATTAAATTGGCGGAACCAATTATAATCTGCAGTTGATTTAAAGTCGTAACAAAAAGGCTATAATAAAGATACGAACTCGTATTTATACCAATGACCCTAAAGCAATTCTACTCGCATGGTGCTACACGTGACTAGCGTAACATTGTAAAAAAGGCAGCTCACTTACTAACATATAATTACTTAACCATTTCTAGATATCGGTTAAAGATATATGATATTTGGATAATTATTTTTTTATTTTTTTTTTTTTTTTTTTTTAATGTTACATAATCTGGTACCACTTAAAGAACATTTCGTCTCTTTGCGATGACAACGTGACATTTCGTTTTTATTTTTTTTATCTGCAAACACTCCACGGTTTTGTTTTCTACAAAAACTTGGTACCTTTAATTTTTTCTCTTAAAAAATACTGCGTTTTGTAGAAGCTAAAACTCACAACGGCAGTTTTGAATATAAAATAATGAGGGAAATGAATTTGAGAAGTCTCGTTGTCAAAGCCACCTTAATGCTGAGTTACTCTGTGCTCCACTCTCTTGGGTGTTAAGTGGCGCAACTCAACGCTGCATTTAGTCTTAGGTTCCAGAGCTAAGAAATGAAATTTACACATAATCGCGTTATCGAACTCATAATCATCATGTATACGGTCAGACGCTGTCCCACTGCGCCACGACGGCCTCTCGTTATATTGTTTATAGGAACAACATATGACGGCAGTTATACCTACGTATATTTGAGAAGTGTACTCAAATCAAGAACCACTAGCTTTTGAATCGTTCAGATTCAGATATTATGAAGACAATATTCAGGGTTAATTTATAGCCTTTAACCAGTCCACAGGTGGCCTATACAGGTGAAGTCAAAAACTGGTGAAACAACGATCTGTTCATGACCACCAGAAGCTTGGGAAAGCAGCAAGCACGAGAGAAAAGAGTCTTAGAGATCCTTGGAAGGCAAGCAGTGACGTCCAATTACAACATCTGAAATTCCTGCGAATGGAGAGAACGAAGTGACTTAACACTGGTTATCTTGTTCAGGGAAAAATCATGATGCTTTTTTTTTACAATACTGATAAAGCTGCTCACCAGCTGTGGCAGAAATAGATAATATTTAATATGTTTCCGTTATACTTTGTTATTATAAATATTTACAATATTATTGTACATTCCTAGAGTAAATTGCTTCATACAAATAACCCAATTTATTATCTCAACTGGCGTTCATATCAAAAATATTATTAATACCTGACCTGACCGTGGCCAAAAGTAGATTAACCATATTATATGAAACAGCGTTGAATGACCGCAAATTTTATATGTATATTTAAATGAATAAATATATGATTTTTTCCTTAATTAATTGTTATGAAAAGATGATAAATAATTTATTCCCACGAACGTTACGGATTTAAATCATGAAATATCAAATCATAAATCATACATAAAAAAAATATAAAAGTACTATAATTTGAGTTAAAACACACTAAATATATTTTACTACACGAATATATAAAGGTATCAAGACTGAACACAAAAAACGGCCAATATTTCGAAAACGTTCAGTTCACGTTAGGCTATGGGAAATAAAATGAACTGAAATTATTGTCAACTATTACCTGTTTATTTACGCCTATCGCTCTCTCATTCACACTTAGTACTTTAAATGGAGTGAGAAAAAATATGAATTTTCAAATATAATTGCCGAATACTAACGATTTTTATCTGTTTGTTAAATAGCGCTTTAAGAGAAATAACTTTGATTTGGGTCCGGTTATGGCGCAGTCTTACAAAGTGTGTGGAAATATTTAGTATTTCCATTTTTTTCGCTCTGGTGTGGAGGCAAAACGCGGTGTTAAGTTCCGCCACTTAACAAGCAATGCCTCCAAATTCTGCGGAAAGCGGGGAACGGGGTGTCTTAACACTAGGTTCCCTCTGCCTACCCTACTGTGTGCGGGCTACAGCATGAAGGTAAAAAAAAAGAAAAAAAATAACGATTTGGTTGCTTTGGTGCTCCATGAAGCATTTGGAAAAGGTTTTATTTTCGCTTGATAATACAGTACAGCGTTCCCGTTCCGTCGCCCAAAAGCACTATCAGCTGTTTAAAAGGAGAGACCGAAGAACCATAATATTAGATTTTTTCTCAAACTACCCACTAATATGGCAGGTTCGTGGATAAAAATCAAAAAAAAAATCGAATTGAAATCATACATTCTAGCTTGTAATTCCTCTACTAATCAAAAAAGTTAACAGTGGATTCAGAACCGCATGCCAAACGCAATCACGATAAAACGTGCTTAACCTTTCAAAGGAAAAACCGGCTGACATTTCTTAATAAAATATATTTTCTTTAAAGTATATTTATAAATTCTCAACTATTTTAGCTTTAGTTTTTAAAAAGATGTAAAATGACATTTTAAGATCAATACATCTACTAATATACATATACATATATGTATTTCTGTCATACAAGGTCAATATTTATGAATTAAGTATATAAGAAAAAACATATTAGAGGTAAAAAAATGGTATTTTGTATAATATTATTATGGGGCCAGTCGTGGCGCAGTGGCACGAACGTGTGACTCTAAACGACTGGTTGTGGGTTCGATTCCCACTCGAGGAGTGTAAATATTTAATATTTCTATTTCCTTTGCTCTGGTACCAGAGGCGCTTTGCCTCTCGTACCAGAGCAGTGTACTTTTTTCGCTCTGGTGTGGAGGCAAAACGCGACGTTAAGTTCCGCCACTTAACACGCAATGCCTCGAATTCAGCGGAAAACCGGGAACGGAGTGTATAAACGCTAGGTTCCCTCTGCCTACCCTGCTGTGTGCGGGATACAGCGTGAAGCTAAAAAAAAATTAAAAAAAATATTACAGTTAAAATGTTAGATACGCGCCAGTTCATCGCATCAGGTTCGTATATGGAAACTGGGGTCGTAGCAGCTATGTGTAGCATTTGGAACCACTTCTGAACTAGTATCGTCCCAAAGTCTATTATTGAGATGTTGGTATTTCAAAATCGGTATTTATCGCAGAATTTAAAAGCACAACATCAACCTAAGTTAGATTGCTTATCAATAAGAGAGCAAGCTGCTAGCAAGCTCATCAACCTAGCTTTGATTAGCAAACTGATAAATAAAACAGCGTTTTTTTTTATTTTTTAAATTATCAACCATTTCAATTCAATCTAAAATACCTACAATAGTTTACTTCAGAGTAAATTAGCATACAATAGGACATTAAACAGAAACTTTTACACCTCTGAACTGAAGAACACGAGACTGACATCTCATTAGGTTTAAATATAATAATTGAATTAAAATTTAAAATAATTTATTTACTGAGATAATAATATATTATGTTTTATAATGTTACACGTATATTTTTTTTATAATTTTAATAATTTCATAATTTATTTTCATTGTGGCGCAATCAGAAACCCTGTGATGGTATGATCTCTATAACTTTTTAATTTTTTTTTTCGGCGAAATATCATGAATACAATTTCTTGAAGCTATTTCTCTCCAAACTATACGTCCGTCCGTATAGTCCGAGTTCAGTCTATAGTCGAATATAATACGCGTAAAAGCTTTTATTAATAACTTAGGTAGTCTTCAACTTATTTTAGAAACATATGCATATGATTCATGATATGATTTTAAGACGCCGATGACACCGAGATGTTTAATATTGATTTTTTATTGTTATTTATTATTGAACTTCAGTGTAATAATAGGTTTAATTATTTAATTATTTATAATTCAAATTTTATTCGTCAATCTTTGGTTTGGGACTCTTTACCATAATTGTAATGTTAATTTTTGAAAATTTAGGGCCACTCGAGGCCCAGTGGCACGAACGTGTGACTGTAAACGTCTGGTTCGAGGATCAATTCCCACTCGAGGAGAGGAAATATTTAATATTTCTAAGTCCTTCGCTCTGGTATCATAGGCAAAGAGCGGCGTTGAATTTACTTGACACGCAGTTTCGCGATTTCTGGCGTAAAGTGTAGAACGGAGTATAATTCCTCTCTGATCACCCTACGATGCGGTAAAAATCGTAAAGCTTATATTTAGTCATATTTATTTATCATCATTTTTTTATTATATAACATAATATATAATGAATTATAATCTACATCAGTTAATAAGGTGACAAGGACACTCGACAAATCGCTGCGACCTATTGCGCTTACCTCAAAGAGATACACATGTCACAAATAATTTCATTTCATCCACTTGAAGCTGAAGTCTAGTCACTCTAAATATATTGCTCTTCGTTGTAGAAACCATATATGAATTATTTACCACCAACGCATTTGAAGATAGGTATGACATTTTAGTAGATGGTTATCAGTTCAAATTCTACAGTAGACTTCTACAGTATCTGATACTCGTAGCAACTTGTAAGACTGGCAATAATCAGTATTTTCATTTTAATACTTATATTAAATAGCGATTTGAAAATTTTTGTGTTAACCTATTTTGATATCAAATATTTTTATTTCTTTTTTTTTCTAGCTTCACGCTGTATCCCGTACACAGCAGGGTAGGCAGAGGGAACCTAGTGTCAACACTCCGTTCCCCACTTTCCGCCGAATTCGGAGGCGTTGCGTGTTAAGTGGCGGATCTTAATGCCGCGCTTTACATCTGATACCAGAGCAAAGTGGAGTGGGAATCAAACCCACAACCAGTCGTTTACAGTCACATGTTCGTGCCACTGCGCCACGACTGGTCACAAATCAATTTTTATTAGGCTATTAAAGAATATGTATGGAATACAGTAGTAGCATTCCAATCTGGTAAGGCAAGTTGTATAAATTTTCGTTAATAGAGTCGAACGCTAGAATTGATATGCCAAAGAGATAATTTATTATATTTCTATGAAAAATGCACTGTAATATGTTCATTCATAATGCATACATTTCAATATGACGTAAACTGTAAGTGACAGAAACTGACTGCACCAAACAGTATGGCAGTCTCAATACATTTTGTGAAAGCATGTTATATTATTTTGACGCTAATTGACGCTGCTTTATATTTCAACGTCACAACAAATGTAAAGACTTACGAGTATATTAAATTAATATTATTAAATACATATAAAACAACATGTATAAAACATAATTATATATGCGTGTATTTTTTTTTATAATTCATTTTAAGGAAAGTTTTAATGTTGAGAAATTATCTTACTACTTTTAGGCCATCGTGGGATGGTGATACAGTGCCTGGGTTACACTCTGTCATTAGTTTCTGACTGACTGCTATGCCACGTAGGACTTGGCGTGGAGAAAGTGCGGCGTTGAACTCTGTCACTCAAAACACAATGTCTCAAATTCAGGTGGAAAGTGGAGAACGAAGTGTCCTGACACTAGTTTCTGACTGACTACTACGAGTTTGCGGGGTAGTCGTTATGCTCGCTTGTCCCATTTTATACTTAAAAATTGTCACTTACTATCATTTCTTTTTATCACTTTCGAAAGCATGGCAGAGGTTATCATCATCCACACGAGCTGGGTCAGCGTTACTTAAACGCAATTCATTTATGATATAATATTTATGCCAATAGAGCTATGACATCCTTCACTCGTTACATATTAACTTAAAAAGCAGTAATACTTTCTCGTGTTATCAATGAGATCGTTGTAATGAGACCGGAACAATTGACTGAATATCTTGAAAAATACACAAATAAAAAACGTTGAAAATAGAACGTTAAAGATAATATTTTTTTAAAACAGTAAATCAGTAAATCTATTTGAGGGACAACGCCATACATAAAAATATTAAATACTGGTGGCGCGCTCGCGGCTTCGCCGCGTTAACTGCCCGACTGTTTCGTTATATTGCTACCCTCGGGGGTAGATTGTGAAAAATAAAATAGCCTATGTTTAACTTTGGATAACCAACTATATCTGTGCCAAAATTCATTACGATCGGTCAAGCTGCTTAGATTTTTCATACTAAATTTCATCCCCTATTTCATTCATATTTAATCCTGCGCTTTTTACCACTTTCATTATAAATTTCATCCAAATCGATCCGATTAGCCGTGTAAGCATGAAAGACAAACAGACAGACTTTCGCATTTATAATACAAGTATGGAGTCATACATAATCATAATCCATACTTATAAATGCGAAAGTCTGTGTGTTTGTCTGTCATGCTTTCACGGCTAATCTACCGGTCCGATTTGGATAAAATTTAGAATGAAAGTAGTATATAATCATGGGTACATAGGCTACTTATTTTTCCAAAAATTAACCGCTAAAGGTTTGAAATAGGGGATGAAAGTTTATATGAAAAAACTAAACCTCTTGACTGATTGTAATGAATTTTGGTATAAATATAATTGATAATCGAAGGTCAAACATAGGCTAATATATTTTTCAAAATTCCACCCCCGGAATTTTGAAAAATATATTAGCCTATGTTTGACCTTCGATTTTGCACCCGGGTTGCAAGATAACGAAACAATTAGGCAGTCCACGCGGCAAAGCCGAGAGCGGGCTGCTAGTTGTTAAATATATAATACCATTTTATTTTCGCCCAAGCTTTAGAAGTTATAGGGAGATTTTGACATTCGACATTTATTTGACTTAACTAGCAAATACAATTACATAACAAGATTATACTTATTGGTATAGTTTATCAATATATTAACGATTGACGAAGTAATTGGTGTTTAACTGTTTCGCTTAAAGTTATGTAATAAAAAAACGGAAAAGGATATAAATACCAAAAGAAGATGAATGATGATGATGAAAGTAAGATCAATAAATACATAGCATTCACTGCTTTTTTCTTTTATTATTCACGATGCAAACGAATGTAACATGTATAAAATAAACAATGTAATATACACTATAAAGGTCATCATACATACATGTGATATTACGACACGTGATTTTATAAGTAAGCACGTTTATAATATCATTTTTTATAGCTTCATACTGTATCCCGCACACAGCAGGGTAGGCAGAGGGAACCTAGTGTTAAGACACCCTGTTCCCCACTTTCCGCCGAATACGGAGGCATTGCGTGTTAAGTGCCGAAACTTTACGCCGCGCTTTTACCTCTAATACCAGAGCGAAGAAAATGGAAATAGTAAATATTTCCACTCCTCGAGTGACAATCGAACCCACAACCAGTCGTTTACAGTCACACGTTCGTGCCACTGTGCCACGATTGGCCCCATATATTATACCATCATCCTACTAAATAATTTGCAGTCAAAGGATCTTCAAAGTAAGTACGTCAAAGGTACTTTTTACCTTCATGTAATTTCCACATTTAATGTATTGGGCAGAGAAAATCACGGCCTAATATACTTTTTAATTGACTTTTCGCGTATTTCATACTATATTATATATATTTGATAGATATTACTTGATGAGTTGCGAAACCCAACGTTGTAGTGTATCAAGGTGACCAAATATTACTGATTAAACATAACCCCTAACCCACAACAATTGCGAATCAATCATTTTATTTTAAGTTCTTAAAACTTTTCAAGTTACTCAAAATTCTAATTATTAATAGTTTACATTTTATTTCTTTTTAGGTGAAGTAGTTGTAGGTACTTATAGATTTTTAGATACCAATAGGTGTTTTGGCTAATTTACATTCACTTTTTTCATATTAGTTTTATTTTCATTTAGCTTTATTTTTATTTGCCTGTATTAATGCCACCTAAAAAACGATTATCTTTGTCTCGAAATTTAAGAGAAGCTAAGAGAATCAGAAAAAGGCGTTATCAAGAATCGGCAGATTAAACATCACCCCTAACCCACAACAATCGCAAATCAATATTAAATTCTATAGTATTTTAGATTTTTTATAGTATTTTAAATTCTTATAATTTTTTAAGTTACTCAAAACTCAAAGACTTAGGTTACTGGTCAGATTTAGGTCCGTTTCAGGTCTACTGACTGAACACTTAATAATATTAATACACCTGCGAGGTTAATGAGTAAAATATGTGTTACCTTAAAAAAAGATTGCACTAATACAAAAGCATATGGCAACATTTATTTTATTAATTTTATTATATTTTAAATATTATCATAAAAAATACTCTTTTTCAACCTGTTTTTTCCATACAATCTACAAATATGACAGAATTCGTAGATATTTTCCGTATTTTTTTTAAAAAAGAATACAATATACTATATTTCATTCAAATATTAATATAATTATTTTTTATTGCCAGTAATAAAAACAAAAAAACTATTAGTAACGTCTGCAAAGTTTTGAGATGTTACAAACATCATTTCACTGTAGATTTTTATTTGTGATTTTAACAAAAACTTTTCACACTTGCATAGTAAAGATTTTATTAAAAAGAAAAAGGAACTATATTTTTCCCAATAGAGCAAAAAGTAAGTCACAAAACTTAGTTTTGAAATAACGAGAGTTTAAAGTTTTGTAAAATGTAAATCGTCATAACTTTCCTTTCTTTTAAAAGAGCCTTACACTTGTGGTCTAATTTTTAAGAAAATTAAATAAACTCCAGGGGCCGTCGCGTCGTCACGCAGTGGGACAGCCTCCGACTGTATATCGACGGTTGTGGGTTCGATTCCCAATCAGGGATTTTCATTTTTTTCGCTCTGGTACCTAAGACAAAACGTGGCGTTGAGTTTCGCCACTTAGATGAAATGTCTAGATTTCGGGCGGAATGAAGAGGACGAAGTGTCTTGACACTAGGTTCTCTCTGACTATTCGGCTATGCGTTTAAAAGCTTTTGAAGCTGTGTGTAGGTGACTTATACATTTATTGGTAACGAATATTTGTCACGAATATTACTTTTTTTCAGCTGTTTACTAAAGTAAACCTTAAACATCAATAAAGACTCTATATAAAATAATCGACCTATTATGACATTATCATATTTATTATAACAATTTTAATATAAGAATAATAATTATAATTATTATCAAGGGAATAAATGTATGAACACTTCCGCATTCAACTTTGTTACGATAAAAACAAATAAATAAAATACGTCGTAGAAAGTGTAATAAAATGATAACATCAATCATATTAAATAAATAAGTATATTAATTAAAAACATACAATAAAAAAATAAAAATAAAAAAACTAAATAAAAAAATTAAAAAAATGATGTATCATTAATATAAAAAATAATAATTACAGACTAGTTATGGCCGAGACTTCGTCCGTGTGAAATTTAAGAAAAAAAATATTATAATTCTAAAATAAATATAGCGTAAAATAAAATAAATATCACATAATTACTACTTAATATATTAGCTATTTGCCAGTGAAATTCGATCGAGTCAATCCAAAGATAAGTCGAAACAAACTAACCAAAATTGTAAAAATTGTAATTTTGTTATATGTACCGTATGTGCAATATATATTTTGGAAAATAATTATTATTTTAATGTACAAACAGACATTCATACCTTTATTCATAATTTTATTATTTTTTATACAATGACACAAAAAAATTTGCATTTTCACTGAACAATGCTGATTCAAACGAATATGGGAACAAAAATAATGTAAAATATATAGTTAATAAGAACCACGCTTTTACATTTAATTAAATAAAAAAGTATAAAATACTTTTCTTAGCATAAAAATAAAGTAATTGACGAAAATGAATGTAATAACTCTAAAAGCGTGGGGTGCTTTGTATAAAACTACTATATACTTTTAACCTATGTTTGAAATAAAATTAGTAAAAATATTGCTTCATGTCAAAAACAAGAATGTTTTTCTTGTTTTTGATATAAAGCGCCCCACGCTTTTACCTATAAAAGTAAAGTATTATTTTAGGTATTTAAACTATACTGCAATTCGCTTTTTAGTTTGATTGGCTATAAAACCGGGTAGTGCTTTGTGTAAACTTTTAAAATATTTTCACTACTATTTTTCCTATTTTTTTAATCGTTTAGTCATCATCAGTACTTGATAATTGTTTTAAAATTTAGAATTATTCTAACTATTCAAAGTTGGCATAAATTAAATTTGAAAATTCCGTTGCATACAAAATATACTTAAGGTCATCACTTAACCTGTATATAAACGTAGTAAAAATGGTAATTAATATTTAACTTTTCATAAAATTATAATTTTTAAATAAACAAGAATTATAATATAATAAACAACAAGATCAAGGATACTGCGAATATCTTGCCAACGTTGATTGAAGCCATTATGATACAATGGAGGAGCGTTTGACAGTAAACGCGATCGGTTATGGGTTTGATTCCCATTTGCTGGAATGATTTAATTTAAAATATTTTCATTTCTTCGCTCTGATACCTAAGACATATTGCGACGTTGAGTTCCGATACCCATATCCAGTTCTCTATTTCCTCCTGCTCCTTACCTCTGATTTTTTTATCTATTTTGCCTACGATACACTTTGCAACGATTTCATACCTAATCTATAACAACAATACAGATATATTTAAAAACTAAATAATATGATTATGTTAATACATTAATTTAACTAAAACATTTTACACAGTTCAACGATTTCTTTTAATATTGTACCAATGTGGCCAGGTTTCGATAAGGCGTTGTAAAGTAGCGCCAGGGCTCAGTGTGAGAGATAGCTGCATGTGACCAACCAATTGATAGTTTTTATCTAAATTGTTATTTTCTGCAGAACAGCTTAAAAAGTCTTGGGCAGCTTGCAGTGCTTGTGGACTTGGTAGCTTATCTGAAAAAATAAATAATAAATCACTAAGTGTTGAAACTCAGGTATGTATTTGTATGTAATTGGGATTGTATATATTTCTATAAATAAAAATGAATAGAATAGCTTCTGACTGTAGGCGTGGTTGGCTGTGGGTTCGATTCTCAGTGAATGGAATTATGATTTTTTTCTATGATCTTATTTATTTTCATTTTTTCCGCTCTGGTAAGCAATGTGAAGTGTGGCGTTGAGTTGAGCAAACACTCGATTCAAAACAGTCAAGTGAAGCTCAATAAAAGGTAGAAACAGAGAATCTATTCCCTACAGATATACATAATTAGGTGTTGTTCTGTTCTGTAGCCATCACCTAAAATTAACTTTTGCAGGAAATAATAGACATTTTCCCCTGAATTAAATTTTTACTACAGATATTATGTAAAGTAATTTGATTTTTGGTTTAATATAATTTATTTTAAATTATTTTTTTGTATTCAGTTTCAATTCAATAAAAGGAAGCTCGATTCTTATTCAGTATTCATTTTTTCAAAATTTGTGTTATAAAATATGATCCATCTATGCGATTTTATATTATTATTTGTATTTTCTAATTTTGAAATTAGCCTATGAAATAACTTTTTATTTTAAATGTTTTCAAAAAAAGTCCGAATAATACTTTAAAATATTGAAAATATTGTTTAGTAGTTAGTCTAATGTATCTAGTTAGTCAGTCTAGTTGCTGCGAGCAAGTTTATAATTTAGAACAATACAAAGCAACTCTTATTGTATTTAGAGTACAATAGTAGAGTTTAGAAAACAAATCACACATATTTATTGTGTGTTCCTGCGACCACGTACTACTTCGAAACGTCGAGTTTCTAAAATATATTTTGTACTGCTAAAATATATGCAATTATTTTTTAAAAATAGTTATATTTAATGATATTTACCTCTAAAATCACCCAAAAAGGATATACTTATAGATTTGTCATTATATCCCATTGTGTGTGCTCCAACGCGCCATCCAGCACCCTCATATATTTTTCCATTACCACCAACAAGGAAACTGTAAATGTAAAAAAAAAACAATATAAAATTTTATTTTTCATAGCAACAAAAACTGCAAATATACATACATATTGAAATTTTGATAAATACATACATATATATTTGTCATAGGTTTAATAACAAATGATTCATCCTACACCTCATCACACACCTTTATAAAAAAAATAAAATAAAACAAAATGGCAACACTCTTAAGAACAAAAATAAAATTGTTTAAACTACAATTAAAAAATTTAAATCCAACATTTATATAAATAATACAAAAAATAAACTTACGACTGTGCAATATCTTCAAAAAATGAATTTTGTGTTTGATACTTTCTTATGTTGTTCACAATTTTCTCACACTCAGCGTCGCTCGCGCACTCCTGAGTGACTGTATGTTGGACGACTGCCATTTTGACAGGCTTCTCCAAATTAATTTTCCTTTTGGAAGGGGTCCCACTCCATATTTCTATTGGTATCACGTCGCAATCTGATGCTGGACAAAAAAAACCATTTTTAATTTTTTAATCCACCGGAAATAAAATCAGTTTTAGTGAATTTTCACCGGAAGTTAGTTTTAAAAAAAGCAACTTCACACTTTTTCTTGTATAGTAGGGTAGTCAGAGAAAACTTAGTGTCGAGATATCTCTTCTCCAATTTTCGCCCTAAATCTATAATATATGCCGTACTATGTTTCTTATCAGAATGGCGCTACGAAAATAATTTAAATATAATAATCCATGATTCGTGAATTGATAGAACTTAATTATTTAAACAAATCTCATTTTATAACAACTACTACTATAATATTTCAACTACTGAGTACTGCCTGTGGGTTCGATTACCACTCGAGGAATGGAAATATTTAATAACTCCATTTTCTTCGCTCTAGTATCGAGGCAAAACGCGGCGTTAAGTTCCGCCACTTAAACCGCAATGCCTTGAAAATTGAAAATAAGATATAACGTGAAGCTAAACGTAGTACTTACAACTACTAAAATGTTATACATTTTTGCACATGCTGCCGAAATAAAAATTAAATGAATTTACGTACTCGTACCTATCACGTTAATCTCTCTCTGCGTAACATGTAATGTAAATATTTTATATTAAAAACATTACTCCGAAAAGGATTAAGCTAACATTGAGGCTTTATTTATTTTTAGCACAGTTAACAACGTACGTACGTAATCTTATTTACTACACTTATATCTTATTATAAGTACTGAAATTGATGAGAAAAAGTGTAATTTACAAAAAAAGGGGCTTTTTTTAAAAAAAAAGGTATTGCCCATAATTCCGTAATGTAGTTAATAAGATAAATTTTAAAAGAAACATACGAAGGTACGTATGAGCTATCGTAATTTGAAAAATATTATATTTTGTAGTGCCTAAAATTAGTATTCATATTACAATGGACACCTTAATACTTAATAAGGTAAAAAATGATAAAAGACAATTAATTATTTAGTGGGGAACGGAGTGTAGGTTCTTTCTGCCTACCCTGCTGTGTGCGAGATTCAGCGTGAAGCTAAAAAAAAATGTAATTAGTTAATAAATAAAAACCTTTTTGAAGGGTAGATATAATAACTTAATGTATTACGTATGTAATAATACATACATACTCGTATATCTAAACCTGTTATGACATAACATTTTATAAAATTACATTGTTAAAATGAAAATTGTTTCATTCTGAATAACTTAATTTTACAAAGACAAAAAATAATTTAAAAAATACATATTAAATGGAGCAATAAGTAGCAGCATTATGATCCCTTTTCAATTGTAAGATAAGTATTTATGAAATAAGTTTTTTTGGAGTGATTGTGTACTTATTTAATGTGTAATTTTAACTAATGGACTACATATTCTAGTAACTAATACCACTCCCAAATTATCATAATGATTAAAGTTGTAAGTTACAGGTTTTACTTACATAATACTACTCTACAAATAAAAATTAATATTTAATGTTTAATTTTAAATTACTTTTCGTTTCATTCATGTCGTTTCGGTATTTTAGTCATCCTGACAAGAACATCAGGTTCATATTATAAATTGTAAGGGAAGCGAATACATGTGTAACTTTTCATGCAAATCGGAAGGAAAAATGTGCGCCTACAGATAAAGAATACTAAAATATTATATATTTTGTAAAACTGCAGAATGTATATTCTGTAATTAGTAGTATACTTTTAAACATTTTTAAAGTGTTATTCCACATTTAGGAAAATTGAAAAAACAGGACATTTAAAGAAAACGTATAAAAATTTGAAGGCAGCGGGATTCGAACCCGCGCCTCCTGAATATCGTCCAGGCGCAGCTTCGTCGAAATTCTTATACGCTTTATTATAATTTATTTTTGTTGTTAGCATCTCAGTAGAGAGATTTTTACAAATTTCTGCTACCCAAAGATTATTCTACGAACATTTTATACGTTTTCTTTAAATGTCTTGTAGTATACTTTCTGTAAAATTCTATGAAAATAAGAAACCTTTCACACTTACCTGCAGCAACAAAACAAGTCGATATAATAGCGACCAAAACTAAACCGCACTCAATTTTCATTATAAATAATTTTAATTTTACTCTATTATCAATCACTTTCAGTAATACTTCAGCGTTTCTAAATCAATACTGATAAGTATATTCGTATGTTACTCGTATTTGTATAGCAGAGATAGGATTAGGTACATCCCCATTATGAGCATTTACGACGTCCTTATGTGCTGTCGCATAAGCCATATAAGACGATGAGTTTTTCCTTAATGCGGTATTCAATTTTTAAATGAGAATTATGTTCATAATGTTACATAAAAAAACATGTAAAAATGGCGAACTTCCCATTGTTTGTGAAAAAGACAAAGAATGTCTTGGCATATATAACTACTCCTTTTGCTTCTTACGTTACTTCCACATTAAAAACAGTGAACATTTAATGTTAAACCTAGTACTTCATTAAATTAATAAGTACAAATAGGTTAAACAAATAGAAAATTGATTGAAATTATTTTAACCGTATTAATCTTAAAATCTTGGCATTCGATAATATACTTAGAAACACGAAATTTCGTACACTTTAGAATACACTTTTTCAGCCTGCAACTTGAACTCACGCGTTTAGTCAGACCAGTATTCTTGCACCGACGCAACAAAAAAATATTATAAGGAATAATATTCACACCAGAACAACATTAGACCACAACGTCGACCTTGTTCTTCTGCATAGCAATTAAATTAATTATTTAAACCATGTTTTGCTAGTATTTGGCCACATTTATTGCCTTATCTATTGCCAACGTTACAACTGGAAGCTATCTAACACTATAAGAGATTGATTCCGTCCTCGCAATTAATCGGTATATTCTAGTGCTCTAAGCAGCTTTTCTTAGGGTCAAAGTCACTGCATCTATAAAAGTCTATGAAAACTAAATAAAAATATATCAATGAAGGCTTGAACTCCTACCATCAAGTTTACGACTTTCATTCATTCTAACGGCATCATTAATTAATTAATTCTGTTTATTTATCACAAAATACAAATGCAAGTCAAGAATTTGGAACACGAAACTTCAGCAGCTATTCAAAGTATTTTAATTTAAGAGCAAAATATAAACTTTTATGTTTAATTAAATTAATTTCTAAGGAGGTTCCTTTAGCAGACCATCGTGGCATAGTAGGACGATGTTAGACTGTGAACGCGGTTGATTGTAGGTTAGATTCCCACTCGAAGGAATATATTTAAATTAAGGAAAGATATTTAAATCATTTTCATTTCATCACATTGGTACCTAAGACAAAGCGCGGCGTTAAGTTCCGCCACCCACACGCAATGTCATAATTTTGAACGTAAAGTGGAGGACGGAGTGTCTTGACACTAGGTTATCTCTAGCTACACAGCTATTCGGCAGTAGGAACTTTTTAGGAACTGTTTTACTTTTTGGAACTATTGCTTTGTGACGTAATTGCCACGCAGAAATAATTATTAAATGCCTGTTATCAAATTATATCTAGATATTAGGTACCTACCTACATTATATGTATCGTGTATCATATCTTCATTCTATACATGTTTTTGTATGATAATACGCTTGCATTGTTATTCCCCTTTTTCCTTATTACAATATGTCCCTCCATCGCTCGTAATGGAATAGGGACTATAACATTTCATATAAAATGTTTTGGATGATTAATTTTTGCGGTATGCTTTTTTTTATTTTTTTTTTATTTTTATTGTGTTTTTTTCATCTTCGAGTATACAACCTTAATATAAAAACGGCTTAGAACGATTTTAGAGGTGCCTAAGTGTATAAATTTTAAATTTATATTTTATAATATTTTAAATTTATTTCGATTTTTTTAGCTTTACGCTGTATGCCACACACAGCAGGGTATGTAGAGGAAACCTAGAGCTCAGACAGAGAGTGACAGAAATAAAACTAAAGTGGAAAAAATGGAAAATGTTTCCATGGGAATCGATCACACAATCAGTCGCATTTACAGTAACGCTTTGCGCCACTGAGCCACGACTGGCTTTCATTTACTTTATTTCTATTTTGTTTAATTAGTAAGAGTAATAACAAATAACAACTATGTTTGTTTGACATACATGATAACATTATTAATCGTTTTAGTTTATCTATAAGCATATCCATGCTAATAGATTTGTATTAAAAAAACCATTACCGCTGACAATTCCTAGTCATACTTAATGAAAACTTACCAAAGTAATACAAAAAAAAAAACATTTTTTTATCAGCTTCGTGCTTTTTGATACTGTGTTCTTTATTTATTGAACAATTTCCGTCATCTGACCTATTGAATGATTTTTCTGTACCACACATAAAAAGAAAAGTTTATTTCTTGTATCTAACTTTACTTACGTACATAAAAAAAATATACAATTTTTTTTAACTGTACATATAATAAAGATGTAACCGATCGCTTTCTGCACATAGTAAACTTATTTTTTATAGCTTCACGCTGTATCCCGCACAAAGCAGGGTAGACAGAGGGAACCTAGTGTTAAGACACTCCGTTCCCTACTTTCCGCACAAATTCGGAGGCATTGCGTGTTAAGTGGCGGAACTTAACGCCGCGCTTAGTACACTTATGAAAACAATAATATTATCGGGAGCATTTATCAATGTAAATAGAGACGATGATTTTTAAATTTCTTATAATTTTATTTTAGTGTTTATTTTACCTTAATCGGTTCATAAGAAAAAATAATTTACTATAATTTAAGTTATAATAATTTAAGATGTTTGTGATTTTCCGAAACATGGACGGACGAAGGAAATAATAAGAATATCTTATATATAAAAATGAATCGCCGAATAGGTTGCTAAGCGCAAAACTAGGAGAAAGAGTGGACCGATTTCGCTAATTCTTTTTTTAGAATATTCCTTGAAGTACGAGGATTGTTGTTAAGGAGAGAAAATATAAAAAAAATGTCTGAAAAAGTCTCAAAACAACACTTTTCTATCCTCCCATACAAAATATTCGTTATAATTATTAAAAGTCAATTTGAACTTTAATACCATACCATAAAGTTTAAATGTTACTGGAGAGGTTTCGAGACGGCAAAACAATTGATAAAAAGCTGCTAAAATATCACTTTATACACAATATACGAATGTCAATTTCGCAACATTTGACAAAGTTGTGATAGCTCAGTTGGAAGAGCGCTTGCTTTTTATGGTTATTTTTTATTAGGGTCCACGGTTCAATCCTGACATGGATGTCTATAGTTTTTTTATTTTTTTTTATGTTTTAATTTTTTATTATTTTTTATTTAATTTTTTTTGTACAAGTTTATTGGACTTTTAATTATAATTTTTGTTTATTTTATAATATTTTATTGTAAGCATATTTCAATAAAACGATTCCCCGAAAGAAATACTGAGCGGAGCTTTATTGTAACTTTTTTGTAGCATAGGCACTCAATCAGAAAGGATTTTTAAAAATTGATCTCTTAAGAGGGGGAAATAGCGGTTTTAACCATTATTTGGTTAACAGAGTGTATGAAATTCCATCAGTTTTGAAGTTAAAGCCATGACATCTAATTTCTGTATATGTAATAAAAAAATATTAAATTTCTATTTCATCGATTGTGAAATCTCGACCAATAAGACGGTGAAATAAAGGTTGAAAGTTTGTATGGAAGTTTGCCATTTACAATGTCAAAATGTGAAACTCTGTTTATAAGCGTAATATTAAAAAGTACTTGTAACAAACATATTTATACGTATGGAAATTCTACCACTAAGTAGACAAAAAGGATTGAGAAGTTGTGAAAAAATAGTCATTTTCTGCGTTAGAAGTATAAAAATTTATTCACTGGTTGCGGATTAGAAACCTAAACTGCTCTACTAAGTACTTGAGGCTGCCGTAGCGCAGTGAGACAGTGTCTGACTGTAACGCAACGGTTGTGGATTCGATTCCCTCTCGGGGGTATAATTATTTTTATGTTTTCATTTCTGGTACCAAAGACAAAACGCGGCGTTGTGTTCCGTTCCAAAGTCTCGATTTAAGTTGAATACGGAGGACGGAATGGTATACCCCTCTATGCGTGATTTACTTGCTTTGCGGGAAAAACCATAAAGCGAAAAGAAAAAGGAAAAACTATAGTAAAATAGTGAACAACTGCATCTATACATATACTCGTACATACACAAATTTACAAAAACAAATATTGACAGGAGCGTGAAAACGGCGTTAAGACTTGAATATATGATTTTTTCTATGTTTTTATATATTTGTACGCGCACATCTTATGATCTACTGGACAGATTCGAACAAAAGGTTTTTTGTTGTATACTTCAAAATAAAATACCTAGATGAAGTTTAAGAAATAAGGCAATGAAACGATAACGAAAATTGTTCAGCGTGATGAACATTCCTTGACTTATAAAAATTACAGATCTGAAATATCTGGTGAAGAACGAATGTCAAATTTTCAACACACTCGGAGTCCAAAGCGCATCCAAATACAAAAGCAGTTTTTTAATGTAATATAAAGTTTTATCCAACGAAAAACTTCAATTGCTTCTACAAAACTTTAAATTGAAGTTATAAATATGCCTTATTCCTTCAGCCATATAATAAGCCCAGCTATTTATACAGGATGAACGCGTGTCGGTCAAGAGTATAATATTTTTCCGATTTTTAGTTCTTAGATTAAATTATGATGTATGAGATAAACTAATAATTTGGCTTGAACTTATAGTATAAAGTGATATTATGCAGGTTATATTTATTGAGATGTATTTATATACTTCAATTCAACTTGACCAATAAAAACTATTCAAACTTTATTCAGCTACTATTAATTTACATTCCGTTTCCTTATATTGCATGCATTAGGCATTCAATTACTTTTTTCTTAGAGATATCTGAAGCTGCATTAAATGAATCTGTTATCCGTCATACAGCTAAGAGGGAGATAACAACGTTTGCATGAACGTAATTAGTTGATTAAATTGTTTAAAATAGCCTGAGAAACTATACTTATCTTCGGGCAATCATCAAGTAGTGATCAAAGAGCAGGCAAAGAGCTGCAAGAGAACGAGAGAAAATGTAAAATTAAATTCCTTAAGTTATTAAAGACATTTAGAAAACGTATAAAAATTTGAACGCAGCGGGATTCGAACCCGCGCCTTCTGAACACCGAATTCAAATTTTTAAACGTTTTCTTAACTTCTTTTTTAATTTTCCTAAGTGTGGAATAACACTTTAAAAAGATTTAAAAGTATATAATAAATAGCATTCTAATGTTTAAAAGTCCTTAAGTTGGAGAGAATATGGACATGTCAAACACATCGTTTTTATGATGATTCGGAATAGCATTGAGCTGAGGAGAAATCCGGAAGAAAAAATGTATATTATAATGCATTAAAATTATTTAAAAAAAATACATTTTAGTATTGATGTCAAAAATATGGCGATACGAAGTTCGCCGGGCCCGCTAGTATATAATAAGTCCTTTAGTTTACGCAGGTGAAGCCACAATCGGGTCGCGAGTATGGACAAACTATGACAAAATATAATTTTATACTTTATATAATACTCAGGACAGAAAAAACTAAAAAAAGCCAAGCAACACTGTAATTTAGTTATTAATTATTACTTTTTCACTCTACAATCAATTACATTGAATATTCTAATGTTTCAAAATCAATACTTATCAATGTCAACGTATTATACCACGGTTTAAATAGAAAAGATTGAATGTATTAAAACTTTGTGCATATAAGAATGTATATAATTATATCAAAGCATCTTCACGCTTTACAATGCGATATTTACAATGCGATATTTAGGTAGAGAATACCTATTTTTAGGAAACTCAACTCTCATATATCACAATTTCTTTAAAAAAAAGAGTCCCGCTGAGTTTCTTGCGCCGGTTCTTCTCAGGTCTGATACATTAACTTTAGTGAATCGGTGGTAAACTATTTGATGTTCAAAAAATGAAGCATGCTACTTCTTATTTTGAATAAAATAAATTGACTTTGACTTTGACTTGATGTTGATTGACAGAAAAGAGGCTGTACTTTATCTTAGCAGAATGACCAAATGACAATAACTTTATTATAATCATCATTCCCCCCAAAGTAGGAATCGAACCCATAACCATCATATTAACAGTTCAATGTTATTCCACTGCGTGACTGCTTACAACAACACAAATAAGCGACATTAAATAAGTAAGTGTGTTTCCTGAACGCGGTCACGTACCATTGATAAAGTTTATTTATTAAGGGAAATACCGCTCACAAATGATATAATTTGTTTCTCATTTTGTATTACAGTCATAGAGAAACTAGTGATACGTCAATATGCTTTTCATTTTACATCACGACGATTGGTTAAAACAATAAAATCGATAATCTTAACTTTATTTTGATTGATTGGGCTTATTTTACAAAAGCATATAGTTATAGAGATATGGGTATAATGGTATATCTATATAAATAAATACTATTCGTTTTATTAATTATTCACAAGCTAGTAAGATATATAAATTAATATTTTTTATCATTATTGGTTGTGGGGTACATTTTCCACTACTTTCTTTAATTATTTCCAATATTTAAATTATTGTCATTTCTCTGCTTTAATATCTAAGGCAAAACGCAGCATTAAGTACTTATTTTTTGTTATGGAAAGAACAACGCAAACGAGCGTTCGGGTCACTTGATGTTAGGTGAATACCGCCGCCTACGGCCCCGTGTAACATCAGAGGAGCTACAGGGACGTTGCTGGCCTTTGAGATGGAGGTAAACGCGCCTTTTGAAGGTTTTCATGTCGTATCGACCTGGAAACACTGCCGTCGGCAGCCCATTCCACAGTTGGGTGGTATGTGGAAAGAAAGTCCTACGAAACCGCACAGTATTCGAGTGCCAAGTATCCAGATGGTGTGGATGGTATTTAAGTCTGGTACATATTGTGCGGTTAGAGAATTCGGCGGCAGATATCAGCGCAAACAGTTCTCCAGAACACTTTCCGTGGTAAATGCGACAGAGAACGCACAGTGAAGAAACCTCTCTACGCAATGCAAACGTGTCAAGCCCTACACCTTTAACACAAAATATCTTAAAGTCTGGATTTCTGGTCTAAAGTGAACAGACCGCTACGACACTGTTTTCTCTCTGGCTACCTGTTTTAACTAAAAAAAAACATAAAGCTGAAAAAAGACATTAATTTTATTGAAATCGCAAAAAGATCTAACTTTATATAACAACCAACTAAATCAATCTTTCTTCTAATTCGAATTTTATTATCATTTTTTTTCTATTTTCTAACGATCTCGCTATTTTTGCCATAGACAAAAAGCACCATCATATTTCGTGAAAACAAATCTTCATATCTTCCATAATAAAGGTACAAAAAGTTTTTTGAATATTAACGGTAATTATAAATAGGCTTCGACATAATGAAAAAATAAAAAAAACTTAACGATATTCGTGTTTTAGAACTGAGGAACTACGAGTATGATTTACGTCAAGCCGCGACCTCAATGATCTCTAAACGCGTCAATAGTTTTCAGTAAACAAGCAGGTGTGTTAAATAATTATAATTAATCAGCTACATTATCTTAGCAAATAACTAGCGTGTACTAGTATAATAAACAACTTGATTTGTATAGAATTTTCATAGAATTAGTATTTCCGTTAACTGAATTAATTGACGTTACTTCTAATATATATTTTTTTTAGCTTCACGCTGTATCCCGCACACAGCAGGGTAGGCAGAGGGAACCTAGTGTTAAGACACTCCGTTCCCCACTTTCCGCCGAATTCGGAGGCTTGCGTGTTAAGTGGCGGAACTTAACGCCGCGCTTTACCTCGACACCAGAGCGAAGAAAATGGAAATATAATTTCCACTCCTCGAGTGGGAATCGAACCCGCAACCAGTCGTTTACAGTCACACGCTTGTGCCACTGGGCCACGACTGGCCACCTACTTCTAATATGTTATTAATTAATATAAATGAGAGATCGACATGGCACAGTGGGACAACATTTCATAGCAAACGTTGTGGGTTCGATTCCCACTCGGTGGGATGATCATATCTTTTTTATTTCTCCGCTCTAGAACCTTGGGTACTAGACGTGATGCTCAACATCCGATGATCCGCTACTTCAGACGCAATATCTCAATTTCAGGCGGTGCACATCTCAAAGTGGAGAACGGAGTGTCTTACGCTTACAGTCAGACGCTGTTCGCCTGCGCCACGGTGGCCTCAAGATATAGCTGCCTGACTAGTCAAGCTAATAAAAGTATGTCACAAAAAGAGTTAATCAGTTTTTTAGTAAAAATAAATGATTCCAGTTATCAACAGAACAAGCGCTAGATCAATATTATAATTTTAGAGTTATGAATGTAATATAAACTTTCATCAATTTATAAGTGTAGTGTAGTTTAAAAATACTACTAAATCTGTTTGGATGTTTGAATGTGACCTTAACCTCTGAACGGATTTATGTGGAATTTTTATACAAATTATTTATAGCCAACGATATTTTATTTTGTAAATTATAGGTTACCAGGTACCCGCTTATGAACTACATAACTGTGTCGTTATATTGCAACCCAAGCGGATGATTTTTAAAAAAATTAAGTAACCTATGCTTAATCTTGGATTATCAACTATATTTATGCTAATATTCATTACAATCGGTCAAGCAGTTTAGATTCTTCTTTCTATAAACTGCCAGTCCCTATTTAACCCCTTTAGAGGAGGAGGAGGATGACAAAGTAAATAGCCTATACTTGACCCTGAGCTTTTTACTATTTGCATTCTAAACTTCGTTCAAATCGGACAGGTAGATTAGCCGTGAAAGCGTAACAGGCAAACTTTCGCATTTATAATATAAGTAGGGATTTAAAAGAAGCTTCACCCTATTTTCCTCATAGCAGGGTAATCAGAGAGAATCTAATGTGAAGACTCTCTGTTCTCCTTTTTTCAACGTTAATCAAGACATTATAGTTGAGTGGCGGGACTCAACACAGCGCTTTATCTTTTTGCTTAGAGACATCAAATACTTATTGCATAAACCATTTTCTTCGCTTCAAAAGATGAAATTGAACCCAAATTTTAGATAATCCAGGGGGCCGGTCGTGGCGCTGAGGCACAAAGTATGACTGTAAAGCGACTGGTTGTGAGTTCGATTCCTACTCGAGAAGTGGTAATCTTATTAATATTATAAATGTGGAAGTTTGTACGGTTGTGTGTGAGTTTGTTACTCTTTCACGCAAAAACTACTGAACGGATTTTCATGAAACTTTGCAGTAATGTAGGTTTGATATCAGAATAACATAATAAGTTAAAATTTATAGGAATTTTTAACCGACATAAAAAAGGAGGTTCTTTTATGTGTTCCCCGATTACTCGAAGATGGGTGGACCGATTTTCAAAATTCTTTTTTGTTCGAGAGGGTATATATCACAATTGGTAAGGAGATCAGCATCTGATGATGAAATCCTGGAGAAATCGATGGCAACCCTGAAATTTGAAATGCACAGATGCGGTTTTTTCGTATAACACAATTGGGAGATCTATCTGACTCTAACCATTTTCACATTGGGTAGAGCTGCTGATCGGAACTCAATGAAGATGTTTCTTGATTCACGCGGCCGAAGTCGCGGATAACAGCTAGTATTTAATATTTCCATTTTCTTCGCTATGGTATCAAGGTAAAGCGCGGCGTTAAGTTATATCACTTAACACGCAATACCTCCGAATTTGGCGAAAAGTGGGGAACGGAGTGCTTTAACGTTAGGTTTTCTCTACCCTGCTGTGTGCGGGATACAGCGTGAGGCTAAAAAAGTAAAAATAAACAAAAATCTCACATATTTTTTGAAAATTAAACATGATATTAAATAACAGATTTCCAGTTAATTTCCTTACTAAAATACAAATTTGTTCCCAGCTTAAGACGTAAGGAACTAATTTATAATTGTATTACTTGTATAAACTTCAAATAGATTATTATTATCGTATTATCTTAAAGTTACTTAAGTGAAAACTGTAGGTACTGGAGTAACTTATTTAATTTCTGTACCATTTAAATGCTTGTTTGGAAAATTTCTCCAGGGAAAATATTTAGTCTATATTAAAATAAGTGAAAACAAACATTGTAGACAAAAATAAGTTTTAATAACGACATAGATAGTAGTAGAACACTTGGCTCAGTGGTGACAGCGCCTGGACGGCATTCAGGAGGCGCGGGTTCGAATTCCGCTGCGTTTAAATTTTTATACGTTTTCTAAATGTCTTTTTCAAACATTGTAGGTTCTATGAATTTTAATACTAACTAAGTAGATTATAATTCAGAAGAATTAAGTTTTTCTACATATTTATTTTTTATTATGTAGATATTATATTATGCAAAAAGTAATAATTTATAAATAACGTGAAACGTAAAATCTCGTTTTTTTTAAATTTCCATAGGTTTTAAAAAAAATCCTTTAAGCATT
Organism: Dryas iulia moderata; assembly: GCA_019049465.1. Lineage (NCBI taxonomy): Eukaryota > Metazoa > Arthropoda > Insecta > Lepidoptera > Nymphalidae > Dryas > Dryas iulia. Next base: position 5,582,641 of record CM032424.1, on the reverse strand, counting down.
CTCTATACACCTACTTGCCAAATTTCAGTTTTCTGGTCAGTCAGTCAGTAAAGCAAAAGTTTTATATGTTATAAGATAGACAAGAACGCAATTATGGCAAAATACTCTAGTCTGTGTTCATATTGGTTGTGGATTCGAATCCCACTTGGGGAAACTTGAGCACATCTCTGAGTATTGCAAAAAGCCTAAGTAATTCTCAATCTGTCTCTGCAGTAATACTCAATTTTTTCATCTTTTATGTTGTAAACAATTAAAAATCACATTCAGTCATTAAAATGATTTAGTATAGAAATTACCATAGGCTTATGGAAATTACCAGTACATTCATATGAGTATTTGCTTTAAAACAAAGTGTAATGACCTTGTTCAATGTAAGTATGTTTTAAATAATTAAAACAGCAAATACACTTAAAGGTTTGAAAAATAGTAAATTATATTTTTTAAGGAATGTTATAAATCAGAAATTACCTTATCTTTGCACATACGAAAGTTTAAGTTATTTATAATAGAAGAAAGCACTCTTATCATAAAATTACATAAATATCATAGCGCAGTGGGACAGCTTTAGCTGTAAACACGGGGTTTAATCACCAAAGAAGTTTTTGGCCCGGTAACAGATAGTGCGGCGTTGAGTCTTACACAGTCCGCCATTGCGGAATTCTTTAAGCACATTCTTTGTGAAAAAGTTGAAAAAACTATATAGTAAAAAAATGGGTAATGGAATGTCTTAACACTAGGTTCCCTCTGCCTACCCTGCTGTGTGCGGGATACAGCGTGAAGATAAAAAGAAAGATATGGCTCCTATCGATAAATTGGAAAACAATTGAACACGTGTATTTGAACAACATTTACTGCTATAGTCTCCTTAAGATAAAACACAACTAAGTTAATTGTCTTTTTCATTACGGAATCAATTTCATTCATTTATTATATTACATAAATTTTATTTATTCACTCATATATTCTACATCTTGGAAGAGAAAAATATGAACGCTATTTGACCCATATACTCGTATGCCATCCAATTTGCTTGAAAACTTGCAAACTTTACCGAATACTGTAACATTATAATACTTTCATATCACGAAACTAATATCCTCGTCAGTATAATGAGAAAATAATTTTAGGCGTCTTACATTTTGTTCCTATTTAAAGCTAATTTGTTGTAATGTTTATTCAACTTTTTATCGTTTTGAGTTATGTGATCATTAGTGATGGACGTAAGCTCATTAGTTATACTTAAAAAAGATATTGCGTCTTGGGTTTTACCAAAGACAAAAAAAAACATTGACAAAAGTCAAAAGACAAAGTTAAAGTCAAAACTTTGTAAAGTAAATATTTTTTCTAAAATTCCACTGCGTTGGAACTCCAACGAACGAACCACAGGCACAACGAAACTAGACAATTATGACATTAATATTTTGGAAGCTAGTGCTAAGACACTCCGTTCCCCACTTTCCGCCGAATTCGGAGGCATTGCGTGTTAAGTGGCGGAACTTAACGCCGCGCTTTACCTCGACACCAGAGCGAAGAAAATGGAAATATTAAATATTTTTAAACATTTTTAAAGTGTTATTCCACACTTAGGAAAATTGAAAAAGACATTTAAAGAAAACGTATAAAAATTTGAACGCAGCGGGATTCGAACCCGCGCCTCCTGAATACCGTTCAGGCGCTCTTTTTATACGTTTTCTTTAAATGTCTTTTTCAATATTAAATATTTCCACTCCTCGAGTGGGAATCGAACCCACAACCAGTCGTTTACAGTCGAACGCTTGTGCCACTGGGCCACGACTGGTCACAATATTATTTAATATTAAATTATAATATTAATATTATTTTATTATTTATAAATATGTTTTTTATTTTATTAACGTAGTAAGACATTAAGGCTGCAGTCCTTTGGAATAACCTTCCACGGGATATACGTGAGTCTAAATCTGTTCACATATTTAAGCGTCGTCTCAAAAACTATTTCCTATCATTATAAAATGTATGTCTATGTATTTATTTTATGTAAGTTATATATATATATATATATATATATATATATATATATATATATATATATATATATATATATATATAGCTTCACGCTATATCCCGCACACAGCAGGGTAGGCAGAGGGAACCTAGTGTTAAGACACTCCGTTCCCCACTTTCCGCCGAATTCGGAGGCTTGCGTGTTAAGTGGCGGAACTTAACGCCGCGCTTTACCTCGACACCAGAGCGAAGAAAATGGAAATATAATTTCCACTCCTCGAGTGGGAATCGAACCCACAACCAGTCGCTTACAGTCACACTCTTGTGCCACTGGGCCACGACTGGCTATTATGTAAGTTTATTATTATTAATTTTAATATATGTATTAATAAATAAGTATATATGGTCTATATATCTGTATATTATACAAAATGTATTTACGTAAGTTTGTATGTATCATATAGTATGTAATTTTTTAAGTAAGTTTATTATAGCTAGAGCTTCTAATGCATTTGTACACCAACCAATATTCTTGCGTCCTCTGATCTTTTACTTAGTAAGGGTTGTCTGGAAGAGATCACCTGTGGTTTTCTATGTATGTTGGTGTAATAAGTTTTTTATTTTATTAACGTAGTAAGACAGACCTATGTGTCAATAAACTCTTCACTTCTGTCCTTGTCTTTCACTTTCTCGCTGAAATTTAAACACAGCCTATGGAGCTTATATTCACGTCAGTTATATAATTTAGTTCTAAGTACTAATTGGATATAATGAAACAAACAATTTCAAACATTTGTGACACAGATTCCAAAATTAATCACTTTCAATCACCACTCAGTTATTAACTAATCTAATTTACATCTCACTTCTTACAGAATTTAATAAATTCTCTTCTAAAGTTTCAAATTGAGTATAAAGTCTTTAAAACTTAACAATATCAAGTTCAAGTCAAGATTTGTAAAACTTGTTTTAAAATATTATATAGCATTTCGGTACAAATAATCTAAACGATGAAAGGAAGCCATATTTGAGATTTGACTTCGATTTTTCAACAACATTTCTACCTTTTTTTTATCTTCACGCTGTATCCCGCACACAGCAGGGCAGAGAAAACCTAGTGTTAGGACACTCCGTTCCTTACTTTTCGCTTAATTTGGAGGTATTGCGTATTGCGTGGCGGAACTTATCGCCGCGCTTTACCTCGACACCTGACCGAAGAAAATGGAAATATTAAATATTTCCACTCCTCGAGGGGATTCCGAACCAACAACAAGTCGCTTACCGTTTATTCTCGTTTATTAGTAGGCAAAGAGAATATAGTGTAAATACAAAAGTTCTACGCGTCACGGCCGAATTTAGGATACGCGTGTCAAAGGTAGAACGCCGCGTCTTGCCTCTAAATCAAAGTAATTTTATTTAAAATAAATAATTTTATTCAAAATAAGATGTCACAAGCTTCATTTTTTGAACGTCAAACAATTTACTACCAATGCCTCGCCAATGACCTCGTCTGGTCAGAGAGCAGAAATTAAAATAATTCAAATATAATTACTCTCTCGAGTGGGAATCGAACTCATAACTATCACGTACAGTGAGATGCTATCTCTCTGCGCCTTAATTGCTTTTACTACAGCCAATTCCGGTCGTTCTATTTGTTACTGTTATTCATTCAGTAAAATGTTAAACCATTACCTCGTTTTTATATATGACCTATGATGAATAGTAAATACGAACATTGTTAAGAAAATACAATTTTAAACGAACAAGTTATTTACAATGACATAATGGTCTAAAAATATATTCATATTTTTTTGCGCACTGTTTCCAGATTTATCTATACGTTAATTTTAATTTTAAATTCATCTAAAATACTTAAGTTGATAAATAATCGCACATACATACGTTAATAAATCATGCAAATAAAGCTATAAAAAAGAATTTAAAACGGCTTAAGAGTTGACATATACAAATATTCTGGAATAGACTGAGATCATAAAGTTTAAATAAATTACTTATTATATTGTCTCTTCAACGGCATTTACCATTTGAATTTTACTATATCCATACTTATGTTTATTATAAATACGAATGTCTGTCTGTTTGTCTGTCATGCTTTCACGGCTAATTTACCAGCCCGATTTGAATGAAATTTAGAATGAAAATAGTCAAAATTACTGGGTCAAACAGGCTACTTATATTTTCAAATTTCACCTCTAAAGGGTTGAAACAAAGGTTGAAATCTTATATGAAAAATCTACATCGCTTGACCGACTGAAATGAATTTTAGCATAAATATAGTTAATAATCCGAGGTAAGACATAGGTTACTTTATTTTTCAAAAATCCACCCCCGAGGGTATTAATATACAAAAACAGCCATGCAGTTTACGCGGCGAAGCCGGGAACGGACCGTTAGTATAGATAAAATATTTAAAGTCGTCGTTGCGCAGCGGTATAGCTTGTCGCTATGATTGTAGGTTCGACGTCCATTCGGGGGAATGATTACTTTTAAATTATTTTCAATACTTACGGCGACGTTAAATTACAGTCAAATTATTATGTATCGAATTCAAACGGCACGAGAACGGAGTGTCTTGACACTAGGCTCTCTCTAACTACTCTTTTTGGCGAGAAAAGCGTGAATCTGTCATCCCCTATTAGTTCTTATCTCTATGCTCTTTAAGGATACATACCAAATACAAGATATTTACGCCCAGTAGGTTCTTGACTATTAAACGAGTTGTAGGTATATGCCGGTATGGATATTTTAGCACACTTTTACTAGATTAACCTATTGATAGATAGATCTATCTATTAATCTAGAGAGGTATAAGAAATATATGAGTCAATTTAAAAAAATATGCAAAGCTATTAAAAGCAAAAGTATAATATATGTATATATATCTGTTTTCACTGAGGATTAATCTAAATTTGAACTTTCAATTTAAATATGTCAATATTATCATATCAATCATCCTATAGCTATCAAGGTAATTGTGGCACAGTATAACAGCGTCTAATTGTATATGTGATGATATGATTGTGGCTTCGAATCCCACTTAAGGGAATGGTTATACTCGTATTTACATTTAGCTTCTCTGGTGAGGATGCACAGCGTTAAGTTACGCTATTCAACACGTCATGCCTCGAATTTGAGCGGTAAGGGGAGAATAGAATGTCTTGAGGTTATAGGTTCTCTAGCTCTACCCTATTTGTACCAAGTTTATTGTTATTATAGTTAATATGAAAAAAAATATATATATAAAAATACCGTTGGTCGGATTGACGTGCTAGAAGCGAAAGTGCGATATTAATTAGTATCGTATTTTAGAACGAACGTCATTTAACAACCTTATTCCATCCTACATCCGGCTTTAAAGCGTTTAATATGAAGCCCGTGTAGTTTATGATGCTTAGCGATAATTGGCTATTATTTTGTCAAATAAGATTTTGATTTCGATTTCTGTTTTATAGAATATTTAACTACTTTTATAATTTTTAATGAATAGCGTACGTTTTGTTATTCGAAAATATATTGTAATACTCCGACTTGGTAGGATAAGTAAGATATTTTTAGTAAAAGTATAAAAATTTGAACTTAGCGAAATTCAAACCTGCGCCCTTTGTAGACCGTCCAATTGACCATTAAACCATACGGTATATCCTGCTCCGTTAAAATTCTTATAAGTTGGTTACAATATATTTTTATTGATACTCTACAGTACTTGGACTTTTCAGTAGTCATTGGTCACAAAATGATGGTCATGAATTAGGACTATATTTAACAGAATTAATCGCATATATTTTTAAAATTACGATTACGGAATTACGAAAATATATTTTTAAATAACCCGACGCTTTGGACACTTTACAGCAGTCTATGTATTTATTATTTATTTTAGAATCCAATAATAATCGCGATTAATTCAGTTACAAATAGTTTTAATTCAAAGAAATTTACAATTTTTCTTATTTTTCTTATCTTATTTCCAGGCATTTTCATTGTTATTTTATAAAAATTGACGTATACACTGTATAACAGATAGTAAATCTTTGTCAGATAAAATTGAATCTTTTTGTGATAAATTGACGAATCTTGAGAGCTTTAAGTCTCTTGAAAAAGAATTTCAGTTTGATAACAAAGAAAAATAATTCCCAATTTTTATGAATACCTTACATAATGGTCTTAAGCTGTAAAAGGCACAGTTCTGTATTGTTGGCCTACATTTACATCTATAACTTGATGAAAACGTTTCGGAATATAAAGCCAGCGTCTACTCGAGTTAATACTAACAAATTGTAATAGAATACTGAATCTAGAATGAAAATTATTATCACAGGACTATTTAGGGCTTAAAATCTTTGCTGATATTTGATAAATTCTCGTTATTGCTTATAGGCATATTCATAAATAATGTATATTACTATTTCACGTTAATTCTTGCATAGTACTCGTTCTCCACTCTCTATGCAAAATCAAGACAATTTGTGACGGAACCCAACGCAACTCTATGATACTTAAATTGAATGCATGTGTGTATGTATATATAATACACACTGGCAGTGTATTTAAACGTCTTTAGTATCTAATTGTATACGCAATAACTACGGATTGATTCTTCAGGTATTAAGTTTTTTAACAATTTCACACTTTATCCCTAAATAGGCGATAGAAATGTCAGACGGTCCCGGCATACTTCGTACTTCTCTTTCATTGTTATTCAAATTATTTTAAATTCTGCTTAAAATAAAAGTCGGCGGTGAGATTTTGTATCCAGTATCCTATATAAAAACAGTACAATAACAAAAATACATATATAAGGGCAACGTGTGATTGATAGTGGGTTTGCTTCCAGCTCGGAACAAGACAAAGTGAAGCAAGGACGACAGTTACTTATCTTAAATAAGAAAACTTTAAGAAACTAGAGACTTAAACAAAGAAAATGAATACTTTTAAACGTTTCTAGTCAAGTGTCAATCAACACTTAGGAAAATTAAAAGACTTTTAAAAATCGTATAAAAATATCAAACGCTTCAAACGCGTGAACGCATGGCTTAGTGGTCAGAGCGCCTGAACGGTTTTCAGGAGGCGCGGGTTCGAATCCCGCTGCGTTCAAATTTTAATACTTTTTCTAAATGTCTTTTTCAAAGAAAATGAAACTCTCTGCTATGCGGGAAATACGTGAAGCTGAAAAAATATATACACATGTACTTACGTTTTTCATGGTTCTTAGTACATATTACATATTATACAGTTCGCCATGTTTCTCATAATATTTTAGTAGCAAAGCAAGTTTAGATATTTAAATATGATGAAACCCACAACACGTGAACTCGTAGATATTTATCATCTTAATTGCCCGCTTAATGTTTTTTTCTACGGCAAGAACAAATTAAACCGAACGTATTGTTTTCCCAAGCCATAAAAAATGCTATTGTAGAGTAAAGTAGACTGTTGGTATAATTCAAATAAAGCTTAGCAGGGAATACCTAGTGTCAAGACACTCCCTCCCATAAATCCAGACATTTTGAGTGTCTCTGTGTTGAGTGGCTAGATTTAACGCCGCGTTAATATATACATAATGAATGATGTGAACATTTTATTATATTGTAGAACGTATTCCTTTTAAAATATCTGTGTTTTTTTACTTATATTCTTGACTATCTAACAATATAAGATAATTATGGATCGCTATTTTGACCTATTAAAATATGTATTTCTTGACAATACTTCTAATAATATCAATTTAACTGTCATAAAATTAAAATAGGGCTATTTTCGTTTCGTTAGTCGTGACGCAGGGGCACTTAAGAGTGACTGTAAACGCAACTGGTTGTGGGTTCGATTCTCTCTCCCCCGAGGGGCTCTGGTGTCGAGGCAAAACGCGTCATTAAGTTCCGCCACCTAACACGCAATGCCTCCGAATTCGGCGGAAAGTGGGGAACGGAGTGTCTTAACACTAGGTTTCCTTAGTCTACCCTATTATGTGCGGTATAACGCGAAGCTAAAAAAAAATTAAAGAAAAGTTCAGGATCAATGATAATCTCTATAAACAACAGTTATTTATATATAGATATCTTCTATAATATAAATAATTGTTTTTTTACATACAGGCGACCATTTTCCACAGTAAAGCAGGCTGGTAGGATAAATAGAAAGACCCTAAATATTTATTAGCCTATTCTCTAGTTTCAAGAAGGAGGTTAAATCCCAATAGGCATATTATTTTGTGAAATTAGAACCAAAAACACAATCAAACTTATCTCGTCGGCGCCACGGTGCTATGTTTTTATTTGTATTGAGATAACATAATTACAAATTACGTTTCTTAAGTACTCGTGATAACGCACTTTATGTTATTTATGGACTAGTATATAAATTTTATCACCGCGTCACGGATACCATCTTGTTTATTACTTTCGTAGGGTAAAATAGTTTAATAAGCTATAAAAGGAGACGCATTTGAAATTATTTACGCTCAATGTCAAAAATCGAACCTAATCCAAAAAATGCAACCTGAGTCTGATCTAGCAAGTAATGAGCAAATCATGATCTAGCAAATCTATATTTTGAGTAAAGTAAAGTTAAAAATAAGTAAATTTATTCCCAATAACAATTCGAAAGATTACATATTCAACCTTTACACAAAAAAAAACACTCACTCAAAAAAAAAAAGACTCACTCAATCTAATTGGGCTTTAGTTAAGTTAAAATTCAATGATTACCTTAAATACAAATTGTTTTTAAAAGTGTATTAGAAGCAATTATTGTTTCCTTACAAAAATACCTTAGAAATATGACAAGATCACAGATGTGAGAACTGTAGATTGCCTTTTACAAAGGCAAAGCCACCTGAACAAAGATGTCAGAAGACGTGCAGGAAAAGGTGTTTTCTTGCTTTGATTTCGTTTATAAAGTTATTATGTTTTCTTAGAAACTGTTAATTTATTTAACTTTGATCATCATCAAATATGTAAAATTATGTTTTTTTTGTGGAATAAAGGAGGAAAACGAGCAGAAGGCCCACTTGGTGTTAAGTGGTTACCTTCGCCCATAGACATCTACAACATTAGAGTTATGGATGCGTTGCCCGCCTCTGGGATGTAGGACAGAAGGCGAGAAGAAGGATGGGAATGGTGGGAATAGGGAGAGCTTACATGTCATCGAACCGGAACACATCATCAGATGTTTGGCGGCTCGTCTTTGACACGATAGTAGTCGCGAGGCAGTCGGAGAACGAATCTCCTACCACCAAGCTACTGGGTTACCCGCCTTTTACGGAACGCTACCCAGCGGCGGGGGAATTGTATTCTTAACCCGTCCCCCCACGGGTAAAAAATGCTTTTTATTCACTTGTAAACATGCTTTTTATTCACTTGTAGATTAAAGTATATGGGTGAGTGGATGCAGTTCGATTATCCGTAAAAAACTCACATGTCGCTCAATTAATTCGGATAATTGACGCTTTACTGTAATAAATAATAGTTATTTTATTTCAAATCGACATTCCATTAACTTACGTAGATGACTGACGTACGTTGAAGTCCCGCTATGTTTCTTTATGTGAAACCACTTTGAAATATTATAAATTCAAATTTCTACTTGGAAACGTGAACGCGGCTGCAAAATATATTCAGCATCATAAAGTGAAAAGTTAGAGAAACTGCGACTTTGAGTTACATCGCTGAGAATTTGTTTGTACTAGAGATCAGTCAGTTTCCTATAGCTTTTGAATTTAATATGAAATTCATGTTTTTGAGTTTCAAATTCATTTAATTTAAGTTCAATTTAATTTCATTTTTATATACGAGTATTACGACTATGGCTATGAAGCCAAGGGGGTGTAGTGTTACAGTGTCTGATAGTAACTGCGATTGGTTGTGGGTTCAAACCCACTTCCATCCAAATTCACAAGGAGGAATAATTATATTTAAATTATATATATCATCGCAGGGAAATAGAGAGATAGAGATAGAAACCTGCTTTTCTAAGGTATATCTGAAAACCAGCGATGTCACTGGAACTGACGTCAAGCATTAATGTCTGAGTCTATCTAAAAGGTGTTTTTTTACCATAAGCTTCACACTGTATCCCGCATAGCTTTAAACCTGACACCTCGGAACTTAACACTTAAGACACTCCGTCCACTGCGTGTGGCATTCCGTTTTACCACGATATCAGAGTAAAGAAAATGAAAAAACCAGTCGTTTTAAAGTCACACTTTGTGCCTCTTCCTCACGAGTGCCTTATGGCAATTTTATTATTGACCTGTATTATTATTGTCTCCTTTTTCTCTTGTAGTAATGAATGTGGTTTATTTTATTTTTTATTTTAAATTATTATTTTCATTTCTTCGTTCTGGCATTCAAGACAAAGCGCGGCTTTGACTTTTTCTACTCACTGAGCAATAGTTAATCGGAAACTGGGGGAACGGTGTATCTAAACTAGGTTATCTCTGGCTCTCCTGCGTAAATTGAAAAAAATAATAAATATACCATATAATATAATGCGAGTAGGAAAGGAATCATCATACATCACGTGTACAATATTAAATAATACGACATTATTCTACGGCGCCACAATAACTCCGTATAAAATATGTACATAATAATATAGAGAAAAAATAACTTTACATTATTTAACAATAAGTCTGTATTGTTAATTAGTTGGCATCAATCTTATATAAACTTTATTCAATTTGTAAAATGCTAGACATATACACGTTATCTATATTGTAGACTAGATGTGTTGAATATAACAAAAATGAAAATAAAAGTAGACTAAGTTACGCTTTATTACATCAGTTTTCTGCCTTTTTGCCTCCTCCTTATTTGTCTCCCTTATTTCATAAAAAAATACATACGAGATCTCGTATAGATATACATATGATGTGCTAGAGCCTAGGAATCTATACTTATATTATAAATGCTAAAGTCGGTCTGTTTGTCAGTCACGCTTTCACGGCTAATCTACTGGTCCGATTTGGATAAAATTTAGAATGAAAGTAGAAAATAACCCAGGATCAAAATGTTTGATACTACTAAGTTACTTAGTTTTTGAAAAATCAACCTCTAAAGGGTAGAGGATGCAAATTTAATAAAAAATCTAAACCGCTTGACTGATTATTATGAAATTTGGAATGTATTCAGTTGATAATCCATGGTTAAACATAGGCCACTTTATCTTTCAAAAATCCACCCCCGACAGTTGCAATATAACGAAGCAAATGTGTAGTTCACGCGGCGAAGCTATGAGCGGGCAGCTAGTAATACATAAATAGTTAGTTGTTTAACACATTTAGGCTAAAATTTAAATAAACTTGGGTTTTAAAAAATGATGATATCATCATGAAACGAATGTAACGATGTACAAATGACGCAAATGGAAAGACTTCTCTTTACTTTATTGATAAAGTAAATATTGTGACTACAAATTCTATAGAATACAATTTTAAACCGATGAACTAGAGAGCCTAAGTATTTAGTTTTTTTTTTGTTTGACATATCATTTCAACTATTTTGATGTTTTTGCTCTGGTAACAAATAAACACTAGGTTTCCTCTGCCTACCCTGCTGTGTGCGGGATACAGCGTGAAGCTATAAAAAAAAAAAAAAAAAAAAATAATAAACGCGCGGCGTTTAGTTCCGCCACTAAATGTGTAATGTATCGGATTCGGGTGGACAGTGGAGAACGTAATGTCTTGATAACTACTCTAACTCTCTGACTGCCCCTTATGCGGGAAAAGCGTCAAGCTGGTTTTTTATTATAGTGAAAGCTAAGAGATTCTAGTGTTAGGACACTTCGTTCTACGAACTCTATGTATTCAGGGACACTAAGTATTGGGTGGCGGAACCCAACACCGCGCTTTGGTTTAACAGACTAGAAAAATATTAATGTTAACATTCTACATTGCATGTTACGCCAGACAATACGCAACTACGCTATTATATTAATATTATATTATTAATAATTAAGTACTAATTATAAAAAAAACTATAAATAAAACTATACCAAATTATTATTCTTTAACTATCACAACATACCTTAACATTACTATGTCATTTTTTGTATCTTAGCGTCAGAAGCTAGTAATAAATTAATAAAATTTGTATTACATACCTAATAATTGATACCAACTAGCTAGCAAGATCGACATTTGCCTACGCACGTACTTTTTGCCAAGACCGTTTCCCAAACAATTTGCATTAGATATTAATAAATCATAAATATTAAATGTATCGTTTGATATAATATTTGTGGCGTGGCCAACTTGTCTACGTCAGATGGACACTTATCTTTTACGATGGCGGCGCTTTTTATGTATAATATAATATTATACAAAAAAAAAAACTGGGGCCAGTCGTGACGTAGTGGCACAAGCGTGTGACTGGAAACGACTGGTTGTGGGTTCCATTCCTACTCGAGGAGTGGAAACATTTAATATTTCCATTTTCTTCTCTCTGGCATCGAGGCAAAGCGCGGCGTTAAGTTCCGCCACTTAACACGCAATGCCTCCAAAATTCGGCGGAAAATGGGGAACGGAGTGTCTTAACACTAAGTTCCCTCTGCCTATCATGTTATGTGCGCGATACAGCGTGAAGCTATACAAAAAAAAGCTTTATATTCTAGATATACTATATATTGTCTTTCATCACAGACTTTTTTCCGATAGTTACATGCCAATATAATTAAACTGTCAGTGCAATAATTAAAATTATTAAATTATTAAGAAGCTTGCTTTTTACCGTATAGCGGGCTAATCAGAGCGAGCTAGTGTCAAGACACTCTGATTTCCAGTTACCGAAATTGAACATTGCTATTGCGTTAAGTAGCGGATTTAACACCGCGCTTTTTCTTCAGTACTATCTCTTATTCTTATATTTTGATATGCTGATAAACGTGAAGCAAAAAAATCTTTAGTTTTGTACAAATTAGGGTAATAACTGCAAAGTAATTCGTAGTTGCGCATTTAAATCTAAAGGATGTTGACGCCCACATGTAAATTCAAAGTTTACATTACGTTATTACGCAGTGAATATTTTAATAGAATATATTGTACGTTGTAATTTATAAATTAAGAAAAAAAGTTAAATGCATTTGGCATTCTTGGAGTCTACGTTTGCAATGTTTGGCATTGAAGGTCGTACTGACTATTACTACGTACGTACTACTATTATATCACTACAAATATATCATGAATAATTTTTGGGTGGCAGAATTTTTTTAATAATATCTATCTCTACAGAAATGTCACGAACAAAAATAACTTTTTACTATTAGAATTTTGATGTAGCCACATGAAGAATGTATAGCATAACGGTCAGAGGGCTGGGTTGGATTTCGAGAGGCGTGGATTCGAATTCCGCGGGCCATAATTTTTTATACGTTGTCTAGAAACGTTCAAGCCGATTTTAATATCTAAATCATATTCGTAAGTTATTATAATGAGTAATAAATGATCTAACAGTCATTTCTGTTTCACATAATAGGACTCAACTTTTTTAGTAGCTAAATTATTCATTTACATTTTAATTCACCAACATTAAAAAAATACTAATTTATAAAATGTGACGTAAGGAACAAATCTGTAGAAATATATACCTACACCTACCTACCTACAAGGATAATGTTTTGATTTATTACATAATTAAATATGGCTTTACCTTTTTTCAATTTGTATGTATTACGGATGATTATGATAATGAATGAAACAAAAAATAACACGTACCTATAATGTATAGGTACATTTTTAAGTTAAAACTAGCGGCCCGCTCGCGGCTTTGCCGCCCGGACCATTTCATTATAAATGTATCGTTATATTACACTCCTCGGGGATGGATTTTTAAAGAATTAAGTAGGCTATATTTAACCTTGGATTATCAACTATATAAGAAAAGATAAGTATGTTTGACGCTGGATTATTTACTACTTTCATTCTAAATTTTAGCCAAATCGGACTGATAGATTAGCCGTGAATCCGTGACAGACTTTCGCATTTATAATATAAGTATGGATGCAACCAAAGGAAATTCAAGTATAGTTATATCATATACACTGATTGATACATCACGTTTTAATACTACTTACTTTTTCACATTACTTAAATATTTCTACCAAAAGACATGAAGAGAAGCCCAATTCTCATTTGGGGGAACATTTATTAGTATAATTATACCCTTAAGTAAGAATTAATTAATATAATGACAAATAATTACATTTATATTAGCAGTGGAGAAATAAAAATAATTGTAATAAATATTTTATTGATTATTTTTTTCATAAATATTTTTAATAAATTATTTTTTTCATAAATATTTTTTATACATATTTTTTATTTCTTCGCTTTGATGCCAATGATAAAGAGCAGCATTAAGTTCTATCACTGAAAACGAATGCTGCCGAAAAAAAATAAAATTTAAAAAGTGTGGTAGTAAGTACACTTGCGAATATAATAAACAAGAAAAAATGACTACAAATTTGCTCAGCTAATGTCTCACCCTCGTCAAACCTAGTTTACGACGGTTCTGATACAATTTCCGTTTATATTATTGTATGATCATACAATCGGGTTGACCATTTTTTCGCTTTACGCCCATCCCTTTTATCAATAAATATATCTTATACCACAGTAAGGCACAGAGAGAGAGAGATTAATGCCATAATACTCTGCTATCCATTTCAATCACACACACACTGACTTGACTTGTGACTTATCTAATGAAAACTCTTTATATAATCGTTACTACTATATTAATTTCAAAATAATAGCACGACACTACAGTACGCTACGACAATCATCGGTCGACAATAAAAGACATCGGTCTTTATTTGTCAATAACCTTTGTCAATAATTTACAACCTAACAAGTTAATAATTCTTATTTTACTAAATAAGCAGATTAACTAAAACTAGATTGTTCACAGAAAATGAGTACAAAAAAAATTATTACACTATTTTAAAAACATAAGTTAATAAGTTTTGACAATATCGGATCATCGATTCCCACTCGAATGAATTTCTTTCTTTATTTCGATTAATATAAAATACAGTGTTAAGTTCTGCAATTCCGCACGTATCTCGACTCGAGCTCATTTTACCAAAAAATGAAGAAAGGAGTGTCTTAACACTAACTTCTCTTCTATCCCGCTATGAGGGAAAAAGCCTGAAGCTGAAATAATCTATAAAGAGGTTTATCTTTCGCAAACACATATTAGCATTTATATTAAAAAAATAAAAATTAGGGTGCAGTCAATTACAAAGTTAACAAAACAGAATTTATTTAAAAAACCCTTTTTTGTTTAAATTACAGCCCTATTACTCTCTGACAGTAATGAATGGGGTTGATATAATCAATTTAGGCTATTTTCTGTCTTTGAATCGACCGACAAGTTTATTTATATAAATCATTTACCAAATATTTGATTATTTATTAAAGTGTAAAATATTATGTAAAAAGGATATAGGTAAATGAAATGTATATATATATTTTAAACTTGTGAATTTTTGGAATTTGAAAATTGTGCACGTGCAAAGAATCTCACGTGAATTTAAGTACGCTCAAGAAAGCCCTCGCGGGTTAGTAGACAGTAGTTTAACCGTGAACGACTGGTTGTGGGTTCAATCAATACTTAGGGAATATTTGAATTATTGTCACTTCCCCGCCTTGGAATCTAAAAACACAAAGCGCGGTGTTGAGTTCCGCCACTCAACACACAATGTCTCGGTTTCGTGCGAAAAGGGAAGAACGGAGTATATTGACATTAGATCCTTTCTGACTACTGTGCTATGCTGCAAAATGCGTGCATCTAATTATTTTACATATATAGTATTAGCGCCCGAACGTAGCGATTTCGAGCAAAAAATTGATAACAGATTCTTAATACTTGGACCTTGACTATCTTGCCGAGTGAAAGTGGTTTAAACATGAAGCTCCCGTGGGTTGACGGGTTAGAATACAATTCCCCTCCGCCGGTAGCGTCTCGTATAAGGCGGGTAACAAAGTAGCTTGGTGGCAGGCGATTCGTTCTCCGACTGGCTCGCGACCACTATCATGTCAAAGACGAACTGCCAAACATCTTATGATGGGTTCCGGTTCGATGGCATGTAAGCCAGCTCTCCCTATTCCCACCATCCTCATCCTTCCCCCTCCTTTCCTCCTCCCCCCTCAAAGTCGGCAACGCATCCACAACTTCCCAAATATTGTGGATGTCTATGGGTGAAGGTAACCCACTTACCATCAGGTGGTCCTTCTGCTCGTTTGCCACCCTTTCAACAATAAAATAAAAAAAAAATCAAAGTTCACAGAAAAGATGCTACAAATGTAGATATAATATCATACTTCAAAGATAGACTCAACAGTAAAGCCATATTTAATTATATAATAAATCAAAAAGTATCCTTGTAGGTATATATCTCTACGAATGTGTTCCTTACGTCACAGCTTATAAATTTATTTAAATTAATATTTTTTGCTAATAAAAAAATTATATCCTATTATGCAAATTAGATATATATTGTTTGAAGACAGTTATTCTGCTGATTTCTTTTTTATATTATACATTGAATTACATTGTACTGTATCTACTAATAAAATTTATCTTGCTTTAACTGTTTCTTCAGCTTCATGCTGTATCCCGCACACAGCATGATAGGCAGAGGGAACCTAGTGTTAAGAAACCCCGTTCAACTTGTCGCCGAATTGTTATTGCTTAAATTACTGTTTCCAAACAGTAAGTTAAAACTGAACCATACTCGTGTCTCTTTTCTTAGTCTATATTACTACTTATGAAAGGCAGTTAAAGAGAACCTAGCGTAAAAATAATCAGCCTTTTATATTCCAGCGGAAATAGAGATATCGCTCGTTGAATATTGGAACGCGATGGCTCGACTTGCTTTGAGAAATAAAAATCATTTAAAAATAACTCATTAAAAAATAATTCATTCGTACGAACATCGAACCTATAACCTCGTGTTTATAGCCTGACGTTGACTCGCTGATTAGCAAGACCATGTCCATTTATTGTACTATAAATTAAACTGATGTCTGTATAGAGAAATTGTACATAGAGATATGCACCTATGTCCGAAATGTCATGCATATAGAAGCTGATTTGACGAGCTGCAAGTGTTTCTTGTCAAGGCCAAGAAGTCAACGCTACGAATATTGTAATAAAATACGATTAACGTTATTATAGGTAGGTTTTAACTTAACTACCCTCGCCACGCCCCCGTATGACGTCACGAAGTCGAGAATCACCTGTCTCGATTACCTGCTTCGACAAATATATGAGCATTTTTTGCATCTATGAAACATAAATTGAGGCCAGTCGTGGTGCAGGGGCACATAGTGGGGACGTATTTCCATAGAGTAGGGGCACATAGACGCGACTGGTTATGCAATCTTCCAGAATTCGGTAGAAAATGGGAAACGAAATGTCTTAACACTTGGTTCCCTTTGTCTACTCTGCTGTATGTGGAATACACCGTGAAGCCAAAAAAAAGAACAGATATTATTCTAACGTAGATACAACATAAACGCGAATCAAAGAACGCGTAGAAAAATTATGTGGACGGACGAATATGAAATATGGTATAGACCAGGAGGTAGCAAGTTACGCTTACTGGGCCTCATACATCCCGATTAATAATTTTAGGTCTGTCGAAAAATACCCATAAAATTAGAATCAATGCTAAAAGAAGTTAGGTTGAGCGATGCTCAGCTTTTATTTGGTCAATAGTTAGTTTATATGGTGAAAAATATATTAGTAAAAACAGAGCACAGATTCGGGCTATATCCCGCACACAGTAGGGTAGGCAGAGGGAACCTAGTATTAAGACACTCCGCTCACCGCTAATATTTTTATATCAAATATATTATAATATGTACATTACACTATAAAGTATATTGTATATATAATATTACTCTCATATAAAAACATCTTGGATACTCACTTCAAGTACTTCTTTGTATTATCGTTTTCATTTGTTATTTTTATCCTATGGATGTATAGATACTAGGTGTGCCCGCCATTTCTACTGCGTGGAATAGCAAATTTAAATAAGTATACTTATTTAAGTTTAAACATATTTTGTCCCGCTACTCGTAGTAATGCAAACATAGTTGAAATTTGTTAAAACATAACCCGACCTCTTCGCCTTTTTGACATAACTTACCAAAATGCAATAATCAAAACTGTTATCATAAGGAGTAAGACTTTTTTTTATATTAGCATGCATAGACAAACTGACAAATAAATAAAATCATTGTTTTGGGTATTACGCTGAAAAATGCCCTCAATTATAATTTTTCTTACATATCTTCTATGTACAGACAGAGATCGGTTACATTTTTTATATGTATATATATATATTCCGTGTACATTTAGTATTTTATATACTTCAAAAGATTTTAACCTGTAATATACGAGAAGATGTTGTATTTTTTTTGCTTCAAGCTTTTCCTCGCAAATTCGTAACATTGCTTTAACAAGCAATCTCTAACGAGAATGAAAACGAAACTAAATAAAATTAATTAAAATCAAGTAACAAGTAATCTTTACTACATTTAACAATTCCAATAACAATTATATCGGAGCAGTTGAGTCATGTCATAATCTTATTTTTGGCCTTAAGCCTATTTGTAATACAAACGTATGTTTTACAAACTAAAAAGCTTGTAAATTAATAAAAATCAAATGGCAATGTATGTTAGTTTGTTCGGTTGGAATGTTGGAACTCAAGTTTGAAGCATATATCCTTAACCGATTGAGCTGTTAATGTATGATTAGTTGTATGACGTCTTTCAACAGCCAAAATGGCGGACTAGTTATTTTTTTTTACTTCTGAAGTATGGATTTAAAAGGTTACAGAGAATAATTCGCAAAAATTTAATCCAAAAGATTTTTACATTTTACATTTAATTTATTTAAATACAATTAGATGAATGAGCTAAAATTATTCGTGAAGGTTCATTTAATTCAAATTGTATATATTATTATGTACCAAATGGGTAAATGAACAAAAAATATACCTAAGTGATGGTAAAATACAAATTGAAATGATATTCAATACGCCTGAAAGTCATTGAATTAAGCTCTTAAATAAAAGAAACAATTTTTGTAGTGTGTAAATCATTAAAAGTATTATTTAGTCGTACTTATAATAGTCAGTCATACGAGCTAGACGGTAATTAGGTATAAAAATATTCACTAAGAAAATAGAATGGATAAAGTTGCAAAACTTTTCTAAAAAATCTTGTTCTAAGGGATTTTAATGTTAAATTAAAAACTTACCATATTCTAAACCTGTACTCAGCTTTACGGTTTTTCCACATAACAGTAATGGAGACTATGCTTGTTTGAGCTTAACGCCGCGCTTTACGTAATATACTAGAGATATAAAAATTAATTAAAATATAATACTTCCACCTGGGAATCCTACTCGCCCTACAACCATCGCGTTAACAGTCACTTATAGAAATATGTATAACAACTCATTAACCCTGCAGTGGTCGCGCATCTAAATGAGTGGTCGCGCGGACTACATACGTAGTCCATTTTCAAATTTAAATAACTTATTTTTATTTTTTTTTTATTTTTATTTTACTTATGGAATTATAATCAGTACAGTATGCTTAGCTATATAAAATCAGCAAAAGTTAGTTATAACCTCTTTTATATAACTATTAAGCAAAAACAAAAATACTTCTCTAAATTAGCATAAAAATAACAGCTTTCGTTTTGATTGAGATCACAGTTAAATAAAATTATGAAAATTAATAATTTATTACATTTTCTTCACAGGAAAGACACATAATATTGACATAATTCCCTCAAATAAACTTTTCGCAGGCAGTGCACGATTTACAGGTGTTTTTATTGTGTGCCCTTCCATAGTTGTAACAACGACGCACTACATTACTTGACGTCATCTCTGAAGCTGATGGTGGTTATTCTTTGTCTGTAATACCTAGGAAATATTTAATTTTTATTGTCGAAGACCTTGTCAATGAATTTGAATTAATTCTTTTCTAAGTCAATGGTTTCATCCAACGTCATCTGATCATCAATGAAAAGTGACACACAGTCTTGAATAGCAGTCTTTTACCTTGCTATTCCGTTTGGAGTAGGAGGAATAAATACTATAATATGCCTAAGGGTTCTTCCTATGTCCTGCAGAATTGTCTTAGACCACATCGCGTCATCAACTCTGAGGTCATAATCATCACGAAGCGATTTTTGCTAAGGTGCGTTCTCATCTTCGGAGTTTCCACTGTCCCTCGTCTCTGGTATCTTGCTCCTGTCCTGATTCAAATTCATGATTTTGTTCTTCTGTATAATCCTTCCTATACTTACTTACAATACTTCCTCATCTGAGCTAGACTCAGCTTCATAACTATCGATATCGGCATCATTTTCTTTCAACCACGCCTCTATCTGTGAAACTTGTCGATCACTCATTTTTATCCATAAATTTAATGTTAAATCAATCTCCAATAAGATAACATAACAAAACAATATGTATCTTACATATTTATGATAAATTTAATGTGAAATAAATGAAAACAAAAAAACAACTAAATGAAAAAACAGTTACGTAATTGGTCGCGTGGACTACAAATGTAGTCCAGGAACTTTTCGTAGCTCCTAATAATGCACCCACGCACGATAGGCGCTTCCGATCTACGTCCTGCGATTGGTCATTTGAAAGACTAACACTTGCCGTTTACAAAATAAAACGGATTTTGTATCAGTGGACTACATATGTAGTCCGCGCGACCACTGCAGGGTTAAAAGATATACTGATAACTGTCACCAATTCCTTGAAATCAATACCTTTTCTTCTTTTTCTTATTAAAATCATTTGACTGACAAAAAAGACAGCACAGATTATTTTGCCAAATTCACTTTAAAAGGAAAAGATAACAGCTTTCTTCAAACACCTTATACTATCTTACTATTGTCAATCAATCACCACTGACAGTTACAAATAAACAGACTAAATATAATAATTTTTGCTCTAAAAAAAGGTTAGCTAATTTCCACTCATTAAACATACCTCAAAGATAAAATAGCACCACCAGACTTTTCTTAGAACACCTGCAAAAAACCAACCCTAGACAGTCAATTTAAATCAAAAATATATAATAAAAGAATTTAATTAAAACCAGTATTTACTACAAAGTCAGTCCAAAGTTGTATTAAATCGAAAATTGTGATAAAACAGTAAGTCGAGAACATTGAATGACAAGTGACAGATATTATAAAGGTCATGAAGAATTCCTGGAAATATTCTGTTATTCATATTTTTTTGTGTGGCAATAAAGACAATTTATGACATTCAAAATGTATTGCTTATTATTTTGTTTCGGACCCAGAAACTTTTTTATACAGTTATTGCGTATTCGTAATATAATTGAAGAACAATGAAATGGTGATGAAACCAAAGGATATGATTCGCCTGTTTGCGATAACAACGTGACATCTTGTATTTTTTTTATTACTTTATATTCCAGGTTGATGTTTTTTTCTACAAAAACACCGTATTTTTTAATTATTTAATCATTTAAAACATACTATGGTTTCATAGAAGGCAACCAACACACTACCGCGGTTCTGAGTGTTAAGTAAATGAGAGAAACAATTTTGAGATTTCACGATGAGATCGCAAAGAGACGATTTGTATTTTTCCTTATGTCTTATAGACATAGTAATAAGTCTAATTTTAGTTCGACGTCAGATGTTTCTCGTTTCAAAATCACTTGTAGCCTAAGCCCTGCCTAAGTTATAATAAAAAAGATTTTATTCAAATCCATCCACAGTACTGTTTTATTATACTCGTAAGTATAGGTATAGATTGAAATAGTATCATTTTATTCGTATTAAATTATGACTCATGTAAATTTTAGAATTTTGAAAAATGCAATGCTCACATTATCAAGAAGCCACATCTGGTCGCGGCCTGTAATAAATATAATATATTACATACGAATTACAAAGAAGTTGTTATCAAATGAAATATCGATCCACATCGATAAATCTTATTTACATTTTAAGTTTTTATCAATTCTGTTTAAAAAAAATTCTTTATATGTAATACTTCAGATAACACACTTGTCTACTTAAATTAGTATCACGGTAACGCAGTCCCTGTGGCGCAGAGGATAGCGCGTTGGACTTCTAATCCAAAGGTCGTGGGTTCGATCCCCACCAGGGATGCATAATTAATACAATTGTTTTTGCTAAAAATTTTAGTAATATAAAATTTAATATTTTTATATATTTTTTTTAATTCATTATTTTTAATTTATTTATTAAAATAAATAACTTGAAGATTTTTTTTTCATCCTAGTGTGAATACACTTTATACAATAGTTTTCACCACAATTCAAGATATATTGGCGGTTAGGTGGCGGAACTTAACGCCGCGCTTATCTGCAAAGAATTTATTTTTATTTAAATAACATGTAAAACACATCAAAATGCAAGAATTATTTAATAATGTTATGCTAACTACTTACATAACATAGCAAAAAATTAACGCGCAAAAAAACATAATTGTTACAAAACATTTTAAAAATAATATGAAATATTTCTACGTATACAATAAGCTTCTGATGATTTAAGCAAAGATTCTGATATTATAGTTAATTATTTTTATCTAATATTATTAGTCTTTTTGTCAACAACATACATCAAAACTTTTATAAAGCCCATAAAAAAATATATCGTAAAAATTAACTTTAAATATAGTGTCACAAATGTATAGTGTCAAAAATTAACTTTAAATATAGTGTCTATATAGGGTCACGAAATTTATGCAAAATAAATTCCAAAATCACTCACCTAATCATGATGAAAAGTGTTTTTTTGAAAGTGAAAAGTGTTGAAGCATAGCGTGTTAAGTAGCGGAACTTAACGCTGCACTTTGCCTTGACACCAGAGCAAAGAAAATGGAAATATTAAATATTTCCACTCCTCAAGTGGGAATCACAACCAGTCGCATACTAGAAAATACTACAAAGTTATTTTAAGTAACAATCTCTTTAAAATCAACAGGCATTGCCTATGGTTGTTGATAAAATGGTCATTTTTGTGCAACATTTTAAATCTTCTGACAGAAATTAATGGACACCGTACAAATAACCTGTCTGTATTGTGTAGCTGTCAAAAATATCATGTAAATACTGCATTTCGCATTACTTGACATAAATAATTAAACTTGTTTTTCTCATAAAGTGCATTACGTTACATGCGCATGCAAAACTCTGAAATCTATATATTTATTCACCGATAAGCGCTTAATTAAATAGTTAATAATATTTCCTACAAAAATAATAAAAATAATTCAAAATCGACATAATCTACTTTATACGTAAAATATTTATTAATATATGTAATCAATTAAGGAATTAATATATTAGTACTTATGCATATGAAATATTAAAAATATGAATATACAAATTTATTTATCAATTTAGTTCTGAGCCAAATTATCTAATGACTGTTTCTGCTAACAAAATTGCAATTTGTATAGCAAGTTTAAAATGATGCAATAGTTCTGATAAATTGTTATTAACTTATTCACGATTTCGTCGCTTGATCTGCACCTTTTATCCCCTTTAGAATTGTCTGAACAATCTGTTCAATCATAATATAATATAGCCTATAGGAGAAATATTTTTCATGATTGGTTTAGTATTTCCGAAGATTAGCAACTTTACCTGTGTATTATATTAATTAGTATAGATGTAATTATCTACGTTCTTTTCGTATTTAAACATTTAAAGCAACGTCGTCCTTTTTTCGTATAGCTGGGTAATCAAAGTAGACCTAATGTCAAGACACCGCCCTTCAGTTTTTACTTAAAGTCGATACGTTACGGGCTGAGTGGCGGAACAAAAAAATGTTTATTTTTTTTTAAGCTTCACGCTGAATCCTGCACGTAGCAGGGTAAGCAGAGGGAACCTAGTGTTAAGACACTCCGTTCCCCACTCTCCGCCGAATTCGGAGGCATTGCGTGTTAAGTGGCGCAACTCAACGCCGCACTGTGTCTCACCGCCGTATCAGAGTGAAGAAATGAAAATTTAAACATAATCATCCCTCCCTCCCTCTAGGTGCATCAAACCTGCAACCATCGCTTTTACAGTCAACTGCGCCGCGACGGCCTCAATACCCCATATCATAGTCATAATAAATATTATCATCATTTTAAAAATAATTAAAACATTGAACTCGAAGCTTTCACGTTATCTTCTTGTATTTTCAATATCGTACAAAACAAATACTATGTTGTTCGTAAAGGACAAATATGACATGGACTTGCTTTATGAGGTCGTCATCTGACTGTAAACTCGAAGGTTGTAAGTTCGATTGCCACTCGAAGGAACAAATATTATATTATAATTTAAATAATATTTTCATTTCTCCTCTTTGGTATCTTAAAATCGCGGCGTTGAGTTCCGCCATGTAACATGTAATGTCTCAATTTTGGGTGGAAAGTACAGAGCGGAGTGTCTTGACACTAAGTTCTTTACCATGTTGCTATGGGGGGAAAGCGTGACAATGTTATTATCTTTCTTTTCCTTTAATTTTCGATAAGCAAGAAAAATCTTTCTCAGTATTTTAATGAACTGACTACTGTGGTGGATGGTGTGACACCATTAGAACGGCTTAGTATACTTTAGTTCCTAACAAAATATTCTTTATGAATTATAAATATTTTGAATTACCTTATTTTTATAGATTATCTAATGATATAATAATAATAATATAACTGATCACTGTCTGGGCCAAAACAATGATTTTTATTGTATTCTGTTTATCTGTGTGTTTGTGCAATCTAATCTAAAAAACAGCTTAAACTTTTTTCTTTAGCTTCACGCTGTATCCCGCACACAGCAGGGTAGGTAGAGGGAACCTAGTGTGAAGACGCTCCATTCCCCACTTTCCGCCAAATTTGCATTGCGTGTTTACAGCTTAATCGATTTAAGAATAGTTTCGATTATTGTATTTTGTTAATATATTTCAATTATATTTACTTCCCCCAATATATAGTGTTTATTTTATACAGTTCATCAATAAATAAGTTACAACTATTTAATAATCTTGGGCGGTCAAAAAAATAAAATAGTTATAGTGTAGTTTAACACAGACGAAGTCGCGAGCAGGTCGCTAGTTAGTTAATATAATATACTCCATGAACCAATAGGAGCTTCTATTAAAAATAACTTAAATTACACGTGTCAATAATCTACAGTTAAATATTTGAAACGTGTACAAATTAGACATTTTTTGTACATAATATACAAATTCCAACTTTACTATAATAAAATCATTTCTCAGTATATATCTAAATTAAAACAGATATGAATGTAACAAAGTTTTTTGTTCAATTAATTTTAATAACTGAAAATTAAGCCATTGTGGCGCAGTGAGATAGAATTTTATTAAACGTCTTTGATAATGGGTTCGATTTCTACTCAACGGAACGGTTATATTTAATTTTTTTTTTTCAGCTTTTCACGTTTTTCCGTCACAGCGGGGAAATCATGAAGAACCCGAAGTATCAAGAAAATCTAATTAAATTAAATTAAATTAAATACTCTTTATTGTACACCAGAAAGATTTGTTACACACAATCTTAATATCTAAAACAGTACAACAGGCGACCTTATCGCTAAGCGAGCGATCTCTTCCAGGTAACCTTCGGGTAGAGGAGATTATAAATGAAATGGGAAGGGGTGTACAGGCTATATAGATATCTATATATTATTATTATATACAACATATATTTTATATACATACATACATACATACACACATACATACATACATACATACATACATACATACAAAATCTGTCCTCAACTTTTCGCCTAAAATCGAGACATAGCGTGTTGAGTGGCGGAAATCAACGCAGCGCTTTGTCTTTGTTACTATTTTAATATAATCGTGCCTCTGAGTGAGAATCGAACCCACAATCAACATTGTAACGTGATGATTTTTTTAAACGATGTCTGGCTGCAAAAGTGATGGTTGTAGGTTCGATTCACACTTGGTGAAATGATTACATTTAAATTTTCATTTTTTCACCCTGGTGTCTGAGACAAAGCGCAGCGTAGAGTTTCGACACTCATCACACAAAATGCTTCGACTTCGGGTAGCATGTGGAGAACGCTTAAAACGAAAACTTCCTAAGTAAAATCGCAAAAATATAGGTTTTAAGGTTAAGGTAAGTTCTAAGGTTTTAAGGTGTAAAGGAATTTTGAATGTACACTCAAAGTAAATTTATGTATAAAATTGAAAAAATCCAATTATTGCTCTATCCATCCTAATCCTCAAGCGTCTGACTGTAATCAGATGCTGTTCCCTTACGCCACGACGTCCCATATTTAAATTATTTTCGTTTTGTCGCTCCAGTTAAAGGGAATGGGGCGTTAAGTTCCGGAGTTCAACACATTATATCTCGAATTCGGTCGGAAATTGGAGAACGGAGTATCACTACATCCTTTTTACTTGTCGAGTATACATTATGTATTATACATTATATATTGCACTTGCATACATAAATTACATTACAGAAATTAAATTAGCAACAGTGGACTTATCTCTAAAAGAGAATTCTACCAGCCAACCTGTGAAAGTGGGTGAAGATAATATTATTTTATAATAGTTCTTATAATGGTTAAAGTGTTATTCCACACTTAGGAAAATTGAAAAAGACATTTAAAGAAAACGTATAAAAATTTGAACGCAGCTAACAATAAAAATAAGTTGTAATAAAGCGTATATTAATTTCGACGGAGCGGCTAGTAGAACGCATGGCTCAGTGGTGAGAGCGCCTGAACGGTATTCAGGAGGCGCGGGTTCGAATCCCGCTGCGTTCAAATTTTTATACGTTTTCTTTAAATGTCTTATTTTATAATAGTTATTATAATGGATAATATAATAGTTGATATAATAAAAAAGGCCAGTCGTGGCGCAGTGGCACAAATGTGTGACTGAAAACGACGGGTATCGAGGCAAAGCGTGGCGTTAAGTTCCGCCACTTAACACGCAATGCCTCCAAAAGTGGAGAACAGAGTGTCTTAACACTAGATTCCTTCTGCCTATCCTGCTGTGTGCGGGATACAGCGTAAAAAAAATCATAAGAGTTATTATAATTTTGAATCTAATATCAACAAGTATCAAGTATGGGAATTTAGAAGAAGTATACCAAAATTATAAAGTCCACGCAAACCAAGATGTGGGCAGAAAATAATCTAAAATAAAACATTTATGAGTATGTATGTAACAAGACTTTTTGTTTAATTAATTTAGTACAAAACCGGTAAAAATGACATTTTTTATTATAGCACGTTTAAAACGTTCACGTGTAGTCGCACAAGTTCTGATCTTTATTAAGTTATAATAGGTACCAGGCAGTTGAGACTATCGTGAAGCAGTGGAACAGCGTCTAATTGTAAGCCCGTTCAGTGTTGGGTTCGATTCCCACTCGGAGAATGAATAAATATATGAATTATTTCTCCATTTCTCCAGGGGGCCAGTCGTGGCGCAGGGGGTCAGTCGTAACGCAGTGGCACAAGCGTGTGACTGTAAACGACTGGTTGTGAGTTCGATTCCCACTTGAGGAGTGGTAATATTTAACATATTCGTTTTCTTCGCTCTGGTGTAGAGGCAAAGTGCGGCGTTAAGCTACGCCACTTAACATGCAATTCCTCCGAATTCGGCGGAAAGTGAGGAACGGAGTGTCATAACACTAGGTTTCCTCTGCTTACCCTGCTGTGTGCAGGATACAGTGTGAAGCTAAAAAAATAAAATAGTAAAAAACAATCTCCATTCTGGTAAGAGAAGAAAGCGTAGCATTAAGTCCTACCATTTAATATGCAATTTATCGAATGCAGGTGGAAAGTAGCAATCGGAGTGTTTAGTCACTTAACCACTTGGATCCCACTGACTACCTTGTTATGTGGGAAAAATTGTAAAGTTGCAACTTATTATAATAGGTACAAATCAATCTCCGCTTATAATTCGTACAAGGCCGGTTCCAATATGAAATCGGCGATAAGCCCTATCTAGGGTTATCGCTTAACTGTTGATTTAACCGTGGTCCGTGACCAGCCCTTCGTTGTTCAACTACGTGACTATATTCATGAACTGAATACAATATACCTTTGTATGTCGCCCTTGGGGAGGTCAAATTATTATTTTGACCTTGTCTGTATTAATATTTTATACAATACTAGCCGTTATCCGTGGCTTCGGACGTATCATCGATGGGAATTAACAATAATTGCACCACACATGAGGCATTAGTATGGTGCCTCTGTTTAATTAAAATAATTTAAGAGGAACCCAAGGTTATGCTGAGCGTAGACTAAGTGTACATACACGTGATAACCTGAGCTTTAAGCTAACCTTGACATACCACAGGCTACAACCACACCAATCTTTTGAAATGTTCTTTATAGTTAATATCTATAATGAATTCCCCCGCGTGGAAGTACATATACCAAAATAAATAAAATATATAAAATAAAATAATAATAAATTTATTTATTTATCCAGAATATAAAATTCCAATCACATATACCAAAATAGCAATTTTTATTTGTTTTTGTCTGTCTGCCTGTTTGTTCCGTCTAATCATTGCAACGGTGTGACAAGCAGTACCTTAGGCTACTTAATTTAGAATTATATTTTTTTCACTTAGAAGAAAGTACAGACATATGTATGTATATTTGCATGAATTAATCGTAACGGAACTTTTTAGTGAGATTCTCACTAGGTGTTTTTCTCTTTTTTTCTTTTTTCCGATGATGTCTATTTAAAAATTTATATTAATTCACAAAGTTAAACCGTCGCCACTAAAGAAACGTAACATAACACCGCCTGAATGCCTCATCATCCTCATCAGACGGATAAACAAACAAACAAACAAACAAACACACTTTAGCTATAGCTATAGCAATTAGTATGGATAATTCAATTTCAACTTGAGTATAACTTAAACTTATTAAAAGATAACACGTAGGTAGGTATAAGTTATTAATAGAATCGTTGAACCTATATTTTTTGACCGTAAGACGTAATACCCCATAACTAAATAACATTAAACACCTTAGGGCTCATTTTAAATTTAAAACTTAAGTATCGTATAATTCTATTTTTAGAAATACATATGTTTATATTTACTCGTAATTACTACTGCAATATTCATTTGAAATGAAGGTTTAACTGTTTGGTATTAAATAATCGATCCAAATCGGTAGAATTATCTTTTTTTTTTTTTTTTTTTTTTTTCCTTGACGCTATATGCCGTATATAGCAGGGTAGGCAGAGGGCCGCCCAGGTCCGCGGACGACATGGACAGTACCGGAGACCTGGGCTAGTGGCGGGCTAGGAGCACCGTCAGGTTTTTAGTGGGTAAACAGAGGAACGAACCGGAGTTCCACATAACCGCGTCCGGGTCCCCACCCCGGGCGGGTTTCCGTAACAGGATTTTCCTGACGATAAAAAAAAGGGTAGGCAGAGGGAACCTAGTGTTAAGACACTCCGTTTTTGTAGGCATTGCGTGTTAAGTGGCGGAACTTAACGCCGCGCTTTGCCTCGACACCAGAGCGAAGAAAATGAGAATATTATTCTTCGAGTGGGAATCGAACTCACAACCAGTCGTTTACAGTCACACGTTTATGCCTCTGCGCCACGGCTGGCCCCTGACTGATCGTAATTTAATTATTTTTATTCTCTCTCTATTGAACAAGGAAAGCACGATGTTGAGCTCAAGATGAGTTCAGATGGAAAACAGAGAGGGGAATGCCATGATTTTAGGCGCAGACACTCTTTGATTATACAAGACAAGTGTGAAGCTACTCCTTTTATATTTCCGTTATAGTGCTATGACCAAAACTAAACAACTTTTCTTTGAAATGTGGGAAATATAAATAACGGAAGACTTTTTAAATATCATATATACATAATTATGTATACGAAATAAAAGCTCAACGTGTTAATTAATTTTTAATTACGAGTTTACAATTTTTTCACCCATAATATGTTTTTTTAGTGATTTCTTTTGTTTCTGTTATAGAGCTCTGTTTTATAACTGTAATAAGTATATTTATTCTACTTTTTCTGGACAAAGAAAAAGAAAGATTTATCTTTTACAAACCGCTATGTTCCTTTCCAAGCCGTTGTTCTTATGATAAGTGACACTATAACAAATATTAAAGTTAATTTTAGTTTACTGTGTCTACTCGGTGAAAATCAAGGGAAAAGTTATAAAGGGGTAAACAATTAATAGAATATACACCTGCATATATTTGTATACTATGGTTCAATTCATTCAGGTTTTTCGAATGTGTTATTGGCCAGAGTGGCCTCGACAGCGTCACCGGGCTTCAGGGGAGGCCGACCTATATGAGCTATGACCTTGGCTTTAGAATCCTCGCTTGTGAGGGAAGACATCAAATGACGATGACGGCGTGGCAAGGGCGCCTCCGTTAAGACTCGAACCTCGGCTTGCGATACCGTTTTAGTGGAGGAGAATTCAATTCAGGGGAATGATTACCTATATACTATTTTCATTTTACCGCTCTAGAACACAAGGCTCGGCATTGCGTTCTGATACTTAGACGCAGTGTCTCGATTTCGATCGGATAGTGGAGAACGGAGTGTCTTGACACTAAGTACACTCTAACTATTTTTTTTTAAAGTCAGGAAATCCGTTACGGATACCCGCCCGGGAAGGGGACCCGGGACGCGGGACTCCGGTTCGACAAGATGGTACGTCTCCGTTTACCCACTAAAACCTGACGGTTATCCTCTCCCGCCACTAGCTCAGGTCTCAGGTGCTCCCTCAACCGTCCGCCGACCTGGACGGGCACTCTAACTACCCTGCTATGCAAAAAAGTAAAACGATAAAAAGATGTGCTAAAAAAGAAGAAAAAAGACCACGTGGCCGCTGTAGTAATATAAGGAACACAAAAAAATTATGTATTATATAAAATATATTTAGTTACGGTTTTCACAACAATATTTGTGTGCGATAACCTTTTGTTAGTTATAAGATTAGAATTGAGTTTAAGTATTGGTTACGAGCGTTTTCAATGATAATCATGTGTCAAGGGAATTATTATTCAATAGTATAAATTAGTCTACATATTTTTTTTCACGATGATTATTTACAAAGTTATAAATTTAGAACATTGATATTGAATTTATCATTTAATATGTTTTAAACTAATTTGTTTGTCGTTTATTTTTTTTACTAATAAAATAAATTGTTAAAATTGTAAGCTTAAACTGTAATAATAAAAACTAAGTTCTGCCTAAGTTATACAACAAAAAAGTTTGATTAAAATCCGTCCAGTAGTTCCAAAAAAGATTCATTTATACTGTTTATATTAGAACAGATTTTCTAAAAATTGCAGTTGTACTTCTTTTAATAAAGAAGTTCTTTTGCCAAATTCCGATACTTGTATACTATTAACAACGTATTCAAATCATTGCATTCTATATCGTGAGGATATTTAATGTATATTAAAAACAAATATGATAAGATACGCAACCATTTCGTAAATTCACTATGATTTTTTAATTGTTAATTTACATTGTCCCTTAACTAGAGGCTGTTTACATTTGGCTCGTTACAAACATCTCTAACTACATCTTATTTTTAGAATTTTATTTCATTGGCTTATGACGTTCTGTATTTCTTTGTTAATTATTTCATTTTTTATAAATTTAACATTTATATATTCATAACTAAAATTACACATTTATATTTTTTTTTAGCTACACGCTTTATCCCGCACACTGCAGGGTCGGCAGAGGGAACCTAGTGTTAAGCACTCCATTCCCCAGTTTCAGCAAAATTGGAAGGCATTGCGTGTTAAGTGACAGAACTTTACGCCGCGCTTTGCCTCGACACCAGAGCGAAGAAAATGAAAATATTAAATAAATCCACTTCTCGAGTGGGAATCGAACCCACAACCAGTCCTTTACAATCACACGCTTGTGCCACTGCGCCACGACTGGCCCCAACTAACTTATTATTTACTTTTATTATATAATTACTTAATAACTCTAATATTTTATTGCACTTAAGTTGCTAACTCCATTAGTCCTAGAGTGCATTTAGCTCTCTGGTTTCTGTAAAACTAAAAGATCTCCAGTTTCAATTTGTGGATGCCCACTCCTCGAATGGAAATCGAATCCACAACCAGTCGTTTACAGGCACACGTTCGTGCCACTGCGCCATGACTGGCCCCAAGTATAATATATATTATTTATATGTATATAATAAATAACTGTAACAATTATGCAATCACATTTCATAATAAAATGTCACTCAATATCTTATCATTAATTTCCTTTCGAACTTTACACTCACCATACGAGTATGTTAATAAAATGCATCTTCCGCTCTTATATCTATTTACTGATTAACTAACTGTATATCCTCTTTAGGGCCAACATTGGTGTACTCGTATCGTAATAGGTATTATTCATATATTTTTTATAAAAGAATATAATGTAATAATATAGGGGGCAGTCGTGGGGCAATGGCACGAACGTGTGACTGTAAACGACTGGTTGTGGGTTCGATTTCTACTTGAGGAGTGGAAATATTTAATATTTTCATTTCTTCGCTTTGATATCAGAGGTAAAGCGCGGCGTTAAGTTCCGCCACTTAATACGCAACGCCTCTGAATTCGGCGGAAAGTGGGTAAAACTAGGTTCTCTCTGCCTACCCTGGTGTGTGCGGTATGCCCCAGGGTAGGTAGGGAGCGACAGCGATACAGCGTGAAGCTAAAAAAAAATGCAATATATAAATATAGCAGTAATATAATAAACACACCTACCGGTAACGCAAATCCTTCTACGCATTGGTTTACAATTTAAAATTTATAGACATTATGAAATATTTAAATTTATATTTACCCT
Organism: Dryas iulia moderata; assembly: GCA_019049465.1. NCBI lineage: Eukaryota > Metazoa > Arthropoda > Insecta > Lepidoptera > Nymphalidae > Dryas > Dryas iulia. Next base: position 5,549,711 of record CM032424.1, on the reverse strand, counting down.
TTTAAATTGACTTCGCAATTTAATTCACGCTTCGTATCGTTGCTATATAGAATAGATAAAGCATATTATAAAATTGTTAAGAGCGGGACGATTTATTTAGCTATAATTATAAACCCATATAAAAACAAACGACTACACGCTTTTCCCTGTATAGCAGCAGAGTAATCAAAAAGAATCTAGTGTCAACACACTTCAATCTCCACTATTCGCCTGAGGCATTGAATGCTTAGTTGCGTAGTTCAACGCCGCGCTTTGTCTTACTAGGCGAAGGAAATGAAAGTAAAATATAAAGCGAGCGGGAATCGAACCCACAATCATCATATTACCAGTCAGAAGCTATGCCACAACGCCACGATGATTTCGATATAGTATCATTTCTATAGTATACGTTAATACGAATAATTCTGATACCAAGCTTAACTTGATAAGTAAGCTAGGTATTAATTTAAGACTATTCAGTGAATTATTAATTTCATAATTTATGGAATTAATAATTAGTTTCAATTATCACTAAGAATACTTAAATAAAAATAAACATATAGTACATAAATAAATATTTTTAAAATATTTTTTTCTTAGAAAATGTATACAAATTTAACGTAACAGCATTCGAACCCATAGCCCTTCGCTGATGGACCGCTTAACGGTCAGAATGCTTGATTTTTTACAAGAGGCGCGGATTCGAATATGCTACTTTCACAACGTTCAATTTTTTATAGGTTTTCCAAATAAAGTTTCGCAATTTCCAAAATGTATGAAAAATCACATTAAAAATGTTAAAACCATATACTTTTGTATTGCCGTCGTGGGGCAGTGGGACAGAGCCTGACTATAAACGTGAAGGTTGTGGGTTCGATTCTCCCTGGCGGGAATAATTATGATTTAGTTTTGATTTCTTTTGATCTAAGACACAACGCAGTGTTGCATTCCACCACTTCACACACAAAGTCACGACTTCGAGCGAAATGTGGAGAACGGAACATCATGATGCAAAGCTCTCTATGACAACCCTGGTATACGGGCAAGAACGTAAACCTGAAAAAAAAACTTTTGTACCGTAAAACATAATAAATTGGCTAATTTTAGTAAACGTCACGATAAGAATTTAATTGTTTACCAATCAAATTGATTAAATAAGTATTTAGTACAGAACATCCTATTACTGATAGTCTTGGTATATTTATAGAAACATTAATATCTAAAACCATTAATAAACATTAAGCAACGTAATCTAAAATCCGCCTTCTAAGTGTTTTTGTCATTCACTATATCCTAAATTTATAATATCCTTAATAAATTATAATATTACTTTATTGTCAGTTTCGTTGTTTCCCGCAAAGTAAAGTAAATGGCGGAACTTAACGCCGCGTTTTGCCTCAACACCAGAGCGAAGAAAATGTAAATATTAAATATTTCCACTCCTCAAATGGGAATCGAACCCACAACCAGTCGCTTTACAGTCACATTTTGTGCCTCACCGCCACGACTAGCCCCAATTTAGTATATTACATATACCTATCAAGATCAAGATCTCCTCTCCTCTCTCTAACCCGCTATACGGAAATAAGCTTTATTTTTTACTAGCATATTTATGTTTACAACCACGTAATAACAAACACAACAACACAAACAGATCTAAATCTAATAAATTGAAATAAAAAGGGTTAATCAAAGCACCGATACTCGAAGCAAAAAACATTGACGTAGGTAGACAGCAATTGACCTGCGCACGCGTCACCTCGTATTATATTAAGCGGGGGCTGCGCCGGCATTCGTCATAACAACGCTGCCTCTCGTGTGAAACGCACGCGGTAAAATACTCTAATAAACATTAAATTAATTCGTGAAAATGTATACAAATCCATTTGAAAGAAAACACTCGGCCTTACGGCAGGCTTTGGATAAGCTAATTAAGGGCGAAACCCGACTTAGCTTCAGGAAGAAGAATAATATGTCAAAAAGGACCAGCAGTGATTCGTCCATGTCTTCGAGTAGCTCGGAAAGTTCACAAAAATTCAGCTTCAAAAGATGAACTGTGTGTCGTGAAGTGTATGTGATAATTTACGCTGTGATCCACTCATGAAATAGGTTGGTATTCTTTATTTTTTATTATTTAACGAAAAATAAAAATTATTGAGATCTCTTGATATTTTTAAGTTAGTATAAATCAAAGACAACGGAATATTTATTAAAATTGACGTAAACATAATTTTAATAGTCTTTTTTATCACTAAATAACGATTTCTTAATGTAAAATTAATCTATAATAATATAACTTATCTATAAGTTATCGTATACTGTTTGTTTGTGTTTAGCTGCCCACAGAATTGTAGGTCAAATTAATAAATTTTGATTGTTTGATTAACTGTACTTTGAACGATACATTAGAATTAAATTGCCTTTATTAAGACTTATAAGAAGAATTCTAACATTCACCTAATATAAAATTGTATTAAATATATATCTATTTTTTTGTTTTTATGAATATTTTGGTAATTTAAAATTTCGCTTAAATAGGAATATTTGAGTGAATAAATAATATAAGTTAACAGTAATTCGTTAGTAGTATAAGTATATAGCAAAAAATTCAACTTGTGTTGAACTCTATGTGTTTTTTGTTGCAGATCGAGTCGGGTCGTGTTATGGAACAGGTTTCTTGACGTCACTACATCAGGCCATTGTCATGGTGGTGGTAAATAAGATGTAATGAATCGATTGAATAAAAAGATGTTCATATAATTTATGTCCGTTTTATTTCTACTTCTATTATTTTTCTTTTAATAAATATAAGTTCTTTGACTTCTTATATCATTGTTATCATAATATTGTATGTATTAAATAACATGGCTTGTACACAGCTGACTAATACTGGAGATTTAAAATGCAGTTTTTAAATATTTGAACCTATCAATTATGATATTACCTATAATATATAATTAGGTCAAGCTAATTTTTATACTTAAACTTATATTGAAAAGATTAAGTTGTTTAATATAATAATTTAAAAAAATATATAAGTACTTTATTATATCGAGAATTAGGGACTTCATAAATTATTACGCCTTTCTTATGAAATAGGCAGTTAAAAGCTTTAAGCTTTTCCCGCATAATAGAGTATACAAAGGAAACTTTTGTTCTGGTTTAGAGAAAAATTTCTAATTGATTGGATTTAACGCTATCACGCTATGTTTTAGCAGAGTGGCGAAATGTAAACAATCCCACAAGCAATCGCGTTTACGCTAAAACGCTGTTCCACTGTAACAGGAAATGGAAAAATATAACAAAATTTGACCATATTATTTTTTTTAACTTAACTTTTAAATATTTTGTTATGCATGATTAACCACGATATGGTTAAAATATTTTACCGTAAAAACTTTAACCGTGTAACCCTTTTTTGTGACGTTAGTAAATGTTGTTTAGGCAGACCGCCCATGCGCATGACGCTTACGCGGACGACCGGTATTGAGGGACTTACCGGTCAACTCGATACTTTCTGCGGTAATCCAAAATCAAAGTCAATATCAATTAATTTCATTCAAAATAAAAAGTTACGTGCGTCATTTTTTGAACACCAAACACCGGTTTGCCACCGGTTCACTAAAGTTTGAGATCTGTCTTAGATCTGGTAAGATCCAGCATAAGAAATAGAACGGTCTCTTGTTTTTTTTTCTAAGCCAATTTGCAGATTTACTTATTATTATTGGAAAACTTCTTAATTATTTTATATGTAAACTAACTATGAGGCTATTAAGCTGCAATGATTGAGCCCGATAGGCTCCTTGGCGCAGTAGGACAACGTCTGATGATAAAAGCTAGGATTCGATTTCATCTCTGGAGCATTATAATATTTAAATTATTTTCATTTCTTAGCTCTGCTACTTAAGAAACTTAACACACAATATAGCTTTTTAGGGCAGAAAGTGTAGAATAGAGTGTTTTGATAATGGGTTCTTTCTGATTACTGCTTTGTAATATCATGTCCAATTAACAGTTTCTCGTGCTGCTTACATGTACTTACATATATAACTTTAAAATTAATATATAACAAAAACTGAAATTGAACGGCTTTGCTTAAAAATTCAACATTTACAAATACCGATGCATAACTACTGTATAATTAAATTATCTGCGATATACTTACTTACCGTTAAATAAGTTAAAAGTTTGTTATCTCTACTATGTCTCTAAAATAAAAGATCAGAAGTCAGAGGTAAAGGAAGATAAGACGTCTTATTTAATTTATCAATTTATAACTCATATCTTACATGTAATATAAATACCGGAGTAAACTAAGGAATATACCTTTATATAAAAAATATAGACAATATTTTTAAAAATATGTAAGTACATGTTATATTCAATTAAAAATTAACTACTTTTCGACATATGTATCAAAAAGTATATTTTTAGCAAATTTATTCTTTTAAATCTAAAGTTACAAAATACGTAGTTACTGTTGAGTTTTTCTACAGTTTTACGCTTTATCAAAGAAAACACGTATAACTTATATGGTCATGACATGTGGTCTCTGCTTATTACCCGAATTTGAGACAATACGTGCTAAGTAGCGGAACTCAACGCTGCGATTTGTCTATCAAAGTACAAAAATACAAATAATTGAAGTACCATCGTTTCCCAAAGCCTAACTTACAACCAATGCATTTACTTGCATCTACGTTAAGTCAGACAGTCCCAATGCGCCCCAATGGCCACAAGTTATTGTAATTTCCTTGAACTTATATGTCCATTTAATAGGTCAGTAGGTACCTACGCCAATTTCCTCTATATTTACTAAACTAATTTATTACGAAAGTACATAGCATTATGTTTTCTTTAAAATAATCTTAAGCAATTTAAAATATTCAACAAACAAGATAATTATGGGTAATAATTGTAATTGGGAGTAAAAACTGCACCTTCATGGTTCTAAGAAGTCTAAACAGTATGTAAATGGTTTAAGTATATCACTATAATATTATATAGTATTGGGCCAATCGTGGCGCAGTGGTACGAATGTGTGACTGAAAGCGACTGGTTGTGGGTTCGATTCCCACTCGAGGAGTGGAAATATTTAATATTTTCATTTCCTTCGCTCTGGTATAAGAGGCAAAGCGCGGCGTTAAGTTCCGCCTCTTAACACGCAATGCCTCCCGCACACAACAAGGTAGGCAGAGGGAACCTAGTGTTAAGACACTCCGTTCCCCACTTTCCGCCGAATTTGGAGGCATTGCGTGTTAAGTGGCGGAACTTAACGCCGCGCTTTGCAAGATAGAATCATAGAATAGATATCATAAAATATAATGGGAATAAAATATGTATAAAATATGCATAATTTATTCACCTTATTAGGAAGTTTGGTATTAAACAATTGTTTTTATATTTTTTTTTAATATTACTCTATAATGAATAACAATGTACACCTTCGCTACGTATACATCATACAACAATGAGTATGTGAGTAATAAGTGTGAATATGTTATAACATTTTTTTTACCCGCGACGGAACGGCGACAGTATATGTGTTTGGGGTGAGAGGTTGTTTGTTTGTTTGTTTGTTTGTTTGTTTGTGTGTTTGTGCAAATTACTATGTCAATTATTTCCAAAACTATAAGTCCGATTTTGATACGGTTTTCTATGATAGATTAAGGTTCAATTGGCGTATGTTCTTATGTATGTCTTATTGCCTTAACTCACCAGGGGGCGCTGCAGTAAGCATTTTACGTGAAAACGAATGTTTTCAATTATCTCAAAAAATAATAGTCTGATTTCAATAGATTTTCAGTGGTAGATTCAGGTTTAATTGGTGGATGTTCTTGGATATGTTTTATCGTGTCAAACCACCAGGGGGCGCTGCAGTAAGCATTTGTTTGTACTTTTTTTGTATTTATTTGTCTAAAACCGAAACTACTGCTCCGATTAAAAAGAGTTTTCAGAAAAAGATTTATCTTTGCTTGGTGCATATTTTAAGATTTTTCTTTTTTTGTTACGGGGAAAACTCACCAGGGGGCGCTGCACTAAACATTTGTTTATGCAGAGCAAAAACTACTAGTCCAATTTAGATGAAACTTTCAAGGATGGGTTCAGGCTTAATTGGTGCGTCTTTCCATATATGTGTTATGGTGACCACTCATCAGGGGGCGCTGTAATAAGCATTTGTTTGAGTTTTTTTGTGTAAAACCAAAATTTTTCTTATATTTATTTGTCTAAAACCGAAATTACTTATCCGATTGGCTAGAGTTTTCAGAACTAGATTAAGCTTTACTTCGTACATATTTTAAAATTTTTGTTTTTACGTTACGGTCAAAATTCACCAGGGGGCGCTGCAGTAAACATTTGCTTATGCAGAGCAAAAACTACTAGTCCAATTTAGATGAAACTTTCAATGTTAGGTTCAGGTTTAATTGGTGCATCTTTTCATATATGCGTTACGGTGGCCACTCACCAGGGGGCGCTGCAGTAAGTACATTTGTTTGTGCAAAACTAAAACTACGACTCCGATTTGAATGCAGTTTTCAATGATAGATTCAAGTTTACTTAGTGCATATTTTCATTTATGTGTCATGTATGTTTACTTAGTGCATATTTTCATGTATGTGTCAATTCTCTAGGGGGCGCTGCAGTAAGTAGCTGCTTCCATTTTTTGTGTAAAACCAAAACGACTAGTACGATTGGAGAGAGTTTTCAGTATTAGATTCCGCTTTGCTTAGAGCATGTTTTTAAATTTATATTACGGTGACAAGTCACCAGGGGGCGCTGCAGTAAAATATTGTTTGTACAAAGCTAAAATGACAAATTCAATTTGGATGCAGTTTCAATGAAGAGCTCAAGTTTAATTAGTGCATGTTCTTTGATACGTTTTATCGTGTTAACTCACCAGGGGGCGCTGCATTACATATTAATATAACATTTGTTTGTAATATTTAAAACAAAAACCACAACTACTAGTCCGATTGGGCAGAGTTTTTAGTATTAGATTTACCTTTACTTGGTGTAAGTTTTTAGGTTCTTTTTTACGTTAAGAACTCACCAGGCGGCGCTGCATTAAACATTTAATTATACAAAGTTCAAACTATAAGTCCGATTTGTATGCAGTTATCAAAAATAGGATCAGGCTTAATTAGCGCGTGTTCTCTTATATGTGTCGTGGTGTGACACCTCACCAGGGGGCGCTGCAATAAGCAATTGCTTGTATTTTTGTGTGAAACCTATTTAGATGCGGTTTTCTGTGATAGGTTCAGGTTTAATTGTTGCGTGTTTTTATATGCCATATCACGAACTACCACGGGACGCTCCAGTATAAATTAGTTTGTTCAAAATCTAAAGTACTAGTGGATTTGTGATTTTCACTGATTTGGTTAGACTTAAGTTTCCTGAAAATGTTACGGTGACAATCTGCCAGGCGCTGCAATAAGCATTTGATAACCAGAAAGCATTGGGTTTATAATTTCTTTTGGATTTGCATGAAGATTAATATAAAGTATTTCGATATTATATAATAATATATAATGTGTATCTATTCACTTTAAAAAGTTTAAAATAAAAAACAAAATTAAAAATTTTGAAAAAACCCACGACGGTTTAATTGTAATTGAAAAAGGATAAAATAACTAGAAATCCCCCGCCTAAAAGAATATATGTAACGAGATTATGGGGACAACTTCGTCGGGGGCTGCCAGTTGCAACCTCTATTTTAAATATAGTAGCTAACAGTATAGATTTCGTTCTTAAAGTTTTTAAAAGAAATATCAGTTATCAAAACTGTAAATTCATATTAATACTTTATTTTTTTGCCAAACCTGTTTAAAAGCATGAAAACCTATGAGAAGGTTTGTGCAAACTTAAAGTAACGACAGCCCCCGACGAAGTCGTCCCCATCATCTCGTTACATATATTCCTTTAGGCGGGGGATTTCTAGTTATTTTATCCTTTTTCAATTACAATTAAACCGTCGTGGGTTTTTTCAAAATTTTTAATTTTGCTTTTTATTCTCTCTAAAATATAGCTGGGTGTATGCCCTTCCTTTCCCGTAAGGGAATTAAATATAATTGTTAGAAAACGAATTAATTAGAAGAACTTAGACAAAATTCGGCGCTAGGTTACGATACTTATGCAAAGTTTCTAAATAGACGGCAAGCAGAGAATAGAGTATCGTTAGATTCTGTCGCTCTCTGCGTACATAAAAAAATATAAGTACAGGGACAGTGCGAAATGAATACATACGTACTTTTTTGTCCCAAAACAATTACGATATAATTAGTTTAAGTGTTTGTTTGTACAAAATATTATTAAGTACAGAATATGTTCAAATATAATAATAGTGATACGTTAACATATTATAACGCATTTGGTAAATTATTCACAGTATTCTTAAATATCCCACAAGGGAAAAGGAAACGTGACCGTCTCAAACATATTTGGAGGCGCTCTGTGGTAACAGAACTGAAGGCAGTTGGATTGACGTGGCCCGAGGCGAAGCAAATTGCCCAGAATAGAACGCGATGGCGAAGCACTGTGGAGGCCCTCTACCCCACCTAGGGGACATAGGACAATAAGTCAAAAAGAAAGTCAAGTAAGTCATTCTCGAATACCGGTGGTTCTAAGAGGCATGTTTTTATTCAAGACAAGTATCTGCCTACAACTTCGTTTGCGCAGACTATTCTGATCTAAATACTCATAACATTACAAAATATATTAACATATAAAAAATTGAAAATATATATAGTAAAAAAATTAAAGCACCAATTCCTTATTTCTTATAGTTTTACCTTATCTATTATCGTTCTTCATCACGTGTTGCAATCCTCGAAATCACATTATATACCCTGAATCCTGCCAAGGGTTGTAAGTTATATAACAAAAAAAGTTCATCCGGTAGTTTTGAAGATATGCGAGTAGAAACGTTCTGCTTTTATTTTGTTATATTAAAAATATATTGTTTTATTGTAATGAAAATTTTTGTTTTTACACCAATATATTTAAAATTTCCAGAGTTAACTTTCTATTATTCCCCTAAGTTCTTTATAACTATTATATATTACAGCTTATAATATTTTAACCTGTTTATTTTTTGATCCGCAGCTTATTTCCATATTTTAATCTGTTTACTTTTTGTGCTTGCTTTACCACCAATACAACTAGTAGTAGTAATTATTACAAGTAGTACTACACATTTAAAACGTCTGGTTGAAATCGAATGATATAATTTTTTGCTTACCTTCTTTCCCGTATGACAGGATAGTCAGAGAGAACTTAATGCCAAGACTAGTAACTCAACGCTGCGCTTTTCCTTAGGTCCCAGAGCGGAGAAAAGAGAATATTTGAATATAATAATTTTAGCTTTACGCTGTATCCCCTACACAGCAGGGTAGGCAGAGGGGATCTAGTATTAAGATACTCCGTTCCCCACTTTCCGCCGAATTCGGAGGCATTGCGTGTAAAGTGGCGAAACTTAACGCCGCGCTTTACCTCGATACCAGGCGAAGAAAATGGAAATATTAAATATCTCCACCCCTCGAGTGGGAATCAAACCCACAACCAGTCGCTTTACAGTCGCACTTAGTGCCTCTGCGCCACGACTGGCCCGATGACTGAATATAATAATTTTCCAAAGTGGAAATCGAACCCACTGTGCTACGATGGCCTCTCGAAAGAAAAACATATTATATGGCGGCTTAAGAAATGATAATATTAATCCAAATCTTTTTTATAAGGAACATATGTTGAACATAATTCTAATAAAACGAAATTCATACGAAAGATATTCAGAATCTGGCCTGATTTCGTAAGAGATTAAGATTTTTCCCAGACAAGTATTATCATATTTTCATTGTTAATGAAAACTTTGTTAATATATGTGCATAATAAAACATACATATTTTAGAAATTTATTATTATATTATAGAAATACAAAAAAACTTTCAGAACAAAAATATTGCGTATATTGATAGTACATACATACATTGATAATATACATTTTTATATAAGTTCTTTATTTTAACGATAATTATATCAGCTTTACAGTACACACCCCCATCCTTTTCCTTTAACATTATAGTCTACAACTTTCGTACAGTAACTAAACATAAAGTCAAGTAAACTAGAGTCAAGAGAATCCGCTCTCTACTTTTCATGTAGTGTGGCGGCCAACGACATCTTATCCTGTCGCTAAAGCGAAGAAATCAAATTAGTTATATAAATTTTTTTCCCGACTAGGATTTGAAACTTTAGCCATCCCATATACACTCAGACTGCGACTGCTGTCATAATGCGATATATTACAGTGTAATAAATGACATCCACTATTCAATTTATTTAATAATATTGTTTCTTCAAATTTTAAATTACATTTATAACAGCTGTTTCCATACATAGGTACGCAATTACGCGTGCATTTTATTTTAACTAACGGCCCGCTTGCGGCTTCGCCACGTGAACTTCATAGCGTTTCATTATATTGCAACCCTTGAGGGTGGACTTTTGAAAAGTAAAAAACCCTATGTTTAACATTGGATTATCAACTGTGTTCATGCCAAAATTCGTTACAAATAGGTCAAGCAGTGTAGATTTTTCATATAAACTTTCATCCCCTATTTCAAGCCTTTAGAGGTTGATTTTCGAAAAAATAAGTAGCTTATGTAAGACCCAGTAATTATTACTACTTTCATTCTAAATTTCATTCACATTCGACAGGTAGATTGGCCGTGAAAGCGTGACAGACAAACAGACAGACTTTCGCATTTATAATATAAGTATGGATATTTACCTAAAAAATACCGTAAGCAGCCCTGAACCTGTCCTAACCTCCTAACAAACAAAAGCCTGTTTGATTGTTATCTTCACATAATTCTACATTGCGATAAATTGCCAAATGAACTGCGCCATTCATGTTTACATCTCTATAATTACCACATCCATTATCTATCGTGCAAACAATAATTTTATTCTCGTGTACACGAAACCTGATATTAATTTAAATTAATATTAAACCTTTGTAATAATGCGTTTACTTATGTACTTTACGTATATATTTTTTTATCAACTTCATGCTTTTTCCTCATATCTACTCTACGTGGTTAGAGTAAATTTAGTGTCAGGACACTCTATTCTCTGTTTTTCGCCCGAAATTAAGACGTTGTGTTGAAATGGAAATAATTTAAATATAATTATTTACGGCCAGTCATGGCGGAGTGCCATGAACGTGTGACTGTACACGACTGGTTGTGGGTTCGATTCCTACTCGAGGAGTGGAAATATTTAATATTTCCACTTCCTTCGTTTTGGTGTCTGAAGCAAAGCGCGGCGTTAAGTTCCGCCACTTATCACGCAATGCCTTCGAATTCGGCGGAAAGTGGGATACGGTGTCTTAACACTAGGTTCCTTCCTTCTGCCTACCCTGCTGTGTGCGCTGAAGCTAAAAAAAATAAAAAAAGCATTTATTCGAGTGAAGATTTAATCTGCGACCAAATCTGCTTACAGTCTGAAGATGTCCCGCTGCACCACGATAGTCTTAAATTATTTAATTCTTATTGAAGCTATATTCTTCAATAAATTTTGAGATTTTCATTTAAAAAGCGTATTAAAGCATATTAAAATGCTTTTCATTGGAGTACTTGTACTGTAAAATTAATATAATTTTATAAATTAAATTTCTAAGAAATTATAAGCAACAATACATATTATGAAAGCATGTGTTAAACGACAAGGTTAAAGATTTAAAATACTATTTCATAAATGGCTGTTGCTAAATATATTTAAGTTTAACATTAATAAATTTAAATACATTTTACACGGCTTACACGGCTTCGCTCTCGTTAACTGTAGCTATTTCATTCTATTGCAACCCTTTAAAGTGAATTTACTATAAATAAAATAGCTCATATTTAACCCTGGCTAATCACTATATTAAAGATAAAGTTCATAACAATCGATCAAGTCGTTTTGATTTTTCATAAAAACTGTATACCCTATTTACATTCTACAGCTCTTTAGAGGTTGTCAACCTACTGGTTGACAACCTACTGGTTGACAACCTACTGGTACTGGTTTGGTACTCCAAACCAGTGGCAAAAAGTAACCTATATTTCACCCTGGATCTTCAACTATTTTTCAGCCGTGAAAGTGTAACAGACTAACAGATTTCAGCATTTTTTATATTTTGATATTAAATTATTTATTTAATATTCTGTTTATAACATCAGTTTTCCTTGTCAGTATTTCCGAGAAGCTTCTCCTAATGTGCTAATTTTTATGACTTCCTTACAGCTTTTGTGTATCGATATAGTTCCTATACAACTTTTTACGTTATTATTTTGTCACAAAGCAGCCTATTCAAAGATTGCACGTTGAGTGGCGGAACTTAACGTCGCTGTTTGTCTTAGGTACCCGAGTGTTCGAATGAAAATAAATTAAATAATTTATTAGTACATAATAGTGGCGCGTCGTGGCGCAGTGGCACAAAAGTGTGACAGTAAACGATTGGTTGTGGGTACGATTCCCACTCGAGGAGTGGAAATATTTAATATTTCCATTTTCTTCGCTCTAGTGTCGAGGCAAAGCGCGGCGTTAAGTTCCCCTACTTAACACGCAATGCTTCCAAAATTCGGCGTAAAGTGGGGAACGGAGTGCCTTAACACTAGGTTCCCCCTAGCTACCCTGCTGTGTGCGGAATACAGCGTGAAGCTAAAAAAAAATATTAGCTTCACGAAAAAATATTAATAATTTTATATTACCCCGAGTGGAAATCGAATCCACGACTAATCGTGTTTACAATGAGACACTGTCCCATTGTGACACAACATGATGTAATACGATACAATGAGAGGTACATAGGATCTTTATAAAATCAGACAATAACTTCAAGGAAGCCAAAAAATTTAAACTAACTTAAATTTAATGTTTAATTTTTTTCAGCTTCACGCCTTGTCCCTTATAGCAAGATATCCAGAGAGAACCTAGTGCCAATACAATCCGTTCTTCAATTTCAGTCCAAAACTTTGCTTGTTGGGTAGCGGAGCTCAAAACCCAGCTTTCTTTTTCACCAGAGCGGAAATCCAAAAATAGTGAATTTGTAATCATCCCACCTAATGAGAATCAACTCTACAACCAATCGTGATTACAAACAGACACTACCGACATTTAAGTATATACAACATATATTTTATAATGATATTTATATAAACAAGGTTACTTTCATCTTTATCGATTCATAGAATACCCTCCATATTATTATTTGTAGAATTTGAAGAGCATTTAAGAGAGCCAATTAAGAGACTTAATTGCTGAGCTGCATTAGATTCTTAAGTAATGACTAATAACAAAAACAAAATAACGTTTCGTCAATATTCTAGAAACGTATCGTACGATACAAATAATTATGTCGAATTTTGATATTGACCTTAGTAAAGTCATATATTACGAAAACTGAACTCACCTTGAATCTAAAACAAGTGAGAAAGTATTTTTTTTAAATATATAATTATAATGTACATACAATATTAGTTTAAGTACTTTTTTGTAATTTTTAGCCTTAAATTAGAATTTGGTAATATCAGTCAGTATAGGGTTATTCAACATAGCATATATTTAAAGGGAAAATTTCTTTCTTAAACACATATTAAGACGCCATCTGACACAGTGGCACAGTTTTGTTTTGTATACATGATCGACTATAGATTATATTCCCACTGGAGAGTGACGGTCAAACAAAGAACAGCATTAAGCTCAACCATTCAACACACAACGTCTCGAGTGTCTCTTTATTAGTCCATGTCTTTCTTTCTTATGTTTTTCTCGCATAGTATTTCTCGGTAGCCAGAAAAAATCTAGTGTCAAAACACTTCACTTTCTATTTTCTGGTTTAATTTAACACAGTGTTTTTTATACTAGAGCGAGTAAAAAAATAATTCAAAAACGAGTGGAAATTGAAGTCACAACCATTCGTGCTTACGGTCGGTCCCATTGCGCCATGATACCCTAATCATTGTCTCTTTTTCATACAAAAAGACTTATGAAAAGTCTAAAACTATAAATAAATTTCAAAATCAAATAACAGAACCTATTCTTAAATGAAATACCTATATCATATCCGGCTGAAACATTCATATACAGTGTACGGACATCAAAGAGGATCTTCCTTATATAAAACATTTTATGATCCTTCGCCTGAGACAGTCGGATAATAAAAATAAGTACAGCTCGGGTTTCGATTTACTGCAATGCCATACAGAGTCTTGCCTATTTATAGACCTAGGTCTTTGTTCTTACTAAAGTCTTACGAGTAGATATAAACATAATATATCGTCATATCACGTGCAATACCGCAAAGAAGCTGTTTATATTTAGCGCAAAATTGCAAAAATTGATTTTTTGCTCATATTTTTTGAATTATTCACTAAGAATCCTTATTTGAGATAAAAATAATACCTCTGAAAATATGTTCCTTCCTTTTCCTTCAGTAAAATGATGTAGGTGAGAGATAAACTGAATTTTCAAATTACTTTGCCAGAGTATTGTATGCACAACGACAATACATCAATTACAATACATTCCTTGAATTGAAACATTTTTCAAATTGTTTGTTTAAATGTCTTTATTAAAAAAATATTTAACTATATTTTCTTTACATAGACAAAAGTAGAACATAACGTCAGAAATAGACGTCTTGTTAATATTTAAAGTATAAATAAACAGTTCGAGTAAGCTCGGTGACGCGTAAAATACATGTTGTCTTAGCAACGTATGGGAGTGTGTGTAATATTGATTTAATAAAATTAAGGGCAAAAATTAATTGGGGCCAGTCGTAGCGTAGTGGTACAGACGTGTGACTTCAAACGACTGGTTGTTGGTTCGATTTCCACTCGAGGAGTGGAAATATTTAATATTTCCATTTTCTTCGCTCTGGTACCGAGGCAAAGCGAGGCGTTAAGTTCCACCACCTAACAAACAATACCTCTAAAAATTCTGCAGAAATTGGGGAACGGAGTGTCTTTACACAAAGTTTCCTTTGCCTACTCTGCTGTGTGTGGAATACAGCATGAAGCGAAATTAAGTATTTCTAATATGTTAATTTCAAAATAGTTCACTTCTGCACTTCATTTCCTTATTGTAATCTTAGACCATTCCAAATTTTATACAGCTACTATAATTTTCGCAGAAAATAGGTCTGAATTTTTTCCTTCACGTATTATTATTATGATTCTAACTGCGTCGATGTGACTTATATTATAGCACTCGATTAATTCGGATTTTGTATATATTTTTGTCATATAACGTGTTCTATGGTAATTCATTTTATTTCAGTTTCATGTATCAGCAAATATGATTGAACACTTTGTCTCTGAGCAACTCGTGCCATGTTTTTAATACATGGATACCTGTATTTTTTCAAACAAATTATATTTTTTTTAAATTATTTAAATTGAATCACACATCTCCCCATTGCAAAATCAATATAAATTGTTAAACTTAATAATTGTTTTTTTTTTAGGTTCACGCTGTATCCCGCACACATCAAGGCAGAGGAAACCTAGTGTTAAGACCACTCCGTTCCTCACTTTCCGCCGAAGTTGGAGGCATTGCGTGTTAAGTGGCGGAACTTATCGCCGCGCTTTGCCTCGACACCAGAGAGAAAAAAATGGAAACATTAAACATTTGCATTCCTCGACTGTGAATCGAACCCACAACCAGCCGTTTACAGTCACACGTTTGTGACACTACGCCACGACTGGCCCCTGATTAATAATTTCATTACTTATGTAATACTTTTTGAATAAATGCATTTGATAAATGATGTCATGTAACAGATCTACGTTCAATTTACACTGATCTACCGTAACGTGCCAAAACAAACAAACGGTACCTACGTCGTTGAATAGTACAGTCAATATTTGATAGCGGCGCGACACCTACATTTACCCATTGATGTTAACCAACTTTGAAATCTAAATATGTCAGTTTAGTTTGATCTCTTTAAGTATTCTACCGTCATAGGGACAAAGGATATTTTTATCCGGGACATTTCAATTTTGTAATAAATATTTATCATTTAATATGTAAACTTTTATGTAACAGCATCAGATATATTATATTAATTATTTTAGTTAAAGTTTTAGATTCTAAAATAAGTGCACAAAGTTAGGATGTTTACTTCGATCGTTTTTTTTAGATACTCCGTTTCCCACTTTTTGCCGAATTTTAGAGGCGTTGCGCGTTTAGTGGAGGAACTAAACCAGAGCAGAGAAAATGGAAATCTTAAATATTTTCACTCCTCGAGTGGGAGTTGAACCCACAACCAGTCTCTTTTACAGTTCTACCTATGTATGTGCCTGCGCTGCGACGGCCCTCAACTTTTATACTTCGATCTCTAATATAGTATATTCACCAAGTACGAAATAAGAAGCCAGCCGCATCTCATTTTACGTATGGGCAATAGATATTGACACAAAGAATAATATTAAGAGATTTGCTCAATTTTTTTATTTATTGATTCAAAAAAATATACCTTATTTAGGCTTAATATAAACGAACTACAAAAGTTTACAAATATATGTGCCGGTTATTGAACAAAGTTTGTTCAACTCGAAGTTCCTTCAATGAATATCCGTGAACCCAGAAGGCTTATTGACTTTTGAAGAAATTTACTTTATACTAGAATATTAGTTTCAAGAGTCCAAAACTAAATAGAACTTAATATACTTAATTGTATCTATTTACACAGATGGCACAACTTTAGTAATTTAGAGATATTTGTATATATTTTTCATTTTATTAGTAATATGTGACCAGTGGTGGCCCAGTGGCACAAGCGTGTGACTGTAAACGACTGGTTGTGGGTTCGATTCCCACTCGAGGAGTGGAAATTATATTTCCATTTTCTTCGCTCTGGTGTCGAGGTAAAGCGCGGCGTTAAGTTCCGCCACTTAACACGCAAGCCTCCGAATTCGGCGGAAAGTGGGGAACGGAGTGTCTTAACACTAGGTTCCCTCTGCCTACCCTGTTGTGTGTGGGATATAGCGTGAAGCTATTTATTTATTGTAATATTTATTAAAATTTCCTTTAGTCTATTCAAAATACACAAATGATCAACACCTTTTTTTAGCTTCACGCTGTATCCCGCACACAGCGGGATAGGCTGAGGAAAGCTAGTGTTAAAACACTCCGTTTTCTACTTTCCGTCGAATTATTTTAGTGGCGAAACTTGTATCGCAGCGTGCGCTTTGCCTCGACACCAGAGAATGGAAATAGTAAATATTTCTACTCGACTTTGAATTAAACCCTCAACCGTCGCTTTACACCTTGTGCCTCTGCACCACGACTGGCTCCAAATAAGTTTCAGTTTATAATTTTCTTACGAAAGGGAGATATGCTCGTACAGCGTAGGTGATTAATATATTGTGAAGTGGTCTCTTAAGCCTACACTTGGATCGCAATTCCCAAGCACTGCTTCGAGTTCTTCTCTTTTGAGGAGTTTCTTTTCTCTAAATATATGATAATTTTACTGCATACAATATATGTAATATTTGCCCGATTATATACAATATTAAAGACGCATGCCTAAAAAGGTTTTGCTGTAATCCTAATCGTTCTAACAAGGACATTAGTTTTATATTATTAAAAATTGTTATTTCGCCAACGGATTCAGACACGTGTGGAAGTTTTCAACCAAATCGGATGGCAAGAATTGATTTCGAATGATTCGAATCTTATCATTGATTGATAAATAGATTCAGGTGGAACTCATAAAAACATTTAATTGTTATGACCACTATTACCGATATCTTTTATATTTAAGCAAGATTTTTTAAATAAACATTTATCTCACTATATTAGTAGGTAAGCATTAAAATAAAATTTCACCCCAACTAAGAACCTTTTCTCAAAAAAAATATCTATACGGGGAAGTCCTAAAATCTATTTTCAGAAATTACAATAATAATAATTCATATTGATTTTGTGGTATTATTGACGTTATCGTACAATTTATCAATGATAAGCAAATCTGAGAAACATTTGAGGGAAGAACCAGTCTATTTATCTGTTTACTACGAAAAAGCACACCCATCGTAGTGCAGTGGGACTGCTTCTGGCTGTAAACGTTTGGTTGTGGATTCGATTCCCACTCGGGGAGTTGTAACAAATTTATTGTCTTATTTCTCCGCTATGATATCTAAGATAAAGCGCGGCGTTAAGTTATGAGCATGACTATGAAAAGTGCAGAGCGGAGTGTCTTGACACTAAGCTCTTTCTGACTATCCTGTGGAAAAATCATCAAGCTTTTTTTAATACTAAAAAGTATACATTTTAAAATAATCAGTACAAATTAGATCAGATAGTCAATAATTATGAACTACAACTACACGACATGAAAAAGACAAAGGTATTAATATTATCTCACCTATTTACTAAACGGCGCCTGCGCTAAGCCAAATAAAATGTTTACAGAGAAGTTGCAAATCAAGAATAAGACTTTGGAAAAAACCTTATTTGTGTGACTATATTTAGCATTTCTCACGAGTATTTTTAAATTTGTTTGATGATTATCACGCTGCCTATCTCTGTATACCATTTCCATTTCCTTAGCTCTGGTATCAGAGGCGCGGCGTTTAGTTCCGGCACTTAACACGCCTCTGAATTCCGCGGGAAATAGGAAACGGAGTGTCTTAACACCAGGTTCCCTCTGCCTACCCTGCTGTGTGCGGGATACAGCGTGAAGATAAAAAAAAACAAAATTTTAAACCATATATCACAACCACTAGCTGTAAAACAAATACTTTACTCAAATATGATACTGTAATCTAATCTAATAGTAAAATTTTGATGTATACACAAAGTGAAGAAGTATAAGTAGTAGTAGTTATTAATTAAATGTAATTTGTCGGTTAGTATACGATAAGGGTATCGTGTTTTGGGTGGTGATAACACGCTAAAAATAAGCGCATCGTGGCGCATTGATGCAGCGTTTTGACTGTAAAAGCTATTGTAAGTGTTTTGGGTTCGATTCCCACTTTTTTATTTCATTTCTTCGCTCTGCTCTGGCAAGACACAGTAGTGCGTTGATTTACGCCAGTCGACACGCAATGTCACCTATTCTGTCTGAAAATGGAAAACGAAATTTAGTTTAGCCAGTAGGGCGTCTATGCCAGCTATATGGGACAAACCGTGAAGTTGAAAGAAATTACATAATTACAGAGATCCTTGGGTCATATTTTAGTTCGCAATGTAAAATTAGAAAAACATCAGAACCACGTTTAAATGTTTTTAAAGTGTTAACACTTGTGCACGGGTGTCGAATCCCGTTGCGTTCAAATTTATATACATTTTCGAAATGTTTTTTTTTTTAAAAAAACGAAACCATTTAATTAATTTGTTCCTAAATTCTCTCTACCCACATCACGAGTGAAAGTAACAAAGTACATTGTATTGTAATTGAAAATTTTACACATAAAATAAGATGAGCTTTAGGTCATTAACGATAGGAATGTAACACATCCCTAAAGTTAATAACATTACACTATTTGAAATAAATAAGGAAAGTTTTAATTAAACACCATTAAGATTTTGAAAACGGGATAGGAATGCCGGAAGTATTCTCTTACCCGGAAATCTTTGGGAACCCTTTCGCATAATTTTATTGAATCGCTCTTTTAATTGTTTAACTTTCAAAAGAAGGCAATAGTGCCTTTAAACATTTTTAAGTGTTATTCCACACTTATGAAAATTGAAAAAGACATTTAAAGAAAGCGTATAAAAATTTGAACGCAGCGGGATTCGAACCCGCGCCTCCTGAAGACCGTTCAGGCGCTCTCACCACCGCTCAGTGGTCCGTGGGCACCGCTCAGTGGGCTTTAAATGTATTTTTAAGGCAATAGTGATTTAATAAAAATATGCAAAAAATGCGACTAATGGAGGATGAATTGGCTCAAGTTAAGAGAAACCGAGTTATAATGTAATGTTTGATAAATATGATAAGAAATAACTACGCATCAATTTAACACATAATATGTACAAATATGCACACACTATTGGGATAGAGATACAAATAATGTGAATATGCAATGTTTCATTGTAAAACATTAGGTTCCGGTACTCTGGGCAATATTTGTCTATTAGGTAAATATTTTTAAATTTAATGATACAGCTTCTTCCGCTACCCAAGCCCAAAATTTCAAGTCAATCTAAATCTCTAGTTATGGTGTTATAAATGCAAGTTGAGCACTTATCACTACACTAATGTCACATTGTATGGATTATATGCGAAGAAAATATTTCAGTAAAAAGGAAAAATAACAAGATTTCCATAAAATGGACGAAGACTGAAGAACTAGATGACTTCTATTGGCACTTATCTGTATTTGAAAGACACACAAAAAACTATAGATCATTTGGAATATTAAGTTCATTAGACTTGCCGCAAATGAAGGTCAATACCTGCAAGCTATGAACTCGACCAAAAACCCAGTTAAAGCATATTCATTCATGTTTCACAAAACAAACAAACGAATTAAATTTAAATTCTATGAGTTGGTATAGTAAGTTTATAAAGTGACATTAATATTCCACACTAACCGCTGACTACTGACTAATTAGAACTAAATTGTCGAAGCAATTATGAAACGTGTAAAAACCACGTTTTTATTCACATTAAAAACACTATTATTACTTCATCCAAGGAATATAACAATAATTAAAAAGAAATATCATCTCGAAAGGTCGCTAACAATTATGTGTAAAATTATGTCATCCTCCGTGACAATGTTGTATGTATATGCATAGATAACAGCTTTTATTGCCTATTATTATATAAGCAAAAGCAAGTTCGATTTTTTTCCACAAAGAACTTACCTTAGGGTACCTACACTGAGAATATCTAGTTTTAATACACTAAGTTCTTCAGTTTTTGTTATAAGTATGGCGTAACTCTAGGCCGCTTTTTGTCTTACCAGAGCAGAAAAAATAGAATTTTTTTTAGCTTCACGCTGTATCCCGAGCACAGCAGGGTAGGCAGAGAGAAGCTAGTATTAAGACACTCCGTTCCCCACGCACCGCCGACTTTCACTTTCGGAGGCATTGCGTGTTAAATGGCGGAACTTAACGCCGCGCTTTGCCTCTTATACCAGAGTGAAGGAAATGGAAATATTAAATATTTCCACTCCTCGAGTGGGAATCGAACCCACAACCAGTCGTTTACAGTTACACGTTCGTGCCACTGCGCCACGCCTGGCCCCAACCTAGAACCATTACATGTATATTCTTCACCACCTCTCCAAACAGAATTATAATATTGTAATAGATCTAGCATGACATTTGCCATTAACAAACTTCCTGCTCGTCTTATATAACTGATATCAATCATCAAAATTTAAAATTATCTAAATTGAAATGTCATAAATTTGATTCATTTGTTATTACAAACATGAGTTTATACTTTGGTAAATAAATCACATATTCTCATCAGAGCATACATTAATTATGTTTAGTATGCATTGATTTAGTAACAACAAATTAACATTGATTCGATAGTTTTAACCAATAATTTTGACAGCAAATTGCAGCTACGGAATTTAAAGAAGTATTTCAAGTGTTTTCGCGTATTTTAATTTATTATATTCCCTAGAAACTTAATTTATGCATGAAATTCTGAAAAATATTTTCTTAACATGTAGTACAATAAGGATTCGTGTACCAAATAATGGCTAATAATGAGGATTTTACTGCCCTACTTCCATGAGACTTAGTCGATTAAGCTAAGCTCAGGTTATTCTTTTATGTTAACATCACGTTACGCAAAAACGCCGGATTTAATGACATTTGTGTTAGCACCTCTGTAGGAAATTTTCTATGAAATCATATTACATTAAGTGATTTAGTGGTTTGGCGAACAAACATATTTATTACTTTTAACATTTTTAAAGTGTTATTCCACACTTAGAAAAATTGAAAAAAACATTTAGAGAGTACTGAATACTGTCCAGGCGCTCTCACCACTGAGCAATGCGTTCAACGAGGAAAAAGATCAAAAACGCATGCTCAGGTTCGAATCCCGCTGCGTTCAAATTTTTATTCGCTTTGTAAATATCTTTTTCAAACATATTTAGTCTTCAGATATTCATTTTTCCCAGGATACGCAGGAGAGCCTATTGTCGCGTCACTCTGATCAGTAACTTTTGCTGAAATCTGAGACATTGCGTGTTGAGTGGAAAAATTCTACGCTGCGCCTTGCCTTGTCTTCAGAGTGGTAAAATAAAAATAAGTAAATACAATTATTTCGCCCAAATGGGAAATCGAACCTGCATATTGGGGATCCACGATGGAATGCTTGCCCGCAGCGATCCCCGCCAGCCCTACTTGTTAGGGCTGCAGAGTTCCATCCGCCACGCAGACCAGGGCGCAGTATGATAGGGCGTCCCCCCGAGGCGACGCGCACCAGCGCGTCCCCGTTGGTGTGAGAAGTGGGGAGGGGGGAGAAGACGAGTGCGGCGTTGGGGACCGCCACCCGACACGCCATGTCCGAGACGGCGGGAAGTGGAGGACGGAGCTACAAATAGCTACGTGGAATGTAAGAGGAGGGATGGAACAGAAGATGAATGAACTACTAGATGTGATGGATGATAGAGATCTGGATGCGATCTGTGTGACTGAGACCAAGAGAAAGGGCAATAACACTACCGATCTGCCGGGCAATCGCGTGGCTCTCTGGGCCGGCGTACCAGAGAGTGATCGCGGGTGTCAGGGGGTAGGTGTGTTGTTGTCCTCTCGATTGGTGTGTGCAATGGTGGAATACAAGATGATCAACCCGAGGCTCCTTTGGGTTCGCTTTAAGCTGGGGATAACAAGATTATTCTTGTTAGCGGCCTATGCGCCAGTATCCTCAGCTCTATCAGGCGAGCTAGAGGAGTTCTGGGAGAGTGTCAGGGAAGTTCTAGGTAGCGTAAGAGCGAATTAAAAAATAATAGTGTGTGGTGACTTGAATGGATGGGTCAGAACCGAGCGGATCGGCTACGAGCTTATATTAGGGAAGTACGGTGATAGGAGAGTGAATGAGGCTGGTAAGCTTATTTTGGAACTTTGTAAGGAGAAGAATTTGTTTGTGGCAAACACGATGTTTGACCACAAACAAATTCATCAGTACACATGGGAGCGAATGGAAGAGAAAAGTATGATTGACTTATTCCTAGTGGATCAGCGTATTCGGAACCAAGTTATGGACACACGTGTGTTTAGGGGTGCCGACTTGGGAACGGACCATTATCTAGTTACTACTAGAATAAGGGGTCTGTTCACAGGCTGGCGCGCCCGCACGAGGTGTCCAAACTTGGAAGCGAATAACTGCATAAGAAGCTGGAAGCTTCAAGATCCACCTATTAAAGAGGAATATAAAGAAAAGGGTTTCCAAGAAGCTAGACAGTTGCGAAATAGGAAATGAGAGTGTAGAAGTATGCTGGCAGAATCTTAGGAATAGTATGACTGAAGCAGCAACAGAGGTGTGTGGTACTGTGAAAAGAGGCTTTAGTAAAAAGCGTGATGAATGGTGGGATGATGAAGTGAAAGATGCCGTAGAAAGAAAGAAGAAAGCATGGCAGGATTATAAAGCCTCTGGTAAGAATAAAAGTATGAGAGAGATCAAGAAGAAAGAGTACAAGTTGCAAAAGCACCAAACGAAAGCACTGATTAAGGCGAAGCGTGAAAAGTCGGAGAATGAAAGAGATGAAAGGTTGACGAACAACTTCCGAGAAAACACGAAGCTTTTCTGGAGAGAAGTTAGTGATTCTCGGGGTTCTTCATCAACCAGCAGAATGAAAGGGGTGCTTTCGAAGGACGGTGAAATATTAACCGAACCAACACCCGTTTTGCAACGATGGGCGGAATTCTATAAGGAGATGTATGAATGTGATGACGCCTCTGTCTCAAGTAACAGCGATATGCTGAATCTTGATGTAGCAGACGGCGAAATCAGTATAAAAGAAGTAGAGAGTGCCATAAGAAGTCTGAAATGTGGTAAGGCAGCGGGAGCAGATGGCGTTACTACTGAGATGATCAAATATGGTGGGCCGCGCGTCTTGGACCTGTTCTTTCATCTGTGCAATTTATGCTGGAAGAAAGGGGAGGTCCCAGATGATTGGCGAGGCGCAGTCATCGTGCCTTTGTATAAAGGCAAAGGTTCACAGATAGACTGTGCAAGCTATAGGGCTATCAGTTTGATTAGCTTAGGTAGTAAAATTTATGCTAAAATTTTAGCGAGAAGAATGCAAGAGAGATCTGAGAGGCTGTTGTGGGAGGCCCAAGGAGGCTTTAGACCTGGAAGAGGGTGTATGGACCAGATCTTCTCCCTCCGCATGATCACAGAGAAATTTTTGGCTGTAAACCAAAAAGTTTTCTGTGCTTTTGTGGATTTGGAGAAGGCATTTGACAGAGTTGTGCGAAAGAAGTTATGGGAGATACTGCCTCGGTACAATGTGAACGGACCCTTGTTGCAGGCTGTAAAGTCTCTTTACCGAGATCACTCAGCCTGTGTACGAGTAGGAGCTGGCATGTCGCCTCGGTTTGATATTCAATCGGGTGTCAAACAGGGTTGTGCCATGTCAGCTTGGCTGTTCAATTTGTACTTGGATAGTTGTCTCCAAGGAGTGAAACAAAGTGATATGGGAGTGAAAGTGGGTGACTTGAAGGTAAACTGCCTGTTGTACGCAGATGATGCAGTGCTTATTGCATCATCAGAATGCGAGTTGCAGGCATTGGTCACCATCCTGAAAGATGGTTGTGAAAATAATGGTCTAAGCCTGAATGCGAGTAAAACTAAGATTCTGGTGTTTGAAAGAGACGAAGAAAGAACGGAATGTAAGATCATGGTTAACAGAAAGAAATTAGAACAAGTGAATGAGGTGGTATATCTGGGAAGTATGTTTAGCAGAGATGGAAGGTATGATATGGATGTTGAAAGGCGTATTGCTGCCGGTAACAGGGTTAACGGTGCCCTCGCTGCGTTGATGCGACGGCGGAACGTGAGCATAGCCGCACGTTTAGCTGTGCACAATGCAGTGCTGGTACCGACGCTGCTATACGGCAGCGAAACGTGGGTATTGCAGAAGAAGAATGAAAGAAAGATGAATGCTGTGGAGATGAGATCTCTTCGAAAGATGTGCGGAGTCAGCTTAGCTGACCGAATCCGCAATGAAGAGATACACAGCATGGCAGGTATTAGCGAGAACGTCATAGTAAGAATGAAGAAGGGCGTGCTCAGGTGGTTTGGGCACGTTGAGAGGATGAGTGATGGAAGAATGGTAAGAAAGATTTATGAAGCAAAGGTGAGTGGTAAGAGAGGCAGGGGGAGAGCTCGGTTGACCTTCGAAAACACAGTATCGATGATACTGGAGGAAGGTCACGTAAAAAGCATGAGGACCCCCCGGAGGGCGTGTATGAAGAGGTTGATGACTGTGGACGAGGCGAAAGAAGTATGCAGGGACCGTAGCGTTTGGCGCTCCGTTCTCTCTGACTACCCCGCAAGGGATACAGCGTGAAGCTAAAAAAAAAAAAAAACGAAAAAAAAAAAAAAAAAAAAAAAAAAGCAATCGCACCTACAGTCACACTGCGCTAGGAAGCCCTTAACAAACATAACATTCTATTTATCAATACACAAAGCTTACTCAATAACAGATTTAGTATAACTACCTTATCAAGTCTTAAGCACGTTCTTAAGTTTTCTTTAAATAGTATTAGTTACATCTTTGACATTAAGATTATTAAAACAAATTCAAAATGAAACAGCCATTAGTACTATTCAAGGTATATGTACTTACTAGGTTACTTACTAGGTTACTTAAAAAAAAAAATCCCTTGAAAATCTCGTCCTTAGAAATCGTTTGTTTTGTTTGTAAACAAAAACTTCCCCGTATCATGATAATCATGCATTAAAGTCTTTTAATGATAAAAAATGTTCTGTACCTTTATCAATTATATTTCGTTATCTAATGATTATTAATTTTATAATTATACATAATTGTGGATTAGAAACGTCAATGGAAGCTAAACAACTTGCAGTGAACTCACAAGAATGTTATGACGTCTACCTAACTCACAATGACGAAATAACCTACGAATGATCATGATATTAAATTATTCGAAATTCAACGTTATCACTATAGCAAAACAGTTCATATTTCTATAAATGAATGAATAAGTTAAAAATAAGGATTTTCCTATGATAATTATTTTATTATTTATTCAAGATAACTCAAGATTGACCATCGTAGTAAACACATTAACGGATATGCTATTTAAGTTATTTGTTTCTAAGTTCAAGGATGTCATCTAAGTCAGGGGTGAGCAACCTGCGGCCCTAGAACTTCAAGTGGCCCGCCTTATAATTTTTGACTTCCCGCCAAGCGCTCGCCCGTTAAAATATTAAGTTCTACTAAATTAATGAAACAAAAAAAATATGATACGGTACATATTGTTTTTCATTACATACATTTTTCTATTCTTTTCTTAATAATTATAAGTAAGCTATTTTTTTATAATACTTTTTTTGTAATATGACGTTTATTGTAATTTTAAGTAATATTAAGTATGATTTAGGCCCGTCAACGAAGTTTCCAATTTAGATTTTTTTCCTGTTGCTAAAAAGGTTGCTCACATCTGATCTATGTTATATGTAGGTAAGGGACTTTACAACGGACTTGCTCGCCTTCATTACGCACCGTGCAATCTTTCTACGCTTTATAATCTGCCTACCTTATCAATAAGCATTTATGTATCGGATCAAGTTGAGTTAATTAATTAACAACTAAACGTTAATTACTAAGCGCTTTTATAGGAGCAGGGTAATCAGACAGAATCTTGAGTCAAGGCACTCTGTTATTTACTTTCTGCCTAAAAACGCCCGATTGTGTCAGTGTTGAATGGCGGAACTCAACGCCGCACTTTATCTTAAGTACAGAAATGAAGAAACAAAAATAATTTAAATACAATAAGTCCCGTAAGCTAGTAATAAATATTTTTATGCGATTGTTAAATGTGACCTTTGACAACTTTTCTTAGAACCTATGCATAATGCCTAATATTTCGAGATGACTTCAAGGCTTCAAGTAATTTCAATCATCATGATTCAACTGTATAATTTTGTTACTTTGTTATATAATTTATTAATCACTTGTAGAAAAAAACTTTTAATTTATATATTGTTACTTATTATTATATATATATTATTATTATATATACGCTAAAAGCTAGGCTTAAAAAATATTATGGCAAGTTCTAGAAACATTTAAATAAATTTTGAAAAAAAATTATTACTACTTTGTTTTTAGCTCCACGCTTCATCCCGCACACAGCAGGGTAGGCAGAGAGAATCTGATGTTAAGACACTCCGTTCCCCCACTTTTCGCCGAATTTTGGAGACATTGCGGGTTCAGTGGCGAAACTTAACGCCGCGCTTTACCTCGACACCAGAGCGAAGAAAATGGAAATATTAAATATTTCCACTCCTCGAGTGCGACGCTTGTGCCACTGGGCCACTACTGGCCTAAACCACCAGTTATACTACTAGAAATTTAAGTACTAAGCAATTAAGAAATGATATTCAAACGAGCGAAAATTGAAGAACGAAATGTATCAGAAAGTAGGTGGAACTAAATATACCTATTAGGAAGACAGATCTTTCCGACAGATTCTTGTGTAGAAATTGTGTGATATAAAAAATAACAATATATTCATATATCAAATAGTAAACATACATATGTATATCAAACAGTTTCAGGTTTTTTTTTGGTTAGGAGGATAATCAAAAAGAACTTAGCGTTAAGATGCTTCCTTCTTCACTCTTCGCCCGATATTCCAGAAATATTTGAATAAACTTTGAACACTTTGAGCTATTTTAACAAGACGAATATTTTTGTATAGGCATTCCCTATGGACAGAAATTTGACTTATTAAAATATATTTATGTTGTTGAAATGACTTAAAAAATGAATGAAGGTAATCTTAAAAAAAAACATTAAATCATTCTCCCACATGGGAATCGAACCCACAACCGTCAAACACTACCCCATCATTGTGCGCAACAATATCTTTAAGTAAAAAAATGAAGAAACAATAATTAAAAAAGGAGCTTAATAATAACAAAATCATTATCTTTCAAAAATAGACGAATAAGTCCCATTCCTGTCTACTTACTTGGATTACTCAAAAACTGCCACCTTATCTGAATACAGGTTCCACAGTTGCATTGACGAAGGTCACATATAAATCTGGTTTCCATTTAGATATGTCCTTTGGAAAGCACGGTAATAATAAAAACAAGAAATTCTTGATATGCTGTCTAGAAGGCTACGCTGTCTATCAATTATTCTCTTAATATATTAAAAATATAAAACTGTTTATATAAAATTAGGTAAATTATGCAAATTCCAGTTTTTCAATATATTTTTTTTACTGCAGCACATAGCAGGGTAGGCAGAGGGAACCTAGTGTTAAGACACTCCATTCCTCACTTTCCGCTGAATTCGGAGGCATTGCGTGTTAAGTGGCGGAACTTAACGTCGAGAGGATTCTCGGCATTAAGTTCCGCCACTTAAGTTCCGCCACGAACCCACAACCAGTCGCTTTACAATCACACTTTGGGCATCTGCGCCACGACTGGCATAATATCAAAAAAAATATTAATTGATACAAAAAATGTCACCAGATTTTGCTAAAAGAATTAGTTTTCATTTGGTCCGAATCCAAATCGTAAGTTCGTAGAGATAAAGTAGTGGCCGGAAGTCGTTACTAGCTATAAATTAAGGTATTATAAAAAACAAAACTTGAAAATCAGTCTATACTTGTTTTTCTACTTGAAACTGCGTATAATCAAAAATAGCAAACTCTTAATAAACAGATATATCATTAAAATCAACGAGGCCAAAATGGCTCAGTCTAATTGTAAACATGACTGTGGGTTCGATTCCCATTCGAGGGAATGGTTATTAAAATTATTTTCATTGCAAAGCTCTGGTAAGCCAGCGAACCCAAAAAGCTGTGTAGCTGCCAATTATAAAGAGTAAATATTATTTTTCTTAATATTTTTTAAATTTGTCTTGTTCACTTGTACCTATGTATATTTTTTATTTTGTAATAGTTCCCGTATAGCAGAGTAAGCAGACATAGAGAGAGAAAGAGAGTCCCAGAGCACTTTATTCTTCACTTTCTGCCCGAATTCGAGACATTTTGAGTTGAGTGGCGGAACTTAATGCAAGGCTTTGTCTTACAAAAATAAAAAAAAAACAATATCATCATTTCTCTAAGTAGGGATTTAAACCTACAACCCATTTCGTTTACAGTTAGACCCTGTCCCACTGCATCACAACGACAAAAATAAAATCATTCCAGTATCGAAAGGACTACTTATTAAATATTCAACGAATTCATTGGATTTTGAAGTTAATCTGCTTGAATAACTTGATAGGGCGAAGATTTATTATATAAAAGCTATTTTATTCAAATTGGCAGTAATTTAGGGGATCATACTTATCCGCCATAATGATTTTGAGGATCTTATTGTGAATGAGGGATAAACCCCGATCCATTTATAACTAAATCTATCTACCCTAATCATGCAAAGCTGGTGATGCATTTTGAGTTCAAGACTCAGTACTTTCATATGCTATTTCATTACTTTTCTTTAATGAAATATGCTAATAATATTTTAAATATGATAAAATATTTATTAAATGCCATAAAAAGTGGCCAGTCGCCCAGTGGCACAAGCGTGTGACTGTAAAGCAACTGGTTGTGGTGTCGATTCCCACTCAAGGAAATATTTAGTGTTTCCATTTTCTTCGCTCTGGTGTCGAGCCAAAACGCGGCGTTAAGTTCCGCCACTTAACACGTAATGCCTCCAGAATTCAGCGGAAAGTAAACACCGGAGTGTCTTAACACTAGGTCCCCTCTGCCTATCCAGCTGTGTGCAGGATACAGCGTTAAGCTAAAATTAAAATATGATAAAATATTTATGATATTATAAATTATTTAAAATGAAATCCCCCACATATCAGTTCTTTCTAAATGACGGTTTGGTAAAGCTATTTTATAAAGTCCTTTTAAACCTGTTTAATTTTACATACAATCTTGATCCTCCAATTTCAAAAAACGACCAGAAAGCAACGAATAGTGGCCTTGTCAATATGTGCAAATTATAAACAAAATATTTATAGTATATAATAATCAGGCAGTTTTAAAATAAAACAACATAATTCCACTCATTAAGAAATGCCGCACAAATAAAGAACACACCTATAGAACATGCAATTAAAAGTAAATATAAATATACAACTTTTGTAAATGCATAAGCTGCTATTAAGCAAGCCAGTTGGCCACATCTGAACTTGACCTTATAATTTTGCAACCGCCCCACTATGAGCGTTTCGTACCACACTCACTCAAACCTCATCGTAGAGTGCGCACGAAAAATGTTCCCAAATCCGTTCGACAGAAAACATTCGACGATACGACAAGTGTTCGACAGATTTTTAGACAAAAGTGCGCGTAAAAATGTACTGTCGAGGAAGAATAGCAAGTGTAGCAACAGTTCGTCGTGTTCTAGTTCGTCGACGTCTAGTCGGAAACTCTTTGGGTTCACGATACGTTCTTGATGTACGTTTTGTGTCTTCTTAGTTTGGATCAGATGGTTATTCGTACTAAATAGATTTGTGAGTATATTTATATTATTATTATTATATATCTATATTATTATTATTAGTCTAACAGATATTCTATACGCTTCACGCTTTGATCCTAGCAGTGTAAATAGGTTTTTACTATGTATACTTATTACAAAATTTTCTGTATGCATTCATGTAAAGCAAAAGACTGGTACATCAATTTGTCTACATATTTTTTATTTAAAAATATCACGGGCTAATGCGGTGCTTTTTCTGTATTCGAAATATGTTTGTATAAAAATATAACTCGAATCTTCCTTGATGTGTTGCAAACGCGTTGCCTAAGCAACGGACATGTGTCTCTTTATACATACGATATTGTCAAACGTATGGAAGTCCATATAATACTTTATTCATTTGATTTATTTTAATGCACATTTCGAAAAAAATCGCTTATTTGTTCTTCTTCATATAAACTTTAACTATGCCAAATTTCATAATCCTCTGTCTGCGTAATTTCCGTAAAAAGGAGTGCAAATTTTTTCCTTCACATATAATGGTTCTTCACATATAATCAACTAAGTTTAAATAAGATATTTAAATGTTCCGCCACTTAACACGCAAGCCTCCGAATTCGGCGGAAAAGTGGGGAACAGAGTGTCTTAACACTAGGTTCCCTCTGCCTATGCGGGATACAGCGTGAAGCTAAAAAAAAATATTTAAATGTCTTCAAAACCTAGACTTCAAGTACCTAGGTACTGTAATGCACCCTACATAGTTTGCTTACCAATTCTATTATCACTGTATTAATAATTAATAATTTTATTTTGATAACAAGTGATTTTAAGATCGAATGTTTTTTATTGTCGTTGACCCGTAAAAATCAAAACATTATCGGAAAATCGAAATAGCAAGCTTGCAACACTAGTTTCTGTTTGATATATATAGAGAAATAAAATGACAAAAGAGAAATATATTACCTTCAGCCTATTCATTTATTTATCGATATTAACATTTTAAATTAAAATCTTACAAATTTTGATCCATTTCTCGCAGTCTGATTTGCTTACAAATTTGCACACGTGTCCGAATCGGACCACAAGACATTATTTTCATAGCAAGAACCTGAAGTCCTTAGCAGGGCAACCAAAGTAATATTAATATGAAGAGCATCACACTTATCAAAGGGACCTCTTTTTTGAAAACAAATTTCTTATTAATTATACATTTCAACTTAAGTAATAAATTAATATGAAAGAACGTATTATTTCAAGCCGTATTGAATATGCAAAACTCTTAAGTTATTTTGAAATACCAATGCGAATTCTCTTTTTAATATAAACAAGGTTGCTTTGTGAGAGTCGTAACATATTTGTATGTAAAAGTCACATATTGTCTGATGATTGGCGTTTATTTATGTACCTATTGATGTATGTTTTTATACGTATATACGTCTTGGTTGTAAATGAAACTCAGAAACGTAAATAATGGATTAAGTAACATTAAATACATTTCAACGGTTAACGAAGTTGTCGACACAACTTGCATTATTGCAAGATACCTTTTTCATTTAATTTCTTTTTAAATTCTGGTAGAAATAATGTTAAAATATTTTGAATGGAGAAGTTCAATTTTAATAATATAAAGGATAAAGTGAAAAGGGACACAAATTTCATAATAAATATTAAAATACGTGACATTACGCAAACCTACTAAAAATTTTCTGCGTAAAGTAATGAGACTATCATAGCACCGCGGGATGTCTAACTGTAATCGTAATTGGGTGTTCGATTCAAAGGAGTCAAATCAGTTTTGTGATAATAATGAAACTGTGTTAATCGCTTTCCCCTTGTTCCAACTATACATACATGTATTTGAAATATAAATTTAGAAATATTAATAGCGATATTTAACTGTTTTTAAAATCTAGTCATGGAATGTTTCAATTTTGTAAATTATTCAAATCGAAAAAGCAGTCAAAACAGTTTTGTGATAATAATAGAACTGTGTCCTTTCTTAGCTCTATCAAAAAGACAAAACGCGGCTTTAAGTTGTGGTACATAGAATAAATATTGACGAAAACATAGTGTCTTGAATTCAGATGGAATATGAAGAACGGAGTGACATTATATTATCTGAACCTATCCTGCTATGCGAAGAAACGCTTGACATAAGAGTAAAATAATGCTAAATTTGACATTTCAACAATGATCAAGGGGCCAGTCGTGATGCAGTGGCATAAAGTTTCATTCCCACTCGAGGAGTGGAAATATTAAATATTTCATTTTCTTCGCTCTGGTGTCGAGGTAAAGCGCGGCGTTAAGTTCCGTCACTTAACACGCAATGCCTCCGAATTCGGCGGAAAGTGGTTAACACTGTTCCCTCTGCCTACCCTACTGTGTGCCGGCTACAGCGTGAAGCTAAAAAACAATCACCTAGTCAACTAGTTGCATTTTTAAGGAAATCGTAGAAATAATTTTCCGCTTTAGATAAAATTTACAAAGGTTATTTAGCTTAATGTGTAATTGTTTTTTTTGGACTTAAAGATCAAAGTCGAATACTTATATAGTTCGAAATAAGTAGGTGACTTTGAAAATGAAGTAATATGTAAAAATATCATTTACAACTTCCTCATTATAACTATATTAAGGGCACTTGAGTAGACAATGGCCATGCTACGACTGCTTGTCACGTTGACAGGCTAATAATATGCTATTCGTCTTGAAGATGAAAAGTGTAGGATATTTTTAAAAAATGCATTTCCGTGCATCAGCTTAATGTAGCGTTGAGGCATCAAAGAAGCACGAGCACTTTTTTTTTTATAGCTTCACGCTGTATCCCGCACACAGCAGGGTAGGCAGAGGGAACCTAGTGTTAAGACACTCCGTTCCCCACTTTCCGCCGAATTCGGCTTGCGTGTTAAGTGGCGGAACTTAACGCCGCGCTTTACCTCGACACCAGAGCGAAGAAAATGGAAATATAATTTCCACTCCTCGAGTGGGAATCGAACCCACAACCAGTCGTTTACAGTCACACTCTTGTGCCACTGGGCCACGACTGGCCACTTTGATAGGTTAGATTTTGTAAAAAGTTTTTGTAAACTTATAGCATTATGTTACTTCTTATTTTTTAAAATCCTACTTTACTTTCCTTTGACTTCACACTTTTTCCCAGATAGTAGGACAGTCACAGAGATGCTATAGTCACAATATTCTACCTTACGGCTTGCGCCCGAAACTTGAAACATTGTGCGTTGAGGGGTGGAACAATATAAGACAAGACAATATAAAAAAGTCATTTAGAAAACGTATAAAAATTTGAAGGCAGCTGGATTCGAACCTGCGCCTCCTGAACCGTTCCTCCTGAATCCATGCGTTCAGGCGAACGCAGTGGGAAGATCGCCTGGACGGTTCAGGAGGCGCGATTTCGAATCCCGCTGCGTTCAAATTTTTATACGTTTTCTAAATGCCTTTTCCAATTTTCCTAAGAGTGGAATAACACTTTAAAAATGTGTAAAAAAAGACAATATAATTATTTCAATGAGTGGAAAGTGAAACTATAATCAATCGCGTTAACAATTAGACGCTATCACACAGTGCCACGATAGAATTCTTAATTTGGCAAAAAAAAATACTGACGGTTACTATAACATTCATTTTTACGATGAAACGAAATGAAACTATATAAAGCAAATTAATCGCATACAGTTTTGATATTCCAAAATACATTTTAAGAAACCTGACGTTTCGAATATATCTATTACAGTAGTCCGTGGTCGCAGATGGACATGTCGATATAATATACGAGTATAACACTAAATATAATTGGGGCCAGTTGTGGCGCAGTGGCACGAACGTGTGACTGTAAACGACTGGTTGGGGGTTCTATTCCCACTCGAGAAGTGGCAATATTTAATATTTTTCCATTTCCTTCGCTCTGGTAAAGCGCGGCGTTAAGTTCCGCTACTTAACACGCAATGCCTCCGAATTCGGCGGAGAGTGGGGAACGGAGTGTCTTAACACTAGGTTCTCTCTGGCTACCCTGTCGTGTGCGGAATACAGCGTGAAGCTAAAAAAAAATATGTAATTATGTACTCTTGATAATACGTAACATTCATGGTCAAGCCTTATATTACAGATGTTGAGATTTTATAATAAGAATCTCGATAATACACCATATACGGTCATATACTGTAGGATTAACAGCAATTATAGCCTTTCTAAGATAGCACAATGTTTAAGAAGTTAAAACACCTGGCCTAGAAAATTACATTGCGGGATTACATCCTTTCGATTCCAATTAAATTAATTATTATAGCCTAGAATTGAAATAGATTAATACATATTCCTATACTGTAAACGATTAGTCATTTAGATATTTACTAGCGTTTATCTCATAACATGTTACTAGAGGTCGTAGTTGCATGTCGCTGTCTGTAATCGCGATTGGTTTGTGTTCGATATCTACTCGATAAAACGGTTTTTTTTTAACTTAACGCTGTATCCCGCACATAGCCCGCATTTTTTATTTTAGATGCCTTCGCGGGGCAGTGTATTTTTGTAAGTGTACGATCCACAATTCAAAAAATGACGATATTTTTAATGATATTTATTTTGATTATTTTGACGAGATTGATCTTTATTTAAGTTCTTGAAAATCAGCTTTTTTAACACCCCAATGATTCGAACTTCGAATCAGGGAAAGGAGCATAGTAGAGCTGCCCGAGGGAATACACAATATTCCCTCGGGCTGCATAGTAGAGCAGCTACTATGCGGGAAAAAATGTGAAGTTACAATATATTCTAAGACTTTATCTTATGACTAGCGGCCCGCTCGCGGATTCGCCGCTCGGGCTCTTTCATTATATTGAAACACTCGGGGGCGTATTTGTAAAAAATAAAGTAATCTAGGTTTAAGCTTAGATTATCAACCATATTTATGCCAAAATTCATTACAATTGGTCAAGCGGTTTAGATTTTTCATATAAACTTTCATCCCTTTAGAGGTTGATTTTTAAAAAAATAAGTAGCCTATGTTAGATCCAGTCAGTTTTACTACTTTTATTCTTAATTTCATCCAAATCGGACCGGTAGATTAGCTTTCGCATTTATAATATAAGTATGGATTAATGAATCACTAGTTGCTATGTCTTATACAATATACCTATATCTTCAAACGTATTGAAATTATACAGAAATAGCAATATAATGATAACATAATTCTCGTTAATTTAAATATATATATATTACATAACACTATTTTATATAAATAAAACGAGAAAAAATAAGCAATGAACATGACAGGTCGTGGTAAGTCCTTCGTGTTTGTTGTATTGTATTAATAATAAAATAATTTTATTTTATTTATAATATATGTTGCCTTCCTTGGCAACTACTTAGTGTAAAAAAGTGACATGTTCAATGCTTATAATCTTTAAATGATCTTCAAAAGCTTATATATTATGCAAACATATATAATGTAGTATTATTTATTTATATATAAAAGAAATATTATACTTTTTATGAATAATAACCTAAATATGTAACTTAAACGTGACTGAAAGGAAAAAGCTTAAAAATATATATTTTTTATTTACATTATGATCAACTTCATGTATAAAAAGAATATTGTTACACTATCGAATCCAGAGGCATGTGTAAATTTTCAAACAAATGAAATAGTCAAAATAGTATTGCAAAATTTATTTCCATTGATTCATCGTTAGATAAATACATATGAATCTAACAAAAGCGTGATGAAATAGAATGTATTTTCATAGTCAAGTCTAGTTTAGTTTAGTTTTTTTTTTAAATATGGAGCTTCACCTTATGTCACGTAGTATAGAGAATATCTGAAGGAGATTGATAGATATACAAAAAAGGAGATAAAGTTACCCTATAATATATGGCGTGTTTAAAAGAGCACGCAATAAGAATACGGACGAATCTTTACCTAAAACAAAATTAAAATTTATAAACCAGATGTATTAGTAATAGATAGAAAAATGTATAGATGTAGCTAATGTATCTATATAAAAGACTAAACACAAATATTGAATATCAAGGAGACTGGAAACTTTATAAGGGAGAACATCACACATAGGACTAAATAACTTAGGACAGGATTAGTCATATCTATGTAACGAAGTCACGGAATGACAATTCCCATTCCGACCTCTGGTAAGCATTTGACCCTATATGGCATGTACATATGTAATTAAACTTACACTAATTGGCAACATATTGACTATCTACTAAAGTGGCTCATTAACGACACTATTCATTGCCAAATTATACTGAATTTGTGTGAATAATTTTATATTAAAGTCAATTCACACAATAATTAAAATATTCTGCTCAGTGATTTAGTCTATTATTGTAATTTGGTAAATTATTAACATTTATTCTCGAGTTATTTCTTCATTCCTGAGCACTTGCTGTTTTATAACATTTTTAACCTATTAGCGAGCAGCAGATACCAAAAATTTAAGGCGGTGCCTTTTCTATTCACCTTATATGAATTAATTAATACCACCTAATATTCAATTCGTCTGTAGCAGTTAATTCAATATGCACAGATATCATTAACAACAGTTAGTTCTTCCAACTGTACAAATATTTCTTTTCAAATATTTTATTACAACTAGCTGGTACATAGAACTTAGGATATTATAATCTTTGAAAGTGGAGAACATTCACGTTCTCGTGCAATATGTCGTAAACAATTTTAGTTTTATTTACTTTTTGACAGAAAAGTTATGGGTTGTATTCCCATCCGAGAAAATGAATAACCATTCAAAATATGTTAATTTCCATGTTTTGGTACGACAAAGAACGGCGTTAAGTCCCACTAGCTGGATACAGAGTGTTTTTGACACTAAATTCACGGTGACTTCCTTTTTTTTTTTTTTTAGCTTCACGCTGTATCCCGCGCACAGCAGGGTAGGCAGAAGGAACCTCGTATTAAGACACACCGTTCCCCACTTTCCGCCGAATTCGGAGGCATTGTGTGTTAAGTAGCGGAACTTAACGCTGCGCTTTACCACGACCACGACACCAGAGTGAAGAAAATGGAAATATTAAATATTTCCACTTCTCCAGTGGGAATCGAACCCACAACCAGTCGTTTACAGTCACACGCTTGTGCCACTGGGCCACGACTGACCACAATTTTGGTTACTTTACAATATATAAAAGATATTGAGATTTCCACCGTACACAAGTACCTATCTAAATAAATTTACTCATGCGAGTCTTCTTAGCTTATTCGCTTGAAATGTTTCCTTATCCATAACATATTTACACACCACTGACTTTAAAGCTCGTGCAGAGAACAAATCTGATATAAACAATTCTTATGTTTTTGTCTTAGAACTCTGAGAACTCACCTGTTACTTGACGCATTTATTTTATACTAGTGTCCCCGTTGACGTATTATTAGTCAAACATCATGTTAGCAGGTGTAGGATTTATTATGTTGATTTATTTTATTTTTAGTATTCTCCTTTTATGAAGAAAATCGACTATCGCTAGTGCTAGCTATAGTGTTTTTATTTTACACTCTAATTTAAACACTGTTATCAATGAAAAAGTCTCCTGAATAACACGTTCATGTTTCCTTACTGTATTTAAAGTAAATGCTATAAAAGTATCTAGTAGTTACCCTCTGTAAAGGATTATATTCAAATTATTTAAGTTTGTACGCTCTAGAGGACTGGTTCCCAACCAGTGGTCCGCGGACCACCAATGGTCCGCAGAAGGGATAAGCTGGTCAGCTAACGATTTTAAATTTAGCGGATGTTGTACCCAGGTCTACCCAAAGTTACTACAAAATTACAGAAATTCCAAGGAATACATACATAGTGGTCCCTGCTAGCAACAATGTAAAAGTGGTCCTTGATCAAAAAAAGGTTGGGAACCCCAGCTCTAGAGTGCAGTGAGAGTAGAAAGTTGAGAACCGTCACTTTAACACACAATGTCTCGAGCTCTGACGTATAGCAGAGAACGGAGAGACATTACTCTATTTTTTAACAATAAAAATAAAAGGGCCAGCCATGGCGCATTGGCACAAAGTGTGACTGTTAAGCGACTGGTTGTGGGTTCGATCCCCACTCGAGGAGTGGAAATATTTAATATTTCCATTTTTTTTTGGCTCTGGTGTCGAGACAAAGCGCGGCGTTAAATTCTGCCACTTAACACGCAATGCCTCTGGATAAAGACGGAAAGTGGGGAACAGAGTGTCTTAACACTAGGTTCCCTCTGCCTACCCCGCTGTGTGCGGGATACAAAGATAAAAAAAGCTAAGAAAAAAAAACTACTTATTTAAATAAGCTTAGCTTAGTTAGTACGGAAGCCAAGGTATAGAAGGGCAGTAATATCGAAATTATGCATATTAACTCATCTTATATAACGAACACTATAAAGAAAGCAATCAGTTTTCTCTAAGTCCAAGCTCAAGACAGTTTCGTAGTGGTTGCAACATCATCATGCTCAAATTTAGCAACGATTTTTCAAGTAAAACATGGCTCTCGCATTTCAACGTGATTTTGTAAGAACAACATTTGCTCGAACGTAGTTAGCGAGCTAGTAGATATGTGCTAAATAAGTAGCGCGTTAAATGGATTATATTATAGTCTATAGATAGCAGTCGTATATTAACGGCTTTGACTGCTTCAATGTTTCATTTATTTAAATAATAAAAGATTTTTTTTCCAAAAATGCTTTTTAATAAAATATTGGTTTAGAATCTTTAAAATTTGTTTAATAACCATTATATGTAACAAGTTTTTATTTTTAAATGGTGCTAATATAAAGAAAATGTGTATTCAGAAACATTCCTTTAATAGGCCTTCGCCAGATCTATAAATTATATTCATCCAAAACCGCGGCAAAATGTCTTATAATTGCCATAAAATACTAATATTTGTAAAAATACTTTGCAGTAGTATAGTACTAGTATTTGCAGGTTATGTTTTGGCCGCTAACGTTGCAGCATATATAGCAAATTAAACAGGACAACTAATCGTATTAAGCATTTAGGAAATGTATAAAAAGGTTCTTCAAGCTTACTCACGTAAAAATACTATTGTAAGACAAATCGTCTTGAGCGTGATTGTATTAACGGGGCTTGCTATAGCTTGTAAATCTGAAGTATCAGTAGTTCAATGTTACTTTTAAACATTTTTAAAGTGTTATTCCACACTTAGGAAAATTGAAAAAGACATTTAAACTGAGCTCAGTGGTGAGAGCGCCTGAACGGTATTCAGGAGGCGCGGGTTCGAATCCCGCTGCGTTCAAATTTTTATACGTTTTCTTTAAATGTCAGTTCCATCTTATTTCATTTTTTTAATTTGACGACTAGCTTAGTATGTTAATAATGACTGTTTCAATTACCACCAAAAATATCTGAATTATGCTTCATACAATCCATCTCGGAAAACAAGACTTAGACAAAACTATAAAATGAAAAATATTCAACTAGTATTATATCGTGACAGGAAAAGTTGATTTGACATTAAAATATTTAAAAATCCTTCTTTTGTATTCACACACTATTTATGATAAGATCTTCAGCTTTCGTAGTTTTATTTTAAGATATTGCGTGTTGGGCCGTAGTCTGTCCAGTCAGACTAAGGAAATGCATATAGACGTACCATTTACAATTAATAACTGAGTACTTTATACTTTGTACTTTATACTTAATATTTTTATCTTTGACTAGCAAAGTATTAACATGCATGTTATGTAATTAATTTATCCGTCTAATATTTTAACTTTGAAAAATAAAATGAATTATTACTGTGATGTCCCTAAATGTAGTAAACAATATCTTTATGCAAATATACATATTCAAAAAATAAATAAACACGTAACTGTATATTACAGAAAGTACCTGTATATTACTGAAAGAGTAAAAGGTAAGATACAAAATGGGACTCTCTCTGGCTCTCTCTCTCTTTGCCTTTATAACTTTTATCTCCTTTTCAATTTCCGTTCGCCTCAACCGATTACACTTTTCGTAACGCTTGCATTACACATTCACCAGCTTACTCCTCAAATCAAGCGTGTATAAAAAAGTTTTACTTCAAAAAATTAAGGACATTACAACTCACAATTCAAAATTTGATCGCTAATTACGAGTAATAAAAATAATATCACCATTTCTTGTAATAAAACCTGACATTATATACATACACTGTAATAAAAAGAAAAAAAAATCATCAAATTATAGATAATTAATCATACAGGTGACCAACAATAAATTTACAAACAAAAGTCGTTTACCGTGACATATTTTGTATAAAGATCGTACACTGTTAATGATACCCAGAATTAAACAATTAATTTGTAAATCAAATAAAAAGTCGTTTAAACTTCGCAGACCCGGTATATAGGGAGGATAATATTTAAAATATTTCATGAGAATGTCATTACAATAATTGTTTCACGACCTTTTGTCGTCAATTTTTTGCCGCTTGTTTATTTTTGTACGATTACAACCTGTTTACATTGTTTGTATATAAAG
The DNA here is from genome assembly GCA_019049465.1 of Dryas iulia moderata. Lineage (NCBI taxonomy): Eukaryota > Metazoa > Arthropoda > Insecta > Lepidoptera > Nymphalidae > Dryas > Dryas iulia. Next base: position 5,508,555 of record CM032424.1, on the reverse strand, counting down.
TTTGAAAAGCTTCTTAAAATATTAAAGGCAATAATATAATTATTTTCCAATTGTAAGACAAAGTGCGGGGTTGAGTTCCGCCACTCAACACGGAATGCTTAAATTTTGGGCGGAAAGTGGAGAGCGGAGTGTCTTGACACTAGATAAATAGGTTTTCTCTGACCCCGTTATGCGGGAAAAACATTGAAGCTGCCTTTTTTATTAATGCTAATATAACTAAGCTATTTTTAACATTCGACAACGCTTATTGTATGGAAGGTTACAGGTCGCTTTTTTTGTAAACTGTTAAAACAATATACGTATGTGTTTCTCTTAACAAAGTAAAAAGTATACATAGCACTTTATTTACTCTTCGACTTAAATTTCTGCAAGCCTTGACGCTTATAAACGCTTCCTATTAATAATATAAACGCAAAAGTTTCTAAGGATGTTTGTTACTCCTTTCTGTTAAAACTTCTTAATGGATTTTAATGAAACTTTACAAAAATGTAGCTTATACTTCAGAATAAATATATAAAGGCTATAATATATAAAGGTATTTTATGAATTGTCCAAAATATGAAGTTAGTAGTAGATAGGTCCTTTGATTTCACAGTTATATATATTTTTAAAAATGTCTGCAAAAATCTATAAAAAAAAATCTCGCAAGCGAAATAGTGCATATTGCATGTGTTACCTAACTGAATTTATGTGAATGACCTTAAACAAATGAAATGATTGGACATATACTCGTACGTGTTGAATAGAAAACTCAACGCGAGACGCTATGTCGTTTTACCAAAGCACCATCAATTTTAAATAAAATCTATCCATTGAGTGGAATTCGATCTCATAAGTATATCAAAATTAGGGTCCGTGTGTATTTCTATGAAAAATACTGTTTTATTTATCAACCAAAATTAGAGACTTTTTTCAATTTTCAATTATGCTGAATTTTTCGGATAACGGGCAAGTAATACTTATGCATGGCCACCCTAACTATTGTTGCCCTGTGAACTAATTTAAACGGTATTACTATATTGCATGTGAAGTTTACATTTAATAGTATATAATTATAGATAATAATAAATATAAATAATTGCCTTATACTATATTAAAATATCGTATTTAAGTAGCATGACAAAAAGTTCTAACCTTATATAAGCCGTAGTTAGCCGAGTTGTGTAACATGATTATTTAAAGCTACCTTTGCCGCTCTTGTAAGGCGTAGCGAGAGTTACTATGTTTTAATTGGCATTTATTGTTGCCGTTTTCAAAGTCAAAGTCAAATGATTTTAATCAAAACATGAAGTTACTCGCTTCAACAATTTATATTTCCAAATATGACGTAACACTCAAGTAACGTTTTATAAATTAAAATTATCAAAAAAAAAGTTTCTTATCAGCTGGACGTCTTTTCTGCTAAGTATTTAAATAATAATCTTTTCCCCGGAATCGAATTCACAACCATTGCCTAGACGCTGGCCAATAGACATAAAGGAATAAATTTATACATATAATAAGACAATAAAAATCTATATTAAATATTTTTCCAAAAAGTGATAGGGGGCGAACCAAAAAACAATTTTTGGAATTTTTGGTACTTCTTCAAAACTTTTAAGCAGAGTTGAATGAGGTTTACATAAACGTATTGAATTTACATAAAGCTAGAATTTTTACTTTATTTTAAAGACAAAAACACAATGCAGACTGCATTTGCTTTTGAATTTAAATAAAATAACACAGAATGATTTTTCAGATATTTAAAAAAAAATGAATTATGTAGCTGAAGTAATGAAATTTTTGTACACCAATCGCAAAAAAAAATCAAATCAGAGAATAAGGCGAAGACGCAAGCGGGTCGCTAGTAAAAAAAAAAAACATATTTTACTATTATATTTGCAAAAGAAAATGACAATTTATGTATTTTAAAATACTTAGCAGTAATTATAATTCAATATTGGTTAGGATATTGGTAAACATCCTTTGATTGCTGTACGGTAGACTGGTTAATATCACGGATATTCCAGAAGCTATTATCGTTACAAGGACTACTTCAATTACTATCATAAAATAAGATCAGGGTTTCTTTAATAAAATGTAGTATATATAGTAATATATTTTTATGGAAAAATTAACTAATTTTAACTATTTTATCTATAAGTAAAAATAAATAAAATCGAAATGTCTGTTTGTAATATTTACATAATCCCTTTTGTCCAAATGCGTATTAGCCCAGTCATATTACGGTTTCACCTCGGATCGGAAGATAATAAGCTGGAAATTGGTAAAAGCCTTTGTTTTGTTACCCTAAATATTGTCTCAAAAGTCACAAATGCTATCGTGTCCGCGTCTTAAGATATTGAAGGTCAATTGACCCTGCATTAGCTCATATATGACTGTACGCTGCGCACTCTTCGCGCTCTACCTCAAAAACGGTTGATCGTATAAAAAAAAAGTTTAGACAAAAGTTGTAGAGAATTTTATACTCTACAACTTTCATAATAGGTGAAAATATCATTTAAGCAATAGGAACCGAGATATTCGCGAAAAATCGTTTTTTGTGACCTTTGACCTTCAATATCTTAAGACGCGGACACGATAGCATTTGTGACTTTTGAGACAATATTTAGGGCGACAAAACAAAGGTTTTTACCAATTTCCAGCTTATTATCTTTCATTCCGAGGTTGACCCCTTTTTTACCTAATTTCACTGGGTTATATAGTATAAACGGGATATATAAAAAAATAACATTCTTTTTAATTTTCGTCTGTCTGTTTAATTGTTCCGGCTAATCCTTAGAACAAGAAAATATTTGACTCTTACCTATAAAATAGGTTTAAATTTAAAAAAAAATAGTCCTTATTAATTCTAATATTATAATATAGAAATTTGTAAAGTAGAAATAAAGAAACGGCTTCACAATTTTTCCCTCGTATTAGGGCAGGCACAAAGTCTAGTGTCAAGACATTCTGTTCTCCATTTTCCGCTCGAATTCTTAGCATTGCTTCGCTTTGTTTTACCAACGAAGGAAATGAAAATTATATTATAATTTTCTGAAGTGAGGATAAATCCTTTGTCTTAAAAGACAATGTCGCACTGCGCCACAATTTTCATTTAGCAGCATTTTAAATAATTACGTACCAAATACAAGTGTAGAATGTAGGGTCTTGACACTAAGCTCTCTCTAACTCCACTACTATACGAGAAAAAACGTAAACTTATGTAATTATGGTATTTCCAAACGGATAAGTCCACGGTTCACGCTGTACCCCGCACACAGCAATGTAGGCAGAAGTGACCTAGTAATAAGACATTCCATTCCCCATTTTTCACTGAATTTTGGAGGCATTGTGTGTTAAGTAGCGGAACTTAACAGCGGGCTTTGCCTTGCCTTTGCTGGTATCAACCAGAGCGAAGGAAATGGAAATATTAAATATTTTCACTCTTCGAGTGAGAATCGAACCCACAACCACTCGTTTACAGTCACACGTTCGTCTTACTGCGCCACGACTGGCCCCATGGAATTTATTTTTATTTATTGCGGATTTTTTTATTATTTCTTATTTATTAAATATTTCTACTCCTGTAGTGGGCCACTCACAACCAGTCACGTTTACAGACACACTTTGTGCCCCAGCGCCACGACTAGCCTCAGTCCACGGTACTTTACAAAAATTCGTTCAGCTTATTAGTTGTAATACGTCTTAGTTTAACAACAATTCAAATGCCACATTTAAATAATTGAATCGTATATTTTATTCAAACACAAAGAATATTCTTGAAACGTTGGTAATGAATCCATTCCGATTCACGCTCTAGTTACCGAATTCGAGTAATATCTGTATTACTGGAGGTATAACACAATTAATACGAAATTCAATTTTATTTCGTACACTATGTTAGTTTATCAATAATATTATTATTATACAACCTTATACAAGAAAGTTTAATCTTTTTGACAGACGTATATTTTTCTGATCGACATAAATTTGCAATGACGAACATATTATTTTCTTAACTTAGTAATTTTAAAAATAATAAAATATTTAAAAAAAATACATATAACTCAAAAGTCCCTAAAGATTTAAGCATTGTCCGAAAATTTTAAGATTGACTTTGACTTTGACTTTCTTATTTCTTCAAAGTAAAATTTAAATAGAAAGGCTGAAAGCAATAGACGCTTATACAATGTTACATCGGATGATGGTTGATGATGCGCTACGTCCACTTCAACAATTTTATTGAACATAAAATAATAATTAAAGTTCGAGATGGTGACACAAGATTCGACGACTGTAGTTATGATGATTCTGGGTTGTGCTCCTCTTCCTTAATAAAAACTATTTTAAAGATAAAACTATTTTTTTTTCAACCATAATTTTTACATACAAAATTATTTTTGGACCTTTAATAGGTGGTTCAGACCATCAGACCAAACAACTTTTACAAAGAAAAGTGTCTCACGTCACAGTCAAAAGTATTCTAAAATGTTATTTTCTGGACAACTAGATATTTTCTATTTTCCTTCACTAGCCCGTCTGTCAAAAAGATCAAGCTATCTTGTACAAGAATTAGTGATAATATATAAGTATATTACTGTTAATTAAGCCGCCTCTCTGAGCTGTCAGTGATTTTGATATATTCCTTGCTAGTATTGTAAATGTGAAAGTTACTCTGTCTGTCCGTCTGTCTATTTCGCAATCACGCCTAAACTACCAAATCGATAGGCTACCTATTTTTTAAAAAACCAATCGCAAGTTCCAAGCTAGTGGCTAGTATCACATAGTATATGTACCTTATTTTTAACATTTTGTATTCTCCATTCAAAGTGACATTGGTGAAGTCTTTTGTTGTCTGTTGGCTCCATAATTAAAGAACTGAATTGAAATTATGTTTAATAGTTTTAAATTGTTATTCATACACTTAAGAAATTATAAAACATTTAGATACCGTATAAAAATTTAAAGGAAGCAGGATTCGAGCCCGCGCCTCTTGATACCAAGCGTTTTGTCCTGGTAAAGCAGCTTTTTAAAAATTTTATACATTTTCAGAAAATGTTTTTCAATACGCCTTGTTTCTACGTGTTTCACTTATTTAACTATTGAATACGGCGCATTTTGATGCAATAGAATACGTGAATACAGATGGCATGCTATGTCCTTTTAAGCTAGTCTTCATTACAAGTTTCAAGGTAGTTAAGGCCGGCCAGTGATGCGCTTATCGATATAAATTTTCTCCGATAACCTTTTATAATTCATATAAAAACATTCACAAATATTATCCTTGTCAGACACCAAAGGCACGCCGCTTCACAACAATACATTAAGTTGTACGTATCTCCATGCACTCGTACGAAGTGACCTTCGTATAATTTATTATATTTAAAATTTTATCAGGTTTAATAAATGTGGCCAGTCGTGTGACTGTAAACGACTGGTTGTGGGTTCGATTACCACTCGAGGAGTGGAAATATTTAATATTTCCATTTTCTTCGCTCTGGTGCCGAGGTAAAGCGCGGCGTTAAGTTCCGCCACTTAAGACGCAATGCCTCCGAATTCGGCGGAATGTGGGGAACGGAGTGTCTTAACACTAGGTTCCCTCTGCCAACCCTGCGGCGTGCGTGATACAGCGTAAAGCAAAAAAAATAATTCTATATTTTTTTTTACTTCACGCTGTATCCCCCCCTCAGTAGAGTAGGCAGAATAAACTTAGTGTTCAGATACTCTGTTCCAAACTTTTTGCCGAATTCGGAGGCATTGCGTGCTAAGTGGTGGAACTTAAGGCCGCGCTTATGCCTAGGCCCAGAGCGAATAAAATAGAAATAATAAATGTTTTCACATAGGGGAATCGAATCCACGACCAGTCGCTTTACAGTCACACTTTGTGCCTCTACACCACCACTGGCCCCAACTTTAACTGGAAATAAGTATTATATACTACTGTACTGCTAATATATACGTTGCCATAGCAACACGTATGACACTTTATATAAAAGTGTGTGTATTATACAGATAGTGATGTTTGTAATATTAATCTTTATGTGTAAAAGCGAAAGATCATTCATCACACTTATCGTAAACCGCTTGATGTACAAGAGTACATTTCAGGGAGGTAGTTTATACTTAGTAGACTTTCGCTAAGAACGGATTTTGTGACAGAGCCGGATTAAGGAGGTCTAATGCCTCTCGTAAATTTAGACTTTACGATTAAGAAACTTCTTCTCCATGTAGGCTATAACTATACAAAATTTAATACTCCTTATTTCGAATATAGGTTACAGAGGTCAAAACATTTTTTACATATTAATATATAGACTAGGAACCGCCTCTTTGCTCTGCATGGCGGGAAGAGCTGAGCGAAGAATATATTTAATGCTATTTGACTAGAAGTAGCAATGAAAAAATTAAATTGAATGTTTGAATTTTTCAAATTTATTCGCTCGCGCAGCTGGGTGATGACAAGTGGGCGAACGTGCGATTTCAAAACGTTTCACAGCCTAAGTCTATGGGTACGTCTTGACCATTTAATTACCATTTATTCAAAAACTACAATTACAATTGTCACCAAAAAAATTCACAGCACACAAGACACTGTGCTCGATATCCCTGCTAAATTTCAGAGGTCTACTACAAATAGAAGAGTTAAACCACAACGAAACACTTTTGACCAGTAAGTTAAGTAGCGAAACTTAACGCCCCGCTTTGGCTCGGTACCAGAGCGAAGAAAATGGAAATATTAAATATTACCACTCCCCGAGTGGGAATTGAACCCACAACCGGTTGTTTTCAGTCACACGCTTGTGCCACTGCGCTACGACTGGCCCCCATCCATCCATCCATCTTAATCTCTGTATTTATTAATATAATTTTGAAACGTTTTCCACAAATATTTTTCAATTTACTAAATGTGTAAATAACATTTTTAAAAGGTTTAAACGCTCTTTATGAAATTTCTTACGGTAAATACAAAGTGGGATTATCTATAAAAGTATAGCTTACAAATTGGGTCATATTGCTCCAGTAAGTTTTCATGATGTAAACTACTTAAGCAAGTTACATAATAATATAATATATGGTGAACGAAATATTTTTACTCAAAACTTTTAAACTTTACGGCAAATATTGAACGTACTCAGAGAAATAAATACATTTCTTAATATTATGTTTTACCCACTTTGTGATAATATACTTATTAATAAATAGTTTATGTAATTCGACCAAGAATATTTTTTACATAATTTTTAGGTCCGTCGTGGCACAGTGTGACATCGTCTGAACGTAAATACGATGGTTGTCGGTTCGATTCCCACTCGATGGAATTATTATTTTTTATTATAATTTTCCTTTCTTCGCTCTGGCACCGAAGACAAAATGCGGCGTTGAGCTCCACTACCGATGTTCAACACGCAATGTCTCGATTTCGGGCAGAAAGTGGAGGACGAGTCTCTTAACATTAGATCCTCTCTAACTACTCCACTACGCGGGAAAAGTGTAATGCTGTAATAATAATTTAATCCAGAATTGTAATTACAACCTTTTTTATATGTGATTTTCAATTTTATCATAGTTCTTTAACTTAAAGCAATTCTACGCAAATTTCATTCAAAACTAGTTTCGTAGGGTATTGAACTCCTTAGCGATTGCTCAGTTGCATCGATAACTGGTTGGTACGAAGCCGCATGCAATCGTAGAGGCCACTTGTCGAAATTTGACTTTCTCGTGTTCACTGTCACAAAGGGATTTGTGTTATAGATAATCTTTTTGTGCTTTTTCTTTTCTTTTGTAAACAAAAAGTAAATAAATTTACTTCAATAAAATTTTATTTAATTGTTTATTTATTTTAAACATGTAAATTGTTCTACGGAAGACAATAACTTGAGGCCATCGTGGCTTATAGCGGCTGACTATAGTCGCAGTTGGTTATGGATTCGATTTACATATAAAGCATTATTTTTAATTATTTTCAATACTTTGCTCTGTTAAACAAAATAAAGCGCAGTTTTGAGGTCCGCCACTCAACACGAATTTCGAATTCGAAATTGTCTCAAATTTGCGCAGAAAGTAAAAGGAGTGTCTAGACAGTAGATTCTCTCTCTCTATATGCAAAAAATAATATAAAGCTGTAAATAAGGGAATAAAATACTTTGGAAAAAAATAATCAAGGAATTTCGAAAGCAAGATTATTTATTATATATTATTTTTATCATTATTTTATATATTAGTACTCATTTATTTATCTTAATTATTTTATACCAACAATAATCTAAGAATGCTTTATTACGCAATGCTATCCTTAATTCAATTAGGCCAAACCAGCTAATATCATTATGAGGAGCTTACAGGAAACAAGCATTTATAATATAGTACAAAAGGGAAAATAACATACTTTTAGTTACAACTCAAAATATGTATGTTTTTTATTATTAAATTTATTTTTTTCTATATATTTACTATAATAACTATTAAAATTTATAACGACAATTTTATATTTAGAACATACCCGGATCCGACTTTAGGTTAAGGGTGTTATTAAATTCCTATATAACTAAATGATATAATTTTAGACACAATCTGAATTATGATAACTGATAACTAAATTATGAACATATATGTATATAGCAAAAACATACATACAAACATCAAACATATCTATTGTAATTTAGTTTGTAACACATGCGTGCAATAGTAGAGGCCGACTAGGTATAATCAAGACGTCATATTACCACTTTCTAACGTTACGTATACAGTATACTCGCACAGTAGTCCGGAAGGTCTGGCCTTGAGGTGTAGGGCCGGTTCACATTACCTGTTTCATATTGTATTGTATGTTGTCTTAGACTGAGAGTTAGTCATTGATGTTATCATCTTCTTCTCAAGTTCACACTTTTTTTCTCTTAAAAGGGAAGTTAAAGGGAGCCTAGTGTCAAGACACTCCGTTCTCTACTATCCGTCCATAATAGAGACATTGCATGTTGAGTGGCTGAGCTCAACGTAGGGTTTTTACCCGTGGGGGGACGGGTTAAGAATACAGTTCCTCCCCGCCGCTGGGTAGCATCCCGTAAAAGGCGGGTAACCCAGTAGTTTGGTGGTAGGAGATTCGATCTCCGACTGGCTCGCGACCACTATCGTGTCAGAGACGAACAGCCAAACATCTGATGATGTATTCCGGTTCGATGAATGTTGTGGATGTCTTTGGGCGAACTCTAATGTTGTGGATGTCTTTGGGCGAAAGTAACCACTTAACACCAGGTGGGCTTTCGTCTCGTTTGCCTCCTTTATCCCATAAAAGAAAAGTGGAGTGCGATTGTCTTAAGTACCAGAGAGGAGAATGACAATAATTTAAATGTAATCATTCATCAAACATTCCCTAGGAGGGAATCGAATCCACAACTTAACGTTTACAGACAGATGCTGTACCACCACGATCCGTCGCGATGACCTCACGTCATCTTTTTTTAAATATTCTCCCATATTCATACCATCCTTGAAATTAGCGAAAACAATTATAACCTAATTAGGTGTTTTGTTTGTTTAGAATTATTTCTTTCGTATCTTTAAGAAGATTACGTACTGGGCAATGAAACCGATAAAACAAATACATCTATCTACCCATACTATAATAAAATTACACGACTCTACAAAAAAAATTTCGTTCTTTGTCCTAAAGTTTAGGCCAATGGGCTCCAATGTTCCGAAAAGTTTGGAATGAGGATATGCTTAAAATTTTATGGCCATGGGCTGGCAGGATGTCATTAAAAGTACATAAGCGGCATGCTCATATTGGGATTAATTTAAAAACATATTGGAGCCGATTCCGAAGAGCAAGGAAAACGTTTCCCTCAGGACTCATGAACTTTTTGAACAACGCTTATCAATGGCAATACAACAATGACACTCATGGCGACTATATTGGGGTTTATATTGAGAGAAAGTAGCTATGAACCATAAAAGAAAAGTAAAAGTGGTCACTTTAAGTTAGTTTCCCACTTTTTCTGAGCTAATTTGATAGTAAACTTAATACAATAATAAACATTTTTTATTTCAATATTTTATTATTCAAACAAAATTAAAATCCGAGATTTTTAAAATTTTCGTTCAATCAGTCTTCTAAGCACAAAAGCAAAGGTTTTTCATGCCAGATATTTTTTTTCCGTCCTTATTACGACCTAAACTAACCGAAATTTAAATGCTTTGCATCAAGTCCCAATTTTTTCATGTTTACCCGTGTTTATTAATCCTACGATAACATAAACAATCATAGTGCACGGGGCAAGCTCGGAAACGCATTTCGTTTGTATGTATTTAGCCCATTCGGTGTATGATTATATATTTTCTTTTCATTAATCCGCTCGAACAAGGTTAAGTGTAACGTGAAGTTTTAAGATAAAGCCTCGATTTTGGCGGAAAGCAAAGAAAAAAATGGAGTTTTTGAACGCAATTTCACTGCATTATTAGTCAGATTTGTGGCCAGTCGTGGCCCAGTGGCACTAGCGTGTGACTGTAAACGACTGGTTGTGGGATCGATTCCCACTCGAGGAGTGGAAATTATATGTCCATTTTCTTCACTCTGCTGTCGAGGTAAAGCGCGGCGTTTAGTTCGGTCACTTAACACGCCAGCCTCCGAATTCGCTTCGAAACCCTACTGTGTGCAGGATACAGCGTAAAGCTAAAAAATACCTTACAGTGTGCCACAAGCACTATGCTCTCTCTATACATTAAAGTATCTAAAACAATATTTAATCAAAGGATACCATAATTATTATAACCTACATAACTTAGTACTTGGACCCTCGCCGTTATAATGATTGACCACATTCAATTAAGGAACAGTGTGTGTATATATAAATTGTAATATTAGGACTGCAATAATAACTAACGGTTTTTCTGACCTACTTTTCCAATTAACAGTAAAATTACTTAATCTTCAATTTGTTTCCAGCTTCACGCTTTTTTCCGTATAGCAGGAATTTTTCTCTTAATAGGGAAGTTAGAGAGAACCTAGTGTCAAGACACTCCGTTCTCCATTGTCCATCCGAAATCGAGAAATTACGTGTTGTAGAACGGAAGTCAACGCCGCGCTTTGTCTTAGGCACTAAAGCGAAGAAATGAACATTTTAAATAATTAGTACCTTCAGTGGGGATCAAACCTACTACCATCGCTTTACAATCAGACGCTGTCCCACTCAGCGCTACGACGGCCTCAATATGACCTCCTTTTCCAATTAACAGTAAAACTACTTAATCTTCAAATTTTATATCTTTAAATCTAATACATAAATCTTTTTCAGGTACTTGAAATGCTTTGCTGGTCGCACAATGGTGATATATTACGTATCGGGACATTGACCCTGGTGTCTTTAAAGATGCACTCGTGAGAAACTAACGGTAAGAATGAATGGAAGTAGAACGCCAAAATCTTCCTACTTAGGACACGGCCAAGCCCTGGTTGAAAGTAAAATTGCTTGGAATTTTACCAAGTGTACCAATTCTTTGTTAATAAGGTTTTGTATTAAAAAATATTGCATGATAAGCCGTTAAATTTATTATGTGCGTTGTTACGTAGCTTGGTTTTGTATAGACCTACATATATGTTGTACCAGTGAAGGAATCGAACTGCATAATATGAATTGTACGTATATTATTCAAAATTGTAAATCTTAATCATAATAGGTAAGACATAGTAGCAAATTTAATAATAAATATATTTTTTATATAGCTTCTCTCTTTTTTTCTTATAGCTAATTTAAACATTATCCTTTCATTGAGCGGCAATCGAACCCATAACCTATCCCATTTACAGTCAAACGCTGTCCCACTGAACCATAATGGCTTTTGTATACACATTATATTTTTATTAAGTATTTAGTATATTTAAATATAGGATACTACTAAGAATGCCTAGCGGATACGAATTAATAACATGCACCTCGTTATAAATAATTCCTTTACAGGTTAATGTTAATAATCTTTATAATTATATGAATAGCATGGTTATAATATAATTATGTATTAAATGAGAACCTTAGGGCGTTATATAAGCATTGTTAATAGTGAAACTACTAAGATAATTGGTTTCCTTTTTACATGGTGTATAAAAAATCTGATATTCATTCGATAAAAAATAAAACCATCCTGGCATAGTTAGACAGCTTCTAACGCGATGGTTGTAGGTTCGATTACTTCTCGGGGGAATGAGTATTGTATTACTTTTATTTCTTCACTCTGGTACTAGAGACGAAGAGTTGAGTTTTCGGTCTGAAAGTGACGACCTCTAAACGATTTATGACACTAGATTTTCTCTAAATTCCCTGCTATGCGAGAAGAAAGGGGGAAGCTGTAAAAATAATCGGCAAATTCATGTATGTGTTTTTTGGTAAATTCCTTATTAATTATGTTGTATTACTGACGAAATTTTCCTTGTAGGAAGAACGGATTGCCAAAAATAATCGTACTTTGCCTTATTTCTTCTTAAGTTTATTTTTTGTTATACAAATACAAATTATTTTTTTCCATGTTTCAGAACTTTTGTGTAAATATTGACATTCTATATTATAATTGTACCTTTTTGGATCGGATTTACTTATAATTCTTGTTCTATGCTGGATTTACTATAAAGTGGCCCAGCTATTATGTTCTGGCATTTCACATATTAACCTATCACGTTCTGGCATATAATATACTGACATATTACAGGCTAGCTAAAGCCAAATCTATTATAATGAATATATTATAATGAATACCAATGCCATATATAGTATACGCGATCATTGTGGGTTCGATTCCCACTGGATGAATTAAGGAATATATGTAAAATTTAACTTTTTCGCTCTAGCAGCAAAATACAAACCGCAGATTGAGTTCCGCCACTGAACACGTAATATCTCAATTTCAAACGGCAAGTGGAGGACGCAGTGTCTTGACTTTTGGTCTTCCTTGACTACTTCGTCAGCAATAAATCTTTATATCAAAATTACTTTAAAAAAACAGAAGTCCCGCAGAGTTTCTTGTGCCGGTTCTTCTCAGGTCTGAGGCATTAACTTTAGTGAACCGGTGATAAACTATTTGACGTTCAAAAAATGAAGCATGTAATTTCTTATTTTGAATTAAATTATTTGACTTTGACTTTGACTTTGACTACTGTGCTTTGCGGTAAAAATCATGAAATTTCTTTCTTAGTGCTGTGTGTAATGTTTATGTTCTTAAAATTGATTGTCGTAAAATTGATTCTATGTACCTACTACATATTAAATCCAAGTTATTTGCTACTATGTGAAATCCATAGAGATGTGCATTTTTTTATTTTATTAATAACTTCGGTTTATATAAATTATTATGCACGTCGAAATAAAAAGGTACAGCTACATTATTAGTATTATATACTCAACTTCTTTAATCAACGTAATTGTTTTATTTTATGTCAACTTGCTTAAACAAGAATAAGTAAAGCTTTTTTTATTTTGATATAATGAAGCAATGTGTCGCTTCAAATGAATTTACATACAAATGTATATAATTTATTTTCATTTCAAATTTAAAAGTGCAATATTATTTTTAATTTTATTTTGAATAACTTCAATTTTATTATTATAAAATGTAATGAATACTTACATATATTGTGGAGTTTGTGAATCTTCATCCTTTTACTAGTGCCAGGATAATCCGTTCTTCACTTTCCATCCGCTTCAGAAACATTACGTGTTAAATGATATTCAATGATACATCAACACCATAGTTCATGTTATAATTGTAGCGTAATTAAATTAATCTCAATTTTGTTGTACCGCGAATGTGAATCGAACCAACGACCGTCGCGTATACAGTCAGACATTGTCACACTGCACCATAATAGTTGTGCTTTGACTCTTGGGGCAATGACTATATTTAAATTATTGCTACTTCTCCGCTCTGATTTTCTGCTAAGACAAAGTGCAGCGTTACGTTCCTCTACTCTACGCGCTTTGCCTCTGATACCAGAGCAAAGAAAATGGAAATATTTAAGATTTCCACTCATCGAGTGGGAATCGAACCCACAACCAGTCGTTTATAGTCACACGGTTGTGCCACTGCGCCACGACTGACCACAAATCCCGATTTCGGTGGAGAACGAAGTGTCTTGACACGATAAACTGCTTAATAAATGCATATTCATTTCATATTATTTCACTACTCTCTATGGGACAATACCGTGAAACTGTAAATGTCAAGAATTTAACATCTAAAAATTAAAATAAAAGTAAAATTTTTCAAATAACTAACAGTTTTTTGCATAAGTATCTATGATTGACGTATTAACTGGTTAGAATAGATCTATTAAAGTAAGTAGATTATTATACAATGACAACACCTTAAGACAATAGAATCTATCATTAAAAGATACCTAACTATCAATTATTATAGAAAAAAATATTTATAAACACTATAAATCTTAAAGGGTATAATGATTATGAATTTCATTATTTAATGACAAGTATAAAACTTCTATATCAATAATCAAAGTAGGCAGATAAAAGTGACACCTAAGCTGGGCTGTTGTTTATTTTACGCCGAATTTCGAGAATGCATATCAATTTACGGTACTCAACGCCGCGAAAAACATAATAAAACATCATATTTGTAACGTATTCTACTATAAAATTGAAACGTTGCTGAGCTTCACGCTGTATCCCGCACATAGCAAGGTAGGCAGAGGGAAGGGAGTGTCATAACAATAGTGTTATGACACTCCGTTCCCCATTTTCCACCGAATTTGGAGGCATTGCGTATGAGTGTTGGAACTTAACGCCGAGCTTTGCCACCAGAGCGGAGAAAATAGAAATAGCACATAATTCACACCCTTTGAGTGGGAATCGAACCCACAACCATTTGTTTACAGACACACGTTTATGCCACTGCGCCACGACCGGCCAAATTGAAGCGTAGTTCCACCAAATGTCAATTGAACTTACATCCGTCGTCGACAATTGTACCACTACGCCACTACGGTCTTTTTTTTCATTAATATCTTAATGAAATTTTACTTGATTTTAAGCTGGAAAATAAATTCTGTAAATCACAAATATTTTTTTGTATATAGGTATCTATTTATCTAATATTACAAAATATCAAAGTAAATATGTAACTCTGAAGTAGATTTTTTTTTTAAATTAAACATATTGTAAACATATTATGAATAATTATATTTACTTATAATACTAATTAAATTTGAAAAAGAAAATAATTTTTAGAACTGTTGCAGAATTCCCAAATTCGATTCCAATACTGGGCAAATATTTATCTATATGTAGATTCAACTTCGCTTAAATATAATTTTTATCATAATTTACTTTCCTATCGTAATATTGTAAAAAAATATATGATTTAATAATTTTAAGAGTTGTTAGTTATATTGAGTGTATGCCATTCGTAAAGCTTTAAATGTCACTTTATAAATTATTTTTGTTTTAGTCATATTTAATATGTAAAATGTAAATATTTAGAATAAGCTGTGATACATTATATATGTATTAGATGTTAATGTATATCTTATGTTTTTAGAATTTTATTTTTAAGTTCTTAATAAGATTTTTTGTAAAATATTCTTGTTTGTAATAAAAAAATATGAGGGTGCATTATTGTTTTATTTTATGTCATCTAATTAAAAATGGAAAGAATGTCAAATTGTATTAAGTAGTCATTTTAATCCTTAATTTGAAATCAAAATAGATTGAAAATGAGAATATAGATTCCCGCATAGTTCATGTATATCATAGGCATCCCAATTGTATTTATTTATAAAGCAATTGTATAAATAAATGTCAATAATATTATTTTATTTTATTTCTTTATCAATAGTATTATTTAAATTGTTGATGGCAGCTAGGTAAAGTGGCAATTACACTTCACTTGTTCCTTTAATCACTTCTTCTGTTAGACTAGTACAAAATTTTATGAACTACTTTCCTTGTTTCAAATTAATATGCTCAAGTTCTCCACTTTAATTGTCATTGCCAGCTCCTGCTCAGTCTGAATTCGTTCACGACCGTGGACGGAGCACTCACACAGTATGTGGGCCACCGTCTCCCTCACACCCGGCTCACAGATTCACCATGCGTCCTATCACTTGAAACGGCACAAACACGCAGAGAATCCACCGTAGCCGTTCTGTACTCAGCTGTCGCGTCCAGGAAGTACATTTTAGTCACATTGCTTGACTTACTTACCACTTTAGAATGGCGGAACGCAACGTTTTGTATTTTCGGTCAGCGTAATAAAAATACTTTAAAAATAAATAAATAAGACTGATTCCCTCGAATTAAACTGGGAATTAAAGCCACAATGAATGCGTTTATAATCAAGCGCTGCCCCAATATGCAATGTAGGTTATGTAAATATATCCTTGAAATAAAATTGCAAGAGACATATATTTTTTAATAAAACATATAAAATTTACATAAGTCAATTTTATTTGTTCATTATAATAGTTTTTTAAAGTCCGTATATTAAGTAGGTCACCTTTACACCTTTAACAATAAAAGAAACATGAATTCCTCCGCAGGTGTTCTCAATTAATGAAGCAAGTCAGTCCGAAATTGTTCCTACACAATCTAAATATTCGTAAACGATATGTTAAAAAATATATATGCCTGATTCACAAAATATTTTTTTTCTTTTTTTTAGCTTTCAGCTGTATCCCGCACATAGCAGGGTGGATAGAGGGAACCTAGTGTTAAGACACTTTCCACCGAATTCGGAGGCATTGCGTGTTAAGCGTGGCAGAACTTAACGCAGCGATTTGCTTCGACGCCAGAGCGAAGACAATGGAAATAATACATATTTCCACTCCTCATATTTCCACTCGAGTGGGAATCTAGCTCACAATCAGTCGCTTTATAGGCACACTTTGTGCTCCTGCGTCACGACTGGCCCCAGGACTACCATATTGTATAAGTAATCATTTTTCAGCTTTCTAATTTTTCCCACATAACAGAGTAGACAGAGAGAAACTAGTATCAAGATACTCTGTTCTAAACTTTCCGCCTGTGGCCCATACATAACGTATTTAGTGGTGGAATTCAACACCGTGCTTTGCTTTGCCATCAGAGCGTAGAAATCAAAATAATTAAAATTTAATAATTCCTCCGAGTGATAATCGAATTCACGACCAGCCACGTTAACATACATAATTACTGTAAGCTTAAAAGTCACTAACACCAAAAGTAAAATAAATCAACATTACATATAAATGAGGAATATCTTTGAAATCGTTTTAACTATAAATACGCGGAAGGAGGAATATTAATTTATATGGAGAAGAAGTGCATATGTTAATAAATAAACAGAATAAAATAATTGATTAATATTAAAAATTATTATCAGCCAAACCATTAAGTGTTGGATATTTGTAAAAAGCAACATACATGTTGCTAAGAAAACTAATCAACGCGTTTAGTATAAAATAATAATACGACAGACAGAGATAACAAAGTTCACAGATAGAATGACATTTATTTGAAATTGATAATTTGATAAAGAAAAAATATGAATAAAAAAGTTGGAGATGCCGGAGATCGAACCCGGGGCCTTTCACATGCAAAGCGAACGCTCTACCACTGAGCTACATCCCCGAATACGATACTGTGAGAAATTAACGATGCTATAAATGATTATTATACTTTAATAACAATTGAAGACCAGTTGTGGCGTAGCAGGCACAGAAGTGTGGCTGCAAATGCGACTGGTTGTGGATTCAGTTCCCATTCGACGAATGGAAATATTTAATATTTCCATTTTCTTTGCTCTGGTATCGAGGCAAACAGCGGCGTTAAATTTCGCCACTTATCACGCAACGCCTTCAGAGTTCAGCAGGAAATGGAGAACGGAGTGTCTTAACACTAGGTACTTACTCTTTGCTTACCTTGCTATGTGCGTCAAGCTTAAAAAAAACAAAAGTTGCACGTCTTTTGTATTAGGTATCGGAAAGAAGAAATAAAAAAATATATATCTAAATATCCCTCGAGTTCGAATCGAACCCACAGCCATCGCGTTTACCATCAGACGTTGCCAAAATCAAGCAAACTGTTGAGTTTGCGCGAGAGCATTCAAGTATTGACTTAAATTCTCTCAATAATATATTTAATTCTCTCTATATTTAATTTTTTTTTAGCTTCACGCTGTATCCCTCACACAGCAGGATAAGCAGAGGGAACCTAGTGTTAAGACACACCGTTCCCCACTTCCCGCCGAATTCGGAGACATTGCGTGTTAAGTGGCGGAACTTAACGCCGCGCTTTGCCTCGGCACCATAGCAAAGAAAATAGAAATATTAAACATTTCCACCCCTCGAGTGGGAATCGAACCCACAACTAGTCGTTTACAGTCACACGTTTGTGTCACTGCGCCACAACTGGCCCCAAGAGCTATTTAACCTTCGATATATGAAAAAAGAAGAAATTATCACACGTGTATACACGTGTGCAAATACATATGGCTTAAGACATGTTTGAATAACTTGCTTGCAAGTAAAAATAAATATAATAAAGTAGTAATTAAAATAATAAATATATATTTTTTCTTTTAATTTAACAAAAAAAGTGAATTGTGGAGTTACTCACGTGTACACACGTGTGTATATCGCAAATACACATCGTTTAAAACATGTTTAATTAAATAATTTGCTGATAAAATAAATAAAATAAAATGAATAAAAATAAATATAATAAATTAATAATTAAAATAATAAATATGTTTTTTTCTTTCAATTTAATAAAAAAAGTGGATTTGTGAGGTTTCTCACGTGTATACACGTGTGCTTATCTCAAACACACATAGTTTAAAATATGCTTAAATAATTTGCTTGTAAATTGCAATTTTTCATGCAATTAAAAATAAATATAATAAGTTAGTTACACTAATCCATACTCATATTATAAATGCGAAAGTCTGTCTGTTTGTATGTCACGCTTTCACGGCTAATCTACCGATTCGATTTGGATGAAATTTAGAATTAAAGTAGTAAAAAAATCCAGGATCAAATATATTCTACTTATTTTTTTAAAAATCAACTTCTAATTGGTTGAAATAGACGTTGAAAGTTTGTATGAAAAATCTAAACTGATTGACCGATTGTAAAAAATCTGGGCATAAATATAGTTGACAATCCCAGGTTAAACATAGGCTACATTATTTTTCAAAAATCCATCCCCTGTAGTGTGTTGCAGTAAAACGTAACAATTATTTATTTAAAGAGCTGAAACCGTGAGCGGACTCTAGTGAATATATATTTTTCTTTTGTTTTACAATGTTCCGTTTAGAGAGAATAAGAACCATCAAAAAATCAAGCATAGCGAGGGAGACAGACTACTCCACTTTTCCACTTTTCCGAATTTAACCAATCGCGTTTAGTGTGCAAAGTGGGACAGCGTTCAATTTTAAACGCGATTGTGGTTGTGGGTTCGATTTCCACTCAGAGACATGATATTGGCGAAATTTTAAATTCCCTTCTCTGGTATTAAGACTTCTCTGGTTTTAAATTAATTAATTTAAGTCCACCTGAAATTACCAATCATTATACTTAAAACGTTTTAATAATATCATTGATTTGCATAAAGATATTTACATAATAAATTAGTACAAAAAAGATACACGCCTAAAGTGATTTTGTTAGCTATACTGGCAAGAAAATCAGATTCTTGTGCAGGTAGATAGTTAGGACAGGTAAAGTAAATAAAAGTGTGTTAACAAGTCACAACAAAGACCTCAAAAAACAAAAAGGAATAAAGTTTTTTTTTTTTTATTTACCATATTAAAATTATTCTTGGGCTAGCCACAGCGCAGTGGCACAAAGTGTAAAGCGACTGGTTGTGGGTTCGATTCCCTCTCGAGGAGTCGAAATATTTAATATTTCCATTTTATTCGATCTGGTGTCAAGGCAAAGCCCGGCGTTAAGTTCCGCCACTTAACACGCAATGCCTTCAAAAGTTCTGCGGAAAGTGGAGAATGGAGTGTCTTAACACTAGGTTCCCTCTGCCTACCCTGCTGTGTGCGGGATACAGCGTGAAGCTACAATTTTTTTTATTTCATTGCTAGATAACGACAACGCGGGGCGATTAAAGCCAATTTCTGCCACTCAAAGGAGAATGGAGTGTCTTGACACTAGGTTCTCTCTGTCTACCCTACACGACAATATTTGAAGCCGAAAACAAGACAAACGAAAGGACAATATTAAAATATAGTAAAAATTAAAAATAGCGCTGAAAAAGACAAAAATCAAGTGTAACTATTAATTTTTATATTAACAATGCTTTTGTATGTAATAAATGTGATATTTCTATTCTACAAGTTTTTTCTTTATAACATATAATTAATTTTACGTCAGTCACTTTTGGTTGTTCAAAATAAATATCTGTTATATAAGAGAAATAAAGGTGTACAAACTATGTCGTCACGGCAGAATTAGACGTACAAATACGTATGTAAATTTACCATAAATTTACCATGAAAATTTTTAACACAAACTTTAAATGATATGGATATTTACTTAATTAATATCTCTCAATTTTTTCATTTAAATAATATTTAAAAATATTTTAATCCATAACTATAACCTAAATTTAATTGATTTTAAGCTGTTAATTCTTATTGTCTTGTTATTAGTGGGTACCCATAAATCGTTTTAAAACAATTTAAATAAATTAAACCGTTGAGAAGAATACGGATTCCTTTTTTACCCGCGACGGAACGGCGACTGTATATGTGTTTGGGGTGAGAGGTTGTTTGTTTGTTTGTTTGTTTGTTTGTTTGTTTGTTTGTTTGTGTGTTTGTGCAAATTACTATGTCAATTATTTCCAAAACTATAAGTGCGATTTTGATACGGTTTTCTATGATAGGTTTAGGTTCAATTGGCCTATGTTTTTAGATATGTCTTATTGACTTAACTCACCAGGGGGCGCTGCAGTAAGCATGTTACGTGAAAACGAATGTTTTCAATTATCTCAAAAAATAGTAGTCTGATTTCGATAGATTTTCAGTGATAGATTCAGGTTTAATTGGTGGATGTTCTTAGCTATGTTTTACCGTGTCAAACCACCAGGGGGCGCTGCAGTAAGCATTTGTTTGTACTTTTTTGTATTTATTTGTCTAAAACCAAAACTACTGATCCAATTAAAAAGAGTTTTGAGAAAAAGATTCAACTTTGCTTGACGCATATTTTAAGATTTTTGATTTTTTGTTACGGGGAAAGCTCACTAGGGGGCGCTGCAGTAAACATTTGTTTATGCAAATCAAAAACTACTAGTCCAATTTAAATGAAACTTTCAAGGTAGGTTCAGGCTTAATTGGTGCGTCTTTTCATATATAGGTTATGGTAACCACTCATCATCATTCACCAGGGGGCGCCGTAGTAAGCATTTGTTTGAGTTTTTTTGTGTAAAACCAAAATTTTTCTTGTATTTATTTGTCTAAAACCGAAATTACTAATCCGATTAGATAGAATTTTCAGAACTAGATTCAACTTTGCTTAATGCATATTTTAAGATTTTTGTTTTTTTGTTACGGCAAAAATTCACCAGGGGGCGCTGCAGTAAACATTTGTTTATGCAGAGTAAAAACTACTAGTCCGATTTAGATAAAACTTTCAACGATAGGTTTAGGTTTAATTGGTGCATCTTTTCATATATGTGTTACGGTGACCACTTACCAGGGGGCGCTGCAGTAAGTACATTTGTTTGTGTAAAACTAAAACTACGAGTCCGATTTGAATTCAGTTTTCAATGATAGATTCAAGTTTACTTAGTGCATATTTTCATATATGTGTCATGTATGTTTACTTAGTGCATATTTTCATGTATGTGTCAACTCTCTAGGGGGCGCTGCAGTAAGTAGCTGCTTCTATTTTTTTGTGTAAAACTAAAACGACTAGTACGATTGTCAAGAGTTTTCATTATTAGATTCCGCTTTACTTAGAGCATGTTTTAAAATTTATATTACGGTGACAAGTCACCAGGGGGCGCTGCAGTAAAATATAGTTTGTGCAAAGCTAAAATGACGAATTCGATTTGGATGCAGTTTCAATGATAAGCTCAAGTTTAAATAATGCTTGTTCTTGGATATGTTTAATCGTGTTAACTCACCAGGGGGCGCTGCAGTAAACATTTGTTTGTAATATTTTTGTATTTATTTGTCTAAAACCAAAACTACTGATCCAATTAAAAAGAGTTTTGAGAAAAAGATTCAACTTTGCTTGAATATTTAAAACAAAACCACAACTACTAGTCCGATTGGGCAGAGTTTTTAGTATTAGATTGGCTTTACTTGGTGTAAGTTTTAGGTTCTTTTTTACGTTAAGAACTCACCAGGGGGCGCTGCATTAAACATTTAATTATGTAAAGCTAACACTATAAGTCCGATTTGGATGCAGTTATCAAAAATAGGATCAGGCTTAATCAGCGCGTGTTCTTGTATATGTGTTGTGGTGACACCTCACCAGGGGGCGCTGCAGTGAGCATTTACTTGTATTTTTTGTGTGAAACCTATTTAGATGCGGTTTTCTGTGATAGGTTCAGGTTTAATTGTTGCGTGTTTTTATATGCCATATCACGAACTACCACGGGGCGTTCCAGTATAAATTAGTTTGTTCAAAGTCAAAACTACTAGTGGGTTTTGTGATTTTCACTGATTTGGTTAGACTTAAATTTCCTGAAAATGACAATGGTGAAAATGATGATGGTGACAATCTACCAGGTGCTGCAATAAGTATTAGATAACCAGAAAGCATTGGGCTTATAATTCTTTTCTTTTGGATTTGCATGAAGATTAATTATAAAGTATTTCGAAATTATTTAATAATATATAATGTGTATCTATTCACTTTAAAAAGTTTAAAATAAAAAACAAAATTAAAAATTTTGAAAAAACCCACGACGGTTTAATTGTAATTAAAAAAGGATAAAATAACTAGAAATCCCCCGCCTAAAAGAATATATGTAACGAGATGATGGGGACAACTTCGTCGGGGGCTGCCAGTTGCAACCTCTATTTTAAATATAGTAGCTAACAGTATAGATTTCGTTCTTAAAGTTTTTAAAAGGAATATCAGTTATCAAAACTGTAAATTCATATTAATATTTTAATTTTTTACTGCAAATTTAAAGTAATGGCAGCTCCGACGAAGTCGTCCCCATCATCTCGTTACATATATTCTTTTAGGCGGGGGATTTCTAGTTATTTTATCCTTTTTCAATTACAATTAAACCGTCGTGGGTTTTTTCAAAATTTTAAATTTTGTTTTTTAAGAGCTTTTTGTGTGACCAGTCGTAGCCCAGTGGCACAAGCGTGTGACTGTTAACGACTGGTTGTGGGTTCGATTCCCACTCGAGGAGTGGAAATATTTAATATTTCCATTTTGTTCGCTCGGGTGTCGAGGTAAAGCGCGGCGTTAAGTTCCGCCACTTAACACGCAATGCCTTCGAATTCGGCGAAAAGTGGGGAACGGAGTATCTTAATACTAGGACCCCTCTGCCTACCCTGCTCTGTGCGGGATACAGCGTGAAGCTATTGCAAAAGGAGGCAAACAAGCAGAAGGATGGTAAGTGATTACCTTCGCCCATGGACATCGATAACATTAGGAGAGTTGTGGATGCGTTGTTGGCCTTAAGGGTGAAGGAGGGTAAGGATAACTTTGGAACCGGCTTACACATCATCGAGCCGAAACACATCATTAGATATTGGGCAGTTCGTTTTTGACACAATAGTGGTCGTGAGCCAGTCGGGGAACGAATCTCCTTCCACATTTCTTCTAAATTACAGGGTTATCCGCCTTGTACGGGATGCTATCCAGCAGCGGACGTAAAATGTATTCTTAACTTTTTTTCAATATAACAGAGTAAGCATATAGGAACGTAGTATCAAGACACTTCGTTCTTTGTTTTGCACCCAAATCGAACATTGGGCTTTGAATTACGGAACTCAACCCTTTGTCAATATAAGCTAATTTTATTGTTAAAAAAAATATTTAGCATTAAAAGAATTTCTTTAAAGAAGTGATAAATATGTGTTTATAGGTACGTTATATGTAGATTTCAAATTTAATGCTAAAAGACACTTTGAATGTGAATTCTCTGATGTTACTAAGAAATTAACATTCCTTTACTATTAGCAAGCGGAAAAGATCCGGTTTTTATTTTTACTAAATATTTTTTTCTTAATCATGTTGCATCAATAACAATATCTCCATAAAATAAGTTTTAAATAACCTTACATTTGTTTATAATACCTACATTAGCTTCACGCTATATCCCGCACACAGCAGGGTAGGCAGAGGGAACCTAGTGTTAAGACACTCCGTTCCCCACTTTCCGCCGAATTCAGAGGCTTGCGTGTTAAGTGGCGGAACTTAACGCCGCGCTTTACCTCGGCAACAGAGCGAAGAAAATGGAAATATAATTTCCACTCCTCGAGTGGGAATCGAACCCACAACCAGTCGTTTACAGTCATACTCTTGTGCCACTGGGCCACGACTGGCCACAATACCTACATTAATTTAAAAAATGTTTAAAAGTATTTAATAAATAGCATTCTCTCTTGCCAAATGATTGTTCGTAGAATAATCTTTGGGTAGCAGAAATTTGTAAAAATCTCTCTACAGAGATGCTAACAACATAAATAAGTTGTAATAAAGCGTATAAGAATTTCGACGCAGCGGCTAGTAGAACGCATGGCTCAGTGGTGAGAGCGCCTGAACGGTATTCAGGAGGCGCGGGTTCGAATCCCGCTGCGTTCAAATTTTTATACGTTTTCTTTAAATGTCTTTTTTTAAATATTATATTTAAAAATACAATGACGCCATCATGATGCCATATGACGTCTGACTGTATAAACGATGGTTACAGGTTCAATACCCACTCGAAGGAACGATCATATTTAAATTACATTTCTTTCACAGGTTAGATAAAACAAAACACTGCGTTGAGTTCCGCCACTCAACACGCAATGTACGTAAAATACAGTATAAAATATTAGAAGCTTCTTTTGGGTAATTGCTTGTTTTATAAATATTTATTTACTTTTATTTTAGACAGGTTTGCACTTTTTCGGGCATAGGTTAGAAAACTTAGTGTCGAAACACTCTGTTCTTTATCAATGTCTTTTAGCTTCCCGCTATATCCCGCACACCGCAGGGTAGGCAGAGGGAACCTAGTGTTAAGACACTCCGTTCCCCACGCACCGCCGAGTTTGAAGGCGTTGCGTGTTAAGTGGCGGAACTTTACCTCGCCACCAGAGCGAAGAAAATGGAAATATTAAATATTTCTACTCCTCGAGTGGGAATCGAACCCACAACCAGTGGTTTTACAGTCACACTTCTTATTAAAATTACAATTTTTTATCAATATTATCACTAATTACGAGTTAAATTCAGTCTTCGTTAAACAGTATTTGAAAGCGTATAATATCCTGAAAATGCACACCGCTTTACGCAATAACTTCCGCATCCGGTTTATGATCCAACGTTTATGTTGTAGTCCCTTGGTACTTTGGGGCTTTTCGCTATTAACTGAAACTACTGTAAGGATAATTATATTGAGGGTTTCGTAGCCCTATAACTAACACTTTAATAATTAAGTTGTACTTTTTTTGTTTTTTCCACAAGATTATTAAGTGGATAAGACAATAGTATAAAATTGATATTTTTTTCTGCTTGATATTTTTTCTTCACTCTCTATCCGAATCTGAAACCTTGCGTGTTGAGTGGTGGTTCTCAGAGCCGCACTTTACCTTGTTCACCAGAGTGGAGAAATCTGACTAATTAAATCAAAGTCAAATAATTTTATTCAAAATAAGAAGTTACGTGCTTAATTTTTTGAACGTCAAATACTTTACCACTGGTTCACTAAAGTTAATGCCTCAGACCTGAGAAGAACCGGCGTAAGAAAGTCAGCATGACTTCTTTTTTTTTTAAAGTAATTGTTAAATACAGATTTACTGCTGACAGTGACACTTTTGAAATAGCCTGGAGCGAACATTTCGTTCCCAAGGCGTGTTATCATTTATAAAATCTTTAAATTATATCCCTTCCTACGAGTGGGAATCAAACTCACAACCGATCGCAAGAACAGTCAAATGTTATCCTTTAGACTTTATTGTTAGACAAGTATACACGAGTAGCAAATAAACGAGTAGCAATTAAAATTTGTTGTAATCTGAGTTAGTGAATTGTTATAATTCTGTATGTGAATGAATTCTCCGATAAAATATTCATTAATACTCAATGGAATATAAAATTAAACATAATTTTAGACATGTGTTATTTGATAAACGCAATGATAAATTCAAATTCAAATACAAAATATCTTTATTCAAATAGACTTTTGTAAGCACTTTTGAATTGTCGAATGTACTTAATCTACCACCGACTCGGAAGGCACCTCTGCTGAGAAGAGCTGACCAGAAACTCAGCAGTTGCTCTTTTCAAATATAAAAATTTAAATTTTATTATTACATACAATGGTTAGCTAAACCGGCATTGGACTCTAATCAGATTAATTTCACTCATTTTTGTCCTTTAAATACTTTTCTACAGAGGAATAAGCCTTAGTTATTAAAATATTTTTTAAATAAATAAACAGTTACTTACTCTGTATATCTATAAGAACAAAATATTCACTCGTTGTTTCAAAGTTCGTACGACTAAAGCCAGATATTAATATAGCTATTACTTACAGATAGTTACTACATTTGACTAAAGGGCTTATGGAGATGTTAATGTCCGTTAAGTTGGCTTAATAAAAGTCCACAACACTATTTCAAACGTATATTGCACACAGAAGAAAGTTACAAGACTAACACAGAAAGATTAAAGTTCATACAGTTCGGAAGGAGAAAACTAATAATTAAACTAACAATAAACACGGAATATAATAACAAAGAGTAAAACATGTATTCAATATCGAAGCGTAAGATGGAATGCTTTAAGTATGTAATTCGCATCGAGTTGTTTTAGATTTAACGCAGTGGCGGGTAGACATGAAAATCGTATCGTCGCGCGCTCGCCTTGCCGCATACTACGCGTTTCACCCGAGTATGCTCGTGAATTAATTTTTATTATAAATAATATTATATAAAATTTTTATACATATAATATTGAATATATAAATGTGTAGTGTGAATGTATAGTGTGTAATATATGTAAATAAATATTAAATATAATTTTATATATGAAATATAAAATGTAATAAATAAATATAATATGGTTACGTATATATTATGATATCACGCCTACATCACTCCCCTCCAGAGGCCGTGTCTACGGACGATAAAAGTCGGGGAATTGTACTCTCCGGCCAGAACGTGTTGTCCTAACTGAAGGTGAATGTTCTTTACTAAGACTGTCCGGTAGGTAAGAGCTGTCAGTCAGTATGTAGGCGGGTTTAAGTCTGTCTATGGATACTATACATTCCTTCCCTTTAATACGAATTTTAAAAGATTTTGCCTTTCGTTCTATGACCTCATGTGGTCCAGTGTAAGTCTGCTGCAAGGAACTTCGTAACGCGTCATCCCTAAGAAATACGTGGCTACAAGTTTGTAGATCTTTGTAGACAAAGACTTTTTGCTTGTTGTGGTGTGAAGTGGGAACAGGCTGTAAATTTTCAGCGAATGACCGAATGCGAGCTGAAAAGTCTGTGATATCCGTTGTATGAGGATCAACTTTATGTCCGAAAAACTCGCCCGGAAGTCTTAAAACTTCACCATACAACAGTTCTGCTGATGATGTCTGTAGGTCCTCCTTGAACGCACTCCTAATGCCAAGTAAGACTAAAGGTAACGACTCGGTCCAGTTACTGTCTGCGTGGCAAACGATAGCCGTCTTAAGCTGACGGTGAAATCGTTCGATCAGCCCGTTACACTGCGGATGGTAAGCAGTGGTCTTTCTATGCTTGAATCCAATGATTTTGGACAAGTGATGAAATAGGGCTGATTCGAACTGTTACCACGGTCAAGCATCCCTATGGTCCGTAGGACAACCGAATCGTGATATCCAGCCAGATATAAGTGGCCTTGGCCACTGTCTCTGCGTATATCGGTTATCGGGAACAACCTCGCCACCGCGTGAATCGGTCGATGCGTTCATACACTACCGATAACCGTGAGAAGTGGTAAGGACCTATGAATCCTACATGACATATTTAAATCGTGCAGTATGTAAGTCGTGAGTACCTATGGTGCAGAAACTTGGTCTGTTTCACCTTGTCAACGTTTGACAATTTAAACATGCCCGAGACCACTCGCGACAGTCCTTACGCACTTGTGGCCAAACAAAACGCTGAGCGACTAGCTTAGCACTTGCATTATCAACCCTGGATGCTTAAGGATGTAAGGATGAAAACTTGGCTTGCCCGCAATGGACCTGGGGATGAATGGCCTGGGAGTCGATTACTTTAACTTTCGTCAGTACAGCTGCTCGATACGACTTTCCAGGTAAGTTTCAATCTTCTTCATCGAAGAGATGATTGCGACTGAAGATACTGAGCTAGTTCAGTGCATTCTTCTGTAACTTAGCGCTAAAACCTTCTAGGTCCACTGGTGCTTTGCACGCTCTATTCGGGACAGCGTGTCAGCGACGACGTTCTGACCCGGTGATGTGCTGGATATGCCGCCGTAAATTGTGCTATACTAGTCAAGATGCCTATCTGCCGTGGTGTACAATTGCGCTTTGCGATCGTGAAAGGCATAAACCCCAGTGGTTTGTGTTCCGTATATATGGTGAATTGTGGTAGCTTCCACAAGTACGAAAGTATTTTATCTTTCGTAGAATCGCAGGAGGCTCTCGATCATACGGCGAGTACTTCTTCTTCTGTGATGGGCTCAGCTTGCGAGAAAAGAAAGCAAGCGTTTCCACTTACGGCGCTCAGCTTTTGCCATTGCAGCAAAACGCCCCACCGATTCGCAACGTCCGACGCATCCCGTGTACGAGTGCTGAGCTTAGCATCCTGGTTTAGGGTGATCCAACAACGGCCGCATTCAAAGGCTTCTTTGCAACTTCGGACGCTCTTAGGGACGCACCTTTCGTGTTGGATGGTAGCAAGCTTGGGACGGAACCAGCTAATAGGGCATTCAAAGGGCTTGAATTGCATAGCCGATTTGGGTAAAAAAAGCGTCGGTAGTAATTCACCATACCTAGAAGATTGTCGAAGCTGACGTACAGTTTTTAAGGTAGTGGGAAATCCTGTAATAACCTGTAACTTGCTGTCCAGCGGCTTTGTTCCATCCTGCGATATATGGTACCTAAAAATGTCACGTTTGAAGCTCCAAAAAAACGCATTTCGTATTATTATGAGGATACCATATCCACGTAGCCTAGAGAAGAGTTTCGAAGGTGGTCTTCGGTTCACAAACCATCCGTCTTTAGAGAAGACTAAAAGGTCCGTCGACGTAGGGGAAACGAAATCTAACCACGATGAGTTTGATCGACACAAGTTGCAACGTTTTGACCGGCAATTTACGAAGGCCAAAGACTTCAAAACGGAAAAATTCAAATAATCCGAACGGGGTTGTAATTGCCGCTTAGGTATATCAGCTTCAAAAATCCGAATTGGCTATATGCTTTAAACAAGATCAATCGTAGAAAATATTTTAACCTACATTACAGCCTGACCAAATGGTACGCAAAGTCCGTGATATGCTAATGGGGTACCTGTCCGGGAATCGTTCGCGCATTAAGCTCCGGTAGTCGCCGCAAGACGCCAACCGTTCCTTCTAGAGCGAGTGAAGGCTGACTACCAATTGCTTTCCGATGGTCGAGCTGTTCCGTTTGCTAGTCAATGGCTTCGGAACTCAAGTTGGCAATATTTAATCTGTCCGATGCTAATCTGGCGAGAAGGACTTTAGGGTGACCTTTGTGTTTGTGCTTAGGTGGTGAACAGGGTTGTGTTTGGCAGTGCGTTGTGTACCCGCGGGCGAATAATTTTCCTGGAATTTCGAAAGAGATATTATACTTGCCCCTACTCTTAAGATCTTAACACTAGATCTTTTTCAAAGTGGAGATGCGAGAATGCAAATGTAATACATTTGTTGATATCAATAAGGCGCCTGATTTGCGTACATCTACTATTAAATTACAATAGACAAAAAATCAACTCCAATTAATCGCTTAGTTACAATCACTACTATAAATTTCCATGTAAAATCACGGCGTAGGCCTATATTTAAATTTAAATTTACATAACCATACTTCACTCATTGGAACCATTTGCCTGCCCAAAAACAAAACACTGATTGCGTGTCGTTTCGCACGTACGTTCACGAAGGCAGATCGGGGAGACGGCAGAGGTCGCTTCCGTGTCGACCAAAAATTGGACTTTTCGATCTGCGGTCGGTGACAAACAGTCGACCCTTTGTAAGTGAGGCAATCCGTCCGCCGCCTTCGCGACTTGCCTGTGCATTTCCCTATTTAAAATCCGCAATGGCCGGTTGCACTTCTTGGCTTGTTTCCCAAAATTGTGCTGGTACCAACAGATAGTGTACTTCCGATGTCTTGATTGTGATCTCGATGCTTGGACGAGCTTGCGATGTCGCGAACGAATGCGTCTGCTTCGTTTCTGTAACTATCCTCTGTTGACTATCCGCAGAAAGTTCACTTACTTGGCCCTGGTAAGTTTCAGCATCTGGAATCTTTGCCATGGTATCGAACGCAGACTCGGCCTGGATGTTGTCGCTACCTAGAGGAATTTGGAATGGTGCAATGTCTTTGATTTCCGGCCGGTCGGGAGCTAAATCGCTAGCGCTTCTATAGGCAGAGTGTGCCTGGATGCGATGGATTGTCTGCATTGAACTTGCAATCGCCTAGTCCCAGATCGTTTTCCAGAAAATCTTCTTGTACCGTAGGACCTGCTAAATGTTGCAAGTGTCTAAGAAACTGCGAAGGTTTCTGTCTCAGATCTCTTCGTGCATTAACAGTTGCTTTACCACCGTTGTTTTCTCGAGATACCGACAATCGCTTTAACGCTTTATTACTGCACTTTTTAATTTTTCGTATTTAATTAGTCCTCAGGAGGTGATGGTAATAATATCCCTCGACTTTCCGAGGCATATAATTATCGAGTTGAGCGATGACGTAATAAATTTTTGTTTGTGTCTTCTGTATGCGAGAAATAGCAAACTGACCTTCTAGCTCGCAACCATATAGCGCGGTTTCTCATCCAAAATGGCGGATGCGGACACACGCGGAAAAGTGTCGATCGCCTCCGACTTTAAACCACGCCCAGGTTTTTGGCACATTTTCGTGTACGCGCACTTGTTGCGAGTAACTGTTCTTCTCCGCTAATCACTGCTCATTTTCTCACGGGGTCACCATATGGAGAGATGTTAATGTCCGTTAGTTGTGCTTCATAAAGTCCACCCACACTGTATTTCACAACGTATATTACCCAGAAGAAAGTTCCAACAAGACTAACCAGAAAGAGTAAGTGTTCATACAGTTCGGAAGGAGAAAACAATACTTAAACTAACAATAAACACGGAATATAATAAAACAAAGAGTAAAACATGTTCCAATATCGCAGCGTAAGATTGGAATGCTTTAAGTATGTATTCGCATCGAGTTGTTTTATTTACGCAGGGCGGTAACATGGAAATCGTAATCGTCGCGCCTCGCCTTGCCGCATAACTACAGCGTTTCACCCGATATGCTCGTGAATTAATTTATGAGAATATATTGATATCAAATTTTTTATACATCTATATTTAATAGCTCACTGTAGTGTTGACTGTATAGTTGTAAGATAATGTAAATACATATTCAAAATTTTATATTGAAATATAAAATGTTAAATAATATAATATGGTTACATATATATTTGATATTACGCCTACAGGCTACCTACAGTATAAAGGATTGTATTTTTTTCACCTTCATGCTTTAATCCCGCAAAGTAGAATTGGCAGAGAGAATTTAGTGTCATACTACTCCGTTCTCTGATTTCATCAACATAACGTTAGTGGCGGAGTTCAAGTCAACTGAACCTGGTCTCATCAAAGTAGAGATATAAAAATCATTAAAATATAATCAATTAAAAATATAACCTACAATCTTCACGTTTACGGTCAAACATAGTCGCATTACGTCACGATGGCCCCAGAAGTTTGTAAATATATATATTTTTTTAGCTTCACGCTGTATCCCGCACACAGCAGGGTAAACAGGGGGAACCTAGTGTTAAGACACCCTGTTCCCCACTTTCCGCCGAATTTGGAGGCATTGCGTGTTAAGTGGCGGAACTTACCGCTGCGCTTTGCCTCTGATACCAGAGCGAAGGAAATAGAAATATGAAATATTTCCACTCCTCGAGTGGACATCGAACCCACAACCAGTCGTTTACAGTCACACGTTCGTGCCACTGTGCCACGACTGGCCCCAGAATTTTGTAAATATTTGTAAAATATAATAAACGGTTAATTACCTGTAGGTAAATACTTCTTTACTTTCTTACGTACTTATTCACGTCACGAGAAATGTCCCATATATCAACAGTCATTATTTTGAAGGTAACTATGAATCATTGCCTTCATTGGAATTGGGAACGGCCACATAAATACTCATCGATTTTATTTTAAATAAGTAGTAATTTAACGTCTTTAAACAATACCAAGGTTGAAAAATGACGTTCATGTATGTATGTATGACACATTGTATAAGGATTGCATATTTTTATATAGAATAATGAAATATTATAAAAATATTTCAGCGAATGGTGAATCTATGCAGTGTAATTAGTAGTTTCTTTTACGAAATATTTCTTCGCTCCGGTATCAAGGCAAAACGCGGTGTTAATTTCCGTCACTTAATACGCAACGCCTCCAGAATTCGGCCGAAATGGGGTAACAGAATGTCTTAACACTC
Source organism: Dryas iulia moderata (assembly GCA_019049465.1). NCBI lineage: Eukaryota > Metazoa > Arthropoda > Insecta > Lepidoptera > Nymphalidae > Dryas > Dryas iulia. The sequence goes on along the minus strand of CM032424.1, from coordinate 5,475,707 downwards.
ACTAGGTTCCCTCTGCCTACCCTGCTGTGTGGAATACAACGTGAAGCTAAAAAAAATGAAATATTACTAAAATATTTAAGTGAATATATAAAATCTATGCAATGTAATTACTGGCTCCTATTCATTACTTATTAGTTTATTATTCCAGATTTATGAGAAGTATGCATGATGTCAGTGAAGTTATTCTTTTAAATAAAAATATGTAAACCTAAATGAAATTTAAGGATATACCTACAACTACACTAAATATATTAACTAACCTGTCTAGTTTACGCTATAATTTGTTTCGTGTATAAATTATTTTACGATCGTAATTTATAATCTATTTTTTAAAGATTGACGCAACAAGTGCAAATGTCAGTTTTTATTTCAGTTTTAATGTTAATATGCTAATTTCTGCTAGGTATTCTACACTGTTATCGTAAGTTTAATATTTCCTTTTTTAATTAAGATTTTAACTAAAATAAATCTTTTCTTATACTCTCATAAGACTCATCCAAATTAATTGATTTTTGTGTTTTCAAAGAGAGTTCAGTTTTTATAATACACTATTATACTGTGTTGGTAGTTATCAAATAATTACTACATAATTTATACGATCAAGAAGATTGACATAACATTTATACATAATCTGTCTATCTGTAATCATATCATAGGTATTATACTATCTTATTAAAAGATAATCGTTCGCTGGTAATTGAACAAATTTACTGCGCATGTTATATTCAAACACGTGCTAGTTAATATTAAATATGATATTGTATGTACACCTTTTCAAATTAATTTATTACTAATTTTAAAATGTTGTTAAATAAATTAAGGTAATATTACGGACCTATGGCTTAGCGGTCAAATTACTTGGACAGTTTGTAAGTCGCGAGTTAAAATTTAATATGTCTATATTTGTGAAAAAGTTAATTCTTCTCTCTATATACATCTTTTTGAATTTCTTAAGTGTGACAATAACACCTTAAAATGTTAAAAGTATTTAGTATTAAGTTATAAAATTATACAGATATTTTAAACAAACTGTTATCGTAGCGTGAAACAATACAAAAAAGATATTTGTAGTCATGACACAATTTATATAGACGTTTTACAAATGAAAATTAAAAAGTGGCGAGTCGTGGCCCAGTGGCACAAGCGTGTGACTGTAAACGACTGGTTGTGGGTTCGATTCCCACTCGAGGAGTGGAAATTATATTTCCATTTTTTCGCTCTGGTGTCGAGGTAAAGCGCGGCGTTAAGTTCCGCCACTTAACACGCAAGCCTCCGAATTCGGCGGAAAGTGGGGAACGGAGTGTCTTAACACTAGGTTCCCTCTGCCTACCCTGCTGTGTGCGGGATATAACGTGAAGCTATTTTAAAATTAAAAATCAGTGGAAGTACGAGTATATTTTGCCCATAACAGGATGGCCAGAGAACCTAGTGTTAAGACACTCCGTGCTCCATTTTCCATACAAAATCATAGGTTTTGTCTAGGTACCAAAGGAGAAGGAATGAAAATAATATGTAATCATTTTACCAAGTGGATCGCTGGGCCATGACGGCCTCAATTTTTAATATTTTCAAAAAACATTACCAACCGATTCTTTTTATTTATCTTTCCCACAATTTAAACAATCTCGTATTGCCCCGCACTTGTATGACGAAGAGTTTCAGAACATCTATGCATATAGAATTTAAAGAAAGTTATTAATATTTAAACAGATGTTCAGTCCGTCATGGCGCAGTGGAACAGCGTTTGACTGTAAACGCGCTGTGTTGTGGATTCGATTCCCACTCGGGTAATTATTATACATATATTATTTTAATTTGTCCACTATAATTCCTAGGACAAAGTGCGACGTTGAAAGAAGTCTGGCGGAAAATCGATAACATATTGTTACACTAGGCTCTCTCTGGCTACCCCGCTAAGCGGAAAGTGTAGCGGACGCTGTTAAACGATGTGTCTTCTTAAAATTAATACGTTCAATATTTCACTTATAAGTAGTAAAAATAAGACCATGTCAACTTTCTGATTAAAATAAACTGGGTAAATGGAATAAATCACTCAAACATCAAAACAAACTACATATTTATTCGTTTCCGCGAATTTTAACTATAATATTTAAATTCGTTAGTAGTATAAACAAAGTCTACCAATTCAATGTTTTCTACAAAGTTCTCGTAGATTCTTTTTTAATATTTTGAAGTGTTATTCACACACTCAGGAAGTTTAGTAACACAAATTTGTTAAGATCTCCCTACAGAGGGGAAAATAAACAAGGACAAAATTATGTTATAAGATATAATAACTTACGTATTGCCACTAGAACCCCTTATTAGAAAAACTCACTGTCGAATTAGCCTAAACGTAAGGTCAGGTTACACTAATTCGCGTAGAGAAAACAATTCAAAAATTTTAATTTATTGGTGAAAAATTCAAATTATTAAAACACAAGTTGTAAGGATAATTGCTTATCCAATAATATAAAAATGCTTTTTAATTCATTTTTCTCCTAGAATACTTGGTTTGAAATTCATGTTATTAAATTCTTCAATATACTCGTATGCCGCATACATACCTACTGAATAATAGTGGCCAGTCGTGGCCCAGGGGCACAAGCGTATGACTGTAAACGACTAGTTGTGGGTTCGATTCCCACTCGAGGAGTGGAAATATTTAATGTTTCCATTTTCTTCGCTCTGGTGCCGAGGTAAAGCGCGGCGTTAAGTTCCGCCACTTAACACGCAATGCCTCCGAATTCAGCGGAAAGTGGGGAACGGAGTGTCTTAACACTAGGTTCCCTCTGCCTACCCTGCTGTGTGCGGGATACAGCGTGAAGGTAAAAAAAAAGAAAAAAAAACATACTGAATATCACTGGACCTGAAACACAAATTCAAAACATAAACGAGCGCGATTAGCCTGTCTTTCGACCTCCTCTTTGCTTATCAGCATTATTACAGTAACCTTGTGTATCTATTTTGACCGGGCTAACAGGGTAATGGCCGTTTAAGTAATAGAGTTCACCGTTCAAGTTTGACTTTGTAGTCAGTTTATTACAATAACATCTTGTGATATAACGTCGTGGTTCACTGGAGCAATATATGACTGTGAAATTGCAATAGGTTCGATTCCCACTCGGAGGAATGATTTTTAGTTATTATTTTTCCTTGCGCGTTAAGTGGCGTAACTTAACGCCGCGCTTTGCCTCGATACTAGAGCCAAGAAAATAGGAATAGTAAATATTTTTTATCAGTTAAGAGAGAAAATTATGCATGTTTTTTATACATACGGTGTAGAAACAAAGTAGGCTTTACTTATAAAGTTAGCACCCAGATAGGTCCAAACTTTATAGCATTTTTAGTATGTGAATTTAAGCCCTTTTTTTAATTACATAGACTTAATGAGCATATGCTCTTCTGATAACTATCGAAAGCGTTCTTGAAAAAATCTTCTGAACTTGCTATTTCCTACAATGATTCTATTAAAAAATACAGCAAATAAAAATAAAGAATGCACCTAAACAATTGTAAATAACAATTTAATTAAATTATTAATAGGTAGGTATATCGTTGTTATTATTCACGACCTGCAATGAAAGGTTGTTTATTTTTTTTCCCTGTACAAACTTATAATAAATAATTTAGAATTATTACGTAATAGACGTAACTAAATGCATTTTATTAAATTGTGTAATAAATTTATTTTGAATTTATAATAAAAACGATGTTATTGTACTTCAAAACCTAAAGGTGACTGACATACCCTGGTCTCTAAAATAAATATTTTGATCGTCAATAAAGAATCGGAGAAGACCAAAATAACCTTCTAATTTAATTAACTGTTGGTTAACGGTTGTTAAACTTTTATATAAATAGGGAAAATGTGTGTAAAATAGAGAAATATTTTACAGCTGCACGCTTTTTCTGCATAGCAAAATACACAGGGAGAACCCAGTATGAATGTACATTTCTTTTTTTTTTGCCCCCCTAGATGTCCTATACCCATACTTATATTATAAACGCGAATGTCTGTGTGTTTGTCTGTCATGCTTTCTCGGCTAATCTACTAGTCCGATTTGGATGAAATTTAGAATGAAAGTAGTAAAAATGGCTGCGTCTAACATAGGCTATTTAGTTTTTTAAAAATCAACCTCTAAAGGATTGAAATAGGGGATGAAAGTTTATATGAAAAATATACACCGCTTGAGACAGATTGTAAAGAAATTTAGCATATATGTATATAGTTGATAATCCAAGGTTAAACATAGCCTAGTTTATTTTTCACCACCGAGGGTTGCAATACACCGAAACAGTCACGTAGATCACGTGGCGAAGCCGCGAGCAGGCCGCTAGTTTTTAAATGTATCTGCCTAAGGTTACCTGTTAGAGATCACTAATAAGGTCGCCTTTGCATGCTGCAATCATCATGTACTTGTGTCTGTGCCTATTATTGTGTTTTGTTTTGTGTGCAATAAAGTATTTTATGTGTCTATCTATCTAGTGTCAAGAAACTCCGTTATCGACCTCGAGACTTCAAGACATTGTGAGTTGAATAGCTGATCACAATGGTGAAAAATATTTATATAACTTTTAAAATTTTTAAAGCGTTATTGCACACTTAGGAAAATTGAAAAAGGCATTTAGAAAACTTGCGTTGCTTAGTTCGTGGCGCGGATTCGAATCCCGCTGCGTTCAAATTTTTTATACGTTTTCTAAATGTCTTTTTCAATATATAGTTATAAATAAACGTAGCAGGACAGCAGACTATAAACACGATGGGTGTGATTCTACTTGGGAAACTAATTGAGGATATTTAAATAATTTTCCGTTTCTAGCGGTTCAGGACACTATTGAGTTCTATAACCTAACGCTACTAACTCTTACTAGAATTCAAACTTACTCTCTGCCTAACTTTCTATACGGAGAAAATCAGGAAGCATTATATACATTATTAAGTATTAAAGACAAATACCTCGTTTTATTGACACTTGCATAATATTTTTTTGTACTCATAAACATTGCATTCATGAAGGTCAGTACCTATTCAGTTCATATAATTAATATGCGACGCATAAAATTTATTTCCTTGTAAAATGTCATTTATTTTGAATTTGACGTACACATTCTAATATAAGTTTGCATTTCGAATTCAATATAAAACGCTGCAAATTGAGACATTCAATAAATCACACACGATACTACGTGCGAGTTTTAAATCATGTTTTGACGTCTGCTGTACGTAAACAAAATACATGACCTAGAATTTGACCTGCAGTAAAAATAAGTAGTAACTTAAAAAAAGCTTCCTGAATTAAATATTTTATTGTATTAACCAAAAATGAAATAAAACCACGGAATAGCTCACAAAAACGTATATTAGTTTTTTTTTGAGCTTCACGCTGTATCCCGCACACAACAGGCAGAGGGAACCTAGTGTAAGACACTCCGTTCCTAACTTTCAGCCAAATTCGTAGGCATCGCGTGTTAAGTAGTGGAATTTAACGCCGCGTTTTGCCTCTGGTATCAGAGCGAAGGAAATGGAAATATTAAATATTTCCACTCGTCGAGTGGGAATTGAACCCACAACCAGTCGTTTACAGTCACACGTTCGTGCCATTGCGTCATGACTGGCCCCTGGACGTATATTAAAAAAAATGTAGAACGAAGCCTATAACGTTATCAAAACAATATGCCAACTATATAATTATATGAAAAACGATCAGATAACCGATATTAATTAACATTACTTTATTTAACAATTATGTTGATGTTCTCATAAATTATGTTACACAAAGGGCGAAATAAAAAATAATATATAGGTGTATAGTACACTTGAAGTACATTGAAGAAATCTATTTGTTTTTTTTTCAGTCATGTCGGAAGCCATTCTAAGGAGTTCAACTTCTTGTTTTATAACGTCCTATTAGTTAAATAAACTGAATTTCATATATTATTATTTTAAAAAACAATATTTACACATACTTTTAACATTTTTAAAGTGTTATTCCACACTTAGGAAAATTGAAAAAGACATTTAGAAAACATATAAAAATTTGAACGCAGCGGTATTCGAACCCGCGCCTCCTGAATACCATTCAGGCGCTCCCACCACTGAGCCATGCGTTCTACTATCAGCTGCGTCGAAATTCTTATACGCTTTATTACAACTTATTTTTGTTGTTATCATCTAAATATCTATTTCAATATCTACACATATTTTCACAAAAATCAAATATCCATAATATACATTTTATCCCACTCGAGGAGTGGAAATTATATTTCCATTTTCTTCGCTCTGGTGTCGAGATAAAGCGCGGCGTTAGGTTCCGCCACTTAACACGCAAGCCTCCGAATTCGGCGGAAAGTGGAGAACGGAGTGTCTTAACACTAGGTTCCCTCTGCCTACCCCGCTGTGTGCGGAATACAGCGTGAAAAAAAAAAAAACACAAACATTTTTATAAAGAAATCTTCAAATATAGATCACATACCTCGGTAATTACCAATCAATTAAAATTCGTTAAGCAAAATTGAATGGGTGTGCAGATGATCGCCTTCATTCACCGGAAGACAAGTTAGTTCGGCCCCGATTGTCGGTCTTACATCAACGACAGCCGTTACGGCAGACAGAAACTAATATATTAGAAATAACTGGTCTAAACACAAGATTAGATGAATGAATAGGTGTCAGATGAGTGTTTTTAGAATGTAGAATATATAATTATTGAACTATCTGTATAAAACGTGACTACAAAAAAAATTGTTATATAGAACGATAAAAACATGTATTATGTATTAGCTTCACGCTATATCCCGCACACAGCAGGGTAGGCAGAGGGAACCTAGTGTTAAGACACTCCGTTCCCCACTTTCCGCCGAATTCGGAGGCTTGCGTGTTAAGTGGCGGAACTTAACGCCGCGCTTTACCTCGACACCAGAGCGAAGAAAATGGAAATATAATTTCCACTCCTCGAGTGGGAATCGAACCCACACGTTTACAGTCGTTTGTGCCACTGGGCCACGACTGGCCACATAAAAACATGTTTGAAACGTTAATAGAAAATAGTTGATAACCTAGGGTCAAACATAGGTATCATATTTTTTTTAAAAACCAACCACTATTTTATTTAAGGGATGAAAAATTGTATGAACTTCGCAAATGTGGGCCGTCGTAAATACGATATACAGTTGTGTAGATAGTACGAAGCCGCGAGCAAGTCGCTCTAATAAAATAAATATAAAATATTTTAATACTTTTAGTAGTATTATTTATTCATACACTTAAGTAATCCTAACTAATTAATATTCTAATGAAAATATTTTAAAAAAGGTTTAAAATTTTCAACGTAGCAGGATTCAAGCCAATATCTCTTTGAAAGCATCTTGAGTGACTTAACTTATTGTCCTGGTGGGGCAGAGAGCTTCTACAGTGCTCCGCCATCGCGATCTGTTCTGGGCAATTCGCTTCGCCTCGGACCACGACAACCCAATTGCCTTCAGTTCCGTTATCACTGAACGCCTCCAAATATGTTTAGGACAACCACGTTTCCTTTTGCCTTGTGGCGTCCATTCTAGGGCTTGTCTTGGAATGTGATCAGGTGGTCTTCTTAGGGTGTGTCTTATCCAAGACCATTTGCGGCGCCTTATTTGGAGTTCGATCGGAGTCTCAGAGCATAAATCCCACCATATTGAGTAGACTTACATATATTAGGTAGGCACCTATATAACATATTGTAATAAGTCGGTATAACACCTTGACGGTTTCCAGGAGGCGTAACCTTAAATCCTAATTATTTATATAGTTTTCAAATTATTCGTATATATTTTTTAAATAAAAAACGGTAAATTTTAGACAGTATTTAAAATATCTACGTAATTATACCAGAGTAAACAGCATATGCAGTTTCGTTCGTTGTTTGATTTCTATAATGATTCGATTACAATAACCTCGGAAATGCAAAGCAATTTTACATAATATTGGAAACTTTTCAAGGCGGAAAGAGTGAACGAAAAAATCATATAATCGACGAATCACCGATCGTTGTAAATAGCTATTAAAATATAGGCCTGTAAGGTTTCCATGGTAACCTTCCATGTATATTTCCTTAATATTATATCATTTATACGAACTAACCTGACCTTTTATTTAAAAAAAATTAAAGTGTTATTCCACACTTAGGAAAATTGAAAAATTGAAAAAGACATTTAAAGAAAAAGTATAAAAATTTGAACGCAGCGGGATTCGAACCCGCGCCTCCTGAATCGTCCCGGCGCTCTTAACACTGAGTTTCTTTAAATAACCTGACCGTTTTTATGGCTATCATGTCATAAGGAAAACTCAATTTATAGACACTCCGTTCTCCATTTTTATCCGAAATGATAATGATAACAAATATTTAATACCAATTTTTTTTATTGATTCAAACAGTGAGTACATAATTATAACATTTTATAACGATAATAACTGCATTATTTTGGAACTGTGTCTCAGTTATTGACGTCCGCTTCACATGCGTTGTTTCTTAATGTAAATTAACACTAACAAAATATCTTAGATAAAAGAAAAATCTATATAAATGTAAATATATATAATTGTGGCCAGTCGTGGCCCAGTGGCACAAGCGTATGACTGTAAACGATTGGTTGTGGGTTCGATTCTCACTCGAGGAGTGGAAATATTTAATATTTCCATTTTCTTCGCTCTGGTGTCGAGGTAAAGCGCGGCGTTAAGTTCCACCACTTAGCACACAATGCCTCCGAATTCGGCGGAAAGTGGGGAACGGAGTGTCTTAACACTAGGTTCCCTCTGCCTACCCTGCTGTGTGCGGGATATAGCTTCAAGCTAAAAAAAAAAGAACAATTTAGATAAAACAAAAAGAACCTTAATAATATAATAAATTGAATGCAATAGTGTGACTGTAAAACGACTGGTTGTGGGTTCGATTCCCAATCGAGGAGTGGAAATTATATTTCCATTTTCTTCGCTCTGGTGTCGAGGTAAAGCGCGGCGTTAAGTTCCGCCACTTAACACGCAAGCCTCCGAATTCGGCGGAAAGTGGGGAACGGAGTGTCTTAACACTAGGTTCCCTCTGCCTACCCTGCTGTGTGCGGGATATAGCGTGAAGCTATTCTTAATTCTTGAATGCAATAAAAATGAATTGTTGTTGTAATATAATAAAAAATGAATTGCTTGTTGAGAACTCAACGGCGGAACTCAACGCCGCACTTCATCACACTAAATGTAACTATCACTGTCAAACTATATCCTACTACGCTATGATGGCCTTAAGCACAAAATACATAGGATTTATTTCACATTATACATAGGATTTATTTACTTGAATCAACCCGATTCTTATATCTAATTATTAACACAAAATTATTCATTCAAAATCAATGAATTTAATAATATAAGACATTTGTCCGGATATTGGATAAGGAAGAACGTATTGATTATATTTATCGGATATTAAAATATGCGTATAAAAAATTGATATAATTTATGATCAACATCAATATAATTGATTAATGTCATGTGTTAGAAACTTATATTACATATTTTGGGGTCATTTACAATTATCTGTACTGTTCAGATTGAAATATGGGTTTAAATAGCGGAGACTAGCGTTGAAGTGGATTTTAGAGGCATACATAATGCCTAAACTTGAGTTGTACCTCTCTCACGTCTCCTAGGTCCTTTTCTCCGTGAAAAATATTCTTTTATTGTATCCTAGAGGCCGTTGTGGAGCAGTAAGAAAGCGTCTGACTTTTAACCGCGACGGCTGTGGGTTCGATTCCCACTTGAGGAAAAGATAAATTTTAAATTATTTTTATATAAAGTGGGGACTTTGGTACTTTAGACACAGCGCGGCGTTGATTTCTGCTACTCAATACAAAGTGTCTCAATTTCGGGCGAAAAGTGGAGGACGGAGTGTTTTGACACTGTGACATGTTCTCGCTTACTTCCCTGTTATTTGAAAAAAAGCTTGAAGCAGATAGAAAAGTAAATCCGGTCACAAGCAAACGTGTCAATAAAACAGTAGTAAAAAACACACATGATCTATTAACTGTATTCAACTGTGTGTTCACTTGTTTATTGAGATTTGGAACTAAACACGTAATTGGTAGCCTTGTGAGTCGTAAATTATTAGCAAGAACATGACAATAACGTCATTGTCTCCCAAATTATTTTGACTGGTGATATTCCACTGTTGTGCCTACATTATATTTTACTTAGTTTACTTGTACTTTACAAAAATAAAGTATTATTATAGGTTATAACTATATTTTTTAAACAAAAAATACTGAATCTTGTCATATTTCTTGTGATATTGCAAAAAAATATAAATTTAATTATTAAAATAAATGTTAAATTAGTGTGCCAGTGCAGTGGCCAGTCGTGGCCCAGTGGCCCAAGAGTGTGACTGTAAACGACTGGTTGTGGGTTCGATTCCCACTCGAGGAGTGGAAATTATATTTCCATTTTCTTCGCTCTGGTGTCGAGGTAAAGCGCGGCGTTAAGTTCCGCCACTTAACACGCAAGCCTCTGAATTCGGCGGAAAGTGGGGAACGGAGTGTCTTAACACTAGGTTCCCTCTGCCTACCCTGCTGTGTGCGGGATATAGCGTGAAGCTATTTAATTTTTTTTTTAAATGTTAAATTAAAAAAGTCTAGTCGTCATTTAATATTTCCATTTTCTTCACTCTGGTGTCTCCGAGTGCCTCCAATGCAATACCTCCGAGTTCAGCGCAAAGTTGAGAATGGAGTGTCTTAACACTAGGTACCCTCTGCCTACCCTGCTATGTGCGGGATACAGCGTGAAGCTAAAAAAAATACAGCGTGAAGAAGTATAAATTTAATAAACGTTTCCATTTAACAAATCTTCCTATTTTTCTTTTCTATCCTACCTAAAGATACAATAATATAACATATTATATTCTTCTTATACGTTGAATATTGTTCCGGCGATAAATCATAGTTAAAGCACTACTTAATAGGCCGTAGAACGTTTTAAATGTCAAATTTATGAGTAATAACATATTTATTACAGACATATGCTTGATAAAATCTTAACGCACGTTAAAATCTACGCTAGCAACACTAAAATGGTTAATATAATGAATTATAATTAATTAATTCAAGGAAGAATAGGAAAATTTTATTAAATTTATATTTTTTAAAATATTCTTAGAAATAATCCGTAATGTGAATATACGGTCATTTTTTGATTGAAAAAATATAGTCAGACTCAATTATATTTTTGTACTACGTTTATACTGTGTTTTTTGCATGAAATTTCTTCATTATTTTCAAGATTTTCTATATACGAATCATATATTAATATATGTAAAGTATATATATATACTTGCCGTAAAAAATAAATCATCGAAAGCGAAAAAACGTAATGACTAATAATCAATTTTTCATCACTAATCTTTTGGTTGCCCACAAACATAAAATACGTAAATTATTAAAGATTAGAAAGGAAACACACATTTTTTTTTAGCTTCCCGCTTTTTTCCTCATAGCACCTAGCCTAGTGTCAAGATACTCCGCTCAATTTTCCACCTGCAGAACGACACATTGCCTGTTAACTAACAGAACCCAACGCCGCGCTTTATCTTAAGTACCAGAGCAAAGAAATAAAAATTATATAAAATCATTCCCCCTGAATGGGATTAGAACTCATTACCATCAAGTTTGACAGTCAGACGCTGTCCGACTGTGCCACATCGGCCTTACAGTCAAAGTAAAACGATTATTAATTTTAAAAAAATATGAATACAGACATGATAAACATATTTTTGTATATAGTTGTTTACTGACCGTCTGTCGCAAGGAATATTCCGTTACAATGTCTTTAATGAAACACCTTGGGAAAACCCGTCGCCTGCGCATGAATTGTTTTCGTTCATAAATCTGACCACAACGAAGGTTGATCAAAGGTTTTGGTGTAAATGTGACAGTTGCTTAGGTGATAATTGCTTTATAAATCTAATAAATTCTACTTATAAATGACATAAATGGATGCTTAATATTATTACAATACTAGTAATAATATGATATATTATATTTATTGTTGAGTATTGCTAATTTTTTGATTTTTGTAAGGAAGTAAGATACCTTTATTATTATTGTTATTGCTTTTTAGCTTCATATTTTTTCCGCATAGCAAAGTAATCAGAAAGAGCTTAGTGTCATGACACTCCGTTTTAAAATTTTGCTTATTAAATTTAACTTAAAATATTGAACACATTAATAAATAATATCTGGTGACCGAGCTCTGCTTGATATTTCTTTCCGGAAATCGTTATCTTCTAATAAGGATTACTATAAAATTGCAATAAAAACTCTAATAAATTAAAACAAAAAAGTTAAAAAAAAAATAATATAAAAAATTAAAAGAAAAAAAAATAAAAAAAATAAAAAATATCGTCTAGACGACAGGACTGTACCATGGTTCTTGTTTGTAAATTGCTGAAAGCTGAGCTAAAAAAAATGCGCTATTACGTATACTAATGTTATTTTAGCCGTTTTTTTTATTTCCAAAAAATACTTAGAAGAAGACAGTTTTTGAAAATGAAACCTAGCTAGATCGATTTTTCTTCTTCGAAACCCCCTACATACAAAATGTCATGAAAATCATTGGAGCTGTTTCCGAAATCCAGATTATATATTTATACATATACAAGGATTGTTCTTTTAAATATATAAAATATCCAAGATATGTGGATTGCTAACACGTGAGGTTTTTAAAGAACAAACAACCAATTACGTCAAAGAATTTAGCTTGAACAAGTGTTCAAATATGAATATTCAATGTAATTTATTCGCAAATATGTTCTTACTACCTGTAGAAGATACAAAAGCGACGAAATTAAACTACAATTACTGCCGTAACTCAACGTCTTAGAAGAAATAACAAGTTAGTTTTATGTTGTCAAACAAACGGACGCCAGTTGTAGGGCATTGACATTACTTTGATAACATCTTATATAGCGAGTAGTATATTAAACATTGTCTATTTAAAAAAATATATATATATTTTTTATTTTTGTTATTGTGTCGACCAACGTGATCGACTGTGGTTCCAATTTCTACTTTGATATACTTTTTTTTTTTTAGCTTCACGCTGTATGCCGTACACTGCAGTGTATGTAAAGGGAACCTAGTGTTAAGACACTCCGTTCCCCACTTCCCGCCGAATTCGGAGGCATAGCGTGTTCGACATCGACACCAGAGCGAAGAAAATGGAATTAATAAATATTTCCATTCCCGAGTGGGAATCGAACCTACAACCAGTCGCATTTTAGTCACACTTTGTGATCTGCGCCACGACTGGCCCCGACTGGATGATTTGCCTACTTATATTAAAATTATTTTTATTTCCAAAACTCTGGTAAGACAAAGCGCGGTGTTAAGTTCTGCCATTAAAAAACAATGTCTCGAACTCAGTCAGTGTAAGTGAGAACAAAAAAACGTGACGCTGCTTAAAAAAACATTACTTCATTCGTTTTTATTTTACTATGCAATAAATAAGGATCGATTCCTATCTTTTAACTCTAGATACTTCGTATTTTAATTAAGCATACAATAAGTAGACTTTTATTTTTATTTTTTTCCCCTTATATTGTTTTCAGTTCATTGACTGTTATACAAATAAATATGAAAGAAGGACAAATAAAAATGAAACAAGAATAGTAAGGATTTTTTGACTGTTTTTTTTATATTCATATTCTGTGGCAAAATTTCTTAAAAGGGGACATAGTTGAAGCGAAAATAAAAGGATTATATTACGAACAATATATATACATATTTTAAATAGCATTCTTATATAGCATCAAAGGCAGCCCACATATTCAAATCATGCATCCGAAGAGCAAAAAATTGAAAGTTAAAATGACAAAGGTGAATTGCCAAAGGTTATATTGTTATTAATAGTATTTTTTCTGTGTTTTGAGATTAAGAGAGGGAATTTGATGAACACGTTATTCTGTTATTTGAAATTTATACTTTGAAAAATGTAATGATTGAAAAGAGCTTTATTTTACTTTTAAACATTTTTTTTAGTGTGGAACATTTTTTTAAAGTGTTATTCCACACTTAGGAAAATTGAAATAGACATTTAGAAAACGTATAAAAATTTGAACGCAGCGGGATTCGAACCCGCACCTCCTGAATACCGTCCAGGCGCTGAGCGGTGAGAGTGCTTTTTAACTCAAAAAAATAGTTAACTTATTTTTTTCTTAGTACTATGATAAAAAAGCACTTAAATTCAACGGTATTCAAGAATCTCTTATAAATCTCTTGCATTCTCAGTTGTGACATACCGCTGTCTTCATAACTTAGCTTACGGAAACAAATGGAAATTATCCTTCCTTCTAAATGTTGGGCAAAAGGAAAATGTACAGTACTTTATTTGAGTTATGAAACACTTTCCTAATAAGTACTATGCGATACATAATAATAATACTTTTGGTATAATACTTTTTTGGTATTCGAAAATACATTTTTTTATTAAAAGTCAGTTATAGAAATTAGGCAGATTGTATACGAGTGACCACGGATTACAGTAAAATATTATATATTAAATGCCAATGGGGCCAGTGGCGCAGAGGCACCAAGTGTAAAGCGACTGGTTATGGGTTCGATTCCCACTCGAGGAGTGGAAATATTTAATATTTCCATTTTCTTCGCCCTGGTGTTGAGGAAAAGCGCGGCGTTAAGTTCCGCCACTTACACGCAATGCTGGACTACCCTGCTGTGAGCGGGATACCGCGGGAAGCTAAAAAAGGAAAAAAATTGAAATGTTTCGGGGCTACCTATGGAAAGCAAAATACGCAATAATTCGGGATAAAATACTCATATACTTAATTTCATTTAAAATTCAAACATTACATTTAGTGCTCATAATGATGAACAATATCACCTTACTCTACTTAAGTTAATATTATTAATCTACACTTTTATTGCACTTTAAGTGGTTTAATTCCTAACCTTGTAATTTTATATCTAAAATAAAAAAAAAACACTATATATCAAAGTTGTATTTTATTACTGTTTAATATTAAAAATTTGCATGTTTTAGCAATTGTCTCATATAAATATATATAACTAAATATTTAATGAAACAAGGAATACGAATTATAATTAGATAACATATAGATAATGCTTAAATAAATTTAAACGAGTGTTACAACTAAGTCCAGTCGAAGCTAGCCGTAGATATTATGTGAAGGTCTTCTTTTGACATTTTTTATTAGATCTACTATTATTTTCTTGTGTCTTTACAGAAATAAACAAAAATAATCTATTTTATACATTAAATTATTAATAATTTGTTTTTCTATATCCCTATTTTTTTGCTGTATCCCGCACAGTATGTATGCAAAGGGGACCTAGTGTGAAGACACTCCGTTCCCCACTTTCCGCCGAATTCTGAGGCATTACATGTTAAATGGCGGAACTTAACGCCGCGCTTTGCCTCGACACCGAAGCTAGGAAAATGGAAATATTAAATATTTGCACTCCTCGAGTGGGAATTGAACCCCCAACCAGTCGTTTTACAGTCACACTTTGATCCTTTGCGCCACAAGTCCCAATTGGTAATTTAGTTTAGAAGTATTTGATTATTCAAAAATAATTATTACGATTGGTTTCCATCAGAATATGAAATTATTATGGTCCAGAATTGTTGTGTGCACATTTTGAAGTAAGCCGAAGTAAGAAATGCGGCAAAATAGCTTCGCATGATCCGATAACTTCATATTAAAAATTACGTATGTCAGTAAATTAATTAAATTATAGTCCGCTAGTTCTCCTATAAAATTATATTATGACCAAAATATCGCTAAAACTCGAAAAGAGGTCATCGTAGCATAGTATAACGATGTCTGACTGTAATAGCGATTAGTTGTGGGTTCGATTGTCACTGGGTTGACTGATCATGATTTAATGATTACATATTGTCATGTTCTCGATCGTGCAGAACAAGCATAAAGAAGATCTAGGCAAAGGTGCCGTTGAGCTAAGAATGGAATATCTTGACACTAAGTTCATTCTAACTCCTCCACTGTGCAGAAAAAATAAAAAAATCTTCTTGTAATTTGCCTATACTGTAAGTCCATCCCAACAGTAACAAATTGTTAACAGCAACTGAACCGCCTCTTAACCAACCACGTAGTTGTTACTTTGTCGCGGGAACCGAATGTCATCTTCATCAGCGAAGAAATGAATAGGTTAATAAGGTAGACATTATAGGGTTAGACATTTCATAAAGATACTTAAATAATATTTATTTTGCCTCTAAGTATACAATACCTGTTGAAATTTATATTTCACGTTATAAACAGTATGGAAATAAGAGACTTTTAGAACATTTTCGCGTTAGTAAATATGTACGTAATTAATAATTAGTTACATTTACTTAAAAACAACGCCGTACGTAATAGTAAAAATTAGTCGCACTTCATATTACTTAGCAAATGTTTACAAACATACCTAGTCTACGATAAAAACTAATTTAGGTATAACACATCATTAACATTATATAGACGCAATAAATAAATTATACATATTATGCTTAGTACAAAAAAACTAAAACTTGTAAACACATTGCGATTTTGGACAAACAGGAAATTCTTAAAATCGCGATTACATTTACTGCAATTTAAATATAAAATATCTATTAACAACGTCCATGTCCATGAACTGACTTCCTACTTAGATCTGCACGCCGAATATTTAAACAGTCCGCCCCTTTAACCAGTATTTTATTGGGCAATTGAATAATAAAAAAAAAAAAATAATTAAGGCCAGTCGTGGCGAAGAGTCGCAAAATGTGACTGTAAACGCGAATGGTTGTGGGTTCGATTCCCAATCGAGGAGTGGAAATATATATATAAATATTCTTATATTTAGGCAAAGTTTGGCGTTAAGTTCCGCTCCTTAACACTCAATGCCTCCAAAAATTCTGCAGAAAATGGGGAACGAAGTGTCTTAACGCTAGATTCCCTCTGCCTACCGTAGGGTAGGTAGAGTGTAATGTTTCGATACAGCGTGTAGCTAAAAAAAAGAATAATTAAAACAAAATTGTTATTCCAAATGATTTGAACGCACTTGTGTTCAAATACTATTTCGATGAATAACATTAGTTTAAAACCATATAGATAATATATTTCATAGAGACTGTCTTGGCACAATGGGATAGTATCTGATTATAATTGCGGTTGGTTATAGGTTCGATTTCCACGTGGTGGAATGATCATCTAATATTTACATTTCTGCGCTGTGGTGAAGAAGACCAAAGTAGTGTTCCATCACTCACCACGAAGAACGGAGTGTCTCTGACTACCGGACTGCGGGGAAAACATGAAGCTGCTTGCCGAATTAACTATTTAAAAAAATGTGAAAAGTTTAAATAAACAAAATTGAGCGTTGGGCTTCTTCATCGTGTGAAGTATCTGGAAAATGGGCGGATCTCATTACCTCAAAAAAATATATATATTCATTGTATTTAAATAAAAAAAGGTTACTTAATAATAATGTAAACGAAATAAGAACAAGATACGTAGGTTAAAGAGTACGAAATTATACCAAAGACAATTGAATTAACGAATCGGATATTGCATGACTTGGCGCGAAACTTCTTACGTGTTTCATGAGGTAATCTGCAGAAAACAACTTATTTATCTTTGTAACCACGACCGTCCGTCAAAAAGTAAGTGATCCTTATACTGAAACTGTAAAAAAAACTTTCTAAATGAGGTCTCTCGTAGAAAGAGTGGAATCGCCCGCCTTATATGGATTTTAACTTTAGATTTATCGAGGAAAGCCAGTGAAATTTAACAATTTTAACAATCTTAGCCTATCTTATTGTTAAAATATTTTTTTGTTTATTTGAATATATTGTAAAATATATTTTATACACGAGGAAAGCCAGTCGTGGTGCAGAGGCACGAACGCGTGACTGTAAATGACTGGTTGTAGGTTCGATTCACAATGCCTCCAAATTCGGCGGAAAGTGGGAAACGGAGTGTCTTAACACTAGGTTCCTTCTGCCTACCCTGCTGTGTGCGGTATACAGCGTGAAGCTAAAAAAAAGAAAAAAACAACGCCAGCGATGTAGAGAATTACTAGCAGATATTGTTATTGTAGTAATATTTCTTGTATATTTGTCTAAAATTTTAAAATATGCTTAACACAGATAATATTTGTTTTTTATAAAATAAAATATTTTAACACAAAAAGCACAGCAACCAGCCAGCACAGCCAGGGCTTAAAATTTTTATTACTATATCAAAACAAAAAAATGACCTTCACATTTTTACTTCTTAAAGAATGTTATCAGTACATACTTTTTCTCAAAGATTGTTTTAGGTTTACATAAATTTTGCACAAAGTTATCACAAATAGGCTGAATCTATTTATATCACTTTTCCTCTTATTGTTTTTTATGCCTTTTATGGAACTTCCGGTTTAGTATAGGAAGAAATCATAATACATAATAGTTGATTTTATTTCTATTTATAGGTGCGTTGTTTGTTCAATAAAAACGGAATTCAATAGAAATGGAATAAAAATGTGTGTGCTATAAACAACAATGATAAAAAATAAAGATTTTTATTACAATAGATTTTCACATGTATTTACATTTATGTAACATTTTAAGATGTTACTTATTCATCGAGTATATTACTAAAAAAAATTAACATTAATACCAATGTTTTATATATAGACTTGGTCATATTCCTCATACAATTTCAGACTATAGTCGTCCATTTAGGGCATTCTGCTTACAAACAAATTATTTTTGTTAAGCCATAAAATAATGACATTAAGCATGATTTTAAAAGATCTTTATAGTGTAAATTTATGCGCCATCTATCGATGTAAAGTAAAACTATATATTATGATTTAAAAGTACGTTGTAGTTTACATTGTATGTCCATAGATGGTGCTGTTCGTTGTCTGGTAAATTATATTTAAAACAATATACACCTTTTGAAGGATAAATTTGTTTTACAAATGTATTTATTTTTTTTAAATAGTTTGTTTTTACAGAAAATCACAATATGTAAAAAAGAAGAAACATAAGGCGCATTTGAAACTAACATGAAATATATATTGTACAAAAATAAAGAAAATAAAAATACAAAATGTTATCAATTTCTTTATTGTTCTAATAATTCTTGTAATGCTTCAATCTATAGAGATAAGCGCAACCTTTATTATTACCAAGAGCCATATAACCACTGTTTGGTGAGAAGCTGACTGTTTCAACTTGATACAAATTCTGTTGCGGAAAATTGTTGAACACATGATATGACGGTATATGAACAAGTTTCACTGCATTGGGATAAAATCCTGACGATATAGATAAAATTTCTGTACTTGAGTTAAAACTAAGATTAGTTATTTTAGTTGTCAAATTTGAAATAGTTTTTAGAGGCAATGGTTCACTACTATTTAAATTCTGAGTTTCATATATATTAACAATGCCTTCACCACTTCCAGTAGCTAAAAGCTGTCCACAAGAACTCATAGATATACAAGATGCAGTCACACAACCATTGTCATAAAATTTCTTAATCGATTTGTACATAGATAGATCCCATACAGTGACCTGTCCTTGTATGCCATAGCTATATAATTTCTCAGAGTCATGACTAAATGTGACGGACGCAACATTTGTACTATGCTTTAGTGACCTAAGTAACTCCTTTGATTTGGCACAGATTATAAAAACTTCATCAAACCCATCACTAGTAGCTAAAAATTTCCCATCAAATGACATTTTGAAGATAATTGGTCTTTTAACAATTTTGGGCAGTTGTATTAATTTTGGTTCAGCCTTAACAAGATCATAAACACAATAGCTATGGTTAAATTTAGACGCAATGTATGCTTCAGATCCATTTGGGGTGAATTGTGCAGAAGTGATGTGCCATTTCTTTAATTTAAAGCTATGAAGTTTCTCATTAACATCACCACCAATTGAAAACAATGATACAATTCCTGATTTACCACCAACAAGTACAACACTCATTTTGGGGTGAAACACTACTGAACTGATTATAGGACCCTCATTTCCTGTTTGTGAATTTATTTTGGGGAAAGATTTTATTTCAAGAACACTTTTTTTGAGACCTGAAGATTTAGTCTTTTTTAAATGGCCAACTGTACGCAAGATTTTGTCATCTTCATCCTTTTTCTCTGTTATTGATACTTTAGCCCAAGTGGGAGTCCCAATCAATGTTTCATATTTTTGTTTCAATTTTTGTGTATAGCGCTCTTTACTTTTCACACTAGGTATAACTTCTGAACTTAGCTGGTTGTCATCTTCGTCAAACCAAGCAGGTTTTAAATCAAGTTCATTTTCTTCTTTTACAGAAATAGATATATTTTCCGCAAATTTTTTGGACTTATGAAATAACAATGATGATAATCTAAAATAAAATAAGAAGCTAAAGGTAATTTTAATATGTATAAAATTTCAAAGTGAAATAAAAGAATGGTGTAACAAATAATACCTCTCCTCATCCTCATCTAGTTTTGAAATGTTGCGTTTCATTGTATTATAAGTTTATTAAGAAATGCACTAAACGGAGACCACACTTTCACACTTATTCAACATAAAGTTACTTATTATTGCTATATGGCCTGTAAAATAACCTTATTTATTATTATATTAACAATAACATCATGTGAAATCCACATTGACATTTGTCATTTAGACATATTACAAATAAACAATGTTTCCACTAACAAATATTATAAGCTCTAGAACATAATATTGTATGGATCTAACACAATATCGTGTGTTCTCAAATTAGCAACTGCTTTAAACTTGCAAAGACCCAATATTAAAGTTATAAAATATTAATATATTTTTATAATTTATAGTTATGATTTGTTTTAAGCTGTCATACTGAGTTAATAAAGCGACATAATCGCTTTTCTTAAATTTAGAGATTGACTCTATTGATGTAAAAAGACAATATTTTAACACTTTCAAAAATTTAAATAATAATTGTATAATTGTAGAACATAGAAACAGTTATTATTTAAATTTTATACTGATTTTTTTTTTAATACTTTTCATTTTTTTATAATGGTACAATTGAAATGCAATGAAAAAATAAAATTATTATCAAATGGAAAAAAGGAAAATGTACAAGAATTCATTTACATAACATGTTAACATTACATTTTTAGTGAACGTAAACTTAGCTATTAAATTATATCCATATAATGGCTTTAATTTATTTTTTGTATCATACAACTCAACCGTAATGTAAACTTAGCTTTAAAAAGTCGGTAAAGCAGTCCATTACACAATTTAGTTCGTATTGTTGCCGTCAGACAACGCAAAACACTTTTTTGTTTTTTATCTCTTTTACTCTTTCGGGTAGTTTCACTATAGCCAGTACTTAAACTTGAAACAGTAAATTTAACCAATCACATACACGACAGCAACAATATTTAGAGAATTTTATTGGTCGTTTTATTTGTACGAGGTAGCCATAACTTTATTATAACCCAACTGATCGTAAAGCTTATACAGGAACACTCAAAAGAAATAGTTTTAACTACCTTTATCTGTTAGCCGTATATCATAGTCGGGGTGATTTCATTCGTTGTTCTTCATAGTGTTTCACTTTGATGGCATCGCATTGCGAATGCGAGATATTTTTTTGTGTTTATAGTGTTCATGAAAAACAATAATTTGTGTTACAATAGTAATAACATCAGACAAAAGGAATATTACAAAGTTAGTGAATCATCTCTCACGTTAAAAATGAAGAAGATATTTTTTATTCTGTGACCTTTTTACATTCTGAAGTGTCAATATGGATTCTATCTCAAGAAATTAAAATTCGGTAGTGTTAAGTGATTTCTGAACATTTTATGACCTATTATATTATACAATGGGGCCGAAAAAGGCTCCGCCATAAAACTATTAGGAGCTATTTGTCGTGCCCGCCATAAAGTAATTAAGAGTAAATTGATGACATCGATACATAAAAAGCAAACCGAGGATGGTGCAGGGGTCCTGGACAGCGAGAGCATCGAGCGATGACCGAGTGGAAAGCGATGCGAGGTGGAATCGCGTTTCGTGCGCTAGATCGGGATCGGCAGAGCCTGGGTCAGCGTTCAGGTGGTGAGGGGGCTTATGTGGCGTGTGATGTTCGTACGAGATGTCGAAGCCGGCGAGTGTGGCCGCGCCGCGAGCGGGCGTGGCCGGCGCGCCGCGCGTGCTGGTGTACGTGGCCGAGGCGCGCCAGCTAGAGGCGGCCGCCGCGGGGCCCGACCCGCCGCACTCCCATCCGCTTGACACCCTCTACGAGAACGTGCAGCAGATTAATACAAACCCACTGTACCGACAGATCGAACACGAGAGAAGCACCCCCACTGTCTACTACAAGCCCTTCGACTCCGAATCCGAAAACGCTAGGGAGGAATACTTCCCACAAACATATGTCAAGGAAAACTTGAGGAGTGAGGACAGTAAGAATGATAGGCAAGTGACCAAGAGGGACTCTGATAACCCTGAGTGGAGTAACATAGACTCATATGTCAGGGTGCCGCTGCAATCTGAGTTAGGATATCAAGCGAGATGTCCGCCAGATAATATGCCTATATTACCAGCACACAATCAGAGTCAGTTTGATAGTACGGTGCAAAGTGAGGAGGGAGCAAATGATTCGGTCTCAGTGGGGAAATTTGTGAACTACCAATTGTTAGAACAAAGTGTGTCGCACCAGTCAATTGTGAATCAAGGTTTGAATATACTTAATCAACAGATTGGTGTGAGTAGGTCAATAGTTAGTGAGGGTGAAGCGCCTCAGCTGGTTAGGACAGCTGATGGTGTGGTGTTGGCAGTTCTGCCTTCAACTGTTTTGCCGCAGGAAACTTCTGACTTGAGAGTGCAAAGTGAATTTCCACAAACTATTACTGTGCCACTCGGTTGGAGAAGAATTGTGAGTGGGTCTTCTGTGCTCTATGTCAGGTATGTATATTGCATTTAATTACAAAACTAATTTTGAATATATTGACATTTTTTTTATATTTATGTAGCATTTCTATTATATTAGATTGTCATATTAGATATATATTGTTTGATAATTGTAAGCTCTTGCTATCCTTATAAGAATGTAATTAGCTTAAAATTAATGTTTGTCTAACAGGAATACTATATTAATACAACTCAGTCACTAACATCAATACAGATATTTATTACAAGACTGGTATAAATTGATTAAAATAAATATAATAAATGTAGAGCCACATCTTTAAACAAAAAATATACTGAAGGAATAATTGTCATTAAAAACTGCATATCAAATTAAAAAAACACAAAAAAAATTCTCACAATATTTCATACATATGATTTAGCATATAAATAATGTTAAAATTAATAGGCACACTGAAGTAATTTTTTAAATTGTTACAACAGACTGAAATTTATTTACCCAGATTATAAACTGAATAAGTATTTATGGGACCTAGGATAAGTATTTCAGTATTTGAGACTTGAGCCTATATCTATTATAGGGATTACTTCTTAGCATTGGTTGAAAACCCTTCTCATTTTATTCCTAAAGGACAAATTATATAGACTAATGATAAATATATATACAACTTGTAAACAATCTTCTAATTGGGCTTATTTGTATTCCTTAAGAATAGTTGTATGTTATTTAAGATGTTCAGGGTTTTAAAATGTATGGTTAAAATCATAACAAAATAGGTTTATCATTCTAGTCAGAAATGTACATCATATTTTTCTTGATATTATCTATTACATTTAAAACAATAAACAAAAACACCAATAAAAAGGTGGTTCTCTTTGATCAATCACAATTAAATTTCAGTTCGATTCCCACTTGGAGGAATGTACCAACAAAGTAAATAAATATAATGTAATTATTTACTTTGTAAATATAACATTACACTGAGGATTCACTACTCAACACATATTGTTTTAAATTTAAGCAGAAAGTAAAGAACTAAGTGTTTTGACACCATTCACAGGCACAGATTCTCTCTGACTATTCCGCTATGTGGAAGAAATAATTATACAAATGATATTTATTATTTATAGTCTTTACTGGATTTTATCAACCACATGAATAATACTGAATATATATTTTTCTAAAAGTTTTATTATCCATTTTCCTTATATTCATTTTATAGTAACACCAGTAAGTCTATAGGCAAATAGCTAATTGTTTTTTCGCATTGCATGTTGGGTGGTATAACCAGACATGCAATTATGTTTATATAAACATAGGAATGTACATCAGTAACTGAATAGTGAATGTTTGTGTTTAATGCCGTCAAAAACATCTTTCCTGTAGTTATTATTTTTATCATATGAGGCTATAATGGTGCAGTGGACAATATCTGACAATGTGAGTTCAATTTACATTTGGGGAAATGATTGTTTAAGTTAATGTTTTCATTGCTTAGGTGCCTAAGGCAAAATGATGGCATTGAGTACTTCTACTCAACACATATTGTCTTGATTGCGGACGGAAAGTGGAGAATGGACTATTTTGATGTTATTGTCTCTCTGACTACCCTACTATGCAGAAAAAAGTGTGAATTATTATTCCAAATTAAATTAAATATTCACACAGTGGGCAATATAACGGCAATATAATAAAAACACTCCCATATGAGAGAAAATGTTAGTTTTTTCAAGGCAATAACAATAAATTTATGTTTACAAAAGTGTAAATAAATTATCTATTAATTAAGAAAACAAAGAAAAATATGTACTAATGTAGTGGTAGTTAAACCTTATTGAGGAGAAATATTTATTATGTAGATGTTTCTTGCTCAGGTCAGAAAAGGTGTGCTATTTGATAATGCTGTATATTACCAAATGGAGAATGTCAAGAGCCTAGATATCATTTCAGTTTTACGCTTTTTCCCATAGGACGGTAAAAAGAACTTAGTGTCAATATACTACGTTCTCTTTCTACCCAAATCAGACATATTGTGTGTTGAGTGGCAGAACTCAACGCCGCGTAATATCTCGTCAGCAGAGCGGGGAAGTGAAAATAATTTAAATATAATCATTCCCAAAAATAGGAATCAAACCCACATTCACCGCGTATACTGTTACACTGTGCCACGCTAGCTTCCTATAAACGTCAATGATATCGGGGGTATTTTTTAATATTATTTTTCTCGCTATTAAATATTTTATTACGCTTTTAATAGTAAAACAGATTTAAAACAATTATCGCAAGTATCGTTTGTTTAACCTTGGTATTAATATACATAAATATCACATTAGCAAGGACTTTTTTTTCTAAGACAAACGACTAGTCTACGTAATTGTAGCGTTTAGCGCGGAATTTATAGCTTATGGCTATTTTATTAGTTAATTTTAAATTTAAATGTGAAATACCTCAATATGTACATTTGATAAAAATGTTAATTACTACGAACATAAATTAATAGAGTCCAAGTCTTTAAGACTCCAATAAAATTAATTGATGATATTGAAGATTATAAATCGATAATGAAGTACCAGGACGGTATAGAGGTATAGGAAAGAGGTTGAGATCGTGCGTTTACGTTAAATCAATCCGGCACAAGTGGACAAACCAGTCGGGCAGCTGTGCGGACGCAGGCACCGGTGTAAGTGACGAGAGATAATTCTCTAACCGTACATAATGTTCATTATATAAATTTAGTTTTTTATTGATTTGTAATTTTAATGGTCGGTAATGGTCAAACAGATCGATGGAAAAAAAATAATTCATATATTGATTTTGATCATTTCATTATTGACTATTTTTGCGTTTTGGTATGTTTCTCTTGTTTCAAACTTAACAGAGTTTAAATAAGTAATTATCACTACTTCAAAGTTAAATAGGAATACACATACCTACTATGCAAGAGCAATAAAAATGTTTACAAAACATTACTAGAGATAAAAATATTTCTCAGTCGTTAGCGCTTGTAAATTGTAAGTAATAATCACCAAGTTCAGTTTTTTGCTCAAGATGTACAGACTCATGCTATGTTGGCGACTTTATTTGCCGATTCGAATCATTTAAAACTTTGTATCATCGTACACTAGGAGAAACTGCATTCCCACAAACACTTAACCGACAATTTCCCAGCCACAGGAAATCTCTAATTTGTACAGATTATCCTCCCACTATTTTCGCGTGGGTTTATTTTGTGCAGTTGTTTGGAAAATCAAATCGGGCTTGATTGCTGCCATCTTCATTGTTTAAACGATAATATGTGTGGATCGCTTGTTGTAATAGACTTTGTTAGATATATAATCGTTTTATTTAAATTGGACGCGACGTCGCGCATGGGGCGCTCTTAGATTCCATTGTAGGTCGCTGTGCTCATTACACTGCTCTTATCTGTCATTGGCAGCGTAATGCTTTGTCGAACAATACTGTTACTCATGCATCTTGGGCGGGATTTAATAGCTCCTACGTAAATATAAACGGGGATGAAAGCATAAAGTTAGTCGTCGCAGTAATAAATAATGGGTTATCTTGGAGAGGCTTAAAATTTCTGGTGAAGAATGTGTTACCAAATAGACTAAAATGCTAGAAGGTGACTTCAGCGACCATATGATCTATCAGATGGTCAGTCCAACAGCTGTGCGACTGTCCGACATTCTTGTAAATTATCTTTTTTCTCTTATTGACTTCTATTGCACAATTGATTTATGGCCTGGGAATAATAAACAAAGATCGCTCCTTTTGAATGTAGAATTTATTAAGCTCTATGGAATTTTTGCGTCTTTTGTGACGACACAATCGGGATGGTCGGCATTCAATAACCACACGGGATATCGATTGTTTCGACGTATTCGATGGGCGTCACTCGACGTTCTGATCCGATTTACAATTCGTTCCGACTTTCTTTACAAACGTCACAATGGGTTGCATTCGTAATTTCATCGCGTTTGTCGCTACTCGCCACCCGCCGTGTGAATTTTTTTGAAATTTTCTTTGTTTTTGCACGGACTAGGCATTTGTTGATTTTTTTATCTATACATCTTTTTTATGTTAGTAGCTGCTTTTCAAGTGTCATTATTGCAAGGGTAAAGTGGACTGTGTTCATATAGAAAATGCAAAAATCATCTTGCACATTTTGCTGCTATTCGATGTTAAAATTGAAATGTCATAAATTATGGTAAAAGAACTTTTTGAAAGTAATCTGCCTTTTTTGTCTATTGTATTCCTTCAAGAAATATGAGCTTTACCTGAGGTCGTTAGAAGTCAGTAAAACTTTACAATGTTCCTAATTTGCGATTTACGGTCCCAGCTTCTGATGAATGGCTATTGTGTAATACAATATCATGAAAATAAAACAAAGCCCAATAAACTTTAGCATACTTTGTGCGAATTCTTTTTGTTCTTTTTCGGACGTAATCATTTAATACTTGGTTGTGGAGTTTCAATGATTAAAATAATAATTCGTTTCAAAGAAAATTCATATTAAGGTTGTATTGTTCAATTCAAACAGATTCATATTTTTTATATGTATAATATATTTAAACAAGCTTTTTGTGTAATCTAAAACTTTTGCACTTTGCGACACGCTCGCGGCTTCGTCTGCGTATTTTAAAGTTTCAGTCCATTTATTCAAACAGTTTTACAGCTATTTTGTCGAGTAAAATTTAAATGCTAGATTTGGGGCCAGTCGTGGCGCAGAGGCACGAAGTGCGACTGTAAAGCAATGGTTATAGATATGGTTATAGGTTCAATTCTCACTCGAGAAGCGCAAGTATTTAATATTTCCATTTTCTACGTTCTGGAGTCGAGGCAAAGCGTGGCGTTAAGTTCCGCTACTTAACATGCAATGCCTCTAGAATTCGACTGAAAGTGGGGAATGGAGTTACCTAACAATAGGTTCCCTCTGCCTACCCTGCTGTGTGTGGGATACAGCATGAAGTACATGGAAGATTGCCAAAGTATAATGGTCAAAACTGCATTTAAATCGATCAAGCAGTTCTGAGATTAACGTGCACAGATGCAAAGATAAACAGAAAAAAAGAAGTAAAATATTTATTTTGGTTTACGTTGGTAAATGTCAATAATATATTTTGTTTTCATATATCTTCCATGTATATACAGCAATCACATTTTTAATGATATGAATAGATGATCATTGAATTAATTAAATGAGGAGGAACTAAGAATTGTTAATAGTCACATTTTTAAGCTATCTGATCTCAAACCACATACGATAAGTTGATGGCCATCTACAGATTAACTCAAGGTTGGAATATTAATTGTTGTTATATATTACTTTACATAAATTGTGTTTAATTATCACTTAAGTTACGGAAGGATTTGAAATTCGGTCAACAGCTTGGTTTATCTAACATTATCTCGTGTTTTGCGCATTCAAATTATCATTTAATTGCGCTATTCATTATACTGACATTAACTACGTCTATAGTATGTGAATTTGATACGCTGTTCTGTATAGATGCGTTATTGTATAGATGTTTTATTTGAGAAACATGTTGTGTGTATTATATGTGGTATTATAGGCTTCTTTAAGAGTAATCTTTTAATCAGGCTTTGGCAATTAAATTGCAATTTTAAATATTTTTTTTATTTGATTATGTTACGTAGTAGTTACACTGTTCGTGATATTGTTTGGCAAACTAGCGATCGCCCGCGGCTTCGTCTGTGTGACTACACAACTTTTTTTTATTGAAAAAGTAGCCTATGTCGGTCTTCAACTATTTTCTTTCTGAATTGCATCAAAACTAGACAGATATAGTTACAAAAAGAAAATCATAATACTGATTTTCGTTTCTTATTAGAACAGCTATAGTAAAACTAAATTAAAATATTTTATGATTTGTTTGGATAAGTCTCAGAAAAAGTGCGTTAAGAAATATAAGCATTATGACATTAACCTAGAAGTATATACATATTTACATTTAAACGAAGTCTTAATAATAGGTAGTATTATAAAATAAAAAAAAAACCTCAAGGTTAACAACGCAATTGTGAACGGACATTAATATACGGAGTACTTTCAAGGTCTTATACATTAGTTATACTTTTAATTTTTAGAAATGTTTCTGAATTTTAAACTATTGACTTGCTTATTTCTTATGAAATTAGTTTTTTTATTTCATTTTTCTATAGTGATTTTCTAGATTATATTTTAGTTACTAAAGTTATATTAAGTAATCCCTACGACTTCTTATTTATGAGTATTGTGGAATGATCATAATTTATCATACGTGGCCAGTCGTGGCCCAGTGGCACAAGCTTGTGACTGTAAACGACTGGTTGTGGGTTGATTCCTACTCGAGGAGTGAAAATTATATTTCCATTTTCTTCGCTCTGGTGTCGAGGTAAAGCGCGTCGTCACTTAACACGCAAGCCTCCGAATTCGGCGGAAAGTGGGGAACAGAGTGTCTTAACACTAGGTTACCTCTGCCTACCCTGGTGTGTGCGGGATACAGCGTGAAGCTAAAAAAAAACATAATTTACTTATTTTAATTTCCTCGCTCTGTTGAACAAGACGAATGACGACGTTTAAGTCCGCCCTTCGAATTCGGTTGGAAGTAAGGTGAAGGAAGTGGAGGTTTTGACACCCAAGTTCTCTGTGACAACCCTGATATACGTCTAATCCCATGAAGATGGAAGACTTATAATGTTATCTTTAGATAATCGTTGTCTAGAAATTTAATTGTGAACAGTTAAATACTAAATCTTTCTCACAGCTGAAATTCATAAAACTATTAATAAATCTGCCTATATCCAGTCGTAAAACATTTATAGTGTAATGACGATTACAATAATTTATAATCTTGTTTAGTAACGTGGTTTATCTAAAATAACAGTTTGGAGATCATACTCGTTTAATATTAGAGTGCTAGCAGCCCGTTCGCGGCTTCGCCTGCGTAAACTACAGGACTATAGGTAATTCGTATTTACGACAGCTCGCTTTCTTGCTTAAATGACAAAATGCTCAAATGTATATTTTTATCGAATTATATATTTTTTAGAATATATATCAGCGTAGGCAGGAAAGGCGATTTAGTATCGCTATTTCCATAAAGTCTTTGTAAAATGTTATTTGTTACTTTATAAATGTTATTTGATATGGCTGAAAACCAATTATCAAAAACAAATATATGCCAATCAGATGTAATGTAGACTTTAATCTGTAAAAAAAATTTTAAATCGGTTCAGTAGTTTTCAAAATTACCTACAAACTTACAAACAAACAAACACAAAACGTTTACCTCTTTACAATATTAGTATACATGTAAGTACATATACGATCAGACACGGAAATAATACGAGTTACGTAAGCGAGTCGAAGATTTTTTATTGCCCCCATTTAATGAGGCACTACCCACGCTTGGTGTACTGGGACCCGGCTTAACAAATAAACGATACAAGCATTACGTTTCGGCTATTCCTCGCTCGGTTAATTGGAAATATGGCGAGTTTTTAACACGATGATAATTTTATTGCTTGTTAAAACCTCGGAGCATATAATTGATGGTGTATTTATTATTACTGTGCACTAGTGTTGGGTAAAATTCAATTGCATTTAACAATTAATGATATGTTTGTGGAGAAATTAAATAAATTAAATAAAAATCACGATTAGCTGAAAATTAATTAGTTATTAAATTTTACAATTAACAATGATTGTGGCCAGTCGTGGCCCAGTGTGGCCAGTCGTGGCCCAGTGGCACAAGCGTGCGACTGTAAACGACTGGTTGTGGGGTTGATTCCCACTCGAGGAGTGGAAATATTTAATATTTCAATTCGGCGGAAAGTGGGGAACGGAGTGTCTTAACACTAGGTTCCCTCTGCCTACCATGCTGTGTGCGGGATACAGCGTGAAGCTAAAAAAAAAAAAATACCAATGATTTAGTTGTCAATTGTGATTTTCGCACAAACAAATGATCAATATTTAATTGTTAATTGCAATTAAATTTTGGTCAAAACTGCCGTACAGGAGCTCTTATGGTGCATATATATTTTTTAATGGCGTAGTGCGTACATTACTCTAACAACATTGTTTATTTCTTTTAGCATTATGTTAACGTTTAACAATTTTAAAATATATAGAAATAAAATTATGTAGTAATGTTTAAATATATTGTATCGAATCGTAACATTGAGTTAAATTTTACGTCCAACGAAAATCGTTTAAGCGTGAAATCTAAATGGTAACGATATAGATAGTTTGAATAGACACATTATTGTTGTTCGAAACGTTAATATAGACATTTCTTACTGATATGTTTTTTATTGTTTAGTTTTCTCTCGTTTTCGATAGTGTATTTGAAAACTTTTGTGGTCCAATATGCTTAAAGCTTTATTTATTTTAAAAAAATCTTGATTAATGAAACAATATTATCTATATATATACAAATAAAGGAAATTTAAGTGTCCGTTTGTAATATTAAAATTACTGCTTTTCACATAATACGAACAGCACATGTACTATTTTCACTTAATGCGAATACGTGTACTGTACTAAAATACATTTCTTTCAACTATTTCTTTGTTTGTTCCCGTTAATTTCTCTAGAACAGTTGGACTGATTTTGATAGGACTTTCATGAAATTTAGCTAGCGTAATACAAAGTAATTTTAGCTACCTTTATTTTAGAATTACAATTTATTTACATCTAGTTATAGTATATGTATATATAGTTTATGTAATATAAAATATTTATTTGAAGGTTTCAAATAAAACTACATCTCAACACATAAGTAAAATTTAATTGTCTATTTTGAAATCCTTACATTTGTTACAAAGTAAAACTGGTGAATCACAACACCGGTTATGTAATTTTCGAAAAAAAAAACACATTGATAACCTTTTTTATGTCTTGTTATAATCAGTATAATAGCTACAACAGACTGTAGCTTGTTTTATAATATTGTTTTAAAATTGACTATAAAGTTGAATCATTTATTAGGTATATCAACGTGTAATATGAAAAAGTTGTTTTGGTTGCCAAACGAGTTCCGTGACATTTGTTAGAACTAAGCTTCATTATTGGTATTTTTATTTGATGTTTTGTTTTTTTTTTATTATTATTATTATATTTTAGAGAATACTGACTACGATTTTGTATATCTGTATAGTTCATAATGCGGTAGGAAACTATCTAAAGGCATTTATGGTGATGTGGGTTCGATAATATAAAAAAATATATATATTTGTTTGAAATTTGGACAGAAAGTGGTGAACGGTCTCTGCCACTGTTAACAAACACTGTTATGTGAGGAAAAGTCGTAAAACTAAAAGAGTAAGTAAATATTATATATTTTAAAAAATAATACTATTGAGTTTCTCCAGATTTCGGCGGAAAGCGAGGAACGGAGTGTGTTAGCATTAGGTTCCCTCAGCCTATCCTTCTATGTACAGGATACAGCAGGAAACTAAACAAAAAAATGGGAAAGATTTATGTATATATTTTCGTTAATTTGCAAAATACTGAGGTATAGGAACAGTGTTGTGTCACTTATTATATCACACTAATTATATTTACTCGCTCCACACGAATTCAAATTAGTCCCAGAAAAATCTTATCTCAGAATGGATTTAGATTCATAGTTGTGCTCACGCTCCGGTTCACTTTTTTATAATCACAATAAATTGGAAGTCTCCGTCACAACACTCGTAACTCATAGTCGTCTTAAATCCTCTTCGTAATTTGCCCGTACAATTTCTGCGCGTGAAAATGAAATGTTTTATAGTTTTGTAAGAGATATGAAATATTGCATGGTTATTAATCTTTCTATTGGATGCGTCGAGATTTGTATAGCACAAAGGCTTATTCAAAGGAATTTAATAATAATCAAGCTCTTTATAAACTGTATGTGTTTTGCAGTTATTGCTCACTAAACGTTTTATTTTACTATAAAAACTCGTTCTTCGTAATAGAGTCGGTAACACAAATAAACTAACATCAGTAGTTTCATTTAAAGGGACGTACGATTCCTATTATTTACTATTGTGCAACTAATTGACAAGCAAATAGATTTGTGGTAGGGCTTTAGCTGGCATTAGTGCTGATTGAATTGATAATGTCACTGATAAAATCGAAACAGCTTTGATATTAAACATGCAGCTAAACGTTTTGTCCGTCGAAGCAGGGTGGGCAGAGAGAACCTAGTGTTAAGACACTCCGTTCTCCACGTTTTGCACGAAATTGAGTGGAGGAATTCAACTTTGTTTTAGGTATCATTACAGAGATTAAAATAATACATTATAATTATTTCGAGTGATAATCGAATCAACTATTGCGTTTACAGTCAGACGTTGTTCAATTCCGCCACGGCGGCCTCGATCCCTTCAATATTAAACAATAGCTATTAACTACACCATGTAAGAGTATTAACGAAGATTTGTTTGAAACGTTCTGCGTGTGTAGTCGTCATTTATCTTGTATCTTATAACAAAAGTTGATAAATAAACAGTCGATGTCGTGTCAGGCCACAATGTGAGTGCCGGATGCGTACTCACATGGTCTACAGACGTACAGAACAGAACAAAACGAAACGTGTACTCTCAATTCGTTCCCACAGACGTTGCTCAGAGGAATGAGTCAAGGCTATTAAGCGAGCGAATCTAACAAAAAGTGTTTACATTGTGCTAAACTAAAAATAAGCATTTTCAAGTATCGCCAAGGGTTGCATCGCCGCGCCCGTCTCGGACTCGGACTCGGACTCGGGCAGGTGCGGATGAGCAAACCCGACTTGCAACATTTTGTGTGTTCTAGATATGTGGCTTTCGCATAATGAATTTTAATTTCTGCGCTAAGTTGTTTACACATGTCGTTTGCTTTTGGCCTTGGATTAAATTACTCGAGTCAAACGCGTATTGTGCATAATAAAGGACTTGGGTTTTTGATAGCTAAATAAGTATTTGTATATTGTTTATTGTATGCTATATTGATGTGAATAAGACAAATTAACGATTTATTATAGTTAGCTTGTTAGCAGCTTCATCCCTTTCTTGCATAGCGTGGTAATCAAAGAGCATTTAGTGTAAAGACTTAGTGTCCTCCATTTTCCGCCCAAAATCGGGACTTAGCGTTTTGAGCGGCGGAACTCAACACCGTGCTTCATGTTTGGTACCAGAGCGAAGAAATAAATATTTAAATATAATCATTTCCTCAAGTGGAAATTGAACTCAAAACCATGGTGTTTATAGTCAGGCGCTGTCATACTGCGCCACGATGGCCTCTCTTTATTATAGTTATTATTAAAAATTCAGTGGTTATTGATAGTTACACAACTCTTGACTTTTAAAATTATTTTTAAAGTTGTTTGCGTTGTGCAGAATTAAATTTTATAGCGAATCGTAACAAGTCAAGCGTGTTAGTTAAGATAAATAAGAAAACTTATTTCTATATTTTGTACAGCTCTATCGTAGAGTATAATTAGCAAATCGGTGAATGCAGGTAGCTTGCTCGTGTGCCTCTTGCAGGCCATTCACCCTTTTCTACGATAACTGACGTGTTTATTAGGTACGTATTAACCGTGTTGGTGCGGTTATTACTGGCAATTTGATATTTCACGTAATTGAGTGTCGGAACGGTGTATAAAATCATTTTAAAACCCAACATTTGAAATAATAATAGAATGCTGAGATTAATTTTATCTTAGTGTTGGTCTTATAACATAATGAGACCTATTTAATTTTTTTTGTCGTTATGAGAGTATGTCTGTTGTAATGGACACTTAAAGTTGTATTTTACTAATGTATGTTCGGCTAATGGCAATGGGTAATGTCTGGCACAATAGTTTCTCTTAGTTGGCTATTCGTGTATTTTTAAGTGCTCGGTTTAGCATTCTTGAAGATAATAAAATCTATAATAATAGAATATAGCAGATTCAAACTTTTTCCCACATAGCGGAATAGTGAGAGAGGATTTAGTGTTAAGACACTACGTCCTGCACTTATCGACTGAAAATCGAGACAATACATGTTGAGTGGCGTTTGGTACCAGAGCTAAGAAATGAAGTAGAAAGAGATTTATAATATATTTATTAACATAGTTGTTCCGCCGTGTGGGGATCGAATGGACAACGATAGGATTACAGTCAGACGTCAAAAATAATATATCATTTGATTCAATTTATCAATTTAGAAAATGTTTTACTTTCCTTCTTTTAATAGCAGTCTGTATTGTATAAACAATTTATGATCGGTATCGTATACAATAATTGGTTAATATCGGTTTCTTTTATTTAACAATACCTCCCCACAAAACCGGTAGGGCATAGTGACGTTAAGTAACACGATAATCGGTAAATAGAGCAAATGATATAGGATTATATTCCCCTCCCTATTGAATGCCTTATTTGTGGTGCCACATCAATTGTTTATTGACAACGTCAACTTTTACGTGTAGACCTGTTAGGGACACCTATAATGTTGATATACGGACGTGTGAAACACAATTTCTATTGTCCCCTCTACAAACTTGACGTGTTTTGATGACATGAGTAGTGCCAATACTTGTTCGTATGTGGTTATAGATTATTTGTAAATGTTTAATAATTATGTAAGAAGGAAAATGAGAGCTAAGTTTTATATCTATTAATATTATAAATGCGAAAATCTGCCTGTAACGCTTTCGCGGCTAGTCTAGGTGAAATTTGAAATTAAAATATGTAGGTTAAAATCCAGGTTTAAACATAGGCTACTTTTTATTAACAGCAATCCTTAAAAGATCAAGTTATATAAAATTATTTGTCTTTCTAACTATTATTAAATTTTTAGAACAAAATAGGAAAAGTAATAATATTTTATGGCTTCATAACAACACTTTGGGTTAATTGATCAATTAATTCGTTGACATTGTGTTGCTTTGACGTGTTTCTATGAATATAATTATCATTGGAAACCGATATATTATTGTAGAAAATGAATATATTAAAATTCAATTACTAACCGTCAATGTTGCCACATTGGGAAGTGTCCAAATGCACGCGACGGTTGTGGCTTCGATTTCTACTCAGAACAATAGGCAATTAGTATATTTTGTAATTATTAATTACTTTTTGTCCGAGCCTTCGCCTTTATGTTCCGTCTTTTCACACAGGAGTGATTTAGGTGGAGAACGGAGTGAATTATCATTGTCTTTTTCAGCTCTCGTATCTTGTATTATTGCCAATAGACCAAGATGCATCACAATATATCTATGATATATAGAGATATTAGTTTCACGCTGTATCCCGCACACAGCAGTAGGCAGAGGGAACGTAGTGTTAGGACACTTCGTTCTCCATTTTATGCCGAATTTTGGAGGCAATGCGTGTTAAGTGGCGGAACTTAACGCCTCGTTTTTCCTCGACACCAGAGCAAAGTAAATGGATATTTTAAATATTAAGTAAGTAATTAAGCAATGAAATCTTTGAACGTCTTAAATTAGTGGTGCAACGTAATGAGGCTAAACCTGTATACACATTGCTTGCTTAACGTAAGCTAATTTGAAAAAGTGTTAACTCGCGCGTTTACATGTTTAATTTGTCCTACTAAGTATGGATAAGTAATCTTGACTTAAACGTTACCTAACTACTGTGGCATGAAGCTATAGGTAAAAAAAGTATTTAGTGTAAAAATTATATTCTGCAAAGGGGTGGTTGGTACAAATGATGTGATTTTTTTTCTTTTGTCTTTTGTGTGACTGTAAACGCCACTGGTTGTGGGTTCGATTCCCATTCGTGAAGTAGAAATATTTAATATTTCAATTTCTTCGCTCTGGTGTCGAGGCAAAGCACGGCGTTGATTTCTGCCACTCAACCCTTAATGCATCCAGAATTTGACATCAGAAAAACAACAGTCAGGAAAATAGAGTGGTTTAACATTAGGTTCCTTCTGTCTATCCTGCTATGTGCAGGGTACAGCGTGAAGCTAAAAAAAATAAAAACAAGGCGTAAATTGCCTAATCTCTCTCCCCTGCACTCTTCCCTAAACTCGTCTCTGCGCTTTCCACTTGGAAATACTATAGTTATTGACGTATTTTTGTCACCACGCTATGGTAAAACCAATATTCAAAATGCTTTCAAGTGGTATTTGAACTAACAACTATCAGTTCATTCAGGCACTTCCCAATTGCGCCTCTATAAAATCAAAATGAACAAAAACTATACTTGTCAATAGGAAACTCGTTGTGTTTTAAAACAATAAAATATTAACAGCGTCGAGACCAGACAAAGTGTCATGCAGAGCGTAAGGTACATGTGAACTGTTAATAATTCCACTGTGTCGATCGACGAGTCAGATTGGTGTTATTGGTTTTGTTATTTCGTATTGCTGTTTATTTTATTTAAAGCATACCTCATGCGCCATGTTGTATGCGAATATTCTTTTATATTGATTTTTTACTTAACTTCCAACTTGTGCACTTATTAAATATTGATATATGTGCTGTGCTAAGTGTTTGAATGCACTGTTTTCCTTAATTTGAATAATATAGTATTATTTAATACTATATTTCTTACTGAAGCATTATATGTTCAAGTGAGTTTTGACGGTCATCTAATAAATTATACTAATCTTGTAGTTAGCTTATCCATCTGAATTATATATACACTTTTGACTACTTGTAATGAAGCGACAGATTGCTTAACGTTTTTTTAAAAGGCCTATATTTTTGAAAGGAATCAGGTTATCTGCCCACTCATTATGCGTAACTCCACTTATCTACAAGATGATCCTGGTACTACGGAGCTGTTTTTTTTATAGTTATTTTATTTTAAAAATGTCACTTAAAGAATATTCGTAGCCTTTTTATACGTTTTATACGTTTACAATGATTAAATTATGTGTAACAATTAGGATAAAGTGAGGCTTTGAGTTTTGCAGCTCAACTGGCCATGTTTTGAATTCGGCCGGTAAGTGCAGAGTGAAGTGTCTCAACACTAAGTTCTATTTGTCTACTCTATAACGCGAGAAAAAGAGTGAATCTGCAAATAAATTTTATACTCTCCACCCAAATCATTGTTTTCTTCATAAATAGCATTCATAGATAGTTAAATATTGCAAAAATCTTACTTTATTCCTTATATAATTGTGAAAGTTAATGTAAGTGTTGCGTGTCTGCCGCGAAAGCGATAATACAACATATATCAATAATGTACCTAATTATTATATTGCTATTGCGTATTGAGTCACGAAAGGGTTTCCCGTAGTGACTCATTATACTGCAAACAATAAAATGTACA
Organism: Dryas iulia moderata; assembly: GCA_019049465.1. Lineage (NCBI taxonomy): Eukaryota > Metazoa > Arthropoda > Insecta > Lepidoptera > Nymphalidae > Dryas > Dryas iulia. The sequence goes on along the minus strand of CM032424.1, from coordinate 5,437,489 downwards.
TCAGACTAGGTACTAACGACTCTCACGCGACTAGGCGTCCGCTTTGAATTTTATGTTTAGGGCTACTTGATGACTGTGATAGTGATCTCTGATTTCCTAAAAACATGAATATATTTATAGTAAATCACTGATGATAGTATCATTATCATCGTACCCTCCATTAGTCGTTTGATCATTATTGTGTGATTGTGACTATGTTTTAATTGGGATTGATGAATTGTTTTTAGAATGTTAATACATATCTTTAATTGAAATATATGTTTTTTCTTTTCTGTTTTAGTCCCTTAGGGATTGGGTATTGAAAAAAATAGGTAGTCTATGTTGGACCATCATCAAGTGAGTTCCTGAGAAAGTACATCGAAATTGGCCATCGATTCAGATTTTTAATAAAAAAAATATTCTTTTTTAAAACCGTTTAGGGGTCGATTTTTGAAAAAAGAAATATTGCCTATGTTTGACCTAGGTCTTCAATTATTTTCATTTAAAATCCAAATAGGGCGGGTCGATTAACCGTGAAAACGTAACCAGACAGACAAACTTTCGCATTTATAATATTATGTATATGTGCTAAAAATAACGGAACAACAAAAGTCCATTTCTCCATGTCGAAACATGGCATATTTAGTCGTGTAACTACCCTATACTTTACCTTATCAGATCAGGAAAACGCTTTCATACAGTTAGCCTTTTGTGTTACTTGTATTCACGGTTAAGCTGAGTATTAATACACTTAAGTGAGGGCCGAACTACACGACGACGTCGGTGTCTTCTATGGATATTTTTTTAATATGAGTAAAGATTTATGAGTTCATTATTGGAAGCAAAAAAGTGGACCTCCCAAAAGCTAGTTTAAATGTTGAAACATTTCACGGCCTAAAAAAGGTATCGGCTCTTTGGGATAAGTAACCGATCATTGTTCCGATCGGGTCTTTTAAAATATAAAAAAGTGATAATTATAAATTACAATCCCTTTATGGTATTACTGTTTAGGGGTATTAAGTAGGATTTATTTATGTGGTTAGATAACTTCTAAAACGTACCTATGTATGTATTATATTCAATATCTAAGTAGATATATTGATTGGAACACATGTGACCATCATAGCGCAGTGACGCAGTGCCTGATTTTAAATGCGATAGCTGTGGGTTCGATTTCTATTCGGTGGAATGATTCAAATGTTATTATTTTTATTTCAATACTCCGGTAAACAAAAAAAAGCGGGACGCTTTAGTTCGTCACTCAACACACAACATTTCGAAATCAGGCGGAAAGTATAGAACGGAGAGTCATGACACTAGATTTTTTGTGACCATTTTGCTGTGCTAGAAAAGCGTATTGTTTAATATAAAGGTCTACGTAGATAATGCAAAAAAAGTCTTAAACTGATATCGAACCTACAACCTCCGGGGTAGCTATCATTAATCACTACACCACCAAGCTAAACGATTGTCAATAATTTGATTAAGCTCAACGATTACTTCATGAACTATTGCAATTACTGTTAGAACCGGACAAGACTACGAAACAGTTTAAAATTAGTTTAGTCATGCTTAGAATAAAGGTCATATGTACCTATTTTTATAGCTTTAGCTTTCCCGCACAACACGGTGGTAGTCAGAGAACGTAGTGTTAATACTCTCCGTTATTGTTTTTCACTTTTTACCTGAAAACCTACCAACCAACCAAATTTTTTCCATCCATTGTGTGGAAACCATTGTGTGTTAAGTTGTATAACGCCGCGCTTTGTCTTAGGTACTAGAGCAAAGAAATGAAAATAATATTTGTATAATAATTCCCCCGAATAGGAATTGAACCCACAACCATCGCGTTTGCAGTCAGACGTTGTCCAACTGTACCACGACGTTCTCATATACCTATTTAATTTTAATATTTAATTTTTTTCTTGTCACTGTACCAATAAAGTACAAAACATACACTTAAACGGACACAATTCAATAAAGAAAACTAAAGAGGGGCAAGCAACTTTTCAACATTTTACACGATTTGCCCAAACAAGAAGTGTCGTCGACCCTTTGTGGATTGAAGAATCCTCGACTTTATTTTTCAAGTGTACCGAGCTGGTCCAATCGGGGGGTTCATTTGAGAGCGGTGACGTTATATCGATGCTTCGTTTAAGCGCGAGCAACAAATTGAGCTTTTATTTATTCATGCGAGGGGAGCTTGATATGGGTCGGGGTCGTTCGATAAAGGACGTTGGCCCATCAAAGGCCTTACCCGTGTCTAAAGATCCGCCGCGAATATCAATCAGCAAATATGTCACAGTCCCTTCTCATAATGATAATGTTGTGAGTTTAGCAAATTCTGTGACGGTGTTAACAGTTCTTGAATGATAATTGTCGTTTGGAATGATAGTAGCTATTTGGAATGTTAGGTTTTATCGTTTTAGGTTGGTTCTGGGTGTTATATCTGTTCATGTTTAGTGTAGATTTTAGGTTAGTTAGTTAGATCTCAGTTAAATTATAGTTAAGATGTTATTTTCTTAATAGAAATATTAAGCCAAAAACGGGGCGAAAAGTGGACAACGGCCTGTGCATTAGTACTCACCTTTCTCGGCCGATCCTGATGCTGTCCGAAAAAAAGTTTCCTCTACAGCAGAATACTCGAAGACGAAAGAAAGAAACACACTCCATCATCTACTTTTGGCCTCGCTTTGTCTTGCCAGAACGGAAAAATAAAAATATTTTCAATATAAACATTATCCCTATTGGGTTTGAACCCACATAAATCGCGTTTACTGTTTTATTAAACCCTGATGGCCTCTGAAAATAAGCATGAAACTAAAAAGTAATAAAAAAATATGTTATAATAGATACATAAAGGAAACTTAGTATGCCGTTTTAAATGTCAAACAAACATGTAAATTGTAGCTGCTCATACGTCTACTAGAAGATTTTGAGAGCATTATCTCCGAAAACAATACAAATCTCTTTTGTTAAATCTAAATCCAAATTTTGTATGGATTTAACTGGATCTTGATTCGTCAATGTATTGCAGTTGATGTTGGCTTAGCGCCAAAGTATTTCAGCCATTATACTATGCCTCGCCCGTAGAACACAAAGGAAATGAGATCAATCACCGAGCTAGCTCCACATTTCATAGATCTATTATATGACAACCACGTCGTATTCTATTTGCTTCATACTCTAACGGTACAATACCATTCATTTTATTCGTATTTTGGACAATAATGTTTCTGAGAAGAATGAAAATAAGATATTCTATAACAGTTTAAACGAGTAAGTAATGTAAATTTTATTTTTTTATTTAGAATTGTAACTGTGTTGATAAAAAGAAATAGATATTTTCTATTGTTACTATTGGTATAGTGAATGGAAAGCCAGCAAAAATAGGTATATTGCTTTTGAAGGAAATAATGGTAGTAACATTATCTTATTTGTAAAACAAATAATTTCAACTTACATTTCTATTTACCTTTAGTTTCATTATTGGATTTCCTCATTATTGCTCGGATATATTTATGTACTTTGTTCGTATAGAATTAACTCAGGTTTATTTAAGCCACATGGAAAAAGTGTAGCACTATATATACTGAATGACGCATACCGTCTAATAAATTCAAAATCTAATATCAGAATAATATTTATTGAATCATTTGAATATTAATGGTATTTCACACGTTCTTTTCGGATTACGTAAAACAAAGTTTTAAATCTTTTAGACAAGTGTTGCAACATTACTCACAATTTATGAGGCTACATGTGGCCTCTCTAACAGGTGGTCAGTTCTTCGCTATTATTAGAAGTAATAACGGCTTACAACTTAATCTTATGTTAATGTTAGTAAATATGTGTTAAACCAGTAATTTTCCAAGGAAACGATGTAATGTATTCAACATTAGTATGTAAAGAATAAGATCAATCTATAAATAAACTAATCGTTTTATTAGTACTAGTATTCAGATATTACAGCTTGTTGCTTGTTGCTTGAATGTCAAACAGAATGTAAATATAAATGGGTTGTTGTGTCTCGTTGCTCCTAATTTCCTATAATACTCAGTGACAGTACATAATAACGGTTTGTCCTCTGTTGCCTTTGAGTTGCTTTAATATATCTACTACCTAATTGTAGTTTATCTTGTTAACAATTGTAGAATGACTTTTAGTAGGTACATAGTAATAACTATTAAATAAATTATTTCAAATCTGTAGTTATGAAGGTAATGGGAACGTTATGATGGTATTACTCAAATGTAATATTTAAATAAATGGCAATATTTGTAAGTAATGGCAGATTAATATGATTTATGGATATCCTCATTCGTCATGTATCTACTGTAAATATTTATGTAGTTTTAACTATGCCCGCGACTTCGTCCACGGGAAATATAAAGATGGTGTAATTCTAAAATAATAGATAATCCAGTTAAGCCAAAGCTTGAATAAAGTTAGCTAGCCTAAGTTACTCCTTAGTAATTACATGAGCTTTCTGCTTGTAAAAGTCCTGTAAAAAACGATTCAGTTGTTCCAGAGATTACCCGGAAAGAAGACAAACAAAAAATGTGAAAAATGTTAGTAGAAAGCGGCTATTTTCACATTACAAACATATTCTTTAATGTTATATATTTATATAGACATGGTTTCGTTTAAAACTATTTGTTCTATTGTACGCTACATTGTCAAATACAAAAACATGTTTAATAAATTCCAAAATAATCTTTATTCATTATTATTAAATTCAAAGTAATTTACATAAAGATCAAGATCACAGAATAAAACAGTGTAATGTTCTATTTTTATACAACATAATGACTAATTATATATAAGAAGGTTAAGGGAAAAAATAATGAGGATAGATAAGTAAGGTTGACAAGGATGTCTGGCGTCAAAGTATTAACTATAATGAGACTTAAAAAAGAATGTAACTATTTATTAGCGATAATCCTAAAGATATCTTAATGCAAGCAGAAAAAACTTGCAGTCCTATTTATAGCAATTTAATAATACGTATAATTAATACGCCGTGTATTTAACACACAAGTTATTTTATAAAGCGACAATATTTATCAGTTCTACATTGTTAAAATGTATGCATTAAAATTTATACAATTACTGCAAAAAGTTTCATATTAAAACGCTTAAAATAGTCTAGGTATCGTTCTAACCATCAAGGACATCAGTCGACAGATGTTCGTAATTGCTTAAGCATTTCTTGTTTCTACCGACTCTGTTTTCTTGGAAGCATCAGTTTGAATCATCGATTACAATAGTTCATTATTTAGTATTTTGTATCCAAGGAATTGGGTGAACAGGAAAATATTTAAATATTCTGAAAAGTGACACATTTGAACTATGATCTAAGTAGGTTTTTATTTTTTGTTTGACGGTATATACTTACTTATTATACCTTCTTTGGTAGAAACTACATACATACATATACATATTTTGGTAAGTTATTTATATAAAAATATATGTTTTTTTATTGGTTAGTGAAAATAGTTAATAATAATAAATTGGACATTTGTTATTTATCAGCTCAAGAAGCCTGCGACTTCGGTCGCGTAAACTACACAACTATAGTTGTTTCGTATTTTCGACAGCCCGGGTTCTCGCTTAAGCGTGTTTCAATCCTTTAGGAGATGATTTTAAAAGAAAAGTAACCTATGTTTGATCCTGGTTTTTCAACTATTTTCAACTATTTTCACTCGAAATTCCATCCCAATCGGGACTGTGACAGCCTAACAGACAGACAGACACTTTCAATACAATTATGCTAAATTATTATTTATTATTTAACTTGGCATAAATTCTTAATTTAAGTTACATACACATAATATTTGATATCAAATTCGATGCGGCACTTCCATAACCTCTCCCCTGTTACTTAATCAAAATGCATGACTACCGACTAGCAAATTGATTATGGTAATGTCATATTAATTAAACTGACGCTTACTTAGTAGCCAGTGTAACGTTTCACATTAATCATATGTTATTTTGTGTTTAAAACTTATAAATTGGCTGTTTGGCGGAAACTAAGCGATATGGCGCGTGCAAGGTGTAAAAGGGTTCGCGTGGTAAATAATTATTATCGGCAGCTGTCTATGTACACGTTCCCCCAAAACATTTCATGCGATGCAAAAAGCAAATTTCACCGGGTAGGCAGACCGACCGCGAACACGCATATAGTGGTCAAAGCCGCAATAAAAAGTAAACAGAATCAAAAAAAGCAAACAAATCTTTTTTTGTGGTCGCGGCTCACCTTTACCGTGTTCCAGACCGTGAACAATCACTGAATTATCATGTGTAGCGTTTATGAAAGAGAATGTAACGATATGAGTATCTCGCTGACAAGGTGTTGTCTATCTTTTGAATAAAAAATGCCTGGAAGATTTTTTGATATGTGCTACACAAGGCGGGGCAGCTATCTACAAGAATATTATTTTTTACTAACTATGCCCGTGACTTTGTCAGCGAATTTAATAAAGGAATTATATTTCTAAAATAAAAGTAGCCTAAACTGAAATTCCAGCCGTTCCAGAAATTATTTCGAATAAGCAGACAGACAGACAAACTTGTACAAAAGTTATTTTGGTATATGTACCGTGTATGTACGGTTACGTACTTAAGTACACATTTAGTAAAAAGCATTTATTTTAATACTACAATCAAACACTCCAATTTGATTTATTTCTGTAGATATTTATAATGTTTTTAAAAGGCGTATAATATAATTTATTAAGTACTTAAAATTGCCGTCAATTCAACTGAATAGCCGATTTCATGAAAATAGCTAAATAATCTCGTTAAGCTTTTGTAAAAATTATTCATTTAAAACTTATTTACTCGAGTCTCTCTCTATAAAGGAGTACAAATTGCTTACATAATGAAGTCAAAAATGCAAGAGATAAAGGCAAATAGGGTTCGAAAACCAATTAACTGTTATTGAGTGACTGGGCAGCAGTCAGTTGATCACAGGACTCAACACGGTTGACTAGAAGCTTTGCATCGTTCCCTTTCAGCAAATACGCTTTCAATCGCTTGTACGAGTCACTGCTTCTCACCCCTCTGCTTACACTATATTAATTAGAAACTACCTTTAACATCCCATATTAAATGTGATATGCCTTAGGCAGAATGTAAGCTTTCAAATTTATCTCAATAATCGTTAAATGTAAGGCCAATCCCTATTTTTAGAATCATCAACAAGTCGACTTTATAATAAGATGGTGATGATACGTCACCGTGAATTGTAAAAAACTCATTTGACTTTTAAAAGTAAATGTTATAAAATCGTATCGGATAAAAATGTCAGGTTCCATTATGATAAAATAAGTCGTCCTTTTTAAATCGGCAACGAGAAGCTCGCTCGGCTTAATGTCAGTTATTATCTTTCTTTTTATAAATGGTATCCTTTATAATAATAACTTTATAATTTACACTTTATTATCCTTGTAACCGCAATGACAAGTTTTTGTTACATAATTATAATGATAAACGAACGCGTAATATATTTACGTAATTCTACTCGCCTTACTTTACATTTACATTTATTTTACATTTATGTTTATATGCTACGGTTTTTATTTTCTACTTTATATATAAATAAACTTTAGACTATAAAGCGATAAAATAAATTAATATGAATAGCTCGTAAAAGTGTCACGGTGAGATACTTTTAGAGTACAAACATCCAGAAAAATACTTTCTCAAGTCGAAACTATCCCGTACATTCTGAACGAAGAAATTCCTCTAAAATATTTATCGTGACTTGAGTATGTAATGCTACACGATTTTCACTAAGTCTGCAAAAAAGACCGCAGTGTCGGAATATGTAATCACGTAATCTTGATTCTCTTATTTGATCGACTCACTTAAAACATGTTTCTAGATAAGGAATGACAAGATGTAAGAAATTTTTGTAATGTATGCAAATAAAATATACTTAAGTAATAGTGTTTTTATGTTTTTGTGTTAATTTTAGAGTTAATATATGTTTGTTATAGAGGTTAATAAAACTTTAGTAGTAAAATGTAAAATATACACATGAATAAAGTCGTATACATATGTTACTTATGTGATATGCATGCTACATTAAAAGCAACAGAGGATTTTAGGAATATAGGTACTATTTTTCATTAAAATTGCAGTTTTAAAATGATGAATATTAAAATTTTGTGAAAGAAAAAAAAATTATGTGTAATTTGGTAAATCTTTTTTTCTAGGATTTATTCAAATTTTGGTAATGTTTTCTTGTGTTATATCCACGCTAGCAAACCTGAAAAATTGAAGTGTTTACAAAAATTGATACCTTCTGTTGAATCAATCATAGATGTGTAAACATTTATTTGATTTCAACTTTTTTAAATTCTTTATCTGTATAAAATGTATCATTAAAAAAATGTGATATGTTGGTATTTTGAATATATTTAACGTTGTTGACATTGTGAATGTATTCGCTTTGGGAATACTCAAGTGTTTCGTACATAACGTTGCATTGATCAAGTGCATCGGTATATATTAATTAGCATAATAATTTACCCAATGTCTTTATGAAAATATTATTTTTACGTTTTAAATGTACATGTACGTAAATTAACCGTAAAGTATGTTTTCGATATATATATTTTTTATCAAAAATATGAATATGTCATAAAAAATATATCACACTTATAAAATAAAAGTGATAAAATTTTAAATAAATCTAATAACTTACATTTAAAAACCTTATTTTAAAAAAAACTCAAAATCTTACAAATGTAATATTTTTGAGTTCAGTTTCTTAAAATGCGATGATAGCAAATTTACTTTAATTAAGTAATATTGTTGTATTAAATAGTAGTTAATATATAAGAGAACAATTAAAACAGACATGTTTCCTTCCAGCCCCAGTGGTACGGCGTTGAGTAACCTCACCCAGCTCCGGGAGTACTTGCAAACGACGGGCACTTGTAAGTGCGGCCTGCCGTGCCCGTTGAGACCGGAGACTGCCTTTAGTTTCGACCCTAAGGTGAGTTTTATTCACTTCACCTGCTTTAAGTTTGTCGGCAGCGTTTTAAATGTATTTCAAGATGAATAATAAAACGCTGCATTGCTCGCGTTGATTCACGTATTTACTATAAATGCACCAAGAATAGCTTATTCGCTAAAGCTGAATGGAGATCTTAAATGTTATTAAATTGGTTTTTCTTATAACGTTGTTGTTTATAGGCTAAAAGAATCTATAAGTAATGATGCCTATAAGTTAAGACTGTTTGTATAACATCCAATTGACGAGATAGAAAAAGTGGACCCTAAGATGCGAATACGTTGCCTTATAACTACATATTTAGCTCGTTGAGTCGGGCTACTTTTTCCGTTATGGGAATGATTTGGCAGAAGCCGGTTACAGATAATATCGCTTTTTGTAAATACAACGATGATGTCTCCGCGAGCAATGCTATCATTTGTAATCATTTAAACAAAAAAGCTATCATTATGGTAATAAATATTGTCATTGATACCAAATTTATTTTCGTGTTTTTTAATTTAACGATTTTATGATTAATGCATAATGATGTAAACCCGTGATATGTTGCTCAATGAAAACCAGTTTAACATTCTTAAGTTTATCAGTTAGTGATAACCTGTAATTTTAAATACTATTTATAAAACTAAGAATCATATAAATTTGTACGAATTAATTATATGGACCAAAATCGAATAGATAACCGCTAATTAGAGTTAATTTGTAGGAATATATGCAATATTTTCGTTTTTATAGCGCAATGAAGGTTTTTTTGTTAGTTCTAGGCTTGAAACTTATAAGTCGTTACATACTAAGAAAATATCATACACAAGGTATACATAGGTATAGGTATTAACGACTTTCAAAAGTTTGGAAATGTGTGTGTGTATAATTTATTTTTGGATGTCAATCACTTTCTTTATTTTTTTTATTTTTATATTCCTATAGTTGGACAAAAGCTGGTAATTAATGCCCGTATGCGTTTTGTGAGATATTTCAGTGAGATCGGATCGAAACAAGTTTTGTTCGTAACGTTGTGGATATGAGTAATGTGAACAATGCAGTACAATGTGAAAGTAAACACGTTTTGGTTCGTTTACGACAAACATTCGGTATTGTTTTTGTGTTGAAACTCAGAGATGATCAAGTCGTTTTTCTGAATAGCTTGAAATTACATCTATTGTGTTTTTGAAACTACAAAATGTTTAAAAGCTACGAACAAAGAATTGGATTGGTGGTACAAAATGTTGTATCTGTAAATAGTAACTATTGTATGCGTGACACGAATCACGTAGCTTCTGTTTACTTTGCGTTTTTGCGTTAGTACATACACTATAGGCAGGTTCTCTTCAAAGCGAAAGGTGTAGGTTTGAGTGGCTCGTTGTGTAAATATTTGTAATTACTATGTATTTTTTTATTTTTCTAACTCGGAACTAGCGGTTATCTATGCGTTTTTTTTATTTTCTCAATATAGAAGCTTTTGCTTGTAAATTTGTCGATGAATGTAGCTTTCCAAAAGACTTAAAATAACATTTTAAAAATATCACCTTTAATATAATGTTTAAAATATATTGATATCATGTATTATTGCTTAGATATTATTGATATGTGTTTCATCGTACATGCTCAGACATCGATATAATAAACATATGAAAAGAATATTTAAACAAGACTTGTTATATGTTATACGTATTCAATTTATTGATATATTATTTTTAAAAAGTCACCTGGTCTTCATATGCTTATACAAAATAAATAAAGCAAACATAATATTTGCGTGTAGGATATTGTATGAAGTGGGCTAACCATTACATTAACATTTATTATAAGTATATTTAGAATGTGTTCTGATTCTTTTATTAGCTTTATATTTCTTTGTATAATATAATTCTCTGATTGGCTTTTAATACTTTGGTATAAACAAGCATAGTAATACACTTTTAGTAGTCATTTATATTAAGTTGATGACAAGATATTTGCATTGGCTTGTTCTGAAGCATAATTTTGTTGTTTTGAATGTTACTAATGACAGTTAAATATACATGTTACTGTCGAGGTTATAAAAGAACACTATTATATCTGTCTGCGATAGATCTCGGCGACAGAGCTTCGTCGTCATCATTCTGCGTAGTTATTCAGAGCACACCCATTGCCTAACAAGTGAGTCGTTATAGCTTGCCCCACTTTGTTTACAGTGGTCTCACTTTGCAAAACGTACGCGTTTTGTTTGCTTTGATAATCTTACAAAAACATGTTTGGCACCCTTTTTTACATTTTGACTTTTTGCATCGTCTTTGAATCTTTAACATTCCTTCCAACTATGAAGTAATGACGTGTTTTACTCACCTTGTGTTTCACCACGTATTGTTTTTTTTATTTCATTATTTTCCTCTTACTTCATTATTGCCGAGCCGTAACGTGATATTCTACAAATGTTAATATTAAAATCTAAAACTCATAAATTCCAATTTATACAAGAACCTTTGACAGACAGAAGTTTATTCGTGAATTTATCTTTATTGACAGCAAGCAAGTTTCAAACGATGTAACAGCTACGTTGCATGCAATACAAATTTGCATGCAACTAAAATTCCGTCTCGTTCGTCCGTGCGATTCAATAAAGGTGATGCTTGCATAGTCCCTTGCTACGGACAAGTTAATTCTGTCAAAGCTGCGACCTCCTCGCCTTGCCTTTGTGTGCACTTGAAATGTACAAATTGCACCGCGTCCCGAAGGGGGAGGTCGGTGGCCCCAACACCCCCTCGCCCGCTCTCATCGATTCCTCTTTGTTCCGAGCATTCGTCTTGAAATGCACTCGGCGAGATCTCGATTTCAGATTCAGCAACATCGAATCGATTCACCGGTATCTCTTTTACATCTTGTCGTTGATGGATAGAATTCCGTAGCGCAACTTAGTACTTGAACGTAGTTGAGATTCAGATCGCGAGACTTGAAATGAATCTGCAAATATTCTTTTGCTTTTTTTTTGTTAGGAATTGCTTTTTGTTTTGCTTTTATAAATTATTATAGGTACGTTTTTAATTTTAATTCATAAATTAGAAATTTATAATGCAAATTTTATATCTATTTACACTTGGTTATTTATATTTAATTTGTTATATAATATAAAAGAACCTGTTGTCAAGATAGCTGTGCCAAATTTTAATTTATATAATTAGTAAAATATTAATAGGTAGACATTTTATAAGTGTTTGAAAGGAGACATTTTATGAGTGTTTGAGGTATTCTACATTAGCATAATGTTGTTCACTATGATCGTTATACGTTTTTATTTTATTTGGTTTAATTTAACACCTATGATTATAATATTAATGAGTTTAACATAATATTATTAGCTATTTTTGTCTAAATACTAATAAAGAAGTGTTTATAACGATATTTATTTTAGTGAGTACTGCGTTATTATTGCCGAAATAGTCGTGGTATAGGTACAGTCGTGAGTCTGTCGTTGATCCGACGCTGTCGGCGATATCATCGCAGCCACACGTTTGAATACTTGGACGTTTATGGACCATTACTTTATTGTTTACGACAAACGAATCTATGCCTTATGAGCCTCTTTACACGTAACCCGATGAAAATAATACCTATATTTTTCATCTAGCATTGTACGGGTCGTGATCTCTCTTAAATTTTACAATGATAAATATCTACGGAAAGTCTGTATTGTTGCTGTGGCAATTCTTTGTTGCCCTCGGTTTGAAGGTCTGAAGTTTCCGCGTGGCAACATGATTTTCAAGTGACATTTAGCAGATCGATCGAGGTCAACCGTTTTGATTGTTCTTCGTGATAAAGCCCGAACAATGTTTCGTCTAAGTTTAAATTCAAATGGAACATATTACTTTCTAAATGTACCTACTACGAATGTACAGTATCGATTTATCGTTAGACATTAAGCTCCATAAACTTTGAATGGTAAAGTAAAGCAACCACTTAAATTTATGATTGTATAATAAATAAGAGAAATTTCTCTAACGAAATCGGTATATAACTAGCTCAAAACAAGTATTTAAAGACGCTGAATGGATTTCTAAACTACTGATGGCAACTTTCTCATAGTGTGAGGTGAAAGTGGCAACGGCCGAGTAGAATACGATGGACCACGATGCAGTCTTTTAACTGTATTATAAGGCTTATAACTTTGCATTAAGAACTATAGTGATATCGTGAACGGTTTGTACGTTACGATCAGATATGAGCCTGGTTTAAAATAATAACGGGAAGGATTATATATTTCATGTATGTTATATTTTCAAAATGTTTATGCATTTTATATTAGTAGAATGTAAAATGTGTTTCAATATAATATGACTTGCATATTGTTTTATAACTTCTTCTTTTTCTGCATGTCAAGGTAGTCGGAGAGAACCTAATGCCAAGACTTTGTAAACTTTCGTTCTCGATTTCTTATTATTCAACACCGAGACAATTCTTATTGAGTACCAGAACTCAACGCCGCCCTTTGTTTTAGTTACCATTGCGGAAAAATGAAAATATAAATGTATTCATTCTTGCCCAGTGAGATCAAATGTGCAACCAATCACTTTTTAAAATCCGACGCTGTTAGAATGAACGCAGAAATAAATTATTATGAACACGTAATTGATTAAAAATTGGGTTACCTTGACTCACATAAATTCAATTTAATGTAATTGCCTAGCTCTCATATCGTGATTTATTTTGTAATTATTGTACTTATAAATTATCAAAAAATATATTAAATCTTTGAGTTTCTATTTTGCAACACTAGTGGAGGTGTTCTCCGTTCGTCGTTATGACCTGTCTTGTATCTTTACTTTATCATATTGTAAATTGTAGTTGGTTGCGTTGTTTTATATTTAATATGATTCATTTCATCATTTTTAACTTAGTTAGCGCACTTATTACCTACCTCAAACTACATACATACTTCATAGTTTTATAAATATTGTCTGTTGAGTGGTGTAAGCCGTACGTAAAACGTAATTGCAACGAAATTCGTCAATAAATCGGGGCCAGTCGTGGCGCAGTGGCAAAAATGTGTGACTGTAAACGACTGATTGCGGGTTCGATTCCCACTCGACGAGTGGAAATATTTAATATTTCCATTTTCTTCGCTCTGGTGTCGAGGCAAAGCGCAGCGTTAAGTTCCGCCACTTAACACGCAACGCCTCCGAATTTGGCGGTAGTGGTGAACGGAGTGTCTTAACACTAGGTCGCCTCTGCCTACCCTGCTGTGTGCGGGATACAGCGTGAAGCTAAAAAAAAGAGTGGTGTAAATTATTATTGTCCAACCGAAACGGGGTGAAAAAATGAAAAACAGAGTATTTTAACACTAGGTAACCTCTGACTATCTTGCTGTACCCTAAAAATACGTGAAGCTGCTTCTTCTTTTTTCAAATATTAGAAAACTAAACACTTAAAACATTGCCACTAGGCTGGCAAGTTAATGGAAAACTCAGGTACAGACTACTCACAATGGACCAGAAATTGAATACGGCTAAAATACAATAATATTAAAGGTGTATCTACATACAATTTACCAGGCGTTTGTTACACAAGTTAACACGCCACATGCCACAATAAAATGTGTTCAGAGACAGTTGGTGCGACATGCTTCGCCAATCCGATGTACCGATAGGGTACAGGCGGCTTACACTACACCTTTGTTTATTGACCATTGTAAGATCTCCTACCGATGGCCGAATAGAATGGGCCCATATACAATGAGCCATATCGCATGTGAACAGCTCCTTCTAGATAGTAAATTCAATGCTTTTCATGAAGTTAAGGTAAATGCCTACTACGATTCCAGTGATGTGGTGTGCGTTGAGTGAATTTCAGAGATTTTATTGTTTTCGTATTGGATATATTGAGTATACGATAGTTATATATAAAAATAATGTAAATGATCGCTGTCTGTTAATGGATATATAAGAAAAAATATTATTGGGGACATTTATCAATGTGAACCCTGAGAGACTGGAATTTCAATACTGAATTATACTTTTTTGTATATATAAAGTATGTATTATACATACCTTATATAGAATATAGAGTAATTATATTATTGCCATTAATAAACTGAAATATATTCAATATAAGGTTATGTATGTAAATCGATGGCATGAAAACTACAAATAAAATGGTCGCATGTTAATAGGTTTAGACATTTTCTTATGTTATTGAGTTCCGCCACTCTTTGTTCTGCAATGTCTCGAATTCGGGCGCAAAGTGAAAAACAGCAACCCTACATTTACTTTACGTATCTTGCTGTGCAAGAAAAAGCTTAAAAGTAAATTAACATTATATTTCCATTTTATATTTAATATATTGTATAATGTTCCTTAACGATTTCTTTTTACTAAGTAATATAATTGATTTTAAATTGTGCACGTAATATAAATATTCTCATGTTTCGCAAAACGTAATTGGAACGATCGTTTTATGCGTTTTTCGGCACTAAATATTTAGCGGCCGCATATGTTTACGGACTCGACCTGAATACTGATTACCCGGAGGGAAGAGTCCAACCAACGAGACCACTTATCTTCGACAACAAGATAATTATTACAGTTTGGGTTAACATATACACAGCGTATTAGCACCCTTGGCTATTGAATACAATGGTGTATGATTATTTAAAGACGTATGTTTCTTTAAACTAAGAAAGGGACTTTGGTCATTATTTTTGTGGATTTTAAATTAAATACAATTATTTGAAATTATTAAAGGTATTAAAACTTAATTGTGTTCTAAAATATTAGTGTTACTTATTTTTTCGTTTATTTAATGTTTAATGGATCTTACTATTAAAATTTATCTTAATCAAAAAAGTTACAGTAATATGTAAATATTAAACCTCTACATTAAACCAGACATAAGCTTATTATACACAAATTGGTTCTTTCCTCGCGGCTCGTCCATACAATTACAATGTCAATAAGAAGATACGAGCAAGGGCATGTCGATTTCATTACATTAAATGACTGTGACTAAGACATTTTAAGAAAACGTATCAAAAATTGACCTCAGTGGGATTCATAGAACGCATGGCTTAGCGGTAAGAGCTCTTGGACGGTTTCCAAGAGGCGCGGGTTTGAATCCTGCTGCGTTCAATTTTTTATATGTTTTCTAAAACCGTCTTTTTTAATTACCTAATTGTGTGGATAACACTCTAAAATGTTAAAAGTGACTATTTTAACGAGCTTTGGGAGCTGTTTACTGTCTCTTAATGATTGCAGGTGCATCTACAGACTCGTGTGGCATCAATAAAATCGAAATTTGTTACTTTTTGTGTATAGCCCAATGATATACCCTTACTTTTTTCTTCTCTTCACTTGAGACTCAACATACGTTATCTCGGAGATACAGTAAGTTGAGTCTCAAGGAGGCGCTATTATTATATACGCTCTATATTCGAAGAAAGGAGTTGTTTGTTTTGATACTAGGTTCTCTCTGACTACCCTGGTGTACCAATAAAAACATATCAAGCTGCTTCTTTTTTTTTTAAATATCAGAAAAACTAAAAACTTACTTTTTAACTTAACTGATTTAGGGGACTTTGGTAGTTGACGTGTGAATGACTGTGACTATTTTAACTAACTTTGGGGAGTTGTCTACCGCCTCGTAATGAGTGCGGGTGCATGTACAAACTAGTTTGGCACCAATAAATGTCACCATTAATTAGTGAAGAGCGCTTGACGACGAGCCGGACAAATTGCACAACATTCGTCACACGTTGCGCTGATATGAGTGTTTTGATGATCTTGAATTTTAGTTCGGTGATATATCGTGATTTTTTATATTTTGAGTGTAATAAAATATAGTAATAGCAAAGCATATACAAACATACTGTTATAAGGAAAGAAAAAATATACCATCAGGTGGTTCCTTCTGCTCATTTGCCTCATTTTACAATAATAAAAAAAAGTATATGAGATTTATATTAACGTATATCAAACTCCTTTTTCTCATACATATAGATACATGTATTTATCAACATTTCATTCGACATCTAGCTTCACGCTTTTATCAGCATAATAGGGTCCCTCTGCCTGACAGAACCTAGGTTCTAACACTAGTGTTAAGACACTTTGTTGCCCACATTCAGCTTTTTAGCAGCTTTCCGACCGAATTCGATGTGTTGCACGCTGGGATTGTCACCAGAGCAGAGAAATGAAAATTATTTATCCTTTATCAATCATTCCTCCAAGTAGGAATCGAAGTTAGAACCATCGCAATGTCTAATTAGGAACACTTAAGCTGTAATTGTTAATATTACAATTATCGTTTTCTTTGCCTATAAATTTGCTTTAGAGGCCTTTGTGACCTTATTCATCTAACTAGAATTGGTTATTAATTATTAACTATTGAATAATTGATACATTGATTTGCTTTATACAATGTATAAGTACTTTGTATATTGTTATTGAAGTGTTGTTATGTATTACGTATTCAATAAATATTTTATTATTATATTTTATTATCACGCCTATAACGCCAAAGAATAGGTAAATAATTATTCAGTTTTCAGTCCCAATCATAATTAGTTTGATGGTATGACCACTTCAAATTTAATAAAAAAAAAAAAATAGCTTCACGCTATATCCCGCACACAGCAGGGTAGGCAGAGGGAACCTAGTGTTAAGACACTCCGTTCCCTACTTTCTGCCGAATTCCGAATTGCTTGCGTGTTAAGTGGCGGAACTTAACGCCGCGCTTTACCTCGACACCAGAGCGAAGAAAATGGAAATATAATTTCCACTCCTCGAGTGGGAATCGAACCCACAACCAGTCGTTTACAGTCACACTCTTGTGCCACTGGGCCACGACTGGCCACTATTAATTTTATTATAAATGTAATTCTGTCTTAAAAGGCTGAATTCTTGGTTATTAATTTTTTTTTTATTTTTATTAAACATATTAATATAATAATAAATAATGTATATAGGTAGATCCAACATTAAGTGAAACTTACCTAAGGTTCATAAGGTTAAGTTGAACCACTTAATACGCAATGTTTCTATGCCGAGTGGAAAGTGTAAAACGAAGTGTCTATGATCTCTGTGACAACCGTGCTATGCAGGCAAAAGCGTAACAACGCAAAAGCTTTTTTATTCTTTTTTTAACTTCACGCTATAACCCGCACACAGCAGGGTAGGCAGTGTTAAGACACTCCGCTCCTTAATTTCCGCCGAATTTGGAGGCATTGCGTGCTAATTGGCGGAACTTAACGCCGTGCTTTACACCGGAGCGAAAAAATGGATATATTAAATATTTCCTTTCGTCGAGTAGGAATCGAACCGACAACCAGACGTTTACAGCCACACGCTTGTGCCACTGCGCCACAACTGGCCTCAATATGTTGATAGACTATCAACATAATATGTAATTAGTAGGTTAGGTAGTTGGGTATCGATAAGTTAATAGCATCGTTTCTCTTTGAAATGTCAATATTGAAAGTGAAGCTTTATTGAAATGTACCGAAAAGGTCTGCTCAAATTATTTGCTTTTAATCTGCAAATTTATTTTTAATTACGATAAATATCATTATAAAATATAAAATAGATATAAAAACGATATGCGACATTTCGACATGATGGAATAAGAATGTAAAACTTAGTTACTTTTGCATTTTTAAATGTGTTGTTAAAAAGGGGCCAGTCGTGGTGCAGTGGCACTAAAGTGTGACTGTAAACGACTGGTTGTGGGTTTGATTCCCACTCGAGGAGGGAAATATTTCCATTTCTTTCGCTGTGGTATCAGAGGTAAAGCGCGGCGTTAAGTTCCGCCACTTAGCACGCAATGCCTCCGAATTTGGCGGAAAGTGGGGAACGGAGTGTCTTAACACTAGGTTCCCTCTGCCTTGAAGCTAAAAAAAAAAGACATGAGTTCTTATGTTGCTACGGTAGAAAAATATTTTCATTTAGATTTATCTACACAATAAAGAACTCAAAACAATAAAACAATTATTTTATTTTCAATAACACTCTATATACACAAATTAATATTGACATAGCCCACATTATAATTATGTATTGTATATTTAACGTCAAATGTTTCACAATTCAATGCAAATATATGAAGAAACACTGACGCAAATTGGACGTTTAAACCAATTTATAGACCAAACAGCTCGATATGCAAAACAATGAATAATTCAGGGACGAAATGTACCTATTAATTAGTGGATGGTCATTAGAGTGTCATGCTCAAAGCGGGGCGTGTCGTCCTACGTCCATCAAGCTGATTGTTTCTATATAATGAACATTACGTAACGAACACATTGTCGTGCTGTCAGCTTGCGTTATTACTTTTTTGAACGTGAAAATCAATGAAATGTGGTTGATTTTTGTTTCCTTATTGAATAATTAATTAATTAGTTAGTTTTAATTTGGTTTTTATTTGATTTGATTTGATTTGGTTTAACAGCCTTGAAGGTCTCTAGTATTCGGCGGAAAGTGGGAAACGGAGTGTATTAACACTAGGTTCCCTCTATGGCTACCCGCTGTGTGAAGAAAGTAGATCAGAAATATTATAAATATATATTGTAAAAATGTTTATTTCTTATTTTCTTTGTCTTCACGCTCTTGTCCGTATAGCAAGATAGGCAGAGAAAACTTAGTGTCAAAGTTCTCCACTTTCTGCTTTCTACCTATATTCAAGACATGGCGTGTTGTATGGCGAAACTTGAGAAATGCAAATAATAAATACGTATGTTTAATCAAACTGTGGCATCTATTTTTTAATGTAGATTGTAAAAAGAAATCGTAAAATTTTCAAATACTTATATTTTGAACTTTATAACCATGTTTATATAAAATACCTGTTTTAGTAAATTAAATAGAAATAAACATAAGATTATTCTTCAGCGGATGTCGTTGCTTCCAAGTGTTACAAGGCCGGAGCGAGTCTGTATGAATTATGAAACCACACACATATTATTTACGTGTAAAGTTTTTTGTGTTAACAATTTGTTAAGAGTAATGTTTATAATACCTATATTATGTGAAACTAAGCAACTTTACGCTTTCCCGCATAGCAGTGTAGTTGGAGAATACCTAGTGACAAGACACTCCGTTATCCATTTTCCGCCTGGAAATTAAGAAATTTCGTGTTAAGTCGTGTAACATACCGCCACTTACGCTAATGGGAGTCGAACTCATAATCATCGCGTTTACAGTCAGACGCTGTCCCACTGCGCGATGACGGCCTCCTTAGGTATTATATTTGCTCTTGATTTGCAAGGTTTATTGGAATATTACTGCGAATACTAAAGAAATCATACGTTAACGCTTTATTCAAATGTATATCAACTATCAATATGTGCAATTGTTATAATGACAATATAGTCTGACACTGCGTAGTATTCGCGTTGCCATAGCAACGTCGTGATATTGTTAGTTGGATGTCATTCTATGTTACCAATGATTAGGTTTTTTTTTAAAAAAAACTTGGTTTTAGTACTCCCCTGTATTAACTTTATCTGCTAAATCATATTTCATACTCCTTAGTTGGCATAATCTCCGTAAAAAGAGGTATAATTGTGTTCATAGTGATAGAACGATTAGCATCAGCTACGACGCTGAATAAATTTGTTATCTAGATTCAGCTGTACTGTTAGGTACATGCGATGATTGAATGTGAAATTCCACTTATCATTTGTTTTTGTTAAAAATAATGTTTTCTTGTGCGATATTGTCCGTCGACACTCAATCCACTTTGTCTGAATGTGGGCGAAATTACTGGAAACCACTAAGTTTTGTGGCCAGTCGTGGCCCAGTGGCACAAGCGTGTAACTGTAAACGACTGGTTGTGAGTTCGATTCCCACTCGAGGAGTGGAAATTATATTTCCATTTTTCTTCGCTCTGAATTCAGTGGAAAGTGGGGCGTTAAGTTCCGCCACTTAACACGCAAGCCTCTGAATTCGGTGGAAAGTGGGGAACGAAGTGAACTTAACACTAGGTTCCCTCTGCCTACCCTGCTGTGTGCGGGAAACAGCGTGAAGATAAAAAAAAGACTCAGTTTTCTCTGTCTGCCAAGTAATATGTATATACCACAAAAGTGATGTTTTTTCTACCTAATAGTAACCAAAATCTTTTTTGGATGTTTGATTGGCTTACATCAGTAAGATCATCAAATCCTATCTGGCAGCAAACAAAGCTTTTTTATTAGAGTTTGTGACATTTGTTTACTTTCATTCAATCTCATATAATATAAAGCTTTCTTCTTTTCTGGCCTTAAAACATTTCTATTTACAATTGTGAAAGAATAAGCTTTATCATATCTCAAATAATAAGTTCCTGTTAATATTTTTTTTCTATTCAGTTCCAATGAAAATTAGTTATATTTCTTAACAAATTGACACTCTGGTCTGAGGTCTGAGGTCTCTGTATTAAAGTGTTACTTGCAGCGCCGCTGACGTGCAAAATACATGTCGCTTTAGCAACAGCATGTGTATTTTGTACTCACGTTATATATAAAAATATTTGTAAAACGCATGGTAGAATTGCAAAATATTCACTTCTTCTCCATATACTTTAACGGTAAAAGCCGAGAACGAAGTGTCGGGACCATTCCGTTCCCGCTCTTGTATGCGAGGCAAAGCTTTAATCTGAAAAAAAAAAAAATCTATATTTTAATATTTGTCATTTTCACATTATAACTAGATATAACTAACTATTGCTACAATGTCTCGGGCACATAAATTAAACAAAAGTCATTTTATATTTAAGTCTAACAATTACCTTTCAATCCCCATTCAAATCTTAATTCAACAATTGCCTATTCAACGACAATACAAAGTAATTGAAAATTTACAAGCGTCACAATATTGTAAGAAGAAAATTAATTTTGTCAAATGAATTAGAAAGTTCTTATCAGACGAAAAAATATATTTGCTGTTAGCACTGATTTGTTTTAAAAGAGGATAACACATTAATGTCCTTTTCTTAAAGATCTGCCTAACCGAAACTTACGTAATCCAACGTCATGCTTGCATATATATATTTCATTCCTTGTAATACCAGAAAAATATTCTGGTGTTTGAAAGAGACGAAGAAAGAACGGAATGTAAGATCATGGTTAACAGAAAGAAATTAGAACAAGTGAATGAGGTGGTATATTTGGGAAGTATGTTTAGCAGAGATGGAAGGTATGATATGGATGTTGAAAAGCGTATTGCTGCCGGTAACAGGGTTAACGGTGCCCTCGCTGCGTTGATGCGACGGCGGAACGTGAGCATAGCCGCACGTTTAGCTGTGCACAATGCAGTGCTGGTACCGACGCTGCTATACGGCAGCGAAACGTGGGTATTGCAGAAGAAGAATGAAAGAAAGATGAATGCTGTGGAGATGAGATCTCTTCGAAAGATGTGCGGAGTCAGCTTAGCTGACCGAATCCGCAATGAAGAGATACACAGAATGGCAGGTATTAGCGAGAACGTCATAGTAAGAATGAAGAAGGGCGTGCTCAGGTGGTTTGGGCACGTCGAGAGGATGAGTGATGGAAGAATGGTAAGAAAGATTTATGAAGCAAAGGTGAGTGGTAAGCGAGGCAGGGGGAGACCTCGGTTGACCTTCGAAAACACAGTATCGATGATACTGGAGGAAGGTCACGTAAAAAGCATGAGGACCCCCCGGAGGGCGTGTATGAAGAGGTTAATGACTGTGGACGAGGCGAAAGAAGTATGCAGGGACCGTAGCGTTTGGCGCTCCGTTCTCTCTGACTACCCCGCAAGGGATACAGCGTGAAGCTAGAAAAAAAAATCCTTGTAATATATATTTTAATATATATATTTTTTAACGGTGCTTTTAAACAGTTGGAGATTAATATATGTTTCTTATAAGTATAACTGCTCAGTTAATTTTTATGCCTATTTTCTGTTTTCTTAAAATAAGTTATCATTCCGACTACTCATTAGCTTTTTAAGCACTATTTTATAATTATTACTTAAAAAAATAAAAAAGTGGTGCAGTGGAAGAGCGTCCGACTGTAAACGCGTTGTTTGTTAGTTCGATTCCTACTCGGGGACATAATTATATGTATTAAAACTATAAGTTAGTTTCATTTCTCCGCTTTGGGATCCAAAACAAGGCGCGGCGTTAAGTTCCGCCACTGTCTCGACATTGGGCAAAAAGTGGAGTATCTTTACTATTTACTATTACTATACTAGATTTTTTATCTTAACTATGTGTCAAAAAGCGCGAAATTGAAGAAGAACAACAAAAACATTAAGAATCTGGACACGTAATTTAATTTTCAATATAATATACTCTCTACACGTATAACAGCTTATTATACGGCAAATTTAATTTTACAACGTTGTCAGGATTTTACTTTAAAAGGCGACAAAATAAAAGTGCAGCTCATTAAATATAAGAAGTTGAGGTCCAATAAACCTTCGCATCAGCTTCCTGTCAGTTGATTTTAAAAGAATAAGTACTTGGTAGTTTATGAAACGTCATACGTTAAATAAACTCTGCCCACCATAAAATAAGAATCGTTTTGCATTGCATTTATTATTTCATAATGCGACTGAATCACACTGCAGTATTTTTAATTCTTGTACTTTCTCAACTTTGCAAATAAAAAAGGCGTTTCCTCCTCTTTGAATTATTACGTTGCGGTCAACGAACTCTGTCATTTCATAAGGTTTCGTGGCAACTATGAACCCTTATAAGTACTGCATATTTTTATGAGCGTGTGTCACAGTTTCTAAGAAGGCTTCAACCCCTTTATTAGTTAAGCGTATTTGCAACATAAACCTATCAGGTCTATTATTTACTGTTTAAGAGTATGCTTATAATAGGTGTAATTATTGCTTTTGTTCTGTTATAACATTTTTTTATTAGTATTTTATTAAACTTGAAGTGAAGTATGTTACATCTACCTATTTTACTATGAACTATATATATAAAAATATTTAAAATTTTGATAGTTTGTGTAGTTATGCGAGCTATACAAACAAACATGGTTCGTTTCGCATAACAATTATAATAAAAAAAAACCTTTTCAACCACATAATTCAGACCAACGGCTCAATTTGCGAAATAGAGAAAAAAATGTAAACACAATATTTGCAAACAGGGTATTTACAGTGCCACAATAACATTGTTGGGATAAGTAAGTAATTTGAAGGAGTGGAAGTGTAAAGACGCGGTGTGCAAACCACAATGGCGTTAAAGTGAGCCTCGCAATCGCAAAGTGCAACCAGCGTTTACGGCAGTTTTGTCTATAAACGGTACACACGGCAGTTTTATCCTTCAACCAATATTGACTAGAAGTGACACGTGAGTGGCCTCCAGTGTAATTGAATGTGGACATGTTGGTAAATCTTTTTTTTTAGTCGTATGTACTTGTTTGGTATTTGTAAAATTGTTTTAAGCGTAGAAAAAGAGAAGATTTAAGTTTTTTTTTTTATAGTCAGAGAGAACTTAATGTCAAGACACTTCGTCGCGCGCGTTTAAACACGCGTTTTGTCTCAAGTATTAGCAGAGAGAAAAGAAAATGATTTAAAAAATTATTCCTTCAAAACGGGGAATCAAAATCGAACCTACAACACGTTTACTATCAAACAAATGCACTGCACCATCATTATACTGTAATTATTATAAGGAATTTTGAAATTATTTTTAAATAATAATGACTAATAACATAATAATATACATATACAACATACAACTAAATCGATCTTCTTACATTATAATATACAACATACAACTAAATCGAACTTCTTACTCTGATTAATTTGATTACTAAGAATAAGTAATATTTTTTTATATACATTTTCAATTTATATAACACATCCGAATGTCATCGATGCCATTTCCACAATATAGCTAGTTGGATGAGAATGGCGTGGCAATTTGTGTGTGCAGCCATGCACAGGAGGCGCCCATCCGTAATGGATGACGAACGCAATCACACTTCCAACAGCACATCTGCGTGTCCTGCGTATACCTATTGGATGCTTTTGATCTAACATGGCTTAATTGTTTTTTTTTTTTTTTTTTTATTTTTTGTATTGGTTATTATTTGGTATTTTCGTATTTTTGGATAAGTAGGTTTACCATATAATTAGCATTTTAATAAAAGTTATAATTATTGTTTATAATGGTAATAAATATAAAGAGGCCAATTGGGATAGTAACGGAATGTAACCGCGAGTAGTTGTCGATTCGATTTTTACTCGGAAACGATTATAAAACTATTGAATTTAAATTATTTTCATTTCTCCGTTATACTACGACAAAACGTGGTGGAGTTTCGCAGCTTGATATGCAATGTCGAGTGAGAAAACGGAAATCGGAGTGTCTTGACACATCATTCTCTTTGCCCTCCCTGCTATGAATCTGGAAAAACTGTATTTGTTTATAAAATCTCTTACTTCAACTAATTTTCTTTTTCATTAACGATTTAAGTAAATATTTAATCATCATAAATTTTAATCAAGAAAATTGAATTATTAATATTAATATAATCATACATTCTTAACTTTATAAGCCTATTACCCTAAAAGCAATTTGTATATAATTAATCTAGAAACACTGGGCGTTTTGTACGTATTATAGAAGCAATTTTAGTAATTGGCGGATTAGAAATCGAAGGCTTGTACCAGGAGACTAATTTTCCTTAATTTATCTTTAAAAACAGATTATGATTTCCTTGGTTACTTAAAGTTAATTATATTTAAATGGAACATTAATTTCTTATTTTATAATTTATAACTGTGGTTAAGTGGAAAGTAGAGAAGGGAGTGTAATGACACTAGGTTCTTTCTGATTACCTTGTTATGCGGAAAAAAGTAAGGTAATGTAAGGCTTCTTTAATATATAAATATTGTCAAAGTTCCTACGTACTTTTACAATATGTTGCTTTTGATAAAACCTCGATGCAATATATGTAAATTTAGCTATTAATGTTAATAGGTAAATTTTAAAGTAAAAGTTAAAAATTTTGAAAAAAACCCACGACGGTTTAATTGTAATTGAAAAAGGATAAAATAACTATAAATCCCCCGCCTAAAAGAATATATGTAACGAGATGATGGGGACGACTTCGTCGGAGCTGCCATTACTTTAAGTTTGCTAACTTCTCCTAGGTTTTCATGCTGTTAAAACAGGTTTGGGAAAAAATTAAAATATTAATATGACTTTACAGTTTTATTAACTGACATTCCTTTTAAAAACTTTAAGAACGAAATCTATACTGTTAGCTACTATATTTAAAATAGAGGTTGCAACTGGCAGCCCCCGACGAAGTTGTCCCCATCATCTCGTTACATATATTCTTTTAGGCGGGGGATTTATAGTTATTTTATCCTTTTTCAATTACAATTAAACCGTCGTGGGTTTTTTTCAAAATTTTTAATTTTGTTTTTTATTTTAAACTTTTTAAAGTGAATAGATACACATTATATATTATTACATAATTTCGAAATACTTTATAATTAATCTTCATGCAAATCCAAAAGAAGTTATAAGCCTAATACTTTCTGGTTATCAAGTGCTTATTGGAGCGCCTGGCAGATTGTCACCGTAACATTTTCAGGAAATTTAAGTCTAACCAAATCAGTGAAAATCACAAACCCACTAGTAGTTTTGATTTTGAACAAACTAATTTATACTGGAGCGTCCCGTGGTAGTTCGTGATATGGCATATAAAAACACACAACAATTAAACCTGAACCTATCACAGAAAACCGCATCCAAATAGATTTCACACAAAAAATACAAGCAAATGCTTACTGCAGCGCCCCCTGGTGAGGTGTCACCATGACACATATACAAGAATATGCGCTAATTAAGCCTGATCCTATCTTTGATAACTGCATCCAAATCGAACTTGTAGTTTTAACTTTGCATCATTAAATGTTTAATGCAGCGCCCCCTGGCGAGTTCTTCACGTAAAAAAGAACCTAAAAACTTACACCAAGTAAAGGTAAATCTAATACTAAAAACTCTGCCCAATCGGACTAGTAGTTGTGATTTTGTTTTAAATATTACTAACAAATATTTACTGCAGCGCCCCCTGGTGAGTTAACACGATTAAGCATATCCAAGAACATTCACTAATTAAACTTGAGCTTATCACGGAAACTGCATCCAGATCGAATTCGTCATTTTAGCTTTGCACAAACAATATTTTACTGCAGCGCCCCCTGGTGACTTGTCGCCGTAATATAAATTTAAAAACATGCTCTAAGCAAAGCGGAATCTAATACTGAAAACTCTTTCCAATCGTACTAGTCGTTTTGGTTTTACATAAAAAAATAGAAGCAGCTACTTACTGCAGCGCCCCCTAGAGAGTTGACACATACATGAAAATATGCACTAAGTAAACGTACATGACACATATATGAAAATATGCTCTAAGTAAACTTGAATCTATCATTGAAAACTGCATTCAAATCGGACTCGTAGTTTTAGTTTTGCACAAACAAATGTACTTACTGCAGCGCCCCCTGGTGAGTGGTCACCGTAAAACATATATGAAAAGAAGCACCAATTAAACGTGAATTTATCGTTAAAAGTTTTATCTAAATCGGACTAGTAGTTTTTACTCTGCATAAACAAATGTTTACTGCAGCGCCCCCTGGTGAATTTTCACCGTAACAAAAAAACAAAAATCTTAAAATATGCATGAAACAAAGTTGAATCTATTTCTGAAAATTCTATCCAATCGGATTAGTAATTTCGGTTTTAGACAAATAAATACAAGAAAAATTTTGGTTTTACACAAAAACACTCAAACAAATGCTTACTACAGCGCCCCCTGATGAGTGGTCACCATAACACATATATGAAAAGACGCACCAATTAAGCCTGAACCTATCCTTGAAAGTTTCATCTAAATTGGACTAGTAGTTTTTGATTTACATAAACAAATGTTTACTGCAGCGCCCCCTGGTGAGATTTCCCCGTAACAAAAAAAGAAAAATCTTAAAATATGCACCAAGCAAAGCTGAATCTTTTTCTGAAAATTCTTTTCAATCGGATTAGTAGTTTCGGTTTTAGACAAATAAATACAAAAAAAGTACAAACAAATGCTTACTGCAGCGCCACCTGGTGGTTTGACACAATAAAACATATCTAAGAACATCCACCAATTAAACCTGAATCTATCACTGAAAATTGTATCGAAATCAGACTATTATTTTTTGAGATAATTAAAAACATTCGTTTGCACGTAAAATGCTTACTGCAGCGCCCCCTGGTGAGTTAAGGCAATAAGACATATCTAAGAATATACGCCAATTGAACCTTAACCTATCATAGAAAACCGTATCAAAATCGGACTTATAGTTTTCGAAATAATTGACATAGTAATTTGCACAAACACACAAACAAACAAACAAACAAACAAACAAACAAACAAACAAACAAACAAACAACCTCTCACCCCAAACACATATACAGTCGCCGTTCCGTCGCGGGTAAAAAGTTTTTCTTTAATATTTGCGCTTTACACCTCTATGTTTAATAATAAAACTATAAAATATTTGATATGTTAAATACGAATAACAAATATTTGATGGGTATGTGAAATTACATATTAATGCTAATTAAACAAGTGTGGTTTGGGTTTTGCCACTCACTCTGCACACAATGTCGCTGAATAGGCAGAAAATTGACAAATTATAAATGATACCATGATGATTAAGTTGATTAAGTTTATCTTGGACCAGATTAGAGATTGTCCAGCCTCTGATTGTGAACGCGATGGTTGTGGATTCGATTTCCACTTGGGGGAATCCATTATTTTCATTTCTCTCGTTAAAAAGACTAAGAGCGGCGTTAACTTGCGACACTTAATGCCCAATATTCCAATATTTTAATTTAAGGCGGAAAGTGGAGAAAAGAGTATCTTGATATTTGACTATCGCTGACTGCTCTGCGGAAATAATATGAATCTGCAAAAAAGATACATTACTTAAATGACATAAATTCTTAAAAATAAAATATATATATTAATTTGTTCTATTCTGTTTTTGTTCAGGTGGTAAGCAAGCCGTACCAAGTGGCCGCCGGCTTGGAGTTCACCAAGCTCTGTAATCACAAACGGAAACTATTGGCGTCTCTGCAGTCGCGCGTCCATTCGCCGGTCACGCCGCCGCCGCAGACAATCGATCAAAAGAAAGGTATGTTATGTTGCATTGAATATCGATTTAGATACTGAGTTATAGATCGATTGGATTAAAATGCTGATATGCTGATTGAAAATATGAGGAAGTGTATGCAAATGGCTGAGTTTTGATTTGATAGCTGTGCTCATATTATAAATGTGAAAATCTGTCTGTCTGACTGTTATGCTTTCACGGCTCATCTACTGGCCTGATTTGGATGGAATTCAGAATGTAAATAGTTAAAGACCCAGGGTCAAACATAGGCATACCTTGTTTTCAATGAATTTACCAAATAAAAAGCTGAAATAGGGGATGAAAGCTTGTCATTGGTACAAAAGTTTAAAATGAAATGATTACGGCTATTCGGAACACGTGGATTAACATTAGCCAGATTAAAATTACTATATAAAATCGATATAACCAGCAATTACCGTGAAATCCAAATATAATACAACATTGATGTTACAAAATAGTTTTCCGCGAAACTTTCCACATTAGGTTCGCTTCATAATCGCTTAACGGCCCTGTCCTCGTATTCCGCCTCCCTTAGCAATTAACGTTGAATTAAAAGCCTTTATGTTACACTCGACTACTCGAGCTGACTTCACTGGTGAAAGCGTTTTCAGTGGAGCGGATACAGCCTTATGCTCATTGTATGTAAAATGTTTACACATTGTTATGTATAAGTGATTTTATTATGTGTTTTTTTTAATTTGTTTTTGCTAAGTTGCTTAATGATTTGTTTGGGTTTTTACTAATGTTAGTGGTTCAAAGGTTGGAGATAAGATTTGGATGTCGTTACAATTTATATTAAGTTAAATGTACAGTGGATAGATGAGAATATATAAAATATGTATCAGTATCTTGTTAATAATATTAGCTTAACGCTTTCTCATAGCAGTGTAGTGAGAGAGAGCCTAGTGTCAAAACACTCCGTTCACCTGAATTCTAATCAAATATATTAACATTGTACTTCTACGTCGATTTAAGTACGAATTTTGTAGTTTATCTACTTACTAAACAGAAATTATGTTTGAAATAGAAAATATTTTATGTACATTTATCATTTTAAAACCGGGTTTCTACTACTTTACGAAATTAAAAAGTCCACCACTCTATTTCGTCATTACATTTCCGTGGCGTACAATTTTAAATTATAGCATTCAATTTTTTAAAGTAGCCCAAACCTATTACATTATGGCGCAAGCCGATATCATCTAACAACAGAAAGGTCTTCAATCTTATTAAGCGGAGTGGAGTGTGCGTTACGTAACGTTGTGGAACAATGTTTTTCATAGTACTACCTACGGTGTTGGCTTGTAGTTTGCGAACATTATTATCCGCTTAGCGTTCCGGTGCAATCTCCGGCGTCCCTCTTTCATCCAATTACACGAGTGTGAACCCAATAGGATTAACTCTGGACCCGTGCCGGTCTTTGATAACGCATTGTGTTTCTCTCAATACCCTCTCATTATTGCTTTGTTGTTGTATTGATTGATTTTGACTTGTTTTCTAATTTTTGTTACATGTTTTCTTATAATCTGTGGAATACGTATTACTAATTAGAGGATCTATCTCAAATAAAATAAGATATATTTTATAAAAGAACGAAATATGATGACCTCTTATTCATTTGTAAGTTAAAATTATAACTGTAAACAATATAACAGCACTAAATGATTTATTTGATCGTCTGATTCATGATTTTGGTCATGCTAGTATAAATATACTGGCCGATGCTATTGAAATACAGTCACATTGCTAAAGAACAGTTATGTGCTCTCTATAACTTTATTAAGAAACAATGCCTCTCTCGCTATCTTGTTTTGTGTTTTAAAAATATAAATGTATGTGGAATCCTATGTACATTTAAGTATTTGTGGTATATATTGCAGTCTTTTAGCAAAGTATTATATTTTATATTGTTTTTATTGGTTAAACTCGTTCAATACTGAATAACAACGAAATATGCATGTTTCGTTCAATCTTTGTTTTTTTCGATTTTGCAAAAATAACTATTTTGTTTCATTTATAGAACGGAATATAATAATGGATTGGCTTTTATTATTTACATTCCCATGAACATTTCTGTTATATGAATGAAAAAAGCAATATTTCATTCGCAACGTCTAATTATGTTGAGGAAAAAGTAATTGGAAAAATTCCCGATTTTTATGAAACAGGAAAATATTTAAACGTGGGAAGCGCTTGAAGCTAGTTAAATTGTCTATTAGTCGTGCAACTACTGAAAAGTGGTAGACGGGAAGAGTTGTTCCTTGTAACAAAGAGGGTACATCTCTTTGTTGGTAAGTGGCGGAGGGGGTGCAGTGGCAATAGGTGGGCAACTTCGTCAGCCGTCCGTCCGGGAGTAACCTGCACTAAACCACCCCCTGCGATACGTCACCAACGCCTGTGTTTTTATTTACTTATGTATGTTAATTTTCCTACATTGTCACCTTTTAAGAGACTTAAATTATTTAGAGAACAAAGTCATTTGACTTTTCGCTTTAACATTTGAATTTACTTTTCACAAAAAGTCAATAAGAAAAACATCAAATATAACTAAGTCTTATTGTCTTTTCTCGTAACTTGTTCAAACTCCGCTCAATAAGATTAAGTTATATAAACTTCAACGTTCGCTCTAATTGATTATTATGCTTCGTTTGAATCTCTCGTAAAGCTTATTATATTAATTAAATTTGAAGTGGAGCCAATATACCGTACAGATATAGAGATATTTTTTCTATAAATCATGATATATTCAGCCGACCGTAAATCGATATACAATAAAGTATTCAATAAAGATAACTCAGTCATAAATAGTCCAGACGAAAAACACATTACAGTATCTCAGTTTGACACTACGACTAATAAAAACAGTCTCAATGACTAGATGTCAACGACTCTGTAAAGCGACCTGTGCATTACCTTAGTTTTAATGAAACGTTGTGCTATTTGAAAAGCCGTAATAGCCAACTCAAGAAACCATTCAAAAGTTGGAAATGTTAAGAAAACCGGCACGTCTTGTAAACGGTACCGAGAAATGTTTAGTTGCTTAACACAATGGTGCGAGATTCTAGGATGTAATTATTTTAGGTTTAATGTTTTGGAATTTAGGCTTTGAAGATTTGCTCATACTCCATTACTTTGCCATTGCCATTAAACTGACGGTCAGACAAAAGAATTAAATACTTTACTCGAAATGTATAATTTTTATGTTACCAAGTATATAATACTAGTATAATGTGTGATTACACGTTTAAACTGTAATTAAGGACTTGGTAATTCGTATTAATTGAAATGTAGAAGATATGTAACATTTTAAATTGAAGGATTAAATCTCGTTTTTCATTTAACGATATAAATTGAACGTACGTTATATTTTTAAAATACCTTTACTTAACTTTATTAAATATTAATCTTAAAAATATCCACAATAATAAAATAAATGAAGTCTCTAAATAAAACGCTAACTTCAAAACATTAATTCCACATTTCTGCGTAATTAGAAACTCCCACTAATACCAGCAATAAACTCGTTAAAAGAGAAAGCCCTTTCCTTACCCGGCGACGTAGCGTATCGTTGTTTATAAAATTTGTAAATTTACTGTATATCCACGTCAAGGTTGTATGTTTTATTGCTTTTTTATACCCAAGAGTATTCCTTAAGTGCCTTACTTAGACGCTTGCTTTGAATTTTCTCATTTCTTTTACGCTTTGTGATATTATGTCGTTGACCTTTGTGAGATTTATGCCATTCCACTATATTTACCTCTGTCTGAGCCCAATCCCACAAAATATATAAATCAGAATTAGGACTAAGATATCTTTATTGAGACGTCAACGTCGTTTTTATTGTTTTTATTTGGAAAAACAATTTCGTTTAGTATTAGCTCTAAAAAGAAAGATTTGTTAAGAATCCTTGTATGTGATTTAAGAAAAAAATCCCTTTACTTTGACATATACGACGCAAAGCACTCGAGTAAAAAAACGTGAGTCGTAAAAACTTAGCTTACGGCCCATAAAAATATGTTAAAAAGCGTTACGCAAAGTATCGTTAAATCGCTCCTAAGCTAGAGTAAAAGCCGATACCGCTAAAGGAGATTAGCGCTCCGAGTGGACAAATCGGGAAGTTTACACGAGCCGCAGGATTGCGTAATTACCGTAAAGGAAGTAGGCCGTTTAGGCAAACAAAAACGTCGGCGACTCGATCAGCGGAACAAAGGCGGGTGTAATTTGAAACAATCGGCGTTGCAGGGTAACGTGGGCGCGCACCCCGCCGACTATTGATCTGACTCGCGCCAACCACCCCTGGCGCCTTTCCACTCCCCCCACCCCCATCCCACTTCGCATACAACTCGTATTTTAATTGCAAATCTGCCAGATAATGCGCAAATAGATAACGCTATTATACTCTGCGCGTTTATTATTTAGCGCTATCGAATTACGCCTGTTAACTTTTCTTATTTGTGGGGGCTATTTGGCTAGATTAAAATATTATAATCTTTCTCGTTTTGGAATTTTGTACGACTTATTTTATAATTAGTACATAACTGTTTTAAGGAGTTCGCTAAGTCCCTCTCGCTGGAAAGAAAAGCTGAGATTAAATACCAAATATTTCCGTTGCCTTTGTGTTATATTTTAATTTTATGATTTTATTGTATTTTATTTAAATAAGGCTAAATTTCATTTTTTTATATCGTAGCTTGTTTTGTGGGGAAGAAGAAAATCAGGTCGCCTAAACGGAAGCTCGTCCAATTAGATTCTCTTTCTAAGATCCTATTAAATAAACAATGCCTTTTATAGATTCAAAGGCTTTTTGTCGATTAACAAGTTGATTGAAAGGGGCGTATTGTTGCGTCATAATGGCGAATTTTCACTGCGACTGCGGTATTACACACCCTCGGGTCTTCATAAAGCTCTTAATTAGTCAATGCCGTTCAGTACAATGTAAAATTTTATAAACATTACCTATAATTATAATGTGTTTTATAATTGTATAGGTATATTATTGTGTTTATCTTTATAATCAGTATTGTTTTGTGATCAATTATAAAACTTCAATTATAATTCTCTCTTGTATAATGATTTATGTTTTTATATTTGAATTACAGCTAGATACGATCTGTCTATTGATTAATCAATAAAAAATCGAGCTATGTAGTTTATATCTATAAATATTGTGCTACGTTACTATACTGTTCTTCTTTGTGCGTCGTTCGCCTCAAACAATGCAAGAGATATTATCTCAAAACGAATATTAACTCTGCTTACTGTAGTGTGTCATTTAATTAGAGGGACAACGCTTCAGACTGTCTTGTATTTGAGGACGTCTGAAGAGCAGTAAAGTCACACGATCACTCGCTCGTCGACCTTACGGCTGAACGAATGAAAAGATCGACGCCAAAAAGTAACTAAATGTTGTAATGTTTGGATTACTATTTTAAGAACAAACAACTTTATAAATAGACGGTCATGTACAAGTCATAGGTTTAGTGTGTAATTTGAAAAATATTTAAAGACATTTTAAATAGTATGATGTAATGTTACAACTATAAATCGTTTCTATTTATAGTTACTTTTCTATTATGAATTACTATGAATCATAAAAATTATTCCATTTGGATTTTTTTTATTTTCAGTATCTGGCACAGAAGCTGCCAAGAAGAAAATGAAGAAACGTCCGGGTTTCATGCCAACCATGAGCGTTTCGCAAATGATGGTTCAAAGGGAGAGACCCCTCAACGAGCTCAAGGTATGTTTTACGTATTCATAGCGCCGATAAGAGTTGAACCCTCGCCAAATGTAGACACTTTTATTACCCATATCGACGTCGATAGCGATTATTCATAATTTGATACTTCTTTTATAAATAATATCAGAGCGGCGTTGAGTTGTTCTTTGTCCTCTCTTACAATTTAAAGTAATTTAGTCACAGAGATAATGTGCTTCATATTGAGATTGTAATAAAATATGCCGCTTGTCTTTTTCAGTCTGAAAATGACCAAAAAAGGACAGCGTCACCTGGCTCTATGACTCAGCGAACAGGAAATATGCAACAATGTTTGCCATATCCTCAACAAAATATGTTAAATGTTCAAGATGACGCTAAGCAAGAAACACTCGTCCAAAGAAGCTCTCATTATCTCACAGTTAGTAGTGGCTGGATCACTCAAAATCCAGAAAATATTGATTCTGGACATAAGCATAATCAACAGATGTCGTCGGGTCACTTAAATGCTGGATTACCGGTTCTTGGGACCAACGGACAAGTCATCGGCGTAAACACTGGATACAATAAGCATTCGGCGAATTCAAAGAATAATGTTCATTCAGTCCAACAAAATATTGTGGAACCAGAACACAAGGAAGAGGAGAAAGATCCCCAATTGAAACCGATGCCGAAAGAAGAAGAATCACAAATATTTTGTGGTTTGAATCAACCGCTGACGCCAGAAGTGATGCAAAAGATAAACGAACAACAGCAAATATTTATTCAAAGGAACCAAAAGCAGATAGAAGTTATGAAAGGATACAAAACCCAAATGTCAGAGAACTTAAATCATACTAAATCAAACCAAAACCAGTATGTTCCTCAGGGTCAATTAGTTATACAAAATGGAACAGTTGTTAAAACGAATTCTGCTAAGACTCCACCTTGGCAAGTGAAGAGAAACGATTCTAACGCTTCTCTAACGTGTCCCAGTCCAAAGTTGCAGAAAATTGAAAATATGGAATATGATGATAACAATATGAATTCAATCGAAGAATCGTCGTCAGGTGGCTCGTTTTCGAATAATGAGCAAATATTAAATCAAGGCATGTGCTCTCGAGTGCCGCCATTACCGCAACATTATAATATGATGGGTCAACAGTGGCCAGGTGTAGATTTGAATAAAAAAAGAAAGTGTAATAAAACTCCTAAGAAGAAATCCGTACAAAGTGATAACAAAGCAATGTTATTTGGGAATAATGGCATAAGACAGTTACAAGATTCGAAGAATAAACCAGAAGAAGTAGTAAGAAATACAGTACCTTCGTTTATGGATGATCCTAATGGATACTTAGCACAACAGACAGTTTTGTTAAATAATACTATTTCTAGGCAAGTTGGAATCAATACTCCTTATGAGGTAAATCAGTTCGAGAACTCAAACAATTCGTTTAGTGGGCAAAATCAAAATGATAAAAATAAATCTATTACTAAACATGGGGAACAAATGAACGTTTTTAGAAATAATATCGTACCAAATTCCTCACCTTCTCCTAACAATACGCCAGACAGCAGTCTGATTCCGGAAAAGTGTAATGAAAACACACTTCCACCATGTTGTAAAGGATGCAACGTTCCGTATAAGGGTAACTGCTCAGAAACATCAGAACATCAAATGCGTCCCAAATTTATGAAACATGCAAATATGTACGGAATTGAATTAGACAGTGGAGTGGCAACGACGTCTAGTCCGAAACATACGTTTGAAGATAACCCAGTAACGTCTTCTACTTATATGGAAAGAATGATGAATGATAACTGTGGGCCGATACAAGCTGGTGTTGTTAGTACGAGCAATGTATCGCCTAATGAAACGCTACAGCCCCCAGAACCTTCTCCTACTCTATCAAATAGTTCTAGGAGCACTGATACACCTCACAGCAGTAATTCTTTGCAAAACTGCTCATTTCCAGTACCAAGCCCGGCGTATTCGAATACAGGATCTAGAGAAAATTTCAATAGTAATCCTCCAACGCCTGGCAGTAATCACACATATCCATACAACTCTCCCGGTCCACCTAACAATCAGTCGATTTCTGGCAACCAAGTGATGCATTTCATATCAAATCATAATGTTAATAAAAATCTTATGGAAGTGGATAACATATCAATGGTGGGAGTGAAACCGAGATTAAGAAATCAGGACTTCAGAATGGAATCAAAGAAAAGAGTGGAGAATGCAATGCCTGGATACTGTCCCCCTCCACATTTAGGCGGTGGTCCAGCGCAT
This sequence comes from Dryas iulia moderata, assembly GCA_019049465.1. Taxonomy (NCBI): domain Eukaryota; kingdom Metazoa; phylum Arthropoda; class Insecta; order Lepidoptera; family Nymphalidae; genus Dryas; species Dryas iulia. Next base: position 5,400,371 of record CM032424.1, on the reverse strand, counting down.
TCTTTGATCCAAGCTTGTTATATACAAACGTTTGTAACTACTATGGCAAGTGGTTTCTCAGTCACTCGAGACACAGTGACGTCTGTACTTGCAGGCAAAGCTAACACGGCGACTACATCCATAAATGCATCACAAGCAAACTTTATAAGGCCACCACCTCCGCCTAGTGTTAATTTAGCGACAACATACGCTATACCAAATAACCAGCCTGATCCTTTTATAAATTCTGTCAATTTACCAACAAGTTATCCATTACATATTGCGGGTACGACTGCGCAAAATATGATAACGAAATCACCTTTGGAAATGGTTCAAAATGTGATTAGTAACTTGCCCAAACCGGAGACGAGTAACGCTCCAGTATCTACGTCGGTAGCCCCAAGAAGATCTTGTTCCAATACATCTGGACAAATATTGATTTCGTCTACGGGTCAAATAATAGTATCAAATAATCAAATGCCGCCACCGCCGCCAAAAAATACGACTACAATTTCACCCATTGCATCCAATACTGTTACCAATACTTCTGTGGCTCAGGTCTTGCCAGCAGTGGGAGGAGTTCAGCCTATTGTAAACCAACAAACGGTGGTCGTAAATACTCTTCAAACGCCGTTTGTAATTCAGCCACCGATGATGGCAGTCGATGGCCAAGTGGTTCAACAAAACACCGTCTTACCTCAAATAGTAGCTAGTGGCATGGTGTCTGGTCAAGGCAACGATAATCAAAGACAGATTGAAGTTAAGAACGGACAAAGTTTCGTTCAAGGCGTCGCTATGCTGTCCCCTGAAAGTCTCAAGAAAAGAAGTAAGAAGAAGAAAAATCAGACACCCAATATAACTAATGTCTTACAAATTGCTGCCCCACAACAAAATCCTAATAACTTGATGGTACATCACACTTCTCCGCAACATAATTCTAGTCCGCAATTCTCGCCTCGTGGCTTTCAACTGTCACCGACTAACAATATATCTCCCACGCCAATGTTACAAGCGTTAACTATAGTGCCAGGAAAATCTGGTACACCAGCACATATAGTCATGAATGGACAAGGAAATACAAATAACTTTGGATCTCAACAGATCATCACAAATACGTCGCCATCACAACAAATTAATTTATTACAACCAGTCAACCTCATAAACAATGCAAGCAATGTTATGTCTAACTTTCCGGCGTTTCAACAATTTATTTTACCTAATTTAGGAGGTATGGTCATGACAGCTGACGGGACCGCCTTAATACAAGATAATTCCACAGGAATGCCAATGCAACTGCAATTACAGACTGTGAATGGGCAAAATGTTTTGACTCCAGTACAGAACCCGGGCCTCTTTACGGCTGGTACTAATAGCGGAGTGGTGATTAGAGCCCAAAATCAGCAAGGAAAAATAATACAATCTCAACATAGTCCAGGCGCACAGTTCCTATCTCCAAATAGCCAAGTAATGGTCAATAGTCCAAATTTCAACGGCCAACTAAGTCCACTGTTAGCCAATCTCAGTCCAACCAACGTCACTTTCAACAATCCGCAAGTGAGGTCGGGAAACGTCCAAACGCAAGAGTTCATACAAACCAACCAAATGGGCCAAACTCTAATGGTTCCGTTGTCACCCAAACATGTTCCCATATCCGCGACAAGTAACAGAACGAATTCAACATTTGTTCAAAATACAACTATAGTCCAACAACAAACGACTTTAGTATCGAACTCTCATAACACTCAAGTGTCTTTGCAAAGCGGAAATTCGCGATTAAGCATAGATCCAAATGTGCTTTTAAATCAGAAAGTTCAGAAAAGATTGACAGCCGGTGAGACAAGTCAAGAGGATAAATCGTTTGACGATAAAGACGAGGGTTACGGACGTTTGATCCACGAGTTGGGCGATGGTGTTAGGCACTCGGTGTCTACGCAAACGTTGGGCCAACGTGGGAACAAATCGCCCAATACGATAGGGGGTTCCCCCCCTGATACAACTACCCACAGTCCGTTAGGAGCACTGGATTCGAGTCCGCGGATATATGCGACTCATTCTAATTATGCGGATACTACTACAAAGTCGCCTGAACCAGCGGATTTGCATTCTTCGGTGAGTTTTTATTTTAATTTGTTATCTTTTTTGTTATTAATGCATTGCAGGGGTAAAAAAATGTAGAGTCAAGATACTATTCTTTACTTTTTGATCGAAAATTGAGACAGCGTGAGTGGCGGAACTGAATCGCTTTGTCTTTGGTACTAGAGCGAACGGCGAAATAATAATATAATTTTAATATAATCATTCTTCGAATGAAAATCAAACACACAACCCGTTTACAGTCTGCTGTTCATTTGTATTTGTACTGCTTAAGATAATCTGCAGTGTTAAAGAACCTATTAATTATATTAGAAAACTATCTATGTACTATAACTTATTTTAATTGTCTATCATAATTTATGCCCTGTTGCCTCATTTTATTTTATTTGTTTTTGTAGTACTTTATCAAATATGTTTTTGTAATAAAAACTACATTAATTAAATGCATTTTTCCGCTATATAATATGAACTAAAAAATGAAAATAATCTTCGTCTATTATCAATAAAAAAATATATAATAATAATTTATTACACAAAACAATTAAAAAAATACATAACAAATAGCCTCCCGGAGGGCGTGTATGAAGAGGTTGATGACAGTGGACGAGGCGAAAGAAGTATGCAGGGACCGTAGCGTTTGGCGCTCCGTTCTCTCTGACTACCCCGCAAGGGATACAGCGTGAAGCTAAAAAAAAAAAAAGGAAAAAAACATAACAAATTTACGGCTATGGAATATGCTATACATATTTGATATTATTTTTAATAATATATATCGATTATATTAAAATAAATAAGATATTATATAAAAACAATGTATTAAACATAATAATAATCAAATATACCAAACAATTTCCAGGCTATGGTGCAATGCGTGTCCAGTAGTGAACAAGATATGGCGGAATCAGAGCGAGCGTGGCCCGCCAGAGATATAAGCTCGGATTCTGATTCGCAAAGTAAGTTATTTTTATTTTTTTTTTATTAGTTTTAAATTTTAAGCTTTTTTGTTCCTGTAGGTGTAGAGGGAGAGGGTAGTGTTGTGATATTCTGTTTTCTGCTTTCCGCTTGTATCTCGCACACGGCAGGGTAGGCAGATGGAATCTAGTGTTAAGACACTCCGTTCCAAAGTCTCTGCCGAATTCTGGAGGTATTTCGTGTTAGGTGTTGGCACTCAGTGCCGTGCTTTGCCTCGACTTCAGAGCGAGGAAAATGGAAATATTAAATATTTCCACTCCTCGGGTGGGAATCGAACCCACAACCAGTCACACTTTTTGCTCACAAGCCACGATTGGCCTCTAATCTCGCGTATCATATATTATTCAATGTTCATTTTTCAATTCAACGAAGCGTTATATTTGAAAGAGTCGAAAGTAAATATAATATTAATTAAAATATATTCATTTTTGGTATCGAGCCTACAAACATTGCGAAATAGTCCCAGGCTGTCCCACGATGCCACGATAGTTACTATTTTTTCTACCGTTAAGGAAGTCAAACTATTAGTTAATAAATAAATTTCACCTGCATTTGACTGTATCTGCCGGATTAAGTTACTAAAATCCGAATTTACAAACTTTGTCATTCTTGTATTAGTAAATTATGTTTACCTCCATACTTTGCATAAATTTTGTAGATAGAATAAAGTTATTTATTTGAAAATATAGCAAAATCTCACGTGATTTACCCAGAAATCACTTATTTATTTAAATATTTCGACAAATAAAATTTGAACTCACGACCAATTCGTTTTAATCTTTTTTTTTAATATGTCATAACAACATGTATTTTTAATATAAAGATTTAAATGTCTAAATAAAAAGGTAGATCTGATTCGCTAACTAATAAATCAGCTTTAACTACTTACGTCAGTATGTAAATAGAATATGCTAATGTTTTATTAGGAACAGTCGTTATCTGTATCGATCCGACCCGCATTATGATAAAGTTTTTGTACTTGAATGTTTTAAAATGTATAATAGATAGCTATTTTGTAACTTCTTTGTTATTGATATTCGTTAAGTAGTTTATTTGAAAATAACTTTGGTTTTGGTATTGTTTTGTGAATTATATTAATTAATTTGATTCGGGTTAATTGTGGTTATTTTTGAGGCTTTTTTGTTAGTTAGATAGTGACCAACGAAAGATTATTTGATTGCCAATATCTTCGAGAATAATCATCTAGTATACATCTTATTCATTCTAATTGTTTCACATCTGCCCTTCTAAATATTAAGTGCAGATGCCCTTTTTAAATAGACAAGTACGCTTGAAGACCCATAAAAAAGCCTACGTGTATTATACACCTTAGCACTTTACACAAAAGTGTGTGTGTTGTATTTAATTTAATGTATTTTAATGATATACATTTTAAAAAATATTGATTTTCTTCATTTTGTTCTACGTCTGACGTCTATAAGTACGTCATATTTTAAACGTTACTGTTTGCATAATTCATTGCTAATGGAGTCCACACTTTTTCGTTCATCTATTAATACTAAAAGATTTTTTAATTTGTATTAAGCGGTGAACTAAATATTTTTAATTTTAAATACATACGATATATATGATCTAATGAGTATGACTTGAGGCCATATCTATCATGTATAGTCTGATAAACCTCAATTGTATCAAGAAAACATTCACTTTTATTCCAAAAAAGCAATATTATGAATAATTTTTGTTATTTCTAGTCTAAACCAAGTTTTTAAAACTTTTATATATCTATTTTCCAGATATGATGTCAAACATACAACTAATGCGTCTTAACCGGGCGCACAATTCAGTAGAATCCAGCGAGATCCAATACAATCAAAGCATGACGTCAAACCAACACGTACTACCAATGACCTCTAACATATACGACAGACAGACGTACAAACGGAAAAACGATTTTGGTGACGGATCTACATATAGAAACGACAAAATAATGAGAACTAACTACAATATGGTACATGGATTGCCCAAAGATTATGAAAATATAGGTATGGCACAAGATAAACAAGTTCGACGTTTCTCATCTGGTACAGATGGCGGTCAGAAATACGAACGTTTGAATTCTGATGGTAAGTCCACTAACAATGCTTTTTTTTATTTATATGCGCTTTTTATAACGCGATTTATATATATAAATGGGAACGCTAATCATTGGCTTTTAACTTGTTTTTTTTATACACATTGACATAAATTTTTCACTTTTTTTTTTCTGAAAATAATTGATTTTGATGATAAATTTTAATTATTGAGATAATATGTATTTTTTTTTATATTCTGGTTAACTATTAGCGAACAAACAGACGAACTTCGTTTGTTTCAATTTGATATTGATTAAACATTTATTAATTAATAATCCCTTTACTAATATGTACAGAACCATTTCACGCTTGAGTCACTGCTAACAAAATTCAAAATTTTCTTTTATGTTGTGTCTTGTATTGGTTATATGGATTCGTTATTGAAATTCAACGGCCACCGAGATATGTATATACGTATACGTAACTATGTGTATTATATATTTCAGCTTCTTCATAAAATGCGATATTTTTATTGGTTTTCTTTTGGTTGGGTTAATACAAGATACAGCTCTTATACAGGTGTACTGGAAACATAACGTTAATTTCCCCCATAAAACTTTCCTGTCGCTTTCCATTGCACCATTACGATGTTACTAAATTGGCTCACACATTGGGATCCATTACTAACGCATCATTGTAAAGCCATCATTCTATATGTTCATTGTAAGTAAAGCACTCATGTTACTGTAACATTGCTGGTTGTAGGCATAATATAATGTTGTCATGGGTATTTCTGTTATATACATATTCTATGTAAAGTTTTAGTGTACAAAAAGACAGAAAATTGAGCAATCTTCAACCAAAACAGTTTGAAAGAGGTGCGGGTTCGAAACCTGCTATTATTTTTTGTTTTTTCTGAAAATGTTTTCTTATTTGCATATGTGAGAATAACACTTTATAACATTTCAAAAGGAAAAAATATTTTTGATATAAATATGTAATGAAATTTACTCAGCGCGATGATTGAATACATTTGTTACCTTTTTAATTTAGTATCAAGTAAATAATATATAATTGAATTGTTGATACAATTTTCATAATGAGTTTTACTATTAAAATTTCTATTACTATTAATGTAGCTTTTCCCATGACAACTCAAATGAAACTAAAACAGTAAATATTTTTTTTTATAATTGTTTGATTTATTTTATTATATGATGTTTTATTACAAATATTATTTCTACAACCAGCCCTCTACTATCTAAGTTTGCTAAACAGATGATTTGTGAAAACATTGTTTTTGTGAATTACTGTTCTTATTCCTAATCACTTACAGCAATCAGTGTTGGGCAAATGTTAATTGCAATTAATAATTAAATATTAACAATTCATTACTTGTTTGTGAGGAAATTAAATAATAAATTAGAAATTAGCTGAAAATTAATTAGTTGTTATATTTTACACTATAATTAACTTTGTATTAATTGTTTATTGTGTTTTTCGCACAAACAAAGAATATTTAATTGTTAATTGCAATTAAATTTTGCCCAACACTGACAGCAATACAGCTTATATTAAAACTGTTGCTCTAGCTTGTGCTAAAATATACAAAAAAAAATGTATTCAATACATAGAATATAAGGATATAGTTAAGATTTTTTTTGTTATTGTAGATTTGTGTACAAAATATGTTTAAAATTTATTGTTTTATACAGATTATATAGTTCTTTTAATAATTTAAATTATAAATATTATTTTTTATTATAAGAAATCTTAACGTATCTTTAAATGGACGATTATGAATGACAATAACATATATAACTATATTTGAAGACTTTAAAATTACTTAAAAATTTTAAGACAATTATATTTATTTATTTAATTAATATTACATAAGTCATTCATGAACGTAAAGCAAACGCAATAAAAAAACGGTGATGGAAAGGTGTTGGAAATATATGAAAAGTCGAGAAGCTAACGATAATTCGTTGGTAGATTCGAAGAGCGAAGACGAATCGGTGGATAAATCGGACAACAAGTCGATTCGCAAATTTTCCATTGGTGATCTTGTATGGGGACCGGTTAAAGGTTATTCTTCTTGGCCTGGAAAGTTGGAAAGTAGAGTTTCTGAGAATAAATGGCGTGTTCGCTGGTTTGGTGATAGGATACCCAGTGAAGTGGAACATTCTAGATTGTTGACCCTATGTGAAGGACTAGAAGCTCATCACGCGGCCAGAATGAGGCATAGGAAGTGAGTTTTTAGGTTAAGAAACGTTTTTGAGTATATGTATTTGTTTGTTTGTTTGTCTGTTTTTATGCAGATTATATTGAGCAGATTTTGAGTAAATTTTGGCTTAAAACAGCGCTGAAAAAAATGTTAGACTTGTTATTGATTATTGTTGAAAGTGTTGTAACGATAAATCATTAACATTAACTATTATAAAATTCGAATGATGTTTTGCAATGTTACTTTTATATTTATTATTGCTCCAGAAAATATAATCATGTCGTCGATTTAGTTTTTTTTTTTTAAGCTTTAGCGTTTTGTGTGTCAGCGTAAATGAATCAAAAGAAATTGTTCAAAATAAGTTACTCTCTCTTTGATTTAAAATAAACATAAATGCAATCTATAGATGATTATTTTGCTATGATAACAGTATATTACAAAATACAGATATAATATATAGTCTTATTGTGATTTGGATATACATTACATATATAAATGTTTCGTACTAAAAAGTAGTTTTATTATTATGTAATAATGATTCCGTCATAGTTTTTATAAATCGAGTGATGTATGCCCATTTTGCTATGAGAAATGAACTTTTTAGAATTTACTTGTATCGAACGTTTATGTATTTGTAGTATTTGTGGGTCTGTGTATGTATTTTTGGTAAAATTTCTATTTTGTATTATTTGATTCAAGTAAAAGTTACTCTTTTATTCATTTTGTCATAAAAAATTGTAATAACCCAACCCAAAGTTATTTCGGTGTAGGCGCGGCTTGAATATTTCATAAAACAACTTTAAATATATATTTTGCAATTATTAATAACGGAGTTGTGAAATTGTTCTCGTATATACAGATACAAAATTTCATAATAATAATCATATAAGTAATTAATCGAATGATTCACAACACTAAATATCGATTATTTTAAAACTAATTACTCTGTGCAGGAGCAGAAAATTAAATACGCTTCTAGAAAATGCAATACAAGAAGCCATGGCGGAATTGGACAAGAAAACAGACAAAGACAGATCAGACGATGACGGGCTACCAACAGACATCACAGAAACGCCAAAACGCAAAACTAAATTGAAAAAACATAAGAAAAATGCGGCCAAAGTCGACGGAACTCGCTTGAGAAGTTCCCGATGATTGTTGAATTATTAATACATTATATATTTCAGTTGTGTATGAAGAGTTTTAACTTTTAGGTTATTTTATTTTACCTGAACAATTTGCTAACAAATGTTCATTTGTTTATTTTTTTTCTTCACACTAGGCTAATCAGAATGATTATTAGTTAAAAATTGTTACTAAATTATCGATTAATCCTGGCATATAATATTATCGATTATTTTTAAAACACGTAAAAGTTAAAACTCTTTTATACAATAATAATCGTAATAAAAACTAACTGTTTAAAGTAACGTGTCCATATAAACATTTTTAATGTCAATGCAATAGTATATACCTTTTTATCTTTGAATGTCTATCTATACAATAAGTATTTCTAAAGCTACATTTAACTCAATTACTGTAAATAAATCCCTCTGCGTCATGTAATAAAATAAATTAAAATATTACAATATTTAAATTAATTTTATTATATAACGTACTAATAATAACAATACATTCTTTTATTACGATTAAGAACATATTAATCTAGAATAATATCGATTTTAAGTGATAAGTTGTGAATATCGATTTTTCTAAATAGTTTTTAGTTTAGATTATTCCAATATATAATATATTTTAGTAGATGTAACTCAGATTAATATTATATTTATTCTAATAATAGAATTAGTGTAAATTTAAGTTGTTTTTTGTTCTTTGCATATGATATTGGCAACTTGTCATTTTTAATCGGCGCACAGCCTAATAAATATTGGTAGCTAATTCTTTATTTTTTGTTTTGTCCTAGAATTATGAATAAATGAACGAATGATACATTTCATTCTCAGTAGTTAATATCAGTCATTCATTCATTCAGAGTGGGACATCTTGTTTTGACGGTGCCACAGTCCGATTATTTTGTAAATATCAAATTCGTTTTTTTTAAATAATAATAAATTAATAGAAACTTTAGCAGCTAGATGTAGATGTGATTGAATCACTAATAAACATTTTATTAGACTTAAGTTAAATATTATATTATGTATAAGCTAATCAGTCATCATTAAAATTATAGTATGAAGAGATTCTATGCATATGATTTTATATACATAAATAAATGAAATTATAATAATAATATTCATTTCGTACCAAAACGTCTAAAATGTCCTTCTATCGTACATAGTGCGGGTACTGTAATGTAAAGATTTGGCGATTTTACTTTTTAAATTGTGTTTGACGACGCTCGTATGTTATTTGGCGGGCGTTTTCGCGTCGGCCATTTTGAATTGTATCACAATTATTTCATCGACATATTGTACAATTATGATTAAAAACATGTAAATGAATAGTGCTATTATATATCGTGTACATTTTTTACGTTTTGTTAGAAAGTAACATGATTTCTAGTCAAAATATTTGAGCATATTAAATTGTAGGTAACGCGATTTGACAATAAACAGGCCTGGTGACCTACTTTACATAAATAAATGCAGTATTTTTTTTTAATTTCGGACAGTATATGTGTTTGAGGCTGTGTTTTGGGCAAAATTTAATTGTAATTAACAATTAAATGTAAATAATTGATCATTTGTTTGTGTGAAAATCACAATTAACAATTAATTCATTGTTAATGGTAGTGTAAAAATTGACAAGTAATTGAATTTTCAGCTAATTGTGATTTTTATTTCGTTTCGCCACATACAAGTAATGGATTGTTAATATTTAATTGTTAAATGCAGTTAAATTTTGTGTTTGAGCTACTTTTGTTGACCACTTGATAGTTTTAAGGTTGGCACGACTGCCGACAAAATGGCGGCTTCATTGAAATTCAAATTTGGAACGTTTTCAAATTTTTTTCTTTTCAAATTTGAATTTGGAACACGAACAACGTTGCTTTTGCTTGTTTTTTTTTCCAGTATCAGAACATGTGTTTACGTTTTTAATGATATAACAGTAAATGCCAGTAGGATACAGTTGAGAATTATATAATCTCATTTTTTAATATATTACTTAGTAGTTTTACATTATATATATTTTTTTGTTAAAAAAAGGTTATAATTTAACACATTTTTTTATACATAATAAATATAATATTTATACCGATAACTTAGGCCTATACGCGTTGTTAGTATAGTTTCCATGACATTACGACATATTCAAAACATTGGGCCATAAAATGTCATCGAATTTGAACAAAATATATATACATATATATTAATTAATGTGATAAAGTTAATAATAAATTTTAAATGCATTCGTGATTTCAAATTTTATACCGTAAGCTGATATTAACATCGCGCTATACCTCGGATTTCATCGTATATTGAAATTAAGATATTTCACACTAAGTGTTTAGGTGTTTTCCTTCTTTTGGTACAAGGGAGTATAATTTTAAAACATTTCTAAAATGCTTTTTAAACACAATAATAATATTATATGTAGTTAATAAAGGAATAATGAATGTTTTTTTTTTCTTTTTTCTAAAGATCGTAGTTAGATTATTAGATGATGAATAAATTTTGATAGGAAATTTGTTAACGGTCATTGTTAGATAATATTGTCTGTGTAAAATTAATTTATGTGATCTTTGAAATTAATGTATCAAGGATTAATGGGTTAGTGATGGGCGGTTATGAGATAGAATTCTATTATATCGATTTTTGTTTTAGATATTATATTTAAATCGATTTTTATAACTCTTTAGTATTGGAATAGAATGGTATTATGTCGATTTTTTTTTAAATATTTTATCTAAATCGATTTTTGTAACTAGTGATTTAAATTTATATATTAATAAGTAATTTGGTTCATGTATTTAATGTATTTTAATTAGGAAAAAATAATTATTGTTTGACAGTTTTAATTTAAAAGAATATAAATATTTAAAAAATAACTAATTAAATTATATTATAAAGCCACTACAAACAACATCACAATTTTAAATGACTATTTATTATACTAATTTATAGAAAAAAAAAGAAATTATATATTTAAAACTCATAGTCGGCCATCACTAATCTGACTTGTTTTATATTAACGTATATTAGGGGCGTGTTTGAGATAACAAAAGTCCCAATAAGACGGTATTATGTAAATATTTCTTACTGTAGTTATGTATAATATTCTATTTCAATGAAATTAATGTTTTATAGACTTAATAACTGTACAACATAAGATTATTTATTTGTTTTGCTGTGTACATATTTTTTTCAATAAAATGTACCTGTTTTTAATTTATGATTTGATTTTTTATTCCATATATTTAAGGTTATTTTTTATACTTATTTATTATACATAGTGTTTTCGCGAGTATATAGAGTCATTTAAATTTGATTAAATTTGTAATTTAATGTTGTGCAACAATTATCCTTTTGCTATTAGATTTTGATATTATTTAAAATTGTATGAATTTGATAGTTTCATTGTAATAAACAAGACATTTGATTATTTGTAGAGTCTAATCAATAATAGACTTGCATTTAGCTTGTTCTTGCATATTTAGTGGAAAGTGATTCGAAATATGATTTTAAATGCATTTTGTTTTGTAAATGTTAGTTGCAACAGACAATGTTAAAACTGTAGAAAAATATCCTACGTTAATTTTAGATTGACGCTGTTTCTCGAATAGCAGAGTAGTCTGAGAAAATTTAGTGTCATGATATTCCGTTCTCCACTTTCTGAGTGATGGATCTCAACGCAATTTTTGTCATCAGAGGGTAAAAGTTAAAATATTGTAATTACTATAATTCCCCCGAGTGGAAATCGAGCCCGCAATCGTCGCATATACAGAAAGATGCTATGACACAGCGCCACATTTTTCTTTGTTTTGCCGCTTCGCACTGCATGCGGGACACAGCAGGGAAGGCAGAGGAAACCCAGTGTTAAGATACTCCGTTCCCCAATCACCGCCGAATTCCGAGGCATTGTGTGTTAAGTGGCGGAATGCTTAATGCCGCGCTTTGCCTCGACACCAGGGCGAAGAAAATGGAAATATTTAATATTTCCACTCTTGAGAATCGAATCAACAACCAGTCGCTTTACAGTAACACTTTGTGCCTCTGCGCCAGGACTGGCCCCAAATATGAAGGTTAAATTTGCTTAGAAAAGAAATATTTAGTGAGCGTTGCAATTGTAATACTCGTATATTTAATAGAATTAACATATTTCTATTTAGGCCGTCGTGGAACAGTGGGGCAACGTCTGACTATAACGCGAATTTTCATTTCTTCGCTCTGGCATCTAAGACAATGTGTGGTGTTGAGTTCCACCACTTAGTACACTGTCTCGATTTCGTGCGGAAAGTGGCGGACGGGGTGTCTTGACACTCGGTTCTTCGTGATTATTTGCTTAACGGGAAAAAGCTTGGAGCTGTATGGCTAAAGACAAAGCACCTACCGAAATAATCGATGATTGATTTCTCGGTATTGTACCTATTTTTATTTACGAAATATGAAAATATTGCTTTTGACACTATCGTGGCGCAGTTGATAAATATACTCGTATAAGTAACAGTTGTTGATTTCGATTGCACATAAAATGTTTATAGTTAAAATATTTTGTATTTTCTTAATTTGGTATAGGCTAAGGTGGGCTGGGTTAGATTGCGTCATCTAACACGCAATGTCTGAATGTCTGAAAATGAAAAGTAGGCAAGTACATAGTAGAAAAGTTAGGTGAGACTGTTTACAGTGCTAAATGCTCGTAGTTATATTTTATACCCACACTACAAATTCATAACTTATACCTAAGACAAATTACCGCGTTAAGTTCCGCCCATTGACATGCAATATCTCGATTTTTGGCGGAAAGGAACATTTCAGGTTTTCTCTGACTGCCTTGCTATGCGGTAGAAAGTGTGCAGCTGTAACAACTTGATTGACCGGTAAATACCTGCAATTAATCTAATTATAAAGCGTACTTATTATGTGCTAACTAATAAGACTTAATTACATAGTAAACGATACAGCCTAGTATACACAATTACTAGGTTGAATACACAAACTAGGCATATAATGGTAATTTAGTCTGTTAATACAATTAGCTAATACAATTATATATTTTTTTACTATTAATTAAATGAAATTAGTAGTATTTAATTATAGTAGTAACGAAAATTTCATTTAATCAAATGAAATTTGATTACTATTAATAATTTTTCATTTTTAAAAAAAAAGAAAAACAGTTCCCATACCTTTTCTCGCGTAGCAGAGTAGTTAGGAACACTCTGCTCTTCACTTTCTGCCTGAAATCGAAACATTGCGTGTTGAGTGAAGGAACGTAACGCCACGCTTTATTTGGTAGAACATGCGAGCGAGGAAAAGAGAATAACTTTAAATACAGTTATATTTTCACCAGCAAGGAATCGAACACATGTCCCCAATCACATTTACAGTTAGACGTAGTCGTACTCCGGCGCTATTTTTTTTCTAACATTTTTAACCTTTACGTACCTTTTTTTTTTTCTCTTCTTTTTTTTTTTAGTCGCTGGGAAATGCTGTTTACGCAGACCATCCGTACGCAAGGCTACCTTACGAACGGATGATACTGTGGGACTCGTCGGTGAGTCCGGTACTACCCACTAAAACCCAGCGGAAACCCTCTCCACCCTCATGAGACGTCGCAGGTTCGCTCGCGCATTCTGCTACGATGCCTCGGTGGAAGGCCCGCCTATTGCGGGCCACCGTCGCCTTCAGGGTGCTCCGGGGTTTCTTCCAGAGCACCCGCAGCCTCGATGACTTGCAAGAGGCTCATCCCGACCCTCCCGCAGTAGCTCCTCTAAGGTAGGGGAAGTTGAAGATGCGCGACCGCATTCTCCTACTCCCTGGCCTCTGGGAACATGTGGTACCCCACATGATGTTCCAGGCATAGAGACTTTTGTGGTGTGCGCCCAACTATGTTAAACTATTAAAAACGCAAAGATAAATTAAATGCAAAGGTTATCCCAAATGTACATAGAAGTGGTCAACTTCGGAGTCTATTCTGTCATGTTGACGTCTGTGTCTATTAATGTGGAATAATCTTCCCGTGGATTTTGTATGAACCTATACATAACACATAATTACCTATACATATTTTTAATAGGGATATATATACCTACAGTTATATTGTAATACTCCGAAAACCTCGTCTTGTAAAACCAAGGCGCTTGTATTTGTCATTTTTGCAGTATATAATGATAGTTTATTGAAAGGAAGCCAATCATGGCGCAGACTGACTGTAAACGCGGCTGGTTGTGGATTCGATTTCGACTCAAGGAATAGAGTGCTGGTATTGCTGCAAAGCGTGGCGTTAAGTTTCACCACTTAACACGCAATGCCTTTGGAATCCGGTGGAAAATGGATAACGGAAAGTCTGTAAATTAGGTTGTGTCTGCCTATCCTGCCGTGTGCGGGATACAGCGTGAAGCTCAAAAATTATATTGAAATTGGTAATTCTTACAACTTTTGATTATGCGTGAAATTCTTACAAAAAAATACAGATGAGGATTTAAAAACAAATTTAACTGTAAATATTTCTTCTACTAGAATTTGCACCCACAATGTCTGTCGTATACAAGCAATTGCACCACAACTGTGCGTATGCAAATATCATTAGAGTTAACTTTAACACTAGAGTTTGTTGTTTTCCTATATTGTGTATGTATTTAATAATAATTTAAACTAAGTGATCAAAATAACTATGAACATCTCTCATATCAGAAGACTCATGTCCTAGTGATATTGTAACTTGAATCATAGTAGGACCCGTTTCAATATAATCATGACCAACTATGAGTAACTAGATGTAATAGTCATATTTTCATTATTTCCATTTCTCCACTCCGATGAACATAACAAAAGACGGCATTGCAGTCACTTAACCCGTAATATCTTGAATGCGGGCGGAAAGCAGAGAACGGAGTGACTTTACACTAGGTTCTCTCTAAAACGTTAAGCAGCGGGGTATTGTTATGCGACAGAGAGTGTTTATAAAAAGGCGAAAGACTGCTATCTTTCCAATTTTCAACTTTCATTTCATATATGATTCTTGTTCCCATTTTCATTACATAGATATATGTTTATCGTTTGTACAGAGAACATAAAAATAAATATACCGGGATATTCCCGTTCAATAGTTCCATAAGTTTAAATACTTGTAAAGCACATTACGTAAACAAGATTCAAGCAGCGAATGCGAGAACATTTTCCAAAGGCTCGTTCGTTTTCGTTTCGCACGCATTCGTATTATCAGAAATTGTGTGTTAAATTCGTACAAACAACAATTGCTGAAATCCCACGTCGTTATTGTTGTTTCTCATTCTAGTCACTTTGTTACGTAAATATAAAAAAGTTTCTTGATATTTTTCTCGCAACTAACCTAGTGAACTTAGTGAACTAGAGAATTTAGTGTCCGTAAAAGACACTCTGTTCCCCACTTTTCAAATGAGTTTGAAAAATTTGGATGTTAAGTAGCAGAAGTCGACGCCGCGCTTTGTCTTACCTTCGTGCTATTCCCACATAGTCAGAGAGAACCTAATGTCAAGACACTTCGTTCTCCACTTTCCGCCAGAAATCGAGACATTGCGTGTTGAGTGGCGGAACACACCGCGGCGCTTTGTATTATGTACCAGAGCGGAGAAATGCAAATAATTTTAATATAATCTTTCCCCTAGTGGGAATCGAAGGTACAACCACTCGCGATCACAGTCAGCCTGCTCCACTGCGCGACGAAGGCCTTCTGTCTTATCAGAGCACAGAAATGACAATAATTAAAATACAAGTATTTTCCCCGTAGAAATTGAACACATAACCAAACTTCCTTACAATAAGATACTGTCCCACTGCGCAACTATAGCCTCTACGTAAACATAAACAGGCGTCATTCTTACGCGCTTTCAAAAGAATGACAAACGAGTTAAAAGAATAATAGAAAGTAAATGAAAACAGCAAAATCGCTTTTGTCAACCATTTCTTTTATTGTAGTCGCTGCCGTGCCCCGCCCGCCGCCGCGCCGCCCAACTTATAATGACTACGACAACCGGTCTGTTATGGAGGCGTAAATATTGAATGTCTCTTCTATTTGAAGATTTGTTTGGAACTTTAGGTGAAAATTAAATTATACGTGAAATTTGTTTTTTTTTCTGCACTTTATTGTGTGATTTTGTTAAGTTTTCCGCGTGTTAGAGGGATTTTAGTATAATTCCCATTTTAGTAGATGAGAATTGTGAAGGAATAGTTGGGTCATCATTTTATTATACTTTTTATTCATGGTAGAGGTCCATCGCCCACCTTTCACTCCTTTTTACTAAAACTCAAATAGTACCTATGTGGAATCTTTAAAGTTTCAATAAAGTCAGTATATTGGCGTCGTACATTTTTTTCTTAAAGTGCTATAGAGCCATAAAGTAAACCACTGCATAAGATCCATAGTAGGTTAGATTTAATATAAATATTCAATTTAATGTGAATGTTATTTGATTAGTAAATTATACAAAGAATAATTATAGATTTTGTATTTAACATTTGTACTATACTTATAAAGAGCAAAGTATACACAAAGAATTATAAGTATATACTTGTAAAAAGTTGTACATTTACCTACGTAAATAAAAGTCTTTCCTTGAACAGATTATAGGAACAGCTGCAACTGCCTACTTTCTAATTTCTAAGCTAGGCTTAGCCTGAACTTTAGAATATAAACGCAAAGCCAATTTTTATTAGCAATGAATTTTCTAAAAGTAGTGGTTGAGAAACGGGTGAAATACAAATTAGCGGCTGATCCGCCGCAAGCGATTTATTTAAAGGACCAATAAATATTCAAGAGTAATTTACCGCCAGTAATGCTGGGCCAAATATTTTTACTCCGTTTTAATACTTAATCCGTTTAAAGGTAAAATAGGGCGCGGTAGCCATGCTTTTAAAAGCACTGAACCAAGCATGAAGGTTATAAAATTTATTGTATTTTTAAAGTCTACGTACTTTTATTGCATGTTTGGAATTTAAACGTGTATATATTATAGTAGCAAAAAATATTATTTTAATATGAATTTTGTATAATCGTAATAAAAACGTGTCTTAATATAAGTATATAGTAATAATAACCCGTATATACACTTTGGTATATAATTTTAGCGAAACGAGATATTATAACTGTCGCACTTTTGTTTTATGACTTCCAGCAATGCCAATATAGTACTTTGGTCACGTAAAATGTAGCATATTTTCGGCAGTCTATGAAACCTTGATAAATCAGATTCGTGTTGAGATTAGAAGGAAAATACGCTGGAGTCAGTTTGAACGAGGGAAAAATCAAATTGAATTTGCCCTTACACTATAGAACGATATCTCAGAGATAAATCTTGAACCTCATCTCGTGCAGGAACGAAAACTTTAATAGAAAAGTAAAAGAAAACAGAAGTTAAAATGTTTAGAATAAATATGTATTCTTTGATTTATGGTACAAGAATCCAACCAAGGTCTTGGAGATTACTGCATTTGGATTATTTAGAAAAACCGTATAAATAAATATAAAATTAATATTAAGTTTATCATGGAACAGCGGGGCAGCGTCTGCTGTTGATTAGTAGGAGTATTTAAATTTCTTCATTCTTCTGCTCTAGTCAACCAAAGCTCTGTATTGAGTTCCGTCATTTAGCACACAATGTGCCAACTTTAGATGAAAAGTGGAAAACGGAGTGTAAGACTAGATTCTTTCTGATTACTTTGCTATGTGGGAAAACCTTAAAGCTATTTTTAGTAAATAAATATTATTATTTGTATTACTTCTCGAAATATTTAAAAAAAATATTTTGCAATAATATCCTATCTTGCTCTCTCTATCGTTTTTTGGAAATTAAAACTATCTCATTTCTTTATCTACAGAGATTTTTTCACGCGGAAATTCATAACAAAACGTAATTATGCATGTCGCAATCGGCAGATACTGTGTATAGATTTAACGAGGCCATAGTGTCATTGTGTTTCGGAGCAATTATCTGTGCGAGGACGGTTCATCACGATTGCGTATTGTTGGCATCATAGTACTGATTGTTATATACGGGTGATATATTTGATTAATTTGCATTTTTTTTGCATTTTCACGCTTTTTTCTGCATAGCAGGGTAGTCATAGCCAGAGATAACCTGATGTCTTGATATCAAGACACTTCGTTCATTATTGTCCGCCCAAAATTGAGACATTACGATTTGAGTGACTCAAACCTCCTGTGGGTTACCAGAGTGAAGAAATAACAGTAATTAAACGTAATTGGCCCTCCGTGTAGGAATCTAACTGGTTACCGATCGCGCTTGCAGTATACAATTTATTAACTTGTATCTAGAATTTCACTATTTTGGTTTCGTATCTCATGTCAATGTATTAAAAGTTTCGAAATATTAAATCTTTCTCACTATCTTGTGCTTTTTAAACGGTTGAAAATAAATAAATTTGTATATCTTTCTGTATATCACGGTTGGCAGCGTATGAACTTAGCTATGAAGCCTTCATTAAGAATAACTATTTATCAATATTTGCAATAACCTACATAACACCCAGTTAAATTTATAAATAATTTAATAAAACTTCAAAAATAATTAACGCCTACTCCAATTAAATTCTTTTTCCTGCCAATATTTTTATTTGAAAAGAGGCTGGAGAAACACTAGACGTCATTGTTAGAATTATCTTCGTTAACAGAAGCCCGAACAAAGGTTGCCCTCCCTTTGATCGATCACCCTACCCATTAATTTCACTATCTTCTTTATTTACGTAGAAAACAGTTTAAGACGTACCAAAGCGTTTTCAGTTTAATAAATATTGCTCGTAATGGACTAAGACGAAGATTAATTTATGGTATCAAACAATCTTGAAATAAGCCTTTCGTTTTCAGATTGCACGAAATAATGTGGATTTCATGTTATTTTAAAATGTGATGAGTTTTTGAAATGTTTGGCCATTATTTTTATTTAATAAATTGAAAATATTTTTAAAGATGTTAGTTATTTCTGGATTGGGGGTGGAAAATGGAAAGGGGAGTGTTTGTTTGACAATTCCTCTTCATTCAAATACTCATCTATTGGGTAACACTGAGGTTTGTTAAAATAGATTAGATACCTACTCCATTTAGAATCAAAACAGGCTTTAGACAGATTAAATCTACAATGCCCTCGATATCCTAAATCCTCCCTTTGAAACATGCGTTAATACAGCAACTTTTATGGTGCTTTAATACAAAAGTAATACGTGAAACATATGATTGCCGTGGTGTGCTATGTAAAATGTTATTATTTAAATATTTTTAATACATTCTTTAAGAATATTTTATTACATTCTATACTCTTCCCTTATATCAAATACAACTATAAACCCAATTATACTCCTCAACCCGCGTATATGTTCAATATAATGGGTACGAATCCTTTTGACTTCATGATTTAATATAAAGATTTAACACACAACCACACTTAATATATTCCATAAATAATTGCAGTAGTATCTTCAATTTTTACAATTCAAAATTAAAAAAAACTCTCAAATGTTTTAGAACAATGAATGGATGTAAGTTAGCGAGGAGCGAACGGCTTATCCGTGAGCGATTTATTCAAACGAGCAATCAAATGTCAGGAGTAATAATTAACCGGCGGTCGTCTCGCGCGCCGCCGTCGCGTAGCGTCGATACACTACGGCTGGCGGGCGGCCCACAGTAAATCCCTACGAAGGTATAATTACAAGATATTCCATCACAGCTTGAAAATGAACTTTTCAAAGCTTTTATGAAGATATTTATTGGAATATATTATTTTTAATTTTATAAAAGAATGATGGGACACCTTCATGCTTTTTCTCTCACCGCTCTCTATTCAGAGAGTCTAATGTCAAGACACTCTGCTCTTCTTTCACTTCTATCATGGTCCCACTGTGTCTTAAGGCCGTCTTTGGCTTCAAAAAATATAAACAAAAAAGAAAAATATCGACGTTTTACCTACCTTTGATTTTTTTTCTCGTGTATTAAAAGATCTCTACACGGTTAGTTATTAATTAAGTTTTTAATAATAAAAGCAGCCAATACTATTCAAATTATATTGTTTTAAAAAGCATAACGCATATATTATTATACGATTCGAACCTATTTTGGATTTGTATTACGTTAAGTAAGTTGATGGCATCATATATTTTTAGTAGGTATAATAGTAACTTGTTATTAAAATACTAATTAGTTTATTAACATATACTCAATTATTTTATAAATTCAATTTTTTAATAAAAAATAAACATATCTTAACTAAGGGAGAAATCTGCACAATTCATCATGTCATTATAACTTACTGAAACCTGTATTACCAGACGGGGCGCTATTACAAGACCTACAACACCTCCCTTGAGCCTCGTTTATATACAATTAAAACAAGATGAAGGAATAGCTTAGAGAAATTACTAATTTCCTTTTTAAGTTGTAAACATATGTTTTTATGCTTAGTATCTATCTATGCAAGAAGGTCGCATGGTTCAGTGTGTAATAACGGGTAAAACGCGATGTTTAAGTTCGATTCCCATCAGGAACAGTGGTATCTTATTTTCATTTTCTCAGTTCGAAGTACCTAGACAAAGCGTGGCGTTGTGTTTCCGCACTTAATCACTTCGAATGTTTTCGATTCCGCCGGAGGTCGAGAACGTTCATGATACTAGGTTTCCTCTGACCACCTTGATATTCAACTGAAAACTAAGCTGCTCTTCTTTTATTTATGTATTTTTTTTCAATCAAATTAAGGAAGGCTTACTGACGTATAACTTGTTACAATATTAAAATTACCCCGTACTCCGGTACTCTTGAACTCTCGGTATCGTTATATCTTTTACAAAATCATGTAAATTCTTTAGTACAAATTACGCCCGTGACCAAATAGTGTTGATTTTCATAAATTCAGGAATTTTGCTGGGTATACTAGGATTTTTTTTCTAATTACTGCCGTATAAAAAGTATGAAATTTAAATAACCCAGAATACTTTTGGTGAAATAAAACAGGCAAGGTAAAAATAATTAGAAAATTTTTAAAACTTGTGTTGAACTAGTGAAATTAAGAATAATTTTACCTAGTATCAAGACACTCGGTTCTTCCTTGTTTTTTCGTTCGAACTCGAAACACAATATTTTGTTGATTCACTTTGTCTCACCATAGCGAAAAATGAAAATAGACAATTAATATAATATAACTTCCTGAGGCATCGTGGTAACAATTGGACAACGTCTGGCTGTAAATGCAAGGTTGAGGGTTCGATTCCCACGGGGGAATGAAAACAAATATATATATTTAATTTTTATTTATCGCTCTGTTATTTAAGAACAGCGCAGCGTTGAGTTCTGGTCACTCCATACGCCTATATCCTGGAACCATAAGAATCATCTGAATACTAATCTATGCGAGAAAAATTAAGCTGTTTTTTTTTACTAAATTTCCTACTGGTTCATATATTTGGTGCTATTCTTTAATTGCAACAAAAGAAAATCTTAAATAATAATTTCATGTAAACTTTCTCCGTTTTAAAA
The DNA here is from genome assembly GCA_019049465.1 of Dryas iulia moderata. Taxonomy (NCBI): domain Eukaryota; kingdom Metazoa; phylum Arthropoda; class Insecta; order Lepidoptera; family Nymphalidae; genus Dryas; species Dryas iulia. The sequence continues at coordinate 5,378,426 of CM032424.1, read as the reverse complement.
TTGCTTTCGTTCGTACGAACCGGTCATTGGTAGGCTGCAATCCGTATTAAAAACGTAAGTTTGTAGTGTTGAGCGAACCGGCGGAGATCGCCTCAAGATTCGTAGGGACTGATCTGACTGTCGACGGTTAGGGATTTCTTTTAAAAAAGTCACATGAAATTTAGACCTATTGTATTAATTTATGAAATCAACTTAATAATTCCACGTTAATATAATAATTGTGCCAGTCGTGGCCCAGTGGCACAAGCGTGTAAAACTGAATCAAACAGCCTGGACTTGTGGGTTTGATTCCCACTCGAGGAGTGCAACATTAATATTTCCATTTCTTCGTTCTGGTGTCGAGGTAAAGCGCGGCGTTTAAGTTCCGCCACTAACACGCAACCCTCCTATTTTGGCGGAAAGGGGGAACGGGAGTGTCTTAACACTAGTTCCCTCTGCCTACCGGCTGGCTGTGTGCGGGATACAGCGGAGACAAAAAAAACAGAAATGAATCACACAACCATCGCGTTTCATCAGATATGGGCGAAACCGTTGTCATACTTTTGTACATCATTAATGGCGAGAGTCGTGACTACATTTCTATATTATCGCTGCACCTTCTTTTATGAGACCGTAATCGATTTTTCTTCTTTTGTGTCCTAATAACATTATAAGAGTGCTTACTGTTTCAGTGAATATATTTAGTATAGAAGTTACTTTTTTATTTTCATTTCTGTCTCCGTTTGGTGACTTGACAAAGCACGGCGTTTAGTTTTTTTATCTTCACCTGTATCCCGCACACAGCAGGTAGGCAGAGGGAACCTAGTGTTAAGACACTCCGTTTCCCCTTGCCGCCGATTCCGGAGGCTTTGTGTTAAGTGGCAAGAACCTACGCCGCCCTTTGTCTCGACACCAGAGCGGCAAATATGAAATATTCCACTCTTTCGAGCGTGACTCGAACCCACAACCAACGTTTAACCGTCAATCAAACCTTGTTCCACTGGGGCAGACTGGCCACAAGTTTAGTTATTGCCACGCCAATTAACACGGAATGTCTTTATTTGGGAGAAAAGTAGAAAACGGAATATTTTGACCTAAATTTCTCTCCTGTCCACCCTGGATAGTGCAGCTACTTTTAGGATATTCTATGAAATATAATTATCTGAATAGTAAAAATTATTACTATTTCGTGCGTTTTAAAGCATTTAAACAGATACAACAACCTATTCTACTGGCACTGAGAGATGCGTCTAAATAGAATTTTATTCAGCTGAGTTTGCAGAACCATTAGTTATGTGTGAGTGCATCAGAATACTTGCTGCTTTATTCAGAAGAAACGCACGGCATACTATTTACCCTGAATTAAGCTTTAAAATCGTGATTTAAAAATTTTAACTTTACTTTTGTTTTCAGTTGTAAAAAAGTAATTCTTAAAAAAATACACATTTAGAAAAAATGTAATATATTTTAAAATCTGCTACTCGTAGGTTTTGTTCAATAGTTCGAAGAAGCCTAAGGCAACACCACACTTAGACGTTGTTCTTATTATAAACATAAATATTTCCTACACATACTTTGAAACCAACCGTGATATGCCTAATTTATCTCTGGCTCTTTGTCTATAAATATTAATTAACACGTATGTCTCTTTTTGGGCGGAATTGAAAATGCAGTGTCGCATTTTCTAAAGTAAATAAAATACATTATATAATAATGCTATTAATCGTTACTTGTGGTCATTCGTGCCCAGTGGCACAAGCGTGTGACTGTCAACGACTGGTTGTGGTTTCGATTCCCCTCGTGAGTGGAAAGATTTTATATTTCCATTTTCTCGCTCTGGTGTCGATGTGTTAAGTTCTGCCACTTAACAACCCAATGCCTCCGAATTCGGCGGAAAGTGGGGAACGGAGTGTCTTAACACTAGGTTCCCTCGCCTACCCTGCTTGTTGCGGGATACATTGTAAGCTAAAAAAAAAGAAATGCTCTTGTAGACCCTATCTATCCATCAATCTTGTAATACAACCTTGCCACCAATTATGAGAATCCATGCCGTCGGTTTGATTCAATATTTACATCCTTTGCCGATTATATGTATTTAATAATTTTTCATAACTTGATCCTGATATTGCCACAAAACTCTGAAATGTTGCTTTTCTCTTGTTTTTTAATTTTTTTATTTATGAAATAATCGTATAAATACCATTTTTAAAACTATGAGGCTAGTCGTGGCGCAGTGGCACGAACGTGTGACTGTAAAAGCTGGTTGTGGTTCGATTCCCACTCCAGGAGTGGAAATTTAATTTTCCGTTTCTTCTTCTTGGTATCAGTGTAAGCGCGGCGTTAAGGTCCTCCTACTAACATGCAGTGGCTCCGATCAGGTGTAAAGTGTGTGACGGAGTATCTTAACACTAGTGTTGTCCCTCCTGCTAACCCTCTGTGTAATATCATTAACAAAGTGAACAACTCTCTAACACAATTCTACTAATTTTAATCACTTTAATATTTATATTATTATAATCTACTTAAAATATACCATTTTACTATTATGAAATGTAGTTATGGCGTTAGTTCATCAGCATTAATTACGGAATCACCAGGCCGCACTCGGGAGGCGAATAAGTTCTTAGCGTAATCTTATCCTTATGTATTACCCTTGTCGCCCCACGGAATTGTTCACAACTAATCTTACGAACGCAAGCTTTTTGTAGCCGAAGTGAAATCGCTGTTGAATATTACTTTATTAATTCTTGTTAGATTTTTATAACAATAGTTTAGTATATATATTTTTTTATTATAATTATTTCTCGAAATTATTAAAATATTTGTACATTAGGAAATGCTCGAAGTGCAACCTGCAGTGCATTTCATATAAACTTTCATCCCTTATTTCAATCGTTAGGTTGGTTTTTGTGCAAAAAGTAGCCTATGTTTGAAACCCGGATTCTTCAACTATTTTGCTTTCGATTAGCCGGTAGTTAGCCCTTGAAAGCGTAACAACATACAGCCAGAAAGCTTTTTGCATTCACAATATTAGCATAATAAACAATAGCAGCTTACAATTAAAAACTTAAATTTGTTTTTTAGTCAATTCAAAATGATCATCATAACAGAATAAATAAAGATAATTTAATCAGTATGAACACTGTGTGTACAATACCACAAAAAACCACTATAAGATTCACACTAAAACTATAACCCACCTACAATACGCTTACCTCTGACCTTACTTTACCTTAAAAGCAATATAATAAAATTTTACTATTTTGCTGACGCTATTAGAAAGCTTAAAAAGGGAGCTTTTAGGCGGATTTATACTTGGGACGGTTTAGGTGAAGATCAACGCTTGCAAACCTGAGGCCTCGTATTCTATCCCCTTAGTATTCAGAGTTCGTAACCCATAATTTGCCGACAAGTGCCAAGGGCGAAGCACAAGGGATCCCTCAGGGCTGCCTGTCATTTGGGAAATATCTGACGTATAACGTTAATAGCGAGGCCGAAACTAAACTGAATGTTTGAATAATTTATTGATGCAATAAGCGTATTTAATTAGAGATGGGTTAATTGGTTCCTATTGTTACGGCATAGCTTAAAAGTTAATTTGCAGGGGCTGGTATTGTTGAGGAAATTTCATGTTGTGCATATATTTAGAGCAAATTACAAGTAAGAGAAAAATTATTAAGAAACGAATATTTTGAGTTTTAAAGTCAACATATTATAGTTTATACTATAAGAGATAGTCCATCATTGTTATAATGTCTGGCCGAAATTTCTATTGCCTGTGGGTTCAGTTTCCACTCGACAAAATAGTCGCATTTTAATTATTTTTATTTCTTCACTTCTTATGGTATTCTTCACTATGGTAACAAAACAAAGTACGGCAATAAAATTCACCACTCAAGACGTTTCTGAACAGAGTGTTTTGACACTAGGTTCCCTCTGACTTCTCTGCAATCCGGAAAAAAGTGTAAAAAGCCAACCAAAGCACAATTGTATGTTTTGCTCAAATATTTTTTTTTACATTTATATACAAACAATACGTGACTTCTGATTTTTAAAACCTTGTATTACTGTTATTTGACATAGAATAGGTCAAATTTTCCGTAATAAAACCATAGCTTGCGAATGCAGTTCCCCCGCTTGTAGGAACACAGCCTGCAACCTCTCACCCTCCTCGCAGCTGGATTTATGACGCGGGGAACGATTTTTCAACATCCATAACTATGATTTATAATGATAGCCTAAAATTTGCCACAAAAACTTTTGGCTTTTGAGATTAAAGCAAAATACAGCTAATATTAAGTAATAATGTAAATACAGTGGGGCCTTTAATAAAAGTAGGGAGAATTAGTAGTAGTGCTACCAATTTTTTTACATTATCTATACGTTTGAATATTTGAGCAGTAAATTTTTTTGGAGAAATAATATTAAAAAATAGTTAAAAGTTCAGGGTTTTTCCGCAACGCGAGAAAGACAAAGTGAACCCCGTGTCAGAACACTCCGAATCCAATGTCCGTTCGAATTCGACACATTGCGCGTTGCGTAACGAAACTTTACTGTGCTTTGTTTTGCGTGAAATAGAAATAAGAGCGTGAAATAGAAATAATTTAAAAATAAGCATTGTCCGGAGTGAATATCGAACCTACGACCATCGCGCATATCGCCCAACTATGTCACTCCGTTAAGATGGCATTTTAAATATTCATATTTAAAATACAGTTCTTCTAATTCTAGATTAATTATTACAATTATTTATACAATTACTTAAATTGCAGCCTTTTTGGATTGGAAGGAATTTGGATAAATCTGTCCAATGCATGATAATAAAAAACTTTCTTGAACTAAGTTATAGTCAATAATTATATTACATTTTATATAGCAAATTTGCGAACACCTAATACAAAGTCTTATTCGTCTTATATATTCAAAACTGAGACACCGATAAAGATCAACAAACAAACTTACACACTAACAAAATTTTGAACAAAATATGTATTTCATTACTTTAAAAGCAAAGCAAAATACTTTATTTAGCGCCAACCGAGTGAGGATCCTAAATGAGATTCACGTTGTCAGCGCGAGCAAATTGTGGAGATGCAGCGCTCTTTACATAAGATTTATGATGATATACGCGATGCGATGGACTCTTGTGCATGACGTGTGGGTTCGCCCCTAAGTGATTAATGCTGAAATTAGTATTAATAATCATTTATTTACTTAAGTAATGCATTTTTGGTATTAATGAAGTTATGTGTTTTGTGGCCAGTCGTGGCCCAGTGGCACAAGCGTGTGACTGTAAATGACTCGCTGTGGGTTCCCACTAGAGGAGTGGAATTTATATTTCCATTTTCTTCGCTCTGGTGTCGAGGTAAAGCGTGTCGTTAAGTTCCGACACTTAACACGCAAGCCTCCGAATTCGGCGGAAAGTGGGGAACGGAGTGTCTTAACACTAGGTTCCATCTGCCTACCCTGCTATGTGCGGGAAGTGAAGTTAAAAGAAAAAAAATAACCAAGTTAAAATGATTTCTCTATGGTCAAGTAGCGTGGTTTATTAGTAAGTGAAGGGGCGAGAACGAAAAGATGTATGTGTTATAACTCCTATGTCTTTCTATTCCCAATAGAGATGCGTGTAAAGCGTTCCAATTCGATTTCTCATTAGAGGGATGAGTACTTAAATTATTTTTCTTGAATTCGGACAAAAAGTAGAAAACATAATCGCTTAATACTAGCTTTTCTTTACCTTAAGCGGCAAAAAACGTGAAACTTATTTGGCAAACAAGTGCCTAGCTTGTTGTTGTAATTTTCATTCATTGTTTCACTCCTTTAGTTGTATTTATTATTGGAAAGATTTTCCTGCCTAGACAGAAAAAGGCACTACAGGCTCCTATCTACTATACAGTCAGTATTGCCAACCAGAACATCGCCAATAATATCATCAAGATCTACATCTATGTATAAAGTAAATATTAGGAAGTGGGTCCATTGAACGACCTACGTCATGTTTATGCAGAGCTCGCGGTCTGCGGCCTCCTTGTAATTACCTCATGTTTGGGAATCGCCTATTGTGACAAAGTGATTTACATACTTGTACAGGCCCATGTAATTGTTTCGTTGGCGTCTTTAATTTATATATTATGCTATGTTACGTTCTACTTACTTACTTATATATATGCTAGTGGAATATATTTATTTAGTAAATTGGTTATTTTATGTATTTTGGTAAGAATAGTTTATGTTAATGTTAATTAGAGGCCAAACTAGATTGTAATCACGATTGGTTGTATTTTCACTCTTGGAATGTTTGAAAGACTCGTTGGAATAATCATATTTAATTATTTTCTATTCTCTACTTTCATGAACAAGATAAACCGCGGCCTTGAGTTCCGCCGCTCAACATGCGAAATATCGAGAACGGAGTCTCTCGGAAATCTGTAAAACGGAGTGTCTCGACACTAGGTTCTGCCCTACAATTGACGAAAAAGCATGACCTGAAAAGAGTCTGTTAAATATTTATTAACAAGATTCAGATGCCAAGATAATCCATTTTCATTGAACATTTAATTGTTAAAGCAAATCAAGGGCAACACACTAGCTGATTAAAATAACTTTTCAATATATACCATAGGTATTTATATAAAAACCAAAATTTTGACTATACCTATGATACTATGTAACTAAAAACAAAAAAATATATATTAAAAATGCCCGAAAACAAAACCTAATAAAACCTTTGAGGCTTTAAAAAAGTAACGGGTGCCTATCCCGCTTTTTCAGTCCAGGGGAGCTAACTAATCCTATACACACTAGCCGATTGACTGGCCGGTTCATGTTTATGCAGAGATCGCGGTCGCCCCGATGCGATGCGGCTTTTGATATCTTTTTGGCTGGCCGTAGAATAAAGGTGGCTTTGGTAGAATAAAGGCATTCGATTAGAGCCTTTTTTTCAGCTTTTGCTTTACCCCGTATAGCAATGTGGGCAGAGAAAAGTTAAAGTCTTGACATTAAGTCAAAATTTGAGATATTGGGTGTTAAGTAATGGAAGTCAACACCACGCTTTGCCTTACTTTACAGTAAAAAGAAAATTTAAACATTTCTCCGGTGGAAGATCGAATTCCCAACTATCGCGTTAACAGCCAGTCTTTGTTCCAATGCGCCTCTTTTGAACAATACTTATTTATCATTTTTGTTAGTTTTTTTACACTTCAACTGAATGTCTTTAACATGTGTAATTGTGATTATTTAACATTATTAGTAATCTTCAATTATCCCTGGGTAAGAGAATTTTACTTAATAAAATTAGGACGTCTTTAGAGAAACACTATCATCACCAAAATAAAAAATAAATCAAAAAAATAACTTTATATATAATATAAGGAAAGAGTTGATCATCTCGAATATACGATTATTGAAATATCATAAAAAGGCTCCTTAAATAAATATTCGCGATTGTCGCCTTTCTGCGTCGCCACTGAATATTGAACATCTTCCTATAACCGTAGTAATCACTGAACTTGAATGTGAAAATATTGTGATAAGTATTATATAGATAGAAGAAAACTTAAAAGAATGAATGTTCTTTTTATGTAGTATACCTAACTTTTTTTGCTAACTCTTATTTTTAACGCTTTAAAGTTTGAAATGTTAAAAGTATTTAATAACTAGCATTCTTTCTCTCCAAAGAATTATTCGTAGAATCTTTGGGTAACGGATAATTGTCTCTCTTCAGAAATGCTAACAAAAAATAATATGCGTATTAGCATTTCGACGCAGTCGGGAGTAGAACCCAGGGCTAGCGGTCAGAGCGAAGTCCGGCACATGCCTTGCAGAGAAAGGATGCGCGTTACTTGGATCAGTGCCTAGGACTTGTGTGTTTTTAAGGGGACCCAAGTGTTAAGACACTACGTTCCGCACTATCCCCCGAATTCGGAGGCATTGCGTGTTAAGTGGCGGAACTTACCACCGCGCTTTACTTCTGATACCATAGCGAAGGAAATGGATATATTAAATATTTCCACTCCTCGAGTGGGAATCGTTCAACACAAAAACACATTCGTGCCACTGCGCCACGACTAGCCCCAAATATTATACGTTTGAAAAAGAGTTTCCGTCACTAATTAAGCCAGGTTCAATTCCTTACCTCCCCTTGGCACTCAAGGAAAAGTAGGTTCGGATTTCCTTTAATAAACGAAAACTGAGTCCCCTAAAAATGTATTTAAAATTGTAACCGAATTTTTATTAGCGTCGAGGTTATTTGCGGACTTATATACGCATACTCTTAGCAACAATTCCAGTGGCCTCTATATTTACAGATATTAAAAATTTATTATAATTTATGATTATAGTTTAATAATTATAGTATATATTTTTTTAGCTTCACGCTGTATCCCGTACACAGCAGGGTAAGCAGAGGGAATCTAGTGTTAACACACTCCGTTCCTCACTTTCCGCCAAATTGAGAGGCATTGCATGTTAAGTGGCGGAACTTCACGCCGCGCTTTTGCCTCGACACCAGAGTTAAGAAAATGGAAATATTAAACATTTCCACACTTCGAGTGGGAATCGAACCCACAACCAGTCGTTTACAGTCACACGCTTATACCACTGCGCCACGACTGGCCCCAGTTATAGTATATATTATAAGAAAAAAGGAATAATATAACAAAAGACACAAATATTAGGTCTTTCTATCACAAGAACACCACTCAAGTGGAAAATTTCACTCCCAGCAACATTTACATTTCATGAGTTCGCTACACTGCTTGTACCTTGTAAAATTATCCGCCGAGGCTCCCGCGTTCCACTCGCGCATAAACAATCGTGCAAAAGTAAAATATCTTTGTAGCTATTCTCATATATTTTACGTATTGTCATATGTATGTATGTATTTTATTTTTATGTATGTTTTATATTCTATAATCTGTGTAGAAGTTATTGTTTATTGATGAGTTCATTGTGGATCAGCATTTTAATGTTAACGCGATTGGTGTTCGATTGGTTATAGATTTGATTTACATTTGGGGAAAAGATTATTATTAAATTATTTCCTTTTTACTTACAAGATATAGTATGTATTCTTATCTATCCTACTATGCGGGAAGAAGCTAGAAACTTATTTACTTAAAATCTATCTACACCTGTTACATTTATTATTTCAATATAAGTGGCTTGTGTCTGTAATGGAAATAAAAATATCTGTAACAGTAAAGTTTGTGATAATTATGAAAATTTCTATAACAACAAAATAATGGTAAACTTACTCTAATTTAAGTAACATCAATAATACAAGTGTTAAAAATTTTCTATTACAAAATAACTTTTGGTCTAAAATTTTAGTAAACGATATTAAAATATACGATACCTACTATTTACTTATTTTTTTTAGCCCGCACACAGCAGGGTAGGCAGAGGGAACCTAGTGTTAAGACCACTCCGTGCCCCACTTTCCGCAGATTTCGGCGGCATTGCGAGCTAAGTGGCGGAACTTAACGCCGCGCCTTTACCTCGGCACCAGAGCGAAAAAAATGGAAATATTAAATATTTACACTCCTCGAGTGGGAATCGAACCCACAACCAGTCGTTTACAGTCACACGCTTGTGCCACTGGGCCACAACTGGCCCCAAGGCTATTTACTTATGATCTTAATTATTTATTTATACACTAAACACTTGATTCTATACATACAATAGTACCCTAAGTGCACCCTCACGCTGTACACATTCTCCAGTGACCTGCAATATATTAAGGGTTTCATTACCGCATCGAACACCGGCTCGCTTAAGCGCATAGACGTGTCCGTTTAGTATGATCCCGCCTGTTGGAATCTCGAGTATGACTTGGGAACGTTTACACTATAATAGAATTACGATTGGAAGTGAATGTTTATTTTATACAGATATAAAAGCCATATTAATATTTAGATTATGAATTTTATTGAGAAATTAAACCATCACAATTTAGAAAACGTCAAAAAAATTAACGCAATAAACTTCGAACTCGCGCCTCTTCCAAACCGTCTAAGCGCGTTGACCGCTAAGGCATACGTTCTACGCTTATTTATGTTGTTAGAAATAAAATTGGATTCACACATTTAGAAGGATGTCTTATCAGAATAATTATTCTAACAACATCTTCTCAAACTATCAGATGTGAATCATAGCGTTTTAAAATATGAATGTTATTTACCGAATAAGTCATAGAAAAATGGATATCGTAAGGAGGGAAGTCCGAAAGGCTATTGTCGAGATACTCCATTGTCCCCTTTTTCGACCGAATGCTAGATATGCGGAACTCAACGCCGCGCTTTGTCTTGACAGAGCAAAGAAATGTGAATAATTTAAATATCGTGAGAATCAAAGTCACAACCAATAAGTCTCAAAAAGTTACTTAAGCTTTATAAATGTCATTCATTAAGTATCTAAATATACCAGTGAATGCAGATTGTGTTTAAATTATGTTCAACATAGAATGATGAATGTATCCTGCAAACATAAATCTTGTTGTGTTTATCGTTTGCACAAGTGGAGCTCACCGCGTGCACCGCTCGCGTGGACAAAATGTTATTGAAATTTATTTTACAATATAAACAAAATCTGAAATTTATATGTTAGCAGAAATATTAGAACGTTATATGTTCATTTAGTATACTATATGATAGTTTATATTGTTTACTTTCTATATAATGTAATATAGGCAACTGAAATTTTAATATACCATGAAAATCTCCACTTTTGGCATATTTAATATTTCCATTCGAACCCACACTAAGTATCTTTTTTAAGTAAAAGTGCCTACGTTCTTTCTTGCTAAACAATTATTCTTTGCAATAATCTTTGGGTAGCAGAAATTTGTAAGATCTCTTTACAGAGACGCTAACAGCAAAAATAACAAAATTAAAAATTTTGAAAAACCCACGACGGCTTAATTGTAATTGTAAAAGGATAAAATAACTATAGATCCCCCGCCTAAAAGAATATATGTAACGAGATGATGGGGACGGCTTCGTCGGGGCTGCCATTACTTTAAGTTTGCACAAACCTTCTCATAGGTTTTCTTGCTGTTAAAACAGTTTTGGCAAAAAAATTAAATATTAAAATGAATTTACAGTTTTGATAACTGGTATTTTAAAGACTTTAAAAAGTCTATCGAAATCTATACTGATAGCTACTATATTTAAAATAGAGGTTGCAACTGGCAGCCCCCGACGAAGTCGTCCCCATCATCTCGTTACATATATTCTTTTAGGCGGGGGATTTATAGTTATTTTATCCTTTTACAATTACAATTAAACCGTCGTGGGTTTTTCAAAATTTTTAATTTTGTTTTTTATTTTAAACTTTTTAAATAGATATATATTATATATTATTACATAATTTCGAAATACTTTATACTAATCTTCATGCAAATCCAAAAGAAATTATAAACCCAATGCTTTCTGGTTATCAAATGCTTATTGCAGCGCCTGGCAGATTGTCACCGTAATATTTCCACGAAACTTAAATCTGACCAAATCAGTGAAAATCACAAAACCCACTAGTAGTTTTGATTTTAAACAAACTAATTTATACTGGAGCGCCCCGCGGTAGTTCGTGGTAGATATGGCATATAAAAATACGCAGCAATTAAACCAGAACCTATCACAGAAAACCGCATTTAAATAGGTTTCACACAAAAAATAAAAGCAAATGCTTACTGCTGTGCCCCCTGGTGAGGTGTCACCATGGCACATAGGGTAAAACTTGGTAATACGCCCCACTTTTTTTTAACCTTCAATAAAACCCAAATAATCATAGATTTAATTATTTCTTTTATTCCTAGACGTTAATTGGTTCGTTAACAATAATTTTACAAAACCTTAATGTAATTGGAACGATGGTTAAAGATCTATTTCAATTTTTTTGTAGACATGGAGTGGGGCGTTTTATCAGGTACACGTTACCTAATACGCCTCGTTTTGTATTATAAAATGCCCCATGCAATTTAAAATGTCCTCGTATATGTCCATTCCTAAATTTTATCCAAAACGTAAAAAAACACAATATATCAATAGTTTAATAACTTACAAACATAACACAAATGTAAGGCAAGACTTAAAAGTCCTTAAAAACTCTAAATAAAAAAAAAACATTTTCATTTGTAAGTAATTAAGTAAAAGAAAAGTTGTAACAATAAAAAACACCAGTCTTCTAAATTAATGATTAACATAACAGTCTTTTCAATTAACTTTGACATAAACCAAATTAAAATCATCATAAAATAGTTGAATAGAATAAAATCAAATCTTGCTGCTTTTAACAGCTTCTCTCTCAGCTTTCTGCCCATAGTTGTTACACAAACGTGGTACCCTGAACGTGTCAAACTTGAATCCAGTCTTCAGAAGACTTTGTTATGTAGTAATTTTCTATACATTCAACGCTTTTATTTATGTCCATATCCGAACAGTTTTAAGGTGCTTCTCAAAGATGGAACTTTGAAGTGCTTTGAAGCTTCATTCTCTCCCATTTTTTTACTTCATACAGATCGCGTTGCCTCCAAGAAGCTCGAAGAGTCTTGCGTTTATATTTAAGAGACATACTCTCTAATTAAAATACAATATAAATTGGCATCTATGTAATTTCGGTACGGGGGCATTTTAAAAAACAAGCGGTGGGGCGTATTGCAAATTTTGCTTTTTAAAACGCCCTATCAAGAAAAAAGCCTCAATTTCAAAGTTATCACGTTTAACGAACATTTATAATAAAGTGTATTTATGTGTATTTTCAACAGTTAATATCAATTTAACTTAAATTTAATGAGTATTAAAATATAAAAAAATGTTTGCAACTTACCACAAATTGTAACTTCACTGAAACACTAAATTTATTAATATTTTTTAAGGGAGCGTAATAAACCACACGTGCACATTAGCTATGTTGTTTATCGACTTATGACTACTCTCCGTGCAATACGTGTATCATCTAGCTTTCTTAATGTGCCTGCTATGGCTGTGGGGCGTTTTGTCAACTGGGGGCGTTTTACCTAGTTTTACCCTATACGGAAACACGCGTTAATTAAGCCTGATCCTATCTTTGATAACTGCATCCAAATCGGACTTGTAGTTTTAGCTTTGCATAATTAAATGTTTAATGCAGCGCCCCCTGGTGAGTTCTTGACGTAAAAAAAACCTAAAAACTTACACCAAGTAAAGGTAACTCTAATACTAAAAACTCTGCCCAATCGGACTAGTAGTTGTGGTTTTGCATTAAATATTACAAACAAACGTTTACTGCAGCGCCCGCTGGTGAGTTAACACGATAAAACATATCCAAGAACATGCACTAATTAAACTTGAGCTTATTATTGAAACTGCATCCAAATCAAATTCGTCATTTTATCTTTGCACAAACAATATTTTACTGCAGCGCCCCCTGGTGACTTGTCACCGTAATATAAATTTAAAAACATACTCTAAGTAAAGCGGAATCTAATACTGAAAACTCTTGACAATCGTACTAGTCGTTTTGGTTTTACACAAAAAAATAGAAGCAGCTACTTACTGCAGCGCCCCCTAGGGAGTTGACACATACATGAAAATATGCACTAAGTAAACTTGAATCTATCATTGAAAACTGAATTCAAATCGGACTCGTAGTTTTAGTTTTACACAAACAAATGTACTTACTGCAGCGCCCCCTGGTGAGTGGTCACCGTAAAGTATATATGAAAAGAAGCACCAATTAAACCTGAATCTATCGTTGAAAGTTTCATCTAAATCGGACTAGTAGTTTTTGCTCTGCATAAACAAATGTTTACTGCAGCGCCCCCTGGTGAATTTTCATCGTAACAAAAAAACAAAAATCTTAAAATATGCAGCAAGCAAAGCTGAATCTAATTCTGAAAACTCTAGCCAATCGAATGAGTAATTTCGGTTTTAGACAAATAAATACAAGAAAAATTTTGGTTTTACACAAAAAAACTCAAACCAATGCTTACTACAGCGCCCCCTGATGAGTGGTCACCATAACGCATATATGAAAAGATGCACCAATTAAGCCTGAACCTATCTTTGAAAGTTTCATCTAAATTGAACTAGTAGTTTTTGCTCTGCATAAACAAATGTTTAGTGCAGCGCCCCCTGGTGAATTTTCCCCGTAACAAAAAAAGAAAAATCTTAAAATATGCATCAAGCAAAGCTGAATCTTTTTCTGAAAATTCTTTTCAATCGGATCAGTAGTTTCGGTTTTAGACAAATAAATACAAAAAAAGTACAAACAAACGCTTACTGCAGCGCCCCCTGGTGGTTTGACACGATAAAACATATCTAAGAACATTCACCAATTAAACCTGAATCTATCACTGAAAATCGTATCGAAATCAGACTATTATTTTATGAGATAATTGAAAACATTCGTTTTCACGTAAAATGCTTACTGCAGCGCCCCCTGGTGAGTTAAGGCAATAAGACATACATAAGAACATACGCCAATTGAACCTTAACCTATCATAGAAAACCGTATCAAAATCGGACTTATAGTTTTGGAAATAATTGACATAGTAATTTGCACAAACACACAAACAAACAAACAAACAAACAAACAAACAAACAAACAAACAAACAAACAACCTCTCACCCCAAACACATATACAGTCGCCGTTCCGTCGCGGGTAAAAAATAACTTGCAACAAGAAGCATAGGAATTTACATGACGTATGGTTTAGTATATAGAGCGGTTTAAACAGTTTTCAAAAGACGCGGATTCGAGTCTTGCTATGCTCAAACTTTAATAGAGTTATAAAAACCTTTTTGAAATCCTAAATATGAGAATAATACTTTGAAAATGTAAAAAAAATATTACATTCTTTTCTTTTAATATCTCGCATCGCATCGCTCGATACATATAGATAAGATGCTCCTTTCTTTAGCTTTGCGCGTCTCACTCTAGGTATATGTTATTATAAGTTAAGCAATGATCCTAGTCATTTATCTTTTGTTCTTCATTTTATTATATTTTATATTATAATTATTATTTAGTTTACATTTTTACATTTAGGTCCATTCGTGGCGTAGAGGCACAAAGTGTGACTGATTTTGGGTTCGATACCCACTCGGGGAGTGGAAATATCTAATATTTCCATTTTCTTCGCTCTGGTGTAGAGGCAAAGCCGGAAAGTGGGAAACGGAGTGTCTTAACGTTAAGTTCTCTCTGCGTACCCTGCTGTGTGCGGTACATATCGCGAAGCTAAAAAAAGGAAATTTTATACTACATTGATAGTTATTGTAATAAATGACTACTGCAGATCTATTCGTACGTTTACCTAACATAAGCTACAAATTCAACATAAACTAAAGTCGGCTCAAGTGTCGAAGCGATATGTTGGAGCTATACATCCACGTCGATAGCTTTTCATTTAGCATCGAATTGCTTCTAAGAGATTGATGGCACCATAACCCATGATAGATTTAATAGATGACTGACCCACGTAAGGCTTTACTAACAGTTTCGTCTTATATAGCACTTTAATATACTCGAATATTGAATTTAAGTGACTTGAGCTTTGGTACTAGTTTTTTTATGTATAATAAATATATAATAAAAATCAAATTTAAAATATTATTATATTGAATATTTTAGTAGATAAAAACAATAATTTGTTAAATAAATGTATATTTTAAATGTATATTTGGTGTAAAAAAGATTTTATATAATGGCATCAACTGTCATTTCAAAAGTTGAAATTATAGAACTTTGCTATTTGAAACGATTTAAATTAAAAAAAAAAACATAAAATGTTAAGGGAAGACTAATAAAATATAACAATCTAAACTTCATTTACATCGGTACAATCCGATTTCCGTTTCAGAGGATAGTGCACAAATACACAGACAAACAGAAGAAGAAAAATATCTTCATTTTAGGTTCCATTTATCATATATCTTCCACGCACAGGCAAGTTACTTACATTTGGATTATATGTATTGATTAAATTACTTTATATAAAACGAAACTGGTTTCTTGAAAAAATATGTTTTTTTTTAATTGAATCACTTAAAGTTTTTTCTCATTGTTTTTATGAATCTGTACCTAATCGTCAATGTTAGTAAGTAGGTATAGTACAAATCTATCAAGATCATTATGAAAGAACATATATAAATAATAAAATATAAAATTAACCAAATATAAACAAAAAATAAGTAAATAAAAAAATATATTATAATAACCCACAATAAAAGCCAAATCTTATAACAATGTCGCTATTATACTCAATTAATGGTACGACCTGCCTAATGGGCGATACTTTACCCGTGACCGGGGTAATGTGCGAGAGCCATACGTCTTCCGTGGAGGCGATACATTTGCCACCGGCAGCATCGCAGCCCAGCAGATGGATGACCTGCCCGCTTTGACCCGGCTTTGTTTGTTTTATTCATATGTGAAGTTAAATTGAGAATTCAAAATTTTATGATACTTTTAAATTTTATTTAGTGGATTATTTAGAGTCTTCGTGGTGCAGAGTGGCACTGTCTGATTGCTATGATTGTCGATTATATTTTTTATGTAATATTTAAAGTATTTTCATTCATACGCCCTGGCGATATGTTCCGTCACTTAACACGGAATGTCTTGATTTCAGGCGGAGAGTGGAGAATGGAGTGTCTTATACTATATCCTCTCTTACTATCCAGCTATGCGGGAGAAAAGTGAAGCTGTAAAAATATATTTACATGTTTTCTTTTCTGCATAACAGTGTATTTAAACAAAAACTAAGGGAAATGCCAAGAGCGCTACGTTCTGCACAATTTGAAGTGTGTTCCTGGACGTAGCGTTGGTGAATGCGTACCAGGCCGGTGCTGCATACGTTAGATGGGGTCTGACGTATGTCTTGTACAACGTGGCCTTCGTACGCAGGGGTAGTTTGGATATCAGAAGGGGCCGAAGAAGGAAAAAAGGGGGCCCTGGCAGCGTTGGTCGCCTTCTTAACATGGTGTGTCATCTTTAGCTGGCGGTCCAGAATGACCCCCAGGTAGGTATGATGTATGAGCCCATTTGATTGAGGTACCCTGACTGACCAGCGGCGTGGAAATCTTCCTGCGATCCCCAAACATCACAGCCTTTGTTTTGGATATGTTGAGGGTCAGCCTCCAGTTGACAAGCCAATCTGGTAGCACATTCAGAGACATCTGGAGCAATGAAGCGGAACGTCTTAGGCGGATAGACTTCGTTAAAAGCGCAATGTGTTCTGCGTAGAGTGCCAGGAGTGCAACCTCCCGGACTGGAACGTCGTTGATGTAGAGGGAGTACAGCAGAGGCGGCCTGCCAAGCGGAACCCCCGCTGTGATGGAGCTTGCTGGATGAGACGGAGCTCCCCTCTCGTACCCGGAACGTGCGGACACTGAGGAACGCGGTTAAGGTCCTGGCAATATGGATTGGGATTCCAATATAGTATAGTAGGCCGGGATGCCAAGCCCGGTCAAACGCTCTAGCCACGTCCAGGAATGCCGCTACTGGGTTCTCCTTCCTGTTCACGGCGGATACAATGAAGTGTACCACCCTTGTAACCTATAGGGTGATCGAGTGTCCGCTGCGTAATACAAACTGTGCGGGGGCGGGTGGAAATACGCGTGGAGTTGAGGTAACAGCAATCTCTCAAAAAGTTTAGATAACAAGCTAAGTAATGTGATGGGGCGATAAGATATCCTTTCACGTCTGGGGGAAATATCCCAGGCGCAGGATCCCGTTGAAAAGCCTGGTCATAGCTGCTAGGAAAACGGAGTATCTCGGCAGTATGTTCTGTTCTGTGTGGAAAAAAGCGTAAAGCCGACTTCAATTAACAAACGAATTGTAATATTTTATAATTTTTGACTTCAATTAGAAATCATATAACTATTTAATAATTATATTAGTACAAAAGTAAATAATCAATGTGTTTACAATTTAAGCAATACCTATAATTTGTTTCTTTGTTTATTATGTGACATTTATATTCAAAACAAATCTAATAAATCGCGGAAACTTCATTTTTAGGGAAAGTTCGAAATTCGCGAAATATTATAAAACAGGCTTGATCGTGAATTTCTGCTGGTGACATTTTATTTTCGGAACAAAGTTTGACAAGTCGAGGATTTTACACGATAAAAAGTAGAATGAGATTTTTATCTTAATTTTTTTGTAAATTTATTAATGTTTTTCACGCTTAAAATTAGATGAAATTTTAGATTTTGGGATTTTGGTATAAAAAAAAGTGAAAAAGCAGAGTGACTTATTACTGAATTTTCTACGACTACCTTCTAATATGCACGAAAAAATGTGACAAGCTTAGGGGCCATCGTGGTGCAGTGGGACAGCGTCTGAACGTTAGCGCTAATGGTCGTAGATTCGATTTCTCTCTTAGGAAAATAATTTTGGTTAAATTTAAATCATTTTCATTTCTTCGCTCTGGTAACCAAGAGAGACGAGACGTTGAGTTCTGTCACTCAACATGCAATGTCGCGATTTTGGAGATTTTGACACTAGTTTCACTCTGACTACCCGGCAATGGGGGAAAAGCTTGAAATTTTTAGCTCACTTCTATACGAAATTTCTATGTGTTTTTAATTGTTTGTAAGTAGAATAATTAATTTTGCATAATAAAGCACTATTTTATAAAAAAACATTGCTTGTTATCGAAAAGGAAACAAAATTAAGAAACATGACGCAATAAAGTAGATCAGAGTTTACATTAGTAGAATAAATAGTTAAGACTCCAAACTAATATATCATTGAACACATAAAACTTTTGTATTAGATGAAATCGAAGACATTACTAACGTTTTTAACATTTGAAACAAAAGTATTATTTAGGCGATTATGAAATTGAAAAACGTTTTTAGAAAAGGGTGTAAGAATTTGAACGCAGAGGAATTCAAACCTGCGCCTCTTGGCTTAGCGGTAACAACAAAAGTATTTTGCAACAAGCTTAAACATAAAAATTCTTTACAGCCAAATGTAGAACTTATTTATGGCTTAGCGGTCATACCGCTTGGACGGCTTCCAAACGGCGCGGGTTCGAATCCCGTTGCGTTCTAATATTTATACGTTTTCTAAATACGGCAATAATAATTTCACAAACCACAAAACACATCAGCAACTAAGCAACAATCTGTCCATATATTTCTATCCCTTTATCACAAATATATATTAATGAAGGATCAATAAAGAGTTTTTCAAACAAGATCAAAGTTTACGAATCGTTAAGTTCGAACGATTAATCTATTAGAAAGATGGGCTGCACCGCGCCGAATGAACGGTCATCGGAATGAAGACGTATAGCGCTAACACATCACGCCGTTCATTGCGGCTGAGCGGTTGAATTAGCTGGCCATTAGTTAGCTACTGGCAAATCTGATTAGAGCTTTGTTTATATTTACTGTTTATTTTTAAAAATGCAATTGATACATTTCAGATAAAAGATAAGATAAAAAAATATTAAGCTATAAAAATAAAAATAAATAGCTTCACGCTATATCCCGCACACAGAAGGGTAGGCAGAGGGAACCTAGTGTTAAGACACTCCGTTCCCCACTTTCCGCCGAATTCGGAGGCTTGCGTGTTAAGTGGCGGAACTTAACCCCGCGCTTTACCTCGACACCAGAACGAAGAAAATGGAAATATAATTTCCACTCCTCGAGTGGGAATCGAACCCACAACGAGTCGTTTACAGTCACACTCTTGTGCCACTGGGCCAAGACTGGCCACAATTAAGTGGCTGGCCATTATTAAGTTATTCTTTTTATTTTTACGTTTCTTCACCATTTGAGGCTGTGGTGCAGTGTGACAGCATCTGATAATAAAGGCGATGATAGTGGGTTCGATTACCACTCGGGGGTTCTGTATTATTTTCATTTCTCACCTATGTATGACAAATAATAATCAGATTTTCGGCGTAAAGAGGAGAACGTAGTGTTTTAACACTAGGTCCTCTCTGACTACTTTATTATGCAGTGTAAGGCTGCATTTTGAAGAATGACCTTAAATTCTTAAGAATAAGCTTTGGTGAAGAAAGCATTTCTTCACCAAAAGTTATTCTTAAGAGATTCTATTTGCATATAGTACATTTTTTGTTTCTTGTACTATTTATAGATATTTATATTAAATTCTATTCTATTGCAATATTTAGGCCAGATTTATAAATTCGACTCATACTTGAGTGCATAGAAACTCATTGATGTTTCTGAATTCAAATATTATAATTAGAGACAAATATTAGGACATAGACCTGTTAAAATAGTTTATTATTTCTAGTAATATATATTTTTTGTAGTTATACCTATATATTTACAACACATAAAGTGTAAAAAATACATAAAGTTCATTAATCAACAAATAAATAAAATGAATAGACGATATCTCGCCAGTTCGAAAGCTCCGTCGAATTTCAAACATCGTCGAAGTAAATACAAACATTCATCTCATGCTGGAATGAATTGTAGACCCTTCACTATTTCAGGGAAGGAAGCCAACTAGCTACTTTAACTTAGCTAGCTACTTCAGCAAAATAGTTTATTGTAGTTTTATGTTTAAAATATCAATAGCTTTTTTTTTCTTTTTTTTATCTTCACGCTGTATCCCGCACACAGCAGTGTAGACAGAGGGAACCTAGTGTTAAGACACTCCGTTCTCCCCACTTTTCGCCGAATTTCGAGGCATTGTGTGTTAAGTAGCGGAACTTAACGCCTTGCCTTTGCTGGTATCAACCAGAGCGAAGGAAATGGAAATATTACATATTTCCACTCATCGAGTAAGAATCGAACCCACAACCACTCGTTTACAGTCACACGTTAGTGTCACTGCGCCACGACTGGCCCTATGAAATTTATTTTTATTTAATGCGGATTTCTTTATTATTTCTTAGTTTTTTTAAAAACTAAGTTTAATATACATACATATATTATATACTTGTCGGAGACAGTCATGAAGATGACGGTGAAACGGAGCTCAGAACTTTCCAGAGTGATGACGATGCTGCGGCGAGTATGTCAACACTCAAGAAATTTGAAGACTGGCTGTATTAAAGAAGACATACGTTGTCTCACGCTTGAAAAACAAAAGGTCAAATGTTTCACTTTTCATATAAAAACGAAGTCGACACATTGCTTTCGCCCAACCCTAATATAAAGCGTCTCCGACATATGTACTTTATATATCACATTAGAATACGATATACTTACTTATTCTTCGTCACCAAATAAGTCATTATGTGTATTTCTGTACTCATATTAATTATAATACGTGCGAAGGAAAGTCTGTCTGTCTGGTAAGCTTCTACCGGTCCTCTTTAGAACGAATTCAAAATGAAAAAAGTTGAAGATCCAGGGTGAAACATAGGCTATTTTTAAAAATTCAACCGTTAAATGTATGAAATAGATAATGAAAAAATCAAAACCGCTTGACCGACTTCGATAAATTTTCTTAAAAGGATAGCTCATAACGTAATTTTGGATATGAGCTATCTCTTTTAACAAAATAACCCCTAAGAGACTGAAATAGGGGATACAATTTGTTATGAAAAATATCAAACAGCTATAGTTGTGTAGTTAACTCAAGCAAAGCCACGTGTGAGGCTCTACTATAAAATAAAATTATAAAATTACACATCCATTGAGATTGTAATAGTTTAAAATTGGATTCCACCATATCGAATAATTTTGCAATATTAAAAGCCAATATGTCGAGTCGCATCACACACTGAGTTGCATTTGTGACCGATGGCCCGCGGCCGACTTAGTTAATGGCAGGAAGGATCAGCGTGTAGGATTTGGTATTGTTATTACATTTTTTGAATTACTGAAAGCTTAGAGACGTATTATTTAGATATACCTACATTACAGTTAAAATAAGAATTTTGTACTAATAACTAAATTATTATGTTGCCATCGTGGCGCAATGGGACAGTGTCTGTCTGTAGCAGTCAATGGTTTTAAGTTTGATTTCCACTTGAAGGAATTTAATTATTTTCCATGTTCTGGTAAGAAAAAGCAAGGGTTTGAGTTATTCCGGCACTCAATATGCAGGGTCTCTAATTCGGGTGTAAAGTGGAGAATTAAGTATTTAAACATTAGTTTTCTCTACGGAAAAATATGTGATACAAAAATCACTATTCGTGATGTAGATGGCAAATATATCACTTAAATATGATTACTATGGCGTCTCAAATTTTCAATAATATTATAAAATTACTTAAATGAGTCCATCATTATTAAAAAATGGTGGCCAGTCGTGGCCCAGTGGCATAAACGTGTGACTGTAAACGACTGGTTGTGGGTTCGATTTCCACTCGAGGAGTGGAAATTATATTTTCATTTTCTTCGCTCTGGTGTCGAGGTGAAGCGCGGCGTTAAGTTTCACTACTTTGTTAAGCGCATGCCTCCGAATTCGGCGGAAAGTGGGGAACGGAGTGTCTTAACACTAGGTTCCCTCTGCCTACCCTGTTGTGTGCGGGATACAGCGTGAAGCTAAAAAAAATACTACAAAATGATCTACGTCCGATATTTCCCTGTTACGTAAGCATACTGAAATTGGTTTTGAAAATTTTTAATAATTTAGTAAAATAACATATAACTACGTACCTAATAAAGAGTACTTTAGTAAGAACGTATCAGTGATACTGCGATAGTGACTGAAATTGATGTCCCACAAGATTTATTACTTCGACTCCGCCTTAAAGTTGTCAACATGAGTCGCGCTTATTGCGATTACTTTTAAATATTATTTACTTTTCATCAAATTCTTATTATTTACATATAGATATAATATTGAAATATTGTTTAGGGATTTTACAATTAAATTGATATTGATTCTTATTTCATTAATTGTAATAATTACGTTAATTTTTGCAATTAATCACATTGCAGTTCTTGTAAATTGAAAAAGTTATTTAGAAAACATATAACAATGACTTCTAAGTGTGAATAATACTGACCATTCGTGGCCCAGTGGTACAAGTGTGTGACTGTAAACGACTGGTTGTGGGTTCGATTCCCACTCGAGGAATGGAAATATTTATTCCATTTCATTCCATTTTCTTCGCCATTTAACACGCAATACCTCCAAATTCGGCGGAAAGTGGGGAACGCAGTGTCTTAACACTAGGTTCCCTTTGCCTACCCTGCTGTGTGCGGGATACAGCGTGAAGCTAAAAAAAAAAGAAAAGAAGAATACTTTAAGTGTTAAAGAGTATTCTAGCAAATTTTAAAATTTTGAGAATAACTATTTTCAAAATAACCTAAAAATGCCAAAAACGAACAAAAATATAACAAAATAATAAAATATTGATTGATTTTTACACTATTTCGGATAAAATAAAACAATTCATCACTAGCACCGAACGCGTGACGCCGTTGAGGGCTGGCCAATAAACACTTTGACGCTGTCGGCAGCGGTCACCGTGACGTGTCATATGGCAGTTTTCATTTTAAAGTCAATTCTTCATGAAATCAAAAATAGATAGCTAGTCTATTTTTTGGTTCAAAATACGATATGTATTTCCACAGAATGAAGTATTTTAAATACGTGTTTATTTGAATATTATTATATACATACTTTTAAAAAAAGTCATAATAATAATATATTCTATAATAATAATATATTCTTTATTTAAGTGACCATGACTCATTTGGTTAGTAAACATTTTTTCTTATAAACTAGGTTAGTTACAATTACATTTTTTTACATGTTACAAAACACACGGGACGGAACAGCAATGATTCACGTATTTGCAATCCAATCTATTGGATATCATGCTCAGAATTCTGTTTGGGCTACCCCGCACCCTACGCAACAGAGACCCGCAACGTTTTCTCATGAGAGCGTAAAAACAGTCCACACGCGCTTCAGCGAACATCCCTGAAGCAGTGTAATAGAATATTTTTTTTAGCTTCACGCTGTAATCCGCACACAGCAGGATAGCTAGAGGGAACCTATTGTCAACACTCCGTTCAAATCTTCCGTCCGAATTCTGGAGGCATTTCGAGTTAAGTGGTGGAACTTAACCCCGTGCTTTGCATTGACACCAGAGTGACGAAAATGAAGTATTAATATTTCAATTTTTCGAGTGGGAATCGAAACCATAGTTTGTCGAGTTTATAGTCAACTTTGGCACGACTGCCCTGTAATGATAGCGCTAAATGGAATACATTCTATAAGGCATGTATAAATACAATAAGACATACTCAACAAAATAACTGTCGAAATATCGCATATGTAATGCAAGCAACTTCATGCTTTTTTCCATATACCTAGCAGACCATATGCGTGAGAAAGTAGTTTCAAGACATATCCTTAAATTTCGGCGGAGATCAACGCTGTGCATTGTCTTACTAGAAAAGACTATAATCATTCCTTATTTTCTTTTAAACATTTTTAAAGTGTTATCCCACACGGCATTCAGGAAGCGCGGGTTCGAATCCCTCTGCGTTCAAATTTTTATACGTTTTCTAAATTCCTTATCTTGTTAAGGATAGAATATGATATAAAATATAATATAGTTCCGGCATAGAAAATACAGACAAGTAACTAACTGTACAGCATTCCACAGATTCGTATACTGGGCCGTTATAGTAAAGGAATCGGCTTACGGAACACCTCTAAACCCATTAACGTTCATCTCCACTATCTTTAATCCTTAAAAGAAGTTATCCTTTCTCTTACCTAACCAAATTTAAAGGAACCCTAATGCTGCCTTGAAAATACGTGCTAGAAACGAACTTATATTAGTAATGATAATTGTGATTTAAATACGACGACTGATTGTGGTTTCGATTCCCACTCGAGGAGTGGTAATATTTAATATTTCCACTTTCTTAATGTGAAACGAAGTGTATGAAAACTAGGTATTATCTGCCTACCCTGCTACGTGCTAGATTTAGATCTATATCCTAGAATACAGCCCTTTAGAGGTTTATTTTTGAAAAAATAAGTAGCCTATTTTTGACCCTGAATTTTTTACTACATTCATTCTAAATTTCATCCAAATGGGACTGGTAGATTCGCCGCGAAAGCGTGACAGACAAACAGACAGACTTCCGCATTTATAATATAAGTATGGATTTATCGGAGGTCATCGTGGCGCAATGGGACAGCGTGTGATTGTAAAGCGATGGTTGTGGGTAGGATTGTAGGAGGAATGATTATATTTAAATTTTCACTTTTCCGCTCTGGAATTAAAGACAAAGGGCGACGTTGAGTTCCGCCACTCAACACGTAGTGTCTCGATTTCGAGCAGAAAGTTGAGAACGGAGTGTCTTGAAACTTGGTCCTCTCTTTCAAACCCAGTAAGCGTGAAACAATAAAAAAACGTATAAATGCTATATATACATATAATATTTGTATCAATTATAATAAGATTAACGAAGGGCTATGTAAAAGTTATTAAAAAATCACCAGTCGTACTCATATAAATATGTAATAAAAAAAAAATTGCTTCACGCTATATCCCGCACACAGCAGGGTAGGCAGAGGGAACCTAGTGTTAAGACACTCCGTTCCCCACTTTCCGCCGAATTCGGAGGCTTGCGTGTTAAGTGGCGGAACTTAACGCCGCGCTTTTATGTAATGTAAATACTATATTAATAAATATGTAAAACATGGCGCCTTTGGACAATCAGTCAATCTTCGGAAAGCCATCGTGGCGCAGTGGGATAACGTATGACTGAGCGCGATTTTACCTACAAGGGGTTCTTTCCCGTTTCAATTATTTAACGTTTTTAAGCATTTATGTTTTGTGTAAGTGAACCACTAAGTGTAAAAAAATGACTGTTATAATAATACATGGTGAACTTTACATTAAGTAAAGTTTTAATCTCTTGAACTTTAATACGTTAAAAATATTTAATTATGATTCTCATGTAAGTGACTGTGTCCTTTTTCAGAGACTAAATCGTATCGAATTCTTATTTAACTGCCCCAAAAGGCGCAAAAAAAATGTTAACAATTTCTTAGTTATAAAATTTTGTGTTAAAGCCAATATACTGCAATACAATACTTGTTTTTCTATAAAGTTCCTTAAAATATTTTACTACCCAACGTAAAATAAAATATGAAAGTGTGCAGCATTTGTGCCGTCTGGTTCGACACAATTTATGATGCGTGGAATAATTTTTCATCCATAACGTGTATTTGTACTAAATCGACGCTTTTAAGGGAAAATGTATGTTAAAAATGAGAAGAAACTATAAATCATTTTTCGTTCAAAAATCACGCGCTTTCCACAATATATGTATATATTTTTTTAGTTTCACGCTGTATCTCGATTACAGCCGTTACATGAAAGTTTATATGAAAAATCTAAGCCGCTTGACCGATTGTAATGAATTTTGGCATAAATATAGTTGATAATCCAAGGTACTCATAGGCTACTTTTATTTTCAAAAATCCACCGCCGAGGGTTGCAATATAACGAAACAGTTGTGTAGTTCAAGCGCAAAGCCGCGAGCAGGCCGCTAGTATATTATAAGGCGACCACTTATAGTAGTAAAATACATATTTTACAAAGCTACCACGATGACCTCCGATAAATATTAAATATATGTATCAGCATTTATCTTAACAAATGTGAAGTCAGCTACACCGGTACGGTCACCGCAGCCGCGGTTACTATGATGGCTCAGCGAGTAAGCACAGCGCAAGGAATCAATGTCAGTTCACAATGCGGTTGACGAATAAATGTGACATATTAAAATTATTAAGTTTATTAATTTTGACATAATTCGTAAATGTGTTATTATTTCGATTGGTATTTTGTTTTACAATTTATTTATTTTTTTCGTGTACGAGAGTATTGAGTGTTAAGACATTCCGTTCTCCAGTGTTAAGACATCCACCTGAATTCGAGGCATTACGTGTTCAGCGCGCAATTAAATTTTTAATTTTCATAGAAGCTATTCCACTGTGCCACGATGGTATGTGACATTATTAACCTAATAGGGCCGAAGTACCAAAATAATACAATAATTGGATGTGTGATATTTTACAGTTGGTCTTCTTTATTGAACGTGAGATGTATGGCTGCAGTAATTTAATAGAACTATTATTTATGTATAAATAATATATTTGTCCTCATGCATCTTCTTCATTATGTGCAATAAATAGAAAACAATGATTATAGGCACGCCTTGCTTATATATTATTTATTATTTTATTTATTTATTTTAGTAATATTAGGATATCACTAACGTACGTAAACCTATGTAAAAAACTTTTTTTAGCGTCTCGCTGTATCCCGCTCACAGCAGGGTAGGCAGAGGGAACTTCTTGTTAAGACGCTCCGTTTCTAACTTTTCGCCGAATTCTGGAGGCGTTATGTGTTAAGTGGTAAAACTCAATACCGTGCTTTACCTCGACAGCAGAGCAAAGAACATAAAATATTAAATATTTCAATTCCTCCAGTGGAGATCTAACCCACAACCAATTGCGTTTACGATCACACTTTGTGCCTTGCGCCAAGACTAACCTCTAAAAAAAACTTTAAATTTTATAAATATAAATTGATAGCGCCGTTACCGACACTAGTGTTACAAGTGATCAAAGTGGAGTAATTTAATAAGTACAGTTTACATTTTCTTTTAGAGTCTCGCTGTTAAAACCAATTCAATTACGTTTGTTATTTCTTTAATGAACCAAGTACTTAGTGAATTAGTTATATAAAATCTAGAGTTTCTACTTTCTACCCAAAAATTAAAACATTATTTACCACGTATCAAATGGTGGAAGGTCACATATAAAGCGTGTACGTGTACGGCGTTCTTACTCTCTTGACTGCTGGGAATAAAGCGATAAGCACAAAAAAATCATTTCACCGAGTGGGAATCGAACCTACAACCAACAACATTACAGTCAGACTGTCCCACTGCGCCACGATTGCCTCTAAATTATAATTACAATATATTTCAAAAACGTTCCTTTATATTTTGTAAAATTTTATTAAAAGAGAAATAAATTAGCTTTAGTGGAACAGTAATTCCGAAATGATTTTCACTTTCGTTATTTACGGATCAAAAAACGACCGGCCGGCTTACCGTCTACGGTGTTTCGTTAGCCAAGGATTTTTCTGCCCGAGGCAAATATTCGGCTTCAATATGTCGGCTTAGCGGCGACTGTGCGGCTTGTACCTTTATCAAGGCCTCTAAATATTCAAAGTGTAAACTCAACCGTTGTAAAACCATTATTCTGCTACTAATGGGGTAATTTGAATATAATAGCAAATATTTAAGATGTTTGTATTTTAGACAATACTAAATATTTGAATTATTTGCAAATGGGATAACTATTTGAAATTTACTGCGGATTCAAAGTATTTTAACAATATGAGACGATTTGTTATAAATAATTGATGTTTGGCGAATATTGTTTAAACGCCATTTTAGTACAATCAAGTAAGTAGGCCAGTCGTGGCACAGTAGCTCAATCGTATGACTGTAAACGACTGGTTGTGGGTTCGGTTCCCACTCGAGGAGTGGAAATATTTAATATTTCCATTTTCTTCGCTCTGGTGTCGAGGTAAAGCGCGGCGTTAAGTTCCGCCACTTAACACGCAATGCCTCCGAATTCGGCGAAAAGTGGGGAACGGAGTGTCTTAATACTAGGTTTCCTCTGCCTACCCTGCTGTGTGCGGGATACAGCGTGAAGCCATTTTAGTATATTCTTGTGATTTCAATTTGTGTGTTGAAAAGTCGTTTACATAATAGATCTATGTTACTTATTATCTCTGTTTAGGAATTTCAGTTTATCTTAGCTTATAGCACTTCACACATAAAACATTTTTGACAGTCATTCTTTTCTTGGCGCCAATTGGAATATACCGAGCATTTGTTTTTCTTAATAATGTTTCTGGCAGATCGACTACAGTACAATTTCTTTCAGCCATTGTAATTAATAAACTAAATAGAAAAATATAAGCTAATTTTTCTGGTTTATAATTAATTGGAATTAAAGATAATGATTTTATAAAACAGTTTAAATAATTTCTATTAATATTTTATTAATTGACTAGTAATAGCAAATCGATATAACCTTTTTCGGAATACGTTAATACTTTATCCACACTTCACTTAACTTATGG
Source organism: Dryas iulia moderata (assembly GCA_019049465.1). Lineage (NCBI taxonomy): Eukaryota > Metazoa > Arthropoda > Insecta > Lepidoptera > Nymphalidae > Dryas > Dryas iulia. The sequence continues at coordinate 5,349,382 of CM032424.1, read as the reverse complement.
CGTAAGGAACACGTTAGTTAGAAACGTTATACATCAATCTAAACCAGGGCTTGTTAAACTTTTGTCATTCACGACCCTATTTATGATTGCGAATTTCTTGACGACCCCATACATATATAAAAGAAAAATAAAATGATATATATAAATATTTGACATTAAAATCTCTGGACCCCAAAATTTTGCTGCGCCCCCATATGGGGGCGCGACCCATAGTTTAAGAAACCCTGATTTAAACCAAACAGACATCAAAAAGAAATCTTAAAAAAACGACTGCAAATTTAAATAACTGGCACAAAATAAACAAACATTAACACATCGAAGCAAGAAAGGCAATGTTTTGTAATTTTGATAAATATTTAGCATTACTTGCACCCGATGTGTATAAGAATGGAAGTTTTAAACTCGTGCCATTAGCGCCCCAAAGCAACGATAACGATTTTGTTCAGCGTCAATTTGTTACCGTCGCCCCCAATTTATGACGCGTGGAATGATTTTTCAACATCCATAACGTGTATTTGTATTAGCAGGCGAAATAAATTGCTGACGAGACCCTCTGGCTCGCCTGCCACTAAGGGGATAAATCTTACGGATTCATTTATTCACTGTACACCGAAATTGTGATAAACTATATCCTGTTCGGAGTAACGTGGTTAGGTTAGCTAAATGGAGTTAACAAAAATATATTTAAAATGGCTTAAATTCTAATTTTTTTTTGGCTATTTTTGTGATTTAGAAAGCCATGCTTGTCAAGTTGTTGGTAGTTTTCATTTTTTTATTGAGTAAGTTTTAGTTCAGTTTACTATATAAAGCCTTATGTAATGGATAATGTTTTTCTTCGTGTGATAGATATTTTAAATTATTTATTTAAAATAACTATTTGAGTTTTAATACCAGGATAATTTATATAATTTCAATTTAGCTTATATACCTCAGCTTTAGTATCTTAATTTCGAAATTATTTATACAAAGGTATATCCATACTTTATAATATAATATAAATGGGAAAGTCTGTGTTAGTCTGTTACGCTTTCACGGTTAATCTACGGGTCCGATTTGGATGAAATTTAGAATGAAAGCAGTAAAAGTGACTGGGTCTTACATAGGCTACTTATTTTTTCAAAAATCAACCTCTAAAGGGTTGAAATTGGGGATGAAAGTTTATATGAAAAATCTAAACCGCTTGACCAATTGTAATGAATTTTGGCATAAATATAGTTGATAATCTAAGCTTAAACATAGGCTACTTTATTTTTTAAAAATGCACCCCCGATGTTTACAATATAATATAAAATAGAACACGCGGCGAAGCCGAGAGCGGGCCGCTAGTATAGTAAATATAATGCCTTATATATTAAAACATTATTTAAACAAATGATAAATTCGTAAGGAATTAAACTCGACACAATTACAATAGAGATGTTTAAAAACACTTCAAAAGATATTTACATTGTAAGGAGACCGCAGCAAAAAGAAATACGAATACTAATTTATTTCGAAAAGCTTGTTGAGAAGTGAGAAAATCATTTACAATTTTACAACATGATTCTTATTTTTCACAAAGAAGCGTTCAAGTAAATCTCAGAATTTACATTAAATTTAAGGCAAAGCTGAGAAAATATTCTGAAAACGAGTTTCATTTACATAAAAGTTAATTTTTGTTAGTACTTATAACGATACTAGTTCGAATTCTGGTTGTGTTTCTTTTTTTTTATTACCCTGACGTAGAAAATGTTAATGAAATAGTTACTTACTTTAAAATGTGTTTTAGAATTTCATTATTTTAGTAATTTTAATGTAAGTAAACCTTACACTAAATTATTTTATTAAATAGCATTATTTTATTTGTATTAAATATATTTCAGCTTCAGATATTCCTGACAACTGTCTGAGTAGGTAAAGATAACTTAATGTTAAGACATTCCATTGTCTATTCGCCATTTATTTTTTGAAATTTTATGAGACAGAGTATAGAGTTACAAAACTCAACTTAAAAATCCATTTTGAAACTCCTCTCCAATTAGGGAAAAAATCTAACGTTTTAAGTGACTAGAAAAAATATTCAATTTTAATTTACCAAATTCTACATAATTTATCACTCCCATAAAAACTTAAACATTCCTAACTTATCTTTATTGTTGTTTTTATAATTAAATCTCCTTATAGCCACTGGTCGGGTAACAGTGAGACAGTTCGTTAAACACGGCCGCCGCTGGCGACGCTTTGCCAGGCCGCTGCGCACCGCGCCGGCTGCCCATCGGTCGTTTATTTTTTTTTTGCTTTGAAAATACAAGGGCAGTAAGCGATATATTTCAATTTTAAGATAAGTTTCATTTTAGTTTTATAACATGATTATAATATTTCAGAATATATTAAAAGCTAAATTTCAAAACAATGTTGCTATTACACAGTATGCACGGTGGTTTTAGGTTTGATAATTACTTGTGGGAATCATTTAAATTATTTTCATATCTCTTTTCTAGTAACATAACAAAGGAAAGCGTTGAATTCCGTCGAACCTGGCGGAAAGTGGAGAACCAAGCATCTGGACACTCTCTCGAGATTCTCTCTGCCTACCTTGATGTACGTTGAAGTAATTTATATACTGAATGATGCTTAAGACATTGTGTTTCTCCAGATTTATATTAAATACAAAATTAATATTCTTTTATTTATTAAAGTAGGTGAAATTTTTACTATAATATTTTATTTTTGCTCTTTGTTAACTCTTTCGGTAACGAATCTTTGTAGAAATCTTCTTCCAGTGGTGCTAGTAATAACATTTATATCAACTTACAAATGGGACTTAAAAAAAGCCATTTTGAAATTGTATATAAAACCCACGTCTCTTGTTTTGCACATTTATAATGTAAGAATACAAATTGAAAAAGAATACTTATAATGCAAAAAATAAACCTAGGTCATCAAAATCATAAAGTTGGACCATCATCCATCATTGGAGAATACTACCCCTTTTTTATTTTTTTAACGTTACTCGGATACTCGGCCGTTTGGAAACTTAAAGGTTATATGCAACTCCACGTCCAACAGATGTAGGCCAGCTTAAGTATCCACTAAAACCTTACAGTTTTTGACAGTAGGACCAGTCGTGGCGCAGTGCCACTAGCGTGTGACTGTAAACGACTCGTTGTGGGTTCGATTCCTACTCGAGGAGTGGAAATATTTAATATGGAAATATTCTTCGCTCTGGTGTCGAGGTAAAGGGCGGCGTTAAGTTCCGCCACTTAACACGCAATGCCTCCGAATTCGGCGGAAAGTGGGGAACGGAGTGTCTTAACACTAGGTTCCCACTGCCTGCTCTGTTGTGTGCGGGATACAGCGTGAAGCTAAAAAAAAATATGATTATGACTTCTGATTAACACATTTATGATTTCTCATTACAATCGCTTTAAAACCATAAAAATAAAATTATATACCTATTAAAATTCAAATATTAACATAGTACAGCATTTACAACTATTTCACGACGTTTCGCAACACTTGTTCTGATTCATATAATTTTTCCGCCATCGCAGGTTTTTTGAGATAGGAAGAACTAAATAAAAAGAGGAACAAGCCCGGTTGCGTTTGAGTGATGCTATCGCTTCCCCGACTCGGCTCCTCGCGGCCGCGCTGCCCACAATTACTCCCCTGCTTATGCAATGCGGTTTTATTTAAAGCATTCTGCAAATTGTGTCTAACCAGACGAAATGAATTTGTTACGAAAATGAAAATATACTAGTATACAATGATAGATATATATGTATGTATGTGTGTGTGTCTGTGTGTGTATGTGTGTTCGTGTGCGGGTTTCCGTGTGCGTGTGCGTGTGCATGATATAGCAGTGATATATATACTTGTATGAGCGTGAGGTGAATTAGGTATGATTTTTTTGGTTTAGTTTGGTTAGTTATTTTTTTTCAATTTGGGTTTTATTACTTAAAGACTTAAAGGTTAAACTTATTGTAGTGCAGTGAAGCAATTAGTTAGTAGTTTGACGATAAATATGATTGGTTGTGAGTTTGATTTCTGGACAACGGAAAACAAATATTTTTAAGTTATTTTTATTTCTTCGCTCTGGTAAGTGAATGTTTTGGTGGTGTTCAGTTTCGTCACTTGACACGCAACGCCTTGAATTTCAGCTGAAAGTGAGCGACAGGTACTAGGTTCTTATTGCCTAATCAGTTACGTGGAAAAAACTTGAATATATAACAAAAATAACAATACACATCCCTAAAAATTATTCTACAAATTATTTGAGCAATAACAAGTTATGGAAAGCAATAAAAAGGTAACACTTGATAAAATATTGATAGGAAATATTAACATCTAGTATATTTTCTCGATACAGCTTGCAGTCGACATTACGGCTTGGCTCTTGTGATGTGGAACATAAATGTCGGTCAGTAAGGTAGTAAGGTAACATTCACAGTGACTGAGTTACGATTCATCTATACGACATTAGACACTAATATACATAAGTCTCATATATGTATAAAACAAATGCGAGAAAATGTTAGTATAAATTAAAATATTAATATAATTCAACAAAAGGGAGCAAATATCATTAGGTTTGACTTAAAAAGCAGACATTCATAATGTACTAAAACCCTCATAAAATACAATACAAGTTCTAATGCAATAATTATCCTGAAAAGAAAACAGCAGTTCTACATAATATAATAACTGTAAAATGGGGACAGTCGTGGCCCAGTGGCACAAGCGTGTAACTGTAAAAGACTGGTTGTGGGTTCGATTCCCATTCGAGGAGTGGAAATAATATTTCCAATTCCTTCGCTCTGGTGTCGAGGCGAAGCGCAGCGTTAAGTACCGGAAAGTGGGCAACGGAGTGTCTTAACACTGGGTTCCCTCTGCCTACCCTGCTGTGTGCGGGATACAGCGTGAAGTTAAAAATATAAAACTATAAAAAATATAATTCATAGAAAGCTAACAAAAGATATGTGTCGGTAATGAGAAATAACTAGATTGACTACTAAAACCATACATATAAATTCATGTTTATAGCAGAATCTAGTGTTTAAACACTCCATGACTTTCAACCTGAATTCCATATATTGCGTGTAGGGCGAGGCGGATTTCAACACCGCTCTTTATCTCGTTCACCAGAGTGGAGAGATAGAAATGTCAAAGTCAAATATTTTTTTTTATAATCAAATTATTTGACTTTGAATTGAATGTTTTTTCTTCATTTTTTTTAATAATCAAATAATGAACATTCCAACCAGTGGGAGTCAAACCAGTCAAGTCAAACCCTCAACCAGTCAGAGGATGCTATCCCACTGCGCTGTGATGGGCTCAAAATTAATAAAATCGATAAATATAACTTTGTAAGTTATTGCACAAATATTTTTAAAAGGAATATAATAGTTTCAAAGGCTGAAACAAAGTGTAAAATATCAAATATTTTATACAAAATTATTTGTAAAGTTTTTATGTTGTACCTATCTGTGTAGCTGACGCAAAATACCTTGTTCCGGTTTGAAGCTTCAGTCAGCGAAATTGCAAGCGTGAAAAGCATTCTATGTAAAAGATGTAAATTGTTCAGTTTTGTTTGATAAAAAAATGAACTTTGTTAAAAATTCAATTTAAACCTACAGTGGCTGTTAAAGAATTAGTGATATTTTGTAAAAATGTATGAAAGATTTTATTTAAACTTGATATTATTTTTTGTGTGGCGTTGAATTCCGCCAAACCGCAGTGTCTTGATTACGGGCAGAAAGTGGTGAACGGAGTGTCTTAACCCTAGGCTCTCTCTCTCTCTCTGATTACCTATAGAGTTAAAAGCGTCAAGCCACATTCATTTAATTATGCACTATCTCTTAATTTTATTAGCTGAATAGAAGAAAATATATGTACTAGGTATTACCCCAGGTATTACCTAAAACTCAAGCGAATTTATATCTAAAAAATCATTTATTACGTTAAAAGTAAAACAACTCTTCTATAAAAAGGCGAAAAAAATTCAATTCCTAAAAAAGACTTGAGTCGTAATAAAATTTCCGACTTCAATATTAGTTTAGTCTGAACGTAGGCTCGAGTCAGCAGAGAATTGTGTGTCAATTTTCATTTGTAGAGAGAAGTGCGTAATGGAAAGCTTCGTAAGTGAAGCCTAGCGATTTCTGTATACTCTTACCCAATGCGGTCAATCGTGCCTTACTAAATAAAGTATTACAATTTATATATTTTATTTCTTTTTTTTTTAGCTTCACGCTGTATCCCGCACACAGCAGGGTAGGCAGAGGGAACCTAGTGTTAAGATACTCCGTTTCCCACTTTCCGCCGAATTCGGAGGCATTGCGTGTTAAGTGGCGGAACTTAACGCCGCACTTTACCTCTTCACCACAGCGAAGAAAATGGAAATATTATATATTTTCACTCCTCCAGTGGGAATCGAACCCACAACCAGTCGTTTACAGTCACACGCTTGTGCCACTGGGCCACGACTGGCCACTAAGGGTAATTAAGACATTTGAGTAAACAAGGTTCTAGACAATTTGAGTAAATAAGACTTTTGAGTAAATAAGATTCGATATTTGATAATGTGCGGCGTTAAGTTCTGCTACTAGGGTAACTAACTAATTGTTTTTGACTAACTTTTCTCTACCGGTGTAAATAATTTATTCGTGAAGAGTTGAATGTTAATGATTTTCACATTTACATTTTCTATAAGTATAATCTAAACGACATATAGAAACTTTATTCATAACTAGATAGTGCTTGGAACTTTGTTATCAAAGACTTTTTGGCTCTTACCATACCTATTTACCTCCCGTTTTATTATGTTATCTTAATACACTTTTGCCATTTCAAAGAAATTAACGTTCTAAATAATTTAATAATATGGGAAAATAGAGACTTCAACTTATTTCAACTCTTTATTTTTTTTAGCTTTTTCCGTTTATGTAGTAATTTCAGAAAAATCATATCTTAGTACCACTTATGTACATGTATGCCCCTTAAGAATCTACGTAGCAAAAGTTTCAATTTTCTACGCCCAATACTTTTGCCTACAAGATGTCTTCCAGTTCATATCTACATACTCATTTTCTTTTTTTTTTTTAGCTTCACGCTGTATCCCTCACATAGCAGGGTAGGCAGAGGGAACCTAGTGTTAAGACACTCCGTTCCCCACGTTCCGCCGAATTAGGAGGCTTGCGTGTTAAGTGGCGGAACTTAACGCTGCTCTTTACCTCGACACCAGAGCGAAGAAAATGGAAACATAATTTCCACTCCTCGAGTGGGAATCGAACCCACAACCAGTCGTTTACAGTCACACGCTTGTGCCACTGGGCCACGACTGGCCACACATACTCATTATAATTTCTATTATATTTTAGAATAAGCAATATTAATTTTAATCACAAGCAACGTTTCTTAACATTGTACGTACCATAAAACGCCCGTTTTAAATATTTCACCAACGTAATTCAATGCATAAGATATACCTGATATTGTTTGAGTGCGTCCTAAAAGGAGTGAAATGTTATTACGAGTGGAGTCCCCGCGGTCACTCGAGCCGGCTGCGGTATTAACTATTTAAGTAGGCCTCCTCCCTGCGGCCTTGTTCGCAATGTGAACTCGTTTTTTTCTACTTTTCTATGGCCGGTGTTTTGCAGAGTACTGGGGAATTGAAATTATTCATAAATCTCGCTGAGTTTCGCAGTTTAAGCTAATTTTGCTGATTTTTTGAATGAAATTAAAGAAATATTAATGAGTAACCTTGTAACAATTCTAGTTAAAAGAATAGACGAGTCTTCTTAGAGAGTTCTTAGAAAAATGTATAAATACCCGTATGCCTGCGTCGAATGCATGGTTGCGGTCAAAGTGCCAGGACGGTTTCGCGGGTTCGAATCCCGTTGCGTTCTAATTTATATACATTTTCTAACTTTCTTAGTGTGTAAATAATACTATGGAAATGTTGACGTTATAATTATATAACATAGTCTGGTACATAACTTGATCAAATAAAAATTAAAAATATCGTTAATCTTGTGTTCACCCCAAAATAAAGAATTAGTCAATAACTATTATACGATTACAATATGTACTTAACTAATGGTACTCAAATAAAACGTTTGTTGTAAAACAACGCAAGTAGGTTAATGAAATGCAAAATGGACCACTCTATTTATATTTAACTTCGATAAATAAAGCGTAATGTGCTTGTTTTGATTCGTCGTGCATTTTCAAATGATGACAGACCAGCTACAATTGAGCTGCGTGACCATTATTTTGCCATAGTATTTTCTATGTATGTGTAGCGCTTAGATAGGTCATCCTAATTTGGTTGTATCTCCCTCTAAACAATTCCGGGTAAGTTTAAATTTCCTCGTCCGTTATGGTGCGCTGCGTGCGCTATGGCCCGTGAAGTTATTGCTTCTTCGACTATAGACGGAACGCATCAGTTTCGCTTAGTAGAAGAAAAGTGATACATCGATCGGTTTTATGGCGTTCCCAGTTTTATACACCACTTTTACGGTTCATCTTAAAATAAGTTATTCCTAGGGTTATTCAAAGTTTTATTGAAGTTAGAGAAATTGGCATTTACTCCGCAAGAAAACCTGAAATCTGGTTATGAGATTATTCAGATTTTCAACTTTTTGCAACTGTATCTAAAGATGTAAGACTTTTATATACTTATAATGTTTTTATTAACTTAAGAAAAACAAGTTCACACTATTATATACTTTTTTTTCCTCATAAAAGCGTAAGCAAAAAGAGTGCGTGAAAAGATAGTGTGTGCAAAAAGATAACGGGAAGTGTCCGTTCTGCACTTTCGTCTGAGTTCGAGACAAATGCATTTGGAACTCAATTTTCGCCAGAGAAAAGATATGAAAATACTACATATTTGAATTATAATCATTCTTCCGAGTGGGATTCGAATCCACAAGCATTTGCGATTACCGCCAGACGCTGAACCATTGCGTCACAATGATTTCTAATAATATCTGATGTACATAAATAATATATAGAACGTTACAAAAGTTTTCCATAATTTTTAAACTACACATACAATTTTCCAATACCACTCATTGAAATTTCATTTCAAATTATGTTTCCATGTTATGTTTCCAATTTTTCCCACAGCGCGCCGATTTCAATAACATAGGTTTACACAATAAACATGCAAACACGAACTAGCGGATAGAGGAGTTGTCGTCTGCAATATGTTCGGATTAAAAAATAATATCACTGATGTTTGCGACATCGCGGTGAATGTTTGTTTTGCACGAATCGCCTCGTATTAGGTGCGAGTATGTGCGACCAAATCATGTGCCACCTGACCTACTGAATACTGATACATGATAGGGATTTTACAGAAAATTAATTGTTTTTTAGAGCTTTACTAACTATAAATAAGCGGTAAGCGGTAAAAGAGGCAGGGGGAGATCACTGTTGACCTTCGAAAACACAGTATCGACGATACTGGAGGAAGGTCACGTAATAAGCATGAGGACCCCCCGGAGGGCGTGTTTGAAGACGTTGATGACAGCGGACGAGGCGAAAGACGTATGTAGGGACCGTAGCGTTTGGTGCTCCGTTCTCTCTGACTACCCCACAAGGGATACAGTGTAAAGCTAAAAAACAAACTAACTATAAATGTAATTCTCACTCGGAATTATTATAAATTCATCATCAATCATATGAATGTTTCCGTTGTGGTACCCTAGAGAAATGTTGAGTTCCGCCACATAAAACGTAATGTCTCAATTTTGCGGCGGAAAGTGGATAACGGAGTGTATTAACACTAAGTACTCTCTGATTACTTGATACTAATTATGCGGGAAAGAAAAGTTAAGAAAAAAAAATAAGAAAATCCTCCTTGTATATAGATCAGGGGTGGTTGTTGACGACCTAATAGAAGGCCCAACTAATAATTTAGTTATATAAAAAATAATCTCCCGCTACTTATTAAATTTTGTTAAGAATTGTTATTTTCGTCTGTAAAAAAATTCTAAGGTCCGTAAAGGCAAGGTTTAGGATATAAGAGCTACGGATATTTATTTAACTATTATTAGTAGTGCCGGTAGAAATTGGTGTAAATAGTTAAGAGATTAATTTTGAGAAGATTCTAAATTAACGTGATCAAGAGAGATCAAACAATGGGTACCTTACGACTTATTATATCGTTTGACAACTGCACATGGATGGGCTAAATATTAATACCAATTTTTGAGAAACCACTATGACTGAATTACGTAAACTTATAATCAATTCCAAATTGGAAAAAAGATATACAAGCCTATTAAATAATCAAAAAACAATGAAAAAATCAAGTAAATATAAAACTCGTATGGCTTTAAGTCTTATTTTATTATTCAGAGATGGTCGTCGCTTAGGTTTATTGCCCACACGATGTTTATACACACAAAACTCTGAAAAGTCAGTACGTGGTATAATTTTATGACGACCTGCTCGTGTAGAGCGGCGTTGCGTGGCGTCATGAAAATACTTGTGGAATTATTCACAAGAGCGGCCTCAGATCGACAGAACACGCCAAATTTTATGACAGCTCTTTACATCTCCTTGAATACACTTAGTGTTACCATTTCGAAAACCTGTAAACCAGGACAAGAAACCGGCAAACGAATTTCAGAGTATTCGGAACGTTAGAACAGAGTGTTTTCTAAGTTACTTAGGCCCAATATCATTAATCGATCTTAGTCCAAAATAGGTTTACTGCAGTCAATTTGTTTTGTAAATAATTTTTTCGAGTAAAGTAAAAATAAATAAATAAAAAAAATAAAGTTTACAATAATAACAGATGCCTTTTTTACTAGGACTAATCCGAGGAAACCCGAACGAATGGCAACCCTAAATACACATAAGCTTAACGAATTGCTTGTCAGATTAAAATTGACTATGTCTTGTAGTAAGTTTCTATTTAGACTTAGTCGTCACTAAATACTTGTTAATCGTTTGTTATATGTTATACTCATCCTTTAATACTAAATCTCGATTAATATTACCGAATAAATTTAAATTTATTACTATTCAGAAACTTTGTTCTTAGTTCTACTTCAATGCTTTAAAGATAAGAGGATATAGATATTATAGTCGTGGAGACAGTTTCAAGTTTAGTTACTAATAAGTTGTAGTTATTGAAACTGTTAGTTCTATTAAAGTTGTCTAATACATTTAATACTTGTGTTTGTTAAATTTTGTGATATTTATAATGTATGCCTATATCGAGGCTTTGGAATATCCATTGATATAGCCTTACCAGTTATACTATGACTGACTGGGGATTCTTCACCAATTAACTTACTGAGTATACATACCTTAGTAATATTTTTTTTAATTGTTCAACAGAATAATGAACTTTTTCTTTCTCTCTCTGTCTTATTCTTTTTCTGAATAATAATTCCTTAAGTTCTTAAAAGTCAATGAATATTTGACGGTCGGTACGGTATAGTGATTTTAATATTTTAAGTTTTCTTAATTTCATACATTCAAATGAGAAAATCTACCATATCTTTCATTTATATGTTTAGTGGCCAGAACTCATTATAATTATAATTTAAACATGTACATTACATTCACTCGAGCGGTAATCGAACACAGAACTGTTCTTATTGACAGACAGGTGGTGAGTCACTGCGCCACGATAGTAATTTTATTTTCAAATTACTAACATAACTATAATGTCTTCACAATGGTTATTAAGGTACTCCTACTTAACCCAAAAGCTGTAATGCGATTATTATATAAGTAATTGAAGCATGAAGTAAGCACACGTGAGAGGGCTGGAGGCTGGAGCTAGCGAGGCGTGCACATTGGAACAAGACGAGGCTAACACATTACTGCTTGACGATGATGTGTTGCTCGACCAGCTAGATCATACACGAATCCAAGAACACACGAATGACGACATAACCAAAGATCTCGCTGAGAATGACCCGCCTTTCACAAAAATGGAGCTTGATACCGTGTTATATAGCCAGAATCCAAAGAAAGCCCCTGGCCCTGATGGATTAACGGCAGACATATGCATCTCGGCAATTAGATGTAATACAGACGTCTTTCTGGCATTTGTTAGCTAATGCCTAGAGTTGACGTATTTTCCAATGATATGGAAAATAGCTCACGTTGTGATTCTGCGGAAGCCAGGCAAAGAGGACTACAGTCATTATAAGTCCCTTAGACCAATAGGGCTGCTCTCTGTTCTTGGTAAAATCGTCGAAAAACTTATTACCGTACGTATACAATGGCATATCCTCCCAACATTAAATAATAATCAATACGGATTCACTCCACAGCGTAGCACAGAAGACGCTCTGTACGACTTAGTAGGACATATTAAACAAAAAATTGGAGAGAAAAATATAGTTGTGTTGGTATCATTGGATATAGAGGGTGCGTTTGATAATGCGTGGTGGCCGGCACTAAAAGCAGCATTAATAGAAAAGAGGTGCCCCCGTAATCTTTACGTCACGGTCTGCTCGTACCTGACAGACAGAAAGGTCGCAGTTAATTATGCCGGAGAAACATATGAGAAAAAAACAACAAAAGGATGCGTTCAAGGTTCTATCGGTGGACCCACCTTTTGGAACATTATTCTGGACTCGCTGTTAAAGAAGCTGGATAGCGACGGAGTATTTTGTCAGGCGTTTGCGGACGACGTGGCGCTAGTATTTGCCGAACACTCTACGCATTTACTGGAGCAGAAAATAAACACCACGTTGGAGACAGTTGTTGAGTGGGGAAATCGAAACAAGCTAAACTTTGGAGCGCATAAAACTAACGCAGTGCTGCTAACGAATAAAATTAAGTATGATCTTCCCTGCCTGTTCATGTCGGGTACCACTATCAACTTGGTCGAGGAAATCAAACTCTTGGGGTTGATAATTGATCATAAACTCACTTTTAAATCGCACGTGGCTGCACAATGTAAAAAAGCAGCAAATATTTACAAACAACTTGCGCGCGCAGCGAGGGTGACGTGGGGCCTTAATCCAGAAGTCACAAGAACCATCTACGTGGCAGTTGTGGAACCCATAATGACTTACGCAGCAAGCGTTTGGTCTCATTCAACTGATAAGCAGATGATACGAGACCAGTTAAACACGCTCCAGCGAGGTTTTGCTCAAAAAATCTGCAGAGCATACAGGACGGTGTCTCTTACATCTGCGTTGGCAATCTCTGGTCTACTACCGCTGGACATTAGAATTAAAGAGCATGCGAGTCTCTACAGAGCGAAAAAAGGTTACTGTAAAAATTACCTTCCACCAGGAAAGGAACTTGAAACGAATAGTAATTATCTTAACCAACCACATCCATCAATGCAGATTACTACAGACTTTGAGTTGCTGGAAGACTTGAATCCTGAGACCATCACCACACACAACATCAAGGGCCCTCAGATCTTTACTGATGGTAGCAGGATCGAGGGGAAAGTGGGTGCTGCCCTATCTATATGGGAAGGAGGAAAAGAAACTACCAACGAAAAGTTTAGCCTAAACCCAAACTGCACGGTTTTTCAGTCGGAGCTTTATGCCCTATTCAGGGCTACTCAAATTGTGGCAGATAGTGATGAACTAATAGTCAACATCTTTAATGACTCTATGTCATCATAAGAACTCCTAAAGAACCCAACTTCTAGCCATCCTCTAGTTATGGAAGTTAAGGAGAACATGCGAAAAATTAGGGCACAAGGGAGAGAACTTAGACTTTTTTGGCTACGAGCACACGTGGGTACTGCAGGGAATGAGCGTGCCGATGAACTGGCCAAAAACGCAGCATTCACGAACACTGCCCAAGACTATGATAAAATACCCCTGTCGTATATTAAAAGAGCGATAAGGGAGGAGTCTGTCAGCATATGGCAAGGCAGATATGAAACATCACAGACAGGTTCAGTCACCAAAAAATTCTTCCCAGATATAGAAGTAGCCTATAAAATAATAAGGACAACGAAGCTTACTCCATTACAAGTTCAAATGCTAACAGGACATGGTGGAATAGCAGGATACTTGCATAGATTTAAGCTAAAAGATTCCCCGGGGTGCGAATGCGATAGCAATATAGTAGAATCAGTATGGCATATACTACTGGAATGTCCGAGATTCGCTGCTGACCGCTTTCAACTTGAAGCAAAGATCGAGAAGTGCCTGTCCCAAGTTGAACTGCCAATTATAATGACAGATCCATACTCTAGGAAGGCACTTCTCGACTACGCTGAAAGGGCTTTCCGCATAGCTTTTATAAGAAACAGTACATTGGATCCAACAAAATCGCGTGCTCTCTACGCAAATTCAATGCGACCTTTACAGTCTGGCAGCTACATACACGCTGATGACCTAAAGCCCTCCACATGCATACATAAAAATCAAGCCAGAAATACAGACGCCATGATCCCGTTACTGCTACAGGCAGAAATAGGTCAGACGGGATTGAGAACTAAGGGAGTGGCGCTATTTATGGACGATAGCATTGAAAGGTTGGGTATAAGCTTTTGTATGCCCAGAAACAATAAGTTTATTGCAGTTTCACCTGGTCTTGCTGGTCTATTGAACGGGAGCACAAACAGAACGGCAGTACGACGCAAACTGTATGACGCGCTCCCCATTAAGACGGTCGGAAATATCACTTGCCGAGTAGTGCTATCAAAGAATAAGTCTATCATACTACTCGACAGTGATACACGAACGCCATTCCAGCGGGCTCGTGAGATGCTTACGGAAATGGGCAAAATCGTGGGATATGGCGTACGTGTGATTAGTATAGACGCTATGGTGGTCGACTACAACAAAGGTGAAGTAGCGGACCGACTGGGATGTATAAAAGCCTCAGAACAGCATGAGGTATTAGTTTATGAGAACAGAGGCGAAGATCTTAGTTATCTTAAACTCAAGAACTCAGAAATTCCAGCGGAACAACTACAAACAACTCCCACGGCCACAGAAAGTAGCTCAGAGCGGCTTCAGCGTAAGGTCGCAGAGGATCAGGTCAAACTTAAAGAAATAGTACATTTACAGCCTTCCACCGCGAAATCAGCGTGCAGCGCCATTATGTCAGCTATAGGAAATGTGCTACGAAAGAAGAAAATTTCACCAGAGGACAGGCAGGCTGCGTCTGTAGAGAAATTCACAAGGACTTGTGCCAAGAATCCTTCTGTCCCCGCTCGGTCCAGGCCCACTAGAGCGTCAATGAACCAGGTGAGCCCACCTATCTTAATACCTATCTCGGGGCTCCAAGACCACTACAGAAACGCATTCCTCGAATTTCTCGCAGTTTTAAAGGCTACCAACAAGTGAAGCTTAGAACTTGTGAGGAAATAATGCGTGCCTTTCAAGGCGGATTTTCAATCTTGGATATAAAGCTAAAAGAGGCAGAAGCTGCCATATATAACAATTATACAGCCCAAACCATCAGAGGTACCAAGAAAGATAAATACATGGCGGCTTACAATGCTGCAGTTGGTTTTGTGGAATTGAATGAAGAGGAAACCAGACGAACGGGCAACCTTAAATTCAATACACCCACTAACGATCATATTGTAGTCATAGCTAAATGTACGCAGGTGATGTTGGAAGATAGAATGCTTGAGAAAGCAAAAACTTTTGACAGTATTCTAGACCCCACGTCATCGGCAGCATGGCATATACCCAGGATACAGTGGATCAACGGGGTCCCCGGATGTGGCAAAACAACCTGGATCATAAAACACTTCGACACAGATAGAGACACAATTATCACTACTACAACAGAAGCAGCAAATGAACTTCGGGAGAAGCTTTCGGTACGTATAGGGAGTTTGGTTAAAAGTAGGATTCGCACTATGGCATCAATGTTGGTTAATGGGATGAGACAATCAGAAACGTACAGACGCCTGATTGTGGATGAGGCCCTAATGAACCACTTTGGTGCGATAGTGACGGCTGCTAGAATGACCCAAGCAGACGAAATAATATTGATCGGTGATGTAAACCAACTTCCCTATATTGACCGAGAGAATCTTTTCGATATTTTCTACCGTGCTCCATACCAAATAGCCAATATAACTCAGGATCTAATGTGCACCCATAGAAGCCCCATGGATGTTGCGTACGCCCTACAAGCGATATATACTGGTATATACTCATCCAAGGAGGCAGTACGCTCACTCCGAATTGAAAACATCAAGGTAACACCCGTTCCACGAGACTTAAAAGACACCCTCTACCTCACATTCACTCAAGAGGAGAAGGAATACTTGATGAGTCAGGGATACGGCTTAGAAATGGGTTCAAAAGTGCTGACGATTCATGAGGCCCAGGGTCTAACCACTAGCACAGTTGTAGTAGTAAACACAAAATCATCGAAAATACAGCTTCACAATAGTGTCTCACACGCAATCGTTGCGATAACGCGCCACACCAGCAACTGTTCCTACTACTGTGGTGGTGAGGACGACGCGGTTAAAAGGCTGATAAGAAATGCAACTGGGGCAACGACTAAAGGTATTATGGAATATAATTTAAAGATGGCCATTAAAGATAGAAACGAAGCGGTCATACCCTCTACAATAGCGATAATGCCTTCATTTCCCATTATTTTAATAAGAAATTGTAATATTAATAAAATATATAAAAATAAATATAATAGTAATTAATGTTAAGAAATGTGTAAAAGATAGTCATAGTAATACTTTGTAATAGATATAAGTTACATTTAATAACTAAGAAAACTGGACTCTCTTATGGTATATTTAATAAACTTAGTTTTAAGCTCTGATATTGTAATCAAATAAGGAATTCATATATAAAAGAAAAAGATTATTTTAAAAAAAGGTACAGACCTTATGTCCGTAGTGGTGTAAATTAAATTGTTAAAAAAAAAAAAAAAAAAAAAAAAAAAAAAAAAAAAAAAAAAAAAAAAAAAAACACATTACTGCTTGACGAGATATGTAACCCTGGATTATATGTATCTATAGCATAATGGTTATAATATTAGCGTATTCATATAACGTAATAGGGTCTGTCCAAGAGAGAGATATTAGAAAAGTAAACGAAGAGCTTGACGGCTCCCGCATGACAGTGAAGACGAGAGAAATTAGTGTCAAGAGACTCCGATCTCAGCTTTCTGCTTATAATGGAGTCATTGTGGGTCGAGTGGCGGAACTCAACGCGTGTGCGTTTAAAAATATATAATTTTATCATCATAATTATAGAAGAAATCTGTCGTACAATAAATAAAGTATATATAAGTTAATTTTTAGCTTAATAGCATAGAATATATTGATATTCTTGTAACTGAAGTTTTTTTTTAAGAAGATATATTACTTTTTAGAATTGTGACTAAAATATACCTACATATAACATACTTCTTTAGTCCAATGTGTATCCTATGTTTACTTTTTTACACAACCTAACTCAACTAACAGGATAATTATATAATTAATACTAAAATGAATATATAAATCGACTTAAATTCGACACTTGATATGTCTCCTAATTTATGTAAACTAATAAAACATTATTGTAAAACATATTGCATTTACTAATGTTATCATTACGTTAATGCAGTAGAGTCGACGTAGTGAGAACGTAGTAAGGACTATCTCACAAGAAATTTAAAAAAAAAAAAAAACGTAATAATCTTTTTAGAGCGTCGTTAATTATAAAAACAATCTGCAACAGATTAAAATAATAAGAGCATCAGGTGGTTGCAGGTAATGTAACTCGATTAAACTTAACTGTACATTCGTATATAGGGTTACCAGGATAGTTAGGTCAAGTGGATTTTTCTAGATTTTAAGTCTTGCTATCTGCCCAATCTTTTAGTAAGATGTTTAAAATATAGTAAATGTAAATTATATAAAAATGGGGACAGCGTCTGTCTGTAAAGCGTGTGTCGTTGTTGTGGGTTCTATTACATATTTAATTAAATAATATTATTTTTTTATATTTTATTTGCTCTAGTACTTAAGACAAATCGCGGCGTTGAGTTCCGCTACTTAACATGCTCGTGCATGTCTCGATTTCGGGCGGAAAGTGTAGGAAGGAATGTCTTGACAGTAGGTCCGGTCCACTCTGACTACCCCGTTATGCGGGAACACTTATAAAGCTGCAAAAGAAACAAAAAATGTAATGATATTATCCAAAATTGATAATTGCTAAATAAATACTTATTTGCAATTTTTACTTTACAACATTTTTATTGCAGATGTACTTAAGTGGACTTTAAATGGTTTAATGATGATTAAGCAATGTGTATAAAAAAATAAGTGTATTGTAGACCAAATGAATGTAGTAAAACTTCTTTACTACCATACCATATCTATACGTCATATAGACAATAAGATCTGCCCTGTTTTAGATATACGAAACGTAACTGGTTTTGAAAAAAAATGATAAAAAATGTTTGCTAGCACGTCGCTCTCTTGCTTATAGTAAGATATGAAACATAACTATCTCTATTTTTGTTTTCACTAACTTATATACCCTCTCAACCGTTTGCCTCAACCGATCACACTTTTCGTAACGCTCTTGTGACATATTCCCGATCCTTTGTGTCCGCGATTATTACACATTTTAAATGAAATTATCTCTATCCGGATTAATCACGTCCGTGGTCATAGGTATGCCTATGTAGGTCTACCTATAGGCACAGGTTAATCTTTTTTGAAAATTAAAGTTGTTCTTAAATTTTCAAAACTAAATTTTTAAAACCTGGCAACCCTTACCGAATGCTATGCGAGGTGTCACTGCACACACGCTCAGCATGTGTGCGGCACGACACGGCTAATCCCGCCTATTGATCGGACATAGCGGTCGCTACGCTGTTGGAGCCATCCGACTAATCTTAATGCTAACCCGATCATTCAATAGCTCCTCAATGAATACTAATGGAACACTTAAACATAGTAAACCTTTATAGTAATCCTGTTAGTTAGTAAATACATCGCTTATGAAAATTTATATGAAATTAATAATTTATTTACTTTTTAATATGATTAACAAAAAATAGATAATAGTAAGGTAGGTAAAGAGAAATAAGTGTCAAGAAATTCCGTTCTCTGCTTTTCACTCAATTGTGTTTTAAATGACGGAACACAACGTTGATGGAGATATTTTATTATAATGTATTTTGAAAAAAAGTTTTTTCAACGATTATATGTAAAAAATCTAAAGGTCTACCAATGTTCCTTCTCCTTTCATTTCGTGAAAGGTCACCTACATTTAACATTACATACACAATTACAATTAGTGGCGGCTCGCTCGCGCCTCAGCCGCGTGAACTACATAAGTGTTTCGTTATATTGCAACCCTCGGGGGTAAATTTTTCAAAAAAATATGTTTAAACTTGGATTATTAACTATATTTATGCCAAAATTCATTACAATAGGACAAGAGGTGTAGGTTTTTCATATAAACTTTGATTCTCTATTTCAACACTTTAGAGGTTGATTTTTGATAAAATAAGAAGCCTATGTTTGACCCAGTAATTTTTATTACTTTCATTCTAAACTTTATCCAAATCGGACTGGTACATCAGCCGTGACAGTGTGACAGACAAAGAGACAGACATTCCCATTTCTAATTATATTAGAAATGGGAATGTCTGTCTCTTTGTATGGGATAAATTAGTACCTAAACGTATAGGTACTTACGTATTTAAATTATCAGCTGTACTATGATTTTTGCTCATCAAACATAATAAAATATATATTTTTACCTGTAGACATATATTATACCCGTTACATAATATATTTAGAACTAAATTATTGATAGAAATTTACGGCTCACCTAGTTTTATTCTAGGATAAGATCTGGGACAAGATTTCATAATAAAATATTGATTATACGATATTACTGCGAAGAGAGGGTATAAAATTTAAAGCTTGTTAATATTACTAAAGTTTACGCTAATCTTTACCAGAGGAATGATTTTTTTCAAATTATATTAATTTCTCCGCTGGCATGGCAAATCACGGCGTTAAATTCTGCCACGAAGCATGCAATGTGTCTTGACTTTGTGCGAAAAATGGAGAACGGAGTGTCTTGACAAATTCTCTTTGAATTTAATAATAATAATAATAAAGCCGCAGGGCAGCTTGTGGCGAGCTGTTGGGGAGTGGCGACCCCACGGACCTCAGACCTCCAGAGGGGAATTGCTATTTATCCCCCGCCTCTGGCTTGCCTTCGTTGGCTGGCAGAGTGGAGCGCAAGAGCTATATCGGAAGGGTGGAAGTGCTCAATCTGCGTAATAGCGGGGAAATCCGCTCTCGAGCTTGCTCGTGATGGTGAAACCGGTGCACACCTCCCGACCCCCTTAGCTGACCACGCCGGTGTTGTGCCCGAGGCATTACGCCGCTTTGCGGGGGCCCATCTAGTGGGAGGCGAGTCACCGTCCGTCAACCACTCAATTTGAGACTGTTGAAATGGCGGACGTCCGGTAGTCTCACTCAATAGCCCAGTACTCAGTCCATCCAAACTCCATTCCATAGTCCTAGCTCAGTTGTCCATATTTTCTATAGTTCCTACGCAATTGCCGGTGACCATCTCTGGGCAATTTACTGTAGTTACTCAGAGATGGATCCCGGCTGGTGCGTCACAGTAAAATGATTTACTATCTCTAAGGGGCCTCTACGTGTTGGACCTGTGTCCCCACGGAAGCCTTCCAAAGAACCGCGTTCTTCTGAACCCGAGATATCCTCAAGGAGACGTATGCATCTGCAATAATAAAACTCTTTATTTCAGATAATACATCCATAAGTGTTTGAAATCACATTACATACAATCTAATTTAAAAATTAACTGAAAACTTTAGAATTCATTAATGTTATTAAATTGAACAGATTAAATTACATTTAAATTATTAAAATTTTACACTCTGTTTTCCACTTTCCGCCGATTGCATTGCGTGTTAAGTGGCGGAACTTAACGCCGCGCTTTCCCTCGACACCAGAGCGAAGAAAATGAAAATATTAAATATTTCCACTCCTCGAGTGGGAATCAAACCCACAACCAGTCGCTTTACAATCACACTTTGTGCCACTGCGCCACGACTGGCCCCAAACTGTAAAAAGGAAAATAAACAAAAGCACGCAAGTGTGACTGTAAACGCGACTGGTTGTGGGTTCGATTCCCACTCGAGGAGTGGAAATATTTAATATTTTCATTTCCTTCGCTCTGGTGTCGAGGTAAAGCGCGGCGTTAAGTTCCGCCACTTAACACTCAATGCCTCCGAATTTGGTGGAAAGTGGGGAACGGAGTGTCTTAACACTAGGTTCCCTCTGCCTACCCTGCTGTGTGCGGGATACAGCGTGAAGCTATAAAAAAACTAAAAAAAAAAAACAAAAAAATAACTTTACCAAATTCGCTCATCCCACACAAAGTTTTCCACTCTTACAACAGCAAAAACTCTATTTGAATACAAATAAAGCAAAACGTAATTGGTTATTAAGGCAGTGTAAATCATTTATATGAACGAAAACGATGATACGTGCAGTTAATCAAAAGAGCCCGCGGCGCTCACACCGATACGGTGGTTGCACACAAATTGCGTTGTATTTCACCCTATGGGAATTGCTCCGTGTATAGTTAGAACATAAAACTTGTTCGTTTTAGTCCTTTTTGAATATACTGACTTACATTTTTTTTTATATATATATGTATATAAATTTGATGGTAGAATCGATAAGGTGTGTGTTTCTTTATATTTTATACGACGTATAAGTAATGATGTATGAAACCTAAATTTTGTTGCTGCTAAACAAAGGCGGTGTTAAATTCCGCCATTTAAGCACGCAATGTTGTTCTTGATTTCGGGCGGAAAGTGAAGAACGAAGTGTCTTGACACTAGGTAAAATATAATTTAAATAAAAATCTGTAGTCAATACATCAATCTATTTATTATTTATATAATAAAGAGTAACTAGATTGGTTTCACTTATAGTGAAAGTCCCTTCAAAATCGGTCGAGCCGTCAGACACACAAAAATTAGAAAATGTTACTTTAGTATATGCACGACGTGCACTACTTTAGTATACTATATTTAAAGAAACAGTTATTTTAACAGACACTTCAATTTTATTTATATACAAATAAATATTAAAGAATATATTTTAATTAATTTAATTATTTAATATACTATTAAGATACATAGTAAAGTTTTGCGTACGAATAAAAAAATATTAAAAAATCATATTTGAGGCTATACCACATGAACCCATATAAAGGTATGGATGTGACGATATGACGGCGCGTCTATAGAATTTGACCAATTGGGTGTCAATCGATTTGCATTCAGATATACTGAATGAGATTCGTTTAGGACGGATAAATATTAAAAAAAATAATATTTGATCTATGTTACTTTACTTACTTTTTATTACTCGCTTTTTCAATTAAATTTTCAGATTGGTAATTTTAACTTGTTAACACCTACGTTTTGGCCAGGCCGTTTTTTAAGACATCGTGGCGCAGTGGCACAGCATCTGATTGTAAACGCGATTGGTTGTGAATTCGATTCCCACTCGGTACAAAAATTTTCATTGGTCCGTACGTAAGAAGACAGAGTCTTATGTTCGGACGAATAGTGGGAAACAGAGTGTCAAGACACTAGGTTTCTCTGACTACGCTGTGGGGAAAAGTGTTTACATTTGCATTCTCACATACTTCTATAGTATGCTAGTAATATTAGCAATGAATCACCTGTTAAAGCGCTCTTCAAAGTTCTTTTAATTAATTGAAATTTTAAACAACAAAGCTTCAAAGCGGCGAACAATTTTAATTTATGTTCTAAGTTCTAAGCAGTGTTTATAACTTGTGTTGTTCCGTTGTCAAAACATCTTAAAAGAAAAGACTTCAGGAATAAGTTTTTATATATAAAATAAATTATGAAAAAAAAACTACCCACTTAATATTAATGATGTTATTTTTTCCACGTCTACTCTTACAAGACAAAAAAGATTAATGGATGTATAAAATTAGTTTTTTAAGAAACTAGGAGGCTTACACTTAGAATTAATCTCTTGGTATCTTCAAAGAAGTATGTTCATTGTATTAAAATATTGTGTTGGCGTCAGATCACTGTGAAAATTTTGATGAAAATCGGACGATAAGAAAGTCAAAATCGCGATGCAAGGAGAAAAAAGTTTCTTAAATACAGTGATGAGAACAAACACAGATTATACGTTTATAACACTTATTTTATTGTGAGCATATCCATAGAATCCAGAATCACATTAATCGTCTATTTAACAAATAATAATAAATAAATAGCTTCACGCTATATCCCGCACACAGCAGGGTAGGCAGAGGGAACCTAGTGTTAAGACACTCCGTTCCCCACTTTCCGCCGAATTCGGAGGCTTGCGTGTTAAGTGGCGGAACTTAACGCCGCGCTTTACCTCGACACCAGAGCGAAGAAAATGGAAATATAATTTCCACTCCTCGAGTGGGAATCGAACCCACAACCAGTCGTTTGCAGTCACACTCTTGTGCCACTGGGCCACGACTGGCCCAGTGGCACAAGAGTGCCACTAATATTTAATCGTTTGGCAAGTGATAATAATAATACTTACACAAAGAGGTGCGGGTTCGAGGCCCATTACGGTAACATTTTTACACTTAACCTAATTTGCAATGAATAATAGTCTTGTAGTTACAAAAAAAAACACCTAATAAATAAATTCAGTCTCATTTCAAATTCAAAAGAAAAATATATTGCCTTCATTAACATTTTCCTCAAAGTATTCTCACATCAGAAGTCAAGAGCTGGTATTTAATGGCAAGTCGAATACGCTCAACCAAACTATAAAATGAAAAAAAAGGGAAAGATAGAAGGACGCTGCATTATTTCCTGGTTGCTAATGACTTTCCACCTTCCACTGCCAGTATTAATTATAAGTCTCATTTCCACAGCGCATATCTCTCCGCTATCTGAAGCATTATTAAATGCCTGTTGAATTTAACATGAGAGGTGATTACATTTTTTTACTTATTTTCATGTTTACGAAGGTGTATGGTGTATAAGAATTGATTATGGCTTTTAAGAACGTGTATCCATATTCCATACTTATATTATAAGTGCGAAAGTCTGTGTGTTTGTCTGTCACGCTTTCACGGCTAATCTACCGGTCCGATTTGGATGAAATTTAGAATGAAAGTAGTAAAAGTGACTGGCTGACTGACTAAATATAGGCTACTTATTATTTCAAAAATCAATCTCTAAAGGGTTGAAAGTTTATATGAAAAATCTAAACCGCTTGACTAATTGTAATGAATTTTGGCCTAAATATAGTTGATAATCTAAGCTTAAATATAGGCTACTTTATTTTTTAAAAATGCGCCCCCGAGGGTTGCAATATATCAAAATAGTTGCTCTATAATTGTCTATATAATTGAAATAAATTCAAATTTTCAAACTTTACATTGTTATGAACATGAAGTACATTGTTATTAACGAAATGAATCATAAAAATATATTTTGAATAAAATTCGTTTCACTTGAAAAAAATAATATTTTTTGGCTTTATATTGTTCTCAAAAATCTAACTTTAACTACTGTTGTTTTAGTGATATTTGCAAAAAAGCATTACGAGTGTGCGCTGAATGATTTTTTTTGCAGCTCATCCTTCATAAAATAAGCCAGAGGTAACTCGTATCAATATATTTCGATTTCCATTTTCTGACCAATAGATAGTGTCCCTTGCGGGGAAGTCAGAGAGAACGCTACGGTCCCTGCATACTTCTTTCGCCTCGTCCACAGTCGTCAAACTCTTCATACATGCCCTCCGGGGGGTCCTCATGATTTTAAAATATTTAATGTTATTCAAAATAAATTGTTTTTAATACAAATTGCATAAAATCGAATAAGAAAACTTTTTATTCAATAACACTTAACATTATATTAATTTTAATTTAACCAAATGTCATATAAATCTGAAGTGATCATCAAACTACTGTCGACGTTATTATAATACATACATAAGTGAGCATATAAATCCTAATTATAGTCAAATATCTACAGCATACTATCGTAGAGTAATCCAATTAAGCCAAGTTAATTAGATCAATAAAGATGTCAATTGATATTGTCTCTCTAAATACACGATGTAATCAAACCTGTTTAGCGTTGGTTATGACGTTTTATAATTTCAAATGGAAGATATAGAAATTAATAAGTTATTTAATAAATTATTTATATATGTAAGTGGTTTTTAAATTAATAACAGTGGCTGTGAATCTGATTGTAAAAGTGATTGTGGGTTCGATTTCTACTCACAGAAATGATTATATTTAAATGAATTTTATTTAAGAGGCAGGGAGAGACCTTGTTTGACCTTCAAAAACGCAGCATCGACGAAACTGGAGGAAGGTCACGTAAAAAGCATGAGGATCCCCCGGGGGGCGTGTATGAAGAGGATGATGACAGTGGACGAGGCGCAAGAAGTCTGTAGCGTTTGGCGCTCCGTTCTCTCTGACTACCTCGCGAGGGATACAGCGTGAAGCGAATAAAAAAAACAAAAAAATATATCTCTGTGATAAGAAATAAGAGGGGCGTTAAGTTTTGCCAATCAACACGGAAATGACGGTTTTGATAGCAAATTGTCTTAGCACTTGGCTATCTGTGACTATTCTGGTTATGAGGCGAAAAATGTTAAGTTGAAATTAACGATCATTTTAACCATATATTAAAGTGTTATTCATACTTATATATCCGAAAAGACATATTTTGATATATGATGCCAGAGGAAAATGAAAGCAGCGTTTAAAATATTATTTTTAAGCAGTATCCATGTATTATTGTGACTTTTTCGGTCTCACCTACTAGTTCTTTCAGCTTTCCATGTTATGTACAGAAGAAAGTGAATACTTTAAAAAAATATTTAAACTTCTTCTAACTAAAGGTAAAGTAAGATTTTTGGGGGCTCTTACTATAAATCATATAAACGGATGTTGAAAAATCGTTTCCTGCGTTATAAATTTGGCGGCAACGAGAGTTGAACGCTGCAGTCGTTCAATATGTGGAGCATGGTACTAATGTTGCACATATTTCTCTCAGGTACCATATTTTCATCTATATTATTTTCTCAGCAAATTTTATGATCTTCAAAATAAACATATATAGCACCTAATGTAACTTAGCATTAACATAGTAAAAATAAAAATTAAATATAATTAAATCTTACACGGTTCCTAGCCCTTAGTTTTGAAGACTTCACCGGGAGACGTATAAGTGAGACACTATTAATATATTTACAAAATAAAAATAAAAAATATATTTAAAGAAAATGTTTAAAGCTTTAATCGCAGTGGTATTCGTACCCACATCAAATTTTTTATACGTCTTCTAAAAATGTTTAAATTCCTACATGTGCGAATAACCCTTTACAATATTAAATGTTATAATATGAATACTAGGCATATAAGTAATATGTATGAATGATGTAAAGATGGAAATTTAAGATTAGAATTGAACAAAAGCTGAATATTGCCTATTATTATAAGCTATGTGAAAAAAGTTGAAAAGACCAAGAAATAATAAAAGCATTTTATTTTATTATTTTCCTAAGATCGTAAAAACAGCTTAATTTTTGAACTCCAAAAGGTTTTGTTAGCGAAATAAGAAGAATCTCCAGCCAAGAGTACAAATGGAAGGGCTTTCTATTCAACGAAAACGTTTGTAATAGGGCACGCTTATTACATCAATTAATGAATTATTTAAACATTCCATTTAGTTTCGGTCCCGAGTCCTATTAATCGGATGTTTTCTAAATGACTGGCATACAGTGAGGGATCGCCCCTTTGTACATGTTTCTAGGCTTGTTGAAAAAGGCTTGTTGATATATCGATATTTTTGGCCGATATATTTCTTCCGATACATCGATATATCCATACAAAATATCCTATATCAAAAAAAGTATAAACTACGATATTTTTTTTATGTAAATAAAGCCACTAAAATCAAAAACCGTAAAAGACAGGAAGGAGCAAAAGCGATTTTTGTGTGCGTGCGTGAGTGTAAAGTTTCAAGTTAGTATAGCAATGTCTATACCTTCAAATAATGTATATTCTGTGTAAAAGTGACTTATTGATAACTATTGACAACGTGATGAGTTATGTTATAACATCATCAATCAACCTAAGCCAATAGTGAACTAAGCTGAACTAAACACAATAATTTTTTAAAGCTGATTTTTTTAACAATACACCAATGCGTCGATATCGATACTTTCACTTGGATATATTATCGATCATATAAATAAGTCAATATTGATATATCAATCTATATATATCGATACATTGATAATTCGACATTTTTCTCTTTTAACATCCCTACTTGTTTCGGCCTTGGATAGACTTGCCAGCAAATTATGAGACGCGAGTCCTGAATACTAAGTAGTAAAGCTAAAGCTTCAGGTGACGCTAAGCTGATAGATTGAGAGTTCCGCCGTGTATTGATCGTCACGTCATTTTTAAAGCGTATTACTTGAGAATATTTCATTTTAAAGGGTGTTTTAAAGTTTGCTTTTTACGTAAAATTACTATAGTATAAAATAGTAATGATATTATTTTTTTATTTCTTTCCTTATAAAGTTAGTTAATGAATTTACTGATAATGAATCGATTTTTTTCAGGTCCACGTCATTTCTTAGATATACTATATATATACTCTACGTATAGAGGACCTAGTGCTTCTCGGACGTTGTGTTCTCTAAGTTCAACTTGAATTTAAGTAGAATTCGGCGGCAGGAGTACATAAATGTTATAGTTCCCCTGAGTGGGAATCGAACCCACAATCATTTACATTTACAGTTAAACGCCCTTGCGCCAAAATGGCTTCTATGAGATAAAATAAAATAGTACAAAACAAATCGTAGAATTCGAGTTACCTCACATTATATTAAGAACAACTTAAATTCATTTTAAAGTCGACTTAGTAATTAGTTAAATACAAGATAATACTTCAAACTATTTTACTCCTAGACTTTATTCAGGTGTGCGACAGACCGATGATAATTAGTTGAGTTTAATGCTGATTACAACTCTGTGCTACGTAAGTAGATTATTTAAAATGTTACTTTATACTTGGAGCGTTTTGTTAATTAAGCTTATTAAATTTAATTTATTATAAAGGCTAGTCGTGGCACAGGGGAATAAATTGTGACAGTAAATGCGACTGGTTGTGGGTTCGATTCCCACACGAAGAATGAATATATTTAAATGTGTTTTTCTATTTTCCTAAGTGTAGATTAACACTATAAAAAGGTTTAAAATGGATATATTTAATATTTTCATGTTATTGAGGTAAAGCGCGCTGTTAACTTTCGTCACTTAGCACGCAATGCTTCCAGAATTCGATGGAAAATGGGTAACAGAGTGTCTTATCACTAGGTTCCCTCTGCCTAACCTGCAGTGTGCGGGATACAGTGTAAAGCTGAAATAAATAAAATAAAAAAATGAAGTCGGTGCTATTATAACTATATAGTTGCTACGATCCTGGGATGAGAGTTGCCCTTTGAGAGTTTTGCGTTAATTAATTTTCTATGTACTTTGTTATATCATTTCAATCTAAATCTTTTAGAGAAAGCTGAATTTGTATGCGGCAGCGCCGTAGCTGAAAGTTGGACAAACTTGAAATTTACGTTATTTAAAATATTTAGGTTTCTTTAGTTTTAAAGGTTAAGAAACAGCAGGCATCTGTAATACTACATAGATATGTCTCTGATTAGACGGAAAGTAGAAAAACGAAATAACTGAGTTACTAGATAGAGTAACTAAATAACTCTCTCTCTCTACAGTAATGAGTTATTTACGTGCAGAATAAAATATAGATATGTATGTATATAACAAAAGTAGAATTTTACTTAATTTATATATTCCGGGATTTCGATTTTTAATTTATGGTTTACCATTGACTTAATAAATCCATATCCATATTGTTAAACATAGACCATAAAAAGAACAATTAAAACAACAAAATAAGCAAATATAGGAAAAATTTCAATTTTAAGATACTTTAAAATAATTGAAAAGCTTCCAACGTATGAAAACTGGTTAATGTATGTCACTAGGACCCTAGATTTAGGTGTGATATTTCCTGGTCTAGATGCAATGTATGAATACATACGAGTAGTGATGTGACTCGAATCGGATTTTATGACTCGATTCACTCGATTATTATAACAACTTCACTCGAAACATATTCGAGTTTTCAACTCGTTGGAGTAAATAATTGTTTTAGCAATTTCAAACATATATTCAATACAATGAACTATTCATAAACTAAAAATATATAAAAAAATATATAGCTACAATTCAGTGTCATTGTTATGAATGCAGTAATATGATAAAAATTCATATTTAAACACGTTTTTACATATTCTTAAATAATCCACAGTAAAAGGAATGTTAAACCTATCATTTTTGATTCGTATTCCGGTGTGGCGTCGTATACATAAGAAAAACTGAGCAGTGAAGTTAAATCTAGTGGCGACAGAATTATCTCGATGTTTCTAGTTCTCAATAGTCTTAGAGATTCGAGTATTTTTCTTGACAAATTGACTCGAGTGACTCGAGTAAAAACAGAGTTCAAGTCACATCCCTACATACAAGTACGTACTCGTATATAGGTGGCTACATTCTATTGTTTACGCTTCCACGGTGCGAGCTTGACACAAATTCTTTGTCAGACTCTCTGAGGAAGTGGTGAACCACTAACATGAAACACATTCATACACACTCAAAAGAAAACATTTTAGTTATGAAAAAACTTCCACTTAATTAGAATAGAATGTTCCCTAATTGTACATTGCTTTAGATTTTAGAATTATTTTAAGCTTTAAGTATGTACTTCTGGTCTTTTCACTGTTCTTGTTGACACCTTGTAAAATGGTGTTACAGCGTTATTGTAACACTTTTGTATTATGTTTGTAGGTGGAAGTGTATTTATTTTAATGTCAGATAAGTTGGTACAATTTTATATATTTTATTAAATTACTAAGCGTAATCTAAGATGTGTAAGGTATTATGATATAAATTTCGACTTTAATATTAAATTAATTAAAATATTGTACCTATCCATCTATCTATGTGGCTGGCCACAGTCGTGGCCCAGTGGCACGAGCGTGTGACTGCAAACGACCGGTTGTGGGTTCAATTCCCACTCGAGGAGCGGAAATTATATTTCTTTTTTCTTTCCTCTGGTGTCAAGGTAAAGCGTGGCGTTAAGTTCCGCCACTTAACACGCAAGCCTCCGAATTCGGCGGAAAGTGGGAACGGAGTGTCTTAACACTAGGTTCCCTCTGCCTACCCTGCTGTGTGCGGGATACAGCGTGAAGCTAAAAAAAATATATACTTTACCTATCTCTAGCTAAGCAAGTTTTGCTAGGGCAAGTACTATCTATCTGGCTAACCCAGTTTCACGTTTTCTCCTGCATATCATGGTACTCGCAGAAAACCAAGTGTCAAGACGTTGCGTGTTGAGTGGTGAAAATCAATGTGAAATTTGAGAAAAATGAAAATATTTTATATATACATATTCCCCTGAATGAGGATCACACCCTCACCCAACCGTGTTGGCCACAGTAGCCTCACTAGCTATTCATAATATTCATAACAAATTGACAAAACAAGTCGCCTTCAACTTCGTTTACTTTCGTATTTGCACCACCATAGGACCTTCCACAATCCGTTCTTAGTGACCCTTATATTCTCTAAGAACCTTACATACCACATGTCTGTCTACTTCGCTGTAGATAAGCAGATCTGTAAGTAAGTACGTTTGAGGATATTTTTAATTTTATTTTTTTTGAATACCTATTTATTTAATTGTAATATTTTATTTTAGTATATTGATGTATTGCATGAGTACATATTTTAAATCACATGTACACATATTTTCCAAATGTTCCAAATGTTCTTGCAAAATTTATCTTTAGACAAAAATAAGTATACGTGCGCCAAGCTGTTATGTGATTTCTTTGATCATTTCAAATTGCCTATACCTATTTTATTAATATTTCTATCAAAAATCGTATTTGGAAAAATATTCAAGAAAATCCTGTCAAAAACCAAAAAGAATTTGAGAATTTGGCTATTGGTGCGTTTAAAAAAGAGCAATACTAGAATATCCCACGAACAAAGCGTATAAAATCAATACAGGACGAATTGTATTGACCTCATTCAACAAAGCTGAAGCCTCGTTGCTTAAAATCTTCTATCACGGTCCTCTTTTGTGCATTTCAGTTTTGAATCAGCCTTTTGTAGGTTTTTTACAAAAGATCCAATGACCTACAGTCAAAAAGACGAAATTGAAAGATTGAAATTGGCGGATTTGTAGGTATTCTTCCTGATACTATACGTGCTAGAGTATTTACCAGTTTTGATTGGATTTTTGGCAAAGAATTAACGTGAGTTTCGTGCTTTGAATAAGAAAAATGATTGCTTGTATCTAGAAAAAACTTGAAAAAGATTAAAGGCCTTAATTTTTATTATATTGTCGTTGTTGTATTTGTTAATTTTTAATATTAAACTTATGTATTTAAAAATATATAAAAAATCTGTTAAAGTATGAAAATTATATGCAAAATATATTGATGTCTTTGGCATATCAATACTATAATAAAACAGGAAAATCAGAATGTTTGAATACTCGTCTACATAATTACTGAACCGATTTGAATGAAATCATTTTGTAATATCACTTGTAAGCTTAGGCAGGGCTTAATTTATATGAAAATTTATAGACTTATGTAGAATAATAATAGACTTTATATATTATAAGATAGATATTGATAAGAAAATGTGCCAGAACAAAAGTTCGGCCTGACGGAGAATCGGTTTGTCTTTCATTATTCTATATA
The DNA here is from genome assembly GCA_019049465.1 of Dryas iulia moderata. NCBI lineage: Eukaryota > Metazoa > Arthropoda > Insecta > Lepidoptera > Nymphalidae > Dryas > Dryas iulia. Next base: position 5,317,566 of record CM032424.1, on the reverse strand, counting down.
GATACAAGCTACTCTAGTCACGTTATATTATTTTTTTTCGCTTCACGCTGTATCACGCACACAGCAGGGTAGGCAGAGGGAACCTAGTGTTAATATACTCCGTTCCCCACTTTCCGCCGTATTCGGAGGCATTGCTTCTTAAGTGGCGGAACTTAGCACCGCGCTTTGTCTCGTCACCAGAGCGAAGAAAATGGAAATTTTAAATATTTCCACTCCTTGAATGGGAATCGAACCGACAATCAGTCGCTTTACAGTCACACATTGTGCCTTTGCGCCACTACTGGCCTCAAATAGGTATATTAAATATATTAAAAAATAATTAATAAACCACAAACAAGAACTATAAAGTAAAAAATAAAGTAATATAGCAATAAAATGTTATTTAATAAAAATATACAGCGTCATGAAGCCCGCGAGAAATAACTTCGCGGCGGAAAGATATCGACAACTTGGAAACTCATAAATTATACTGCCCGCTCCTTTATCCACAATCTACGGTATTATAGGCGGGGTAAGTGCCTATTTTATATTTCTAGTAGCAATTTTGTAATTTTCGAGACGTGGTTAGATTAGAATTGGTTTTGAATTAAAAGACTAACACTATATATCTATAACCAGTGTTGGGGAAAATTTAAATGCAATTAACAATTGAATATTAACAATTGATCATTTGTTAATATTCCATTATTAATTGCAGTCAGTCAGTTATTAATTGCAGTCAAATTGGGGCCAGTAAACGACTGGTTGTGGGTTCGATTCCCACTCGAGGAGTGGAAATATTTAATATTTCCATTTTCTTCGCTCTGGTGCCGAGGCAAAGGTCAAATTCGCTATGTCTTATGTTATATAAGTAATAACATTGTAGGCAATAGATTGTATAGCTTATTTTCCTTAACTGGTAATGTTGTGATATATTTCTTGATTGGGCTAGAAAATATTTTTGTTATACATCTACTACAATATTTCTAATATATTTTTGACTAATTATTAGAAAATCAACACTCTACAGAACAATTAATTGTTCAGGGATAAGTTAAGGGCGACGTAGTAGATCCAGTACTCGTTAGACGGACCTTATAAAAACTACAACACAAACCTTTATAGTCAAAAAATCTGACACAGTATTTTTTATCATTAACTCACTACGAAAATTATTTCGTATTTATTCATTTTTAACAAAAAAAAATCATAATTTCATTTTAAATTATGTTCAAAATGTGACTATTCTAATAGTATTGTTAACCTAACGACAAAGTAAAATATTTTCTAATTGTACATATATTAATAATAAAAATCTAAAAGTCTGCCTCTTACGCTTTCACGTTTAATATACTCACCCAACTTGGATGGAATTCGGAATGAAAATAGTTAAAGATCCAAGGTCAAAAATAGGCTAATATTTATGGGATGAAATCATGAAAAATTGCGTAGCTAAACAGGTGAAGCCGCGATTGGTCGCCATTGGTCGCCAACATTTTAGATATATAATTGTACATATGAAATCCTTTTATTGGATATTAGTTTCAAAACTTTAAATACGAAAAGTTTTATATTAAAATAGTTTTCAGACCGCAGATAGTCAAATGTCATATCCAGCCATGTTTTGCCATTACAACGAAACAATACAGTCTTCTTTACATACTCGTACACTTGTATCTTCAACTTTTAGCTTGAAAATTAAATAATAATTTAGATAATAAATAATGAAATTATTTTTAAAAACATTTCAGTGTTATTGTAGACCTAGGAAACTGGAATTTTTTTGAAAACTTATAAAAATTTGCACGCATGGGATTCCAATCCACATCTCTTGAAAACCTTCAAAGCGCTCTGACTGTGTCCATCCGTCGCGAATCGTCTAATCGTGCAGGGCTGAATTTAAATTTTTATGCGTTTTTGAAACGTATTGAATTAAATTATTTATTAATATTTAATACTACAAAAAGTATTTATTAATATTTAATACTAAAAAAATTATTTATTAATATTTAATACTAAAATTAATTTTATATTTGTCCATTTTGTAATTAGAAGTGTGTTGTTGTGATATGTCTAAGAAAAGCTAAGAAAAAAATGGTTACAGGTAAGAAATGGTTGATTATCGATAAAATCATCATTTGTGTCTCGCACACGTATAGTCCAAATATATTTAATTTTACCTCGTTAAATTTTGAAAGTTTATATTATGTTAATGTATATCCCTAATCCTTTTGGCCAAATCTTAATTTAAGATAGATTTTAACATTTGAATCATTTAAGTTTGCAAATACTCTATAGAAGGTTTTTCTGATGATAAAAAATTGTAAATTGTACAATAACTTGAAAAAAACAGCAAATATATGTTTTTTATATATTTATTTACTTAAGTTAGTTAAGAAAAATTCTGTTCAGTCAGCTACTAAGGACATAAATAAAAAAAATCCTTGCAAAAAAAGCATGTTTTTAAAAATTACATTTCCAAATTTTTATTATATAACACGAACAAAATTTCCATAATGTAATTAAGATATATGGAAAATATAGCAGCACGAATACCTTTCATATGAAAGTACTGAGTGTTGAGCGAGCGCAGAATTAAACGCTTAGTAAGCTGAAATTATATTAACTTTGTAGCCGCAAAGCGGTTGGCGCTCTCGATTAGAGACCCTGCGAAAATCATTACTTACTGTACATTATATAACGGCATGTTTTGAAATTTTAAAATACATATTCATATGATGTTATTAAAGTAAGGTTATTTTTTTTTTATAATTAAGTCCTTGTAATTATACTTTGATTTATGTGTGCTTTAGGTATACTTTAATTATGACAAAGATTAAGTTAGAAATATATTTTGTTTAATTTTGTATGTGTATTATTAAAGTTTATTATAATCTATATCATATATTAAAAATATATTTGACCGCCGCCTGTACATGGAAGATACATATGGAAAGATATTGTTTAGGGAATATATCTGTTTGTCTGTGCGTTGGTACATGCTAATCTTGAAAACGGCTTAAATAATCAAATTCAATTTTGACTTCATATTCTATTTTAGCAACTTTTCCTTAACATTATTGTTTATTTTATTGCTATAAAATAATCATTCTGTTAAATTGGCTAAGCCTCAATTTTAGCAGAAAAATCCGCAAGCGGGTCTGTAGTCATGAATTGATAAGCGCCTTATTAGCAATGCATTTAATTGTAAAACTATATACAAATAATAGTTCATCCATAACTATATCTACGTATAACTTTCTGCCTCCTTTGAATGGTCTCAATTAGTGATAGCTAGTGCAAAAACCTTCCATGTGATACTAGTTAGGACTTAATAAATTTACAACAGTCATTTAAACAAAAGTACATTTAAAGAAAACGTATAAAAATTTGAACGCAGCGGGATTCGAACCCGCGCCTCCTGAATACCGCCCAGGCGCTCTCACCACTGAGCCATGCGTTCTACTATCCGCTGCGTTGAACTTCTTATATGCTTTATTACAACTTATTTTTGTTGTTAGCATCTCTGTATAGAGATTTTTACAAATTTCGGCTGCCCAAAGATTATTCTACGAAAAATCATTTGGCAAGAAAGAATGCTATTATTAAATACTTTTAAGCAATTTCAAATTTTTAAACGTTTTCTTTAAATGTCTTTTTCAATTTTCCTAAGTGTGGAATAACACTTAAAATTGTTTAACAGTCGTTAATATACTTTAAAATCTTAAATTATTTAGTTTTTTATTTATTTACTGTAACTTAACTGTTTATCCTTTAAAGAGTTTGTATAAAGCACGTAATTATTTGGCAGCAAATTTCCAAGATTTCGCTGCACGAGCTCATCGCGATTTATTAGGTGTAATGCGTCTTAAGGGAACTCTTGCGCCAAGTTTTATAGCGTCTATTATAGCGGAGGTATTTTTGAACGCTAATCAGGACAGATTTACCCAATCTATGTAAGATTAAACTTGTTTTAAATGCGTGCTTTAGTCTGCTCTTCTTCATATAGGTATATTTTATTAGAAACTAAGGACAGTGTTTGTGTTTTTGTAGCTTCACGCTTTTTTCCGCATAGCATAGCAAGAAAGCCTAGTGTCAAGACACTCCGTTCTCCACTACCTACATGAATTTGAGAAAATGCGTGTTGAATGGTGGAATTCAACGCCGTCTCAGGTACCAAAGCGAAGAAATTAATATAATTTATATACAATAATTTTTCTGAGCGGAAATTGAACCTACAACCACTATGTTTAGAGTCAAACGGTATCTTATTAAAAATCCACACTTATATTATGTTTGTCTGTCATGCTTTCACGGCTAATCTACCGGTCCGATTTGGATGAAATTTAGAATGAAAGTTGTAAAAGCTAATGGGTCTAACATAGGTTGCTTATTTTTTCAAAAATCAACCGCTAAAGGGTTGAAATAGAGGATGAAACTTTATATGAAAAATCTAAACCGTTTGACCGATTATAATGAATTTTGGCATAATTATATTTGATAATCTAAGCTTAAACATAGGCTACTTTATTTTTCAAAAGCCCACCCCCGAGGGTTGCAATATAACGAAGCAGCTTCGTAGTTCACGCGGCGAAGCCGCGAGCGGGCCGCTAGTAATATATATAAATAACGCGTTGCTCTTCAAATAGTTGCAGCTTCGACCAAGCAGTTATTTTTATAGACATTGATGTACGTATTTTTTTCTTCTTTTGGTTGTAATATTTAAAACATATATTTTTTACAAATAGTTGATATAAGGTGAGAGAAATATATACTAAAAAAATGAACGTAGTAGGACTCTAAGCCGCGCCTCTTGGAAGCCGTCAAACTGCTCTGTCCATTAAGCTGTGTATTCTATCCAGATATGTCAAAATCCTTTACGCTTGTTACAATATTACAAAACCTATACAAATATTAAAACATAAGAACATTCACATTTCAGAATTTAAATACGATTACATAGTTGCTGTAAGTAAATAGGTTAAACAAATATTTTGGTACATTTTTCTTTCCGTGTATCTCGAGTAGCAGTCGCATCACGTATTCGCTTGCAGCCATCCCACTACTTATTCAACATTAACAATAAATGTTAGAAGTTACTCTAAGCTTATTTTTTGTTTTATTCTGGGACTAGAAAAAATAATATTTTAAGTATAATAGTGGCCAGTCGTGGCGCAGTGGCACAAGCGTGTGACTGTAAACGACTGGTTGTGGGTTCGATTCCCACTTGAGGTGTGAAAATATTTCCATTTTCTTCGCTCTGGTATGGAGGCAAAGCGCGGCGTTAAGTTCCGCCACTTAAGACGCAATGCCTCCGAATTCGGCGGAAAGTGAAGACCGGAGTGTCTTAATACTAGGTTTCCTCTGCCTACCCTGCTGTATGCGGGATACAGCGTGAAGCTAAAAAAAAGTATATATTATATAATTTATTCATAAAAAGTATATTTTAGACCATAACGGTTATGTGGGACAGCGTCTGACTGTAGATGTGATTGGTTATGGCTGCGATTCTCATTTGGGGAAATGATAATATTTAAATTATATACCGGCGTTGAACTCCGCCACACAATAAGCAGTCTCAATATTTTATAAAATGGAAAATATAGTATCTTAACACAATAATATTTTTTTTTAATTCCAAGACAGCTTATTCGGTATTTTATTATATTTAGAAATAGCTATAGATAAGTCATTTCGATAACTTCTTACTAATTGCGTTGCTGATAATGGAAAATAATTCAAGTTTCTTTGCAGGCAGATAGTGTAGGAAAAAGTATCTTGACACTGGATTCTCTCTGACGACTCATATATGTAGCGAAAAGTCAGTAGTTAAAAAAAAAATTAAAGACAAACACATAAATATACAAATAACACTTAAAATCATTTTATACTTATCGTACTTTCTTTAATTTACTTGAAAAAATAGAACTAACTTTCTAGTGAGAACTAAAATATTTGATTTGAAAGTTATTATTATTCAAAAATATTGAAAATTCAATTTTAGTGGAGCAACATTTTTATCGAAGTTACCAAACATGCTAAAGTTGAAAGGGTAATAACGAGAATGTGTTATACATATTTTAAACTGTTGAAAACTTTCGCTTTGCTTTTCAATATTTACTACAATATAATCTTTTGAAGTTTTAGAAGATTTATTGAAGCTGATTTAACTTGATACTCGTAGATGATTTCATTTTATATTTAATATTTGTTAAAATTAAGCGTTTTTTAACTCTATTGGTTATAGATTCGATTTCCACTCGGGGAAATGATTACATTGGGCCAGTCGCGGCGCAGTGGCATGAACGTGTGATTGTAAACAACTGGTTGAGGGTTCGATTCCCACTCGAGAAGTGGAAATATTTAATATATCTATTTCCTTCGCTCTGGTTACGGAGGCAAAGCGCGGCGTTAAGTTCCGCCACTTAACAAGCAATGCGTCAGAATTCGGCGGAAAGTGGGGAACGGAGTGTCCTAACACTAGGTTCCCTCTGCCTACCCTGCTGTGTGCGGGATATAGCGGGAAGTTAATTAAAAAATGATTATATTTAAATTATTTTCATTTTTCCAGTTTGGTTCCTAATATATAGCGAGGCGTTGATTTCTGCCACTCAATACGCAATGTCTTATTTCGTGCGGAAAGTAGAGAACGGAGTGTACTGACACTAGGTTCTCCCAGACTTGCCATTGACAGCTATGAGGGAATAAATGAAAAGTTCCTTTTCTTTTGATAACGTAAATACACGTCAAATATTATTACCTAAATTATGTTTATTTTTAATTTTCATAAAATATTTGAGGTCGTAAAAATATTAGTATTAATTTAGCTAATTCGTGTCATACAATCTGACAAAATAATTATAAAATTGTTTTTTTTGAACTTAACAAAATTATACGTTTATAGTTAAAAAATATTACGTAGTTATTACACCCTCTCCTCCAGAAAATAATAGAACTAAAATAATACCAAATGCCAAAACATTATCAAATGAATATCAGAAGTTATACAAATAGTTAACTAAACGGTACAGCCTTCTACAACAATGCCTACATTTTCTTAAAAATGCAAATAGAGAATAGGTTTTTCATTTTCAGAAAAATTAAAAAGTTAAAATCACTGCAATGTCTTTATTAAAATTTTTGCTCTTAATATTTCAGCGCTCATTAGCTCGTAGCTAGTATTTGAATACTTTTCTACAGTCGTTGCATAATTAAATATAGCTTACTAAATTTTTTTACAATAATTATATTATTATTAATTACTTTTTCTATTCAATATATATATTTCTGTATTGTTTTTTCAATCAAAGCGCGGCGATGAGTTCCGCAACTTAACACGCAATGTTTTAAACTCGATTACTGTACAGTGTTGTACTGTAACTCGATTTTAGGTGGTCTTTGAATATTCGGTTCTTTTTAACTTTACTATGCTGGGTGAAGCGTGAAGCCGCAATTATACATTTTATTACAAATAGAATCCTTGACATACATGTATAGTACCCGGCAATAAATAATGCACATCGATGCTTAGAATGAAACAGTCGGTTAGCTTCGACTTCGTAGAGCGTTGTCTCGGTCGCTTAAAATAATAACAATGAGAAACGTCACATATCAACTGAGTGACAAAGCTCTACGAAACCGAAACTGACCGACTGTTTCATTCTAAGCACGAAGTGCATTATTTATTGCCGGGTACTATATGTACGGTATCTACATGTTTCTCTTTGTCGGTTGATTTAGAAACTTTTAAGTAAAAAATTGTTGAAAAATTCTTATTTTTCAATAAAAAACTTTGATAGGTACTAAAATCATCCTAGAAAAGTCTATATAATTGTTAACTACATAATTATTAAAAAATAACCTTTTTTAACTAATTATATTGAGTTTCTGTATGGCTTTAACAAGGTTTAAAATTTTATATGACGGACTTCCAAACCATATTTAAAGACTCATTTTGTCCACAGTTTTAGTAATTATTTGCTAAACGACTTTCGTCAGATTAATAAGCTGTAACGTGTCTCAAGAGAGCTTTTGTGTCACATTTTATAGTCATTTCATAGTTAATTTTGAGGTTAATAAAGATAAATAGCCAATGTTCTACATTAGAATTAGTTGGGAAATAAAAAAGACCGTCATATCAGGTTAAAACGTATATACCTATATCGAGAACAGTACTTACTGTAAACAAGGCAGAGTGTAGATTCAATTTCCATTCAAAGAATTAAAATTTCTAATATTTCCATTTTCCTTGGCTTGAGACTAAGCTCGGCGTTGAGTTCCGCCAAGGCCTCCAGTGTTCCACGGAATGTGGGAAATGAAGTGTTTTAACACTGAGTTTCTTCCCTACCCTCCTTTGTGCAGGATACAGCGTGACGCCTAAAAAATATTGCTCTGGTTTGGAGGCAAAGCACGGCATTAAGCTCTGCCTATTCTCTCTAGTAAAAAGAGGTTTTTACTTCTCACAGGAATTAAATTCACTTTTAAATATACTTTAAAGATAATAATAAAAAAAAATCTCTTGACACGTTGTACTTAATATAAATTTGCGCATACCAGTACTAATCTAAGTACCAGTGTACTAAAGTCAAAAAAAATGTAGGGCAGATATTGAATATGGTGTTACCATTCATTGGGGTATCGGAGCATTACATCAACTAAATAAATCATGTAAAGAAGCAGTGGAACAAATTTTAATACTATAGTCTAGAGTATAGATATTAAGTAAAACTTTTTTAAAATCAACGTAGAAACAAAAACAAATTTAGAAACAAAAACTAAATTTAATGATTATTTATAAGCTGATTTGTACGAAGTTTATTTTTTTATTTCCAATAAAAAAGAAATAACATTCAATGGGGCTTCGTAATTGCGAACTGTTCGAAATCATTATTTAGAGGCGACGAAGCTTGAACGATCTACATTTGTGAAAATCTAAATAATTTCAAAACTAAATTTATTTCATTTCATTTAGAGGTAGTCATGGCGTAGTGGCACAAATGTGTGACTGTAAACGACTGGTTGTGGGTTCGATTCCCACTCCAGGGGTGGAAATATTTAATATTTCCATTTTCTTGGCTCTGGTGCCTAGTTCCGCCACTTAACACGCAATGCCTCTGAATTCGGCGGGAAGTGGGGAACGGAGTGTCTAAGCACTACTGCGTGAAGCTTAAAAAAAATAAGAAAAAAAAATCAAATAAACTGTGTCAATCTACGCTATTTTTAAGCTAACTATTGTTAAATTTATATTTGCTAATGTTTTAGGAATAAAATTTAAAAAATAGAATGCAAAGTGGATAAAACTTTAATGTTAGCAAGTTGCAACTCCAAAGCTACCAATTTAACACTCTATTGGATCGAAGCAAATCTTGTCATAAATATGAGTTCCAAGGATCATATTTTGGCAAGATGCCTACAGTCGTTCCAGATAACAAATTATACTTTAAAAATGCATAAAAATGTACGAATAAATATAAAATAAGTATAGTACCTGTTATTCTATTATTCTTTTTACTTATTTACTTACTTATTATGAGTATTATTCTAGATATATGGAGATTTTTTTTTATTTATTTTTTTTAGCTTCACGCTGTAGTGCTAAGACATACCGTTCCCCACGTTCCGCCGAATTCCGAAGGCTTGGCGTGTTAGGTGGCGGAACATAACGCCGCGCTTTGTCTCGTCCCCAGAGCGAAGGAACGAAGAAACGAAAGAGTGGGAATCGAACCCACAATCAGTCGCGATACAGTTGACACTTTGTGCCACTTAGCCACGACTGGCCACTACATACATAGATATTGGTCAATTTAACTTAAACTTAAACTTTTAAAATAATGGTCTGCAACGCGGTTTTATACAGCCCTTTGCGATTTCAAATCATCGTCAGAATAAATTATCAAATTAAAATTGCTCAAGTTTTATTGTCTAAGTTTCAAAATTTTAACATCGCTGTTATTAATTTGATTACGTAGTTAGAATTCATTAAACAAGAAAACTTTACACCCATTTTACATTTGTTACTTTTAAATTTTATATAATGCTTAACAACTAAAATAATTATTTTCTTATCTTTTCCAGAGGAAAGTCAAGTCGACAGGTTGTGGGTTCGATTTCCACTCGAGGAATGAAAATATTTAATAATCCCATTATTTTCGCTCTGGTTTTCAAGCAAAGCGTGGTCATAAGTATCACCACTTAACATGCAATGCCTCCAGAATTCGGCGGAAAGTGGGGAACGGAGCTAAATTTTTTCCTGTTCCTTAACATATTCTTTAACACTAAGCTCCCTCTGTCTACCCTGTTGTGTGCTATGTTTTTAAATATTCATAAATAAAAATATTAAATATGGTTTATTTTTAAAACGGCACATTTTAGTACCTCTGTGGCTCTGTAGGGATTGACTGACTTTATTTAATAATATGATTTTGTAATGTTTAAATTTTACTAGTAAGACACACACTTTGTGCGGTGTTGAGCTACGCTGAGTTAGTTAGATATATTATAATTCTATTATGCAACCATATTTAAATTTCTTCGATGAAACAGTGGGCTCTGCATTCAAAATAATAGCGTGAGCATGGCAATTTCAATTTGCGTTTATAATATATAACTGTAAACGACTGGTTGTGGGTTCGATTTCCACTCGAGGAGTGGAAATTATATTTCCATTTTCTTCGCTCTGGTGTCGAGGTAAAGCGCGGCGTTAAGTTCCGCCACTTAACACGCAAGCCTCCGAATTCGGCGAATTAACACTAGGTCCCTCTGCCTGCTATGTGCGGGATACAGCGTGAAGCTAAAAAAAAAAAGTATGTCCGCGACTTAGTGTGCATGGGATTTACTAAAAAAAATGTAATTCTCAAATTAAAGTAACCTAAGTTGCTCCTTATTACATCAACTAAACAGACACTCCAATTTTCTTAAATTGTATAAATAATTTGTTTGTTTTCTGATTTCTAGAAGAATATACGACTAGTGCTTGAGAAAAAATAAAAATAAATAGTTGGTAACTACATATAACATTCTGACAATACAAGTTGAGTTCATAACTTTAATATTTACAAGAAAAGTTACCAATGTCTTACTATTATGTAACAATTTTGCTTACACTTTGAAATAGAAAAACACTTGTTCAATAATATAACATTACAGATTTTCTTTCTAACCAAGGATAGATAAAAAAAATTACTATACGATTTTGATATCGTAATGTTTACATTAATTTTAAAAGTTTAAAAGCTCCGCCACTTAACACGCAAGCCTTCGAATTCGGCGGAAAGTGGGGAACGGAGTGTCTTAACACTAGGTTCCCTCTGCCTACCCTGCTGTGTGCGGGATACAGCGTGAAGCTAAAAAAAAAAAATTAAAAGTTTTTATTAAACAGTCTTAAGGATATTCGTTAAGTTTTTTCCACGCCTTTTCATTTGTACTAGAGTATTCAGACAGAGAATAATATTATAAGACACTCCGTTTTCAACTTTCAGATCGAATTCGAGATATTGTGTGTTGAGACCCGGAACTCAACGCCACGGTTTATCTTGTTCACCAAAGGGGAAAAATTAAAATATTAAAATATGATTATTCCACCGAGAGGGAATCGAATCTACAACTAATTACGATTACAAATACTGTTGTACCTCTACGTCAAACGTCTATAAAAGTTTAGATGTAAACACTTATTTTAAATTCATTCATAAAAAAATATTCTGAAACTTTTTCTTTTTATTGTTACGACCTTTTTTGTTTCTTTAATGTAACTTTCAAAATGTTTTTGTTATTATCTTAGTTATACATATGTTTCCTTTCTTACAACGATTTTTATTCTAATAACTATGTTTGCTGAGAAAAATACGATTAAATTATTTTATCGTTTTTCATGTTGGCCTAATATCAGATTCAACTTATGAAAATGTAGTATTGTCGATTCGGACACGTGTACAAATTTTGCAAAAGAATTTGATACAGTAATAAACTTCGTAGATTGATAGATAGATATAGGTGAAACTAAGAACAACGGGTTAAGAGGAACATCGCGAGATTATTGCTTACTTCGTCTACGATGACGACTTAATTTTGCATTTATACTTTTGTGATGTAATAATTTTTGAGTTTTGTGAGTTTTTTATACCTGAATATGAACAGTATTTTTGTTGGTGGAAATGATTTACATATAATCATTCCCCCAAATGGGAATAGAACACACAACCAATTGAGATTACACTCAGACGCTACTGTCGCATGCACTTAAACACGATGGCCTTTTTTAATGTAAAAATACAGTACAAAATCATTTTTTTTATTTGTCTAATAAATATATTGATATACAAATACATTATAATCCTATATAGGTCAAATATATTAAGAAGATTTTCAAATAACCGTCTAAAGTGTATAAAAATGAAAATAAACGATTTAGTAACAGCACACTCGTTATGAGCAATCTTAAGGGACACGTGTAAATGAATGGGGAAAGCTAAGTTGTAAGCTTGCTATGCTTAACTTAAACTTGAATGGAAAGTTTAAGTTTCAAGTTAGAGTACGGTAGCTGCCAGTTTTGGGTGGCTCTAAGATAAATTTTATGATTTAAATTATATTCTTAGTGACTTAAGATGCTGTAGAGTCAAGATTACTTACATATATTCATGAGTTTTTTTATTTTTAAAATATATTACATTATCTTTTAGGAAAAAAAAACTTTTAAGTGTAGAAATTTATACCACATTCTAAATATTGACAAATCATTGATTTAGATTAAAGAATATAGAAAATCTCAAAGCAAAGTTTTAAATAAGCAGAAGCGCTATAGTGGAAGTGAATAATTTCATAAAAGGAATCTATAGAAATAAAAAAAATTGGAGTGTCTTTTTGTAATATTAAAATTAACGTTTTATTAATTACATATGTATGTATGTATATTTCGTAAATATACAAAAAAAATACTTTTCTAGTTTTAGTGTCTCGGTCTGTTTCCTTGTTTCGGGTAATATCTGGAATGGCTGGATAGATTTTGATGAGACTATATTTATTTCTTTACTTCTATTTTTATTTTAAAAGGATAGTAATTGTTTGTTAAATTTCACTTTTCAGGTTCGATTTTGAGGGTATTAGTAATCACCGTTAAAGTAAAAACCATATAAATTATGTAAATTATCTATGTCAGATGTATTTATAAATATATAACATGTTTTTATTCCACGAACATCGTTACGATAATTCTACAAAGCAGTTTACCTTCTATACATAATCACATAATAGTCTTTATACTTAGTTATTGTATATCAAAAATCTAACACATAATAGTACAAAGAGATAGAGAAAGAAATGGGTCTATCAAAGAAATGAAGACGTAGCACAATTGGTATGAAAAGGATACCTTAGACAGTTTTAGGCTTAAACCTTTTGCGACGTTAAGGAGAATTGTTTGATATCGACGGAAGCGGCAATTTTGAAGCTTCCAATTTACCACCTCATTGAATAACAGCAGGTCACCTTATAAACATGGATGGAGGTAACTGTCACGTTTAAGGGTAGATTAAAGTGAGTTGCAGATTTTATTCTTCAGGAACTTATAATAATATATAGTTTTTTTCTACCACTTTCGCGTATTTTAGGTCTTAGATTTAGGATTTGGTTTTTTTTTCAAGCAAAAAGCCCAAGTTTTGAATTTTTTTGGCGGGCCAAAGCCACACTTCTTAATGGTATTTATAAATATAGCGAGAGAATATTTGTAATGTAAATAAAAGTTTGGCGGGCCGCATAAAAATATCAAACGCCTGACGTTGCCCTCCCCAGCCCTAAAGCATAGCTAAACATTCAATATTAGACTAAATAACTTATCGTCCCTCGTCGTGGGGCAATTATTTGTATTTCAAAGTATAACATTTCATAAGTTTGGTTAAGAGAGGGATACAGAAAACTTGCAACAACTGATAATTAGCATCTCCGTCCTTTTTTGCTCAAATTAGATATGTTACTGAGTTGTCTTGAGGCTTAAATAATTTCAAAATATCAAAAAAAGTTAAAAATATTAGCAATATTAAACATTCCTCCTTATATGATATGAATCTGAACGGTCTTTCATTATATTCAGTCAAACATGTTCTAACTACTGGACAATAGGGAATAATATCGATGGCATTCAATGGTTTTCAATCAAAAATATTGCAAATAGACTTTAACAAAATTTCAATTTCGCTCTTTTGTTAACGCACCTAATTTGAAATCAATTTACGTTTGAACAAGTATTAACATTATCAGTGTGACGCATGACTGGTTCCCCCAACTTAAAACTATTGCGCTGGTAATTTTAAGAGGATAAGAGGGACTTTGTAAAATTAGTTTTAATATATAACAGTGGGTAATACTCAAAATTCGTATCATGTGATGAAATGAAAATGTAAGAGAATATTTTATTATGGGGAATATAATTTTTTGTTTTGTTATTATAATAAGTGAAACGTATAGTAAGTAATATAGGTAGGTATAGTAGTTGTATTAGGCAGTTGTGATGCAGTAGCATGAACGTGACTGTAAACGACTGGTTGTGGGTTCGATTCCCCCTTGAGGTGTGGAAATATTTAATATCTCCCTTTCCTTCGCTCTGGTATCAGAGGCAAAGCGCTGCGTTAAGTTCCGCCACTTAACACGCAACGCCTCTGAATTCGGCGGAAAGTGAAGAGCGGAGTGTCTTAACACTAGGTTCCCTCTGCCTACCCTGCTGTGTGCGGGATACAGCGTGAAGCGAAAAAAATAATAAGAACTTAGCATCAAGAAACGCTGGTTTTCACCTTTAATCCAAATCAAAATGTTAGGTGGCGTAACTTAACGCCACAGTTTGCCTAGCCAGAGCAAAGAAATTAAAATAATTTAAATATAATTATTCTACAAAGTGGAAATCGAACTCACATTCATCGCGGTCGCAGTCTAACGCTGTCACCACGGCACCAGAATGGCCGGAAATATCCACTTCTGTTCAATCCAGTCACATAAACTGTTTATACGCCTCTGTACATCGTATGCCAATTGTAATTTATTAGAAGTAATTATTTAATGTATAAATTAACGTAGCAAAATTTAGTTTCAATTATGTCAAATAACTTCAGGCAATAGGAATAAAGTTAGTTTAATATTTTACATACCTATCTACATATAAATAAGACAAATTTTATCATTCATATAAAAAAAAAATACACAATACAATTTCAAAAAATCGAAGCATGTTAATTTACTTATTAACTTACATTAATTTTGAAGCAATTTGTTATTAAAATCAAATATTAACATTAATAATTAGAATTTAACTCGCAATTAAACAACAGCCTGTTGACTTTGCAAACGAAATAAATGGACAACAAGTTAGCGAAATTAATTTCTGGTTCCGTTTGGTCGATCAAAGGCCACGGCCGCTTTGTTCGGTACACAAAGATAACTTTCTATGATGTTAGTTTGTCGACATCTATTGTCGTTGCAATGCCCCCTAGCGTATACGTATGTATATGTATAGTTCACGATAAATATTATTGGGAAGAGTTAGAAGCAGATATCAAATTGATATTGATTTGGTTTCTATTGAAAATACTAGCTGTGCCCGCGACTTCGTTCCCGTAGAATTTAATAAAAAAGTTATTGTTCAGTGCAGAGATTGTATAATAATCTAAACTATAAGTAGCCTAAGTTACTCCTCATTATATCAGGTTATTATATCGTCCAGTGATTCTCGTGAAGATTAGCCGGTACGGTACATATGAATATAATAAAAAGTGCTTATTTTAATATTACCAACAGGCACTTCAATTTTATTTATTTGTATAGATTTGTAGGAAAAGTTAAGCAAGTGTATATAGAAATAGTTAAAAAAATGATTGTACAGTGTACAACCCAAAGTGTATTTGCAGATTGCATGATACAGTATAGATGCTCATAATTGTATAGACGACTGGTTCTTGATTTAAAAAAAAAACAAAACAGTAGCAGTCGCGGGACTGCCGATAGAAGTGAAAACGGAACTGTTGAGTGTAATTAAAACTATATGCAAAAATTATATGATTTTTTTTATGTTTTATTTATTAGTTACATATGATGGGTTAAACAAATCATGAACAAAATATAAATACAAAGTGGTTGAAAAAATAATTAATATACATGTAAGATGTAAAAGATAAAAATGATATTATAATATATCTCACTTCTGATGTAGAATATCTAAAGATGATGATATAACTCACTTATGATATAAGTAACACATAACGAATACGTATGTAGATTGATAATCGTCAGGAATGGTTCTTGGGCGTAGGCAACGGGCCAGGAGCGTATTATAACATTACACACTACACGAACGCATATTAATTACGACACGTAATATAGACTACGGGGTACCGAACCCCTCGCGATTACAGGGAGAGGAACTCTAAAGCAGTGCCTGGGGCTTGTGACCCAAGTGCAGGCTTAAGGGTACCCTTTATAATGCATAAACACTCACCTCCACTGCCCGAGTTCCTCTCACCACCGAACTTACACTTAATCACGTTATATTATAAACACACAGGGACAGGGCGTCCCGCCTAGTAACTAGCACTACCGCGGCTCAACGTCAACTATGCAACAGCCAGTCCAACGACTGCTTTATACCTTTTCTTACTAACAAGTTTGTCACTACGCATTAGTCATATCGGCCAGCTGACACCTGACAAGTTGAGTCATAGACAGGATTATAGTATAACAGAGAGGCGCTACGCCTTGCGCCGACACGGCCATGCTGACGTACGCTCGTCCTCGAGCGTCTTCCGAGCATCAAGGTACAAGATATAGGATCCCGTTCGATCATCCTGACTCTCATAAATCTATAACTGGTGTTTTTTTTGTAACCTTACAATAATCCGCTGGTCCGGCTAAACCTTCAGCATATCACAATCGTCTGCAGGTCCGGCAAAACCCTTCAGCATATCACAATCATCTGCTGGCCCGGCAAAGCCCTTCTGCACATCACAATAATTTGCTGGTCCAGTAAACCCTTCAGCGTAACACAATAGTTAACTGGCCCGGTAAACCCTTCAGCGTGACACAACAATTTACTGGTCCGGTAAACCCTTCAGCGTAACACAACAATTCACTGGTCCGGTAAACCCTTCAGCTAGACCGGAAATCCCTTTAGCCGAGTCATTGGACCGGATTCCCTTCAATGACTGTTTCCTACATTTTTTTCTTATAGTACTTCGCTTTTTTTTAATCTTTTTGTTTTTTTTTTCTTTTTTGCATTTTTTTTTCTTTTTGCATTTTTTTTTCTTTTTGCTTTGTTTTTCTTTTTTTTTCTTTTATTACGTTCTTTTACTCGCTTTAACCGACTTTACTCTTATCATAGATACCCGCCGACACGGTCAGCCACTAACCACTACATAATTTGAAGTAATCTCGAGCTAAGATCCCAACCTTACTATAACAAATGTCGCATTAAGCATTAACTCTGCAAAAGAACTATTGTACGCAACATGGGTAAAATAAAGAACTCGAGAGTACATCAAATCTTGTTGAACTTCTAACTTTAACAAATTATAAAACTGTTAATTACTAAATAGTGGCAGTAAATTCATAAAAATGAAGGTATCAATGATTCTTACGTTTAAACCTTTTATAATACGTTTACTACTTTTACTTTCTTTTCTCTACGATTTTATCATTAAAATTGGAATTACTTATTTCATGAAACCATTTATTTGACCATTTCTTTTTATTCACCAATCCTTTTAACTAACAGAACTTATTTTTCTACTTTTTTTGCTATGACACTTTTTCTTACACTTACGGCACTTATATCATTGCACATCTATTTATTTCATCAATTATCACTGCATTACATTTATTTCAACACTACCCTTTTTTTTACTAATACAATTTTATAAAACCAAAGCACGTAAATCTTTCTACTTTCTTACACTTATACTATCTTACACTTAATATCATCTACTTTTTAAACGGTTTTATTTAGCTCACCCCGTTTGTTTTATTCTTGGGTCAAATTTAGTAATTCAAATTTCACCCTCTTCCTGTCAACCGATTAATCTGAAATTTTGTATACACTTTGGATTTTGGTGACAATATAATTATTCAATATACTTTTTTTTTATACCGCTACGCAACTACCTATTTCGCACAACTATCGTCACGTTAGGCTTATTTCAACGTTACCCTCTTTATTACAATCCTATAAAATAGAATACCTTTTTCTACATGACTAATGATCTTATGAGGCAAAGTATCTCATTTATATACCGTGCCACCGCTTAAATTATGTGTTTCTATTACTAAACCGTGTCTCATAAAGTTTCTTTATCTACCTTCTATAGCACAAATTCTTTCAAAAGTGTGCACGTTGCACATTTAATATCAAACAAAAAAATAGAACGAGCTCACCCGATGATGATTATACTTCCCGCAGTATTGGCATCGGTCGAGTGCCAAACGTGATGTGGACCATCACTTCAGCTTCTTTAAACCTTCTACTGATTACAACACTTAACACTCCGCGATATTTTAAACTTTACACGATATATTACACAACTTTTAGGCCCTTCGATCCCACTTCTGATGTAAGATTTAAAAGAAGATAAAAATGATATTAATAATATATCTCACTTCTGATGTAGAATATCTAAAGATAATGATATAACTCACTTATGATATAAGTAACACATAACGAATACGTATGTAGATTGATAATCGTCAGGAATGGTTCTTGGGCGTAGGCAACGGGCCAGGAGCGTATTATAACATTACACACTACACGAACGCATATTAATTACGACACGTAATAGAGACTACGGGGTACCGAACCCCTCGCGATTACAGGGAGAGGAACTCTAAAGCAGTGCCTGGGGCTTGTGACCCAAGTGCAGGCTTAAGGGTACCCTTTATAATGCATAAACACTCACCTCCACTGCCCGAGTTCCTCTCACCACCGAACTTACACTTAATCACGTTATATTATAAACACACAGGGACAGGGCGTCCCGCCTAGTAACTAGCACTACCGCGGCTCAACGTCAACTATGCAACAGCCAGTCCAACGACTGCTTTATACCTTTTCTTACTAACAAGTTTGTCACTACGCATTAGTCATATCGGCCAGCTGACACCTGACAAGTTGAGTCATAGACGGGATTATAGAATAACAGAGAGGCGCTACGCCTTGCGCCGACATATAATTTACATAGTTATACATAGTATTTATATTTACACTAATTTCAATGAATTCAAGTTTGAACATTAATTATACGTGTACACAGGCCACTGCGCGTGCGCTAGTCTGGCTCTCCATAGCTATAGATATAGTATTATCATTAGCATGTCGGTGACGCGAACCGAGGATTTTACCCTCTACCAAAACGCTAAACGCGCCTAAAGAAGTTTTCACTTCAAAGACAACTTTTTGCTTTTTCCTTACAGCTGAATAGTCAGATAGTTAGGTGTCAAGACTTTTGTTCTCCACGTTCCTTCCGAAATCGAAACGTTGAGTGTTAAGTGGCGGAACCTAACACTACTTTTAAGCTGCATACATATATATTATTTTGGTTTTATTAGCAATTAATATAATATTAATATTTTGTATGAGAAAATACATTTGCACAAGTAAATTAAAGTAATTTTTATAGCTATATTTCAATTTATAGCTGAACTTGATTCAACAATAAATACTTGTATTTTCGCTCTCTACGAAATATAAGCAACACCTAAATTGATTCTGACGTCATAATTTTTTAGTCTGTTCACAAGTTCATTGATTTACACTGGATTTTCGTATCACGGTATCAGTAAAAAAAATGTAAAAAATATTAAAGTAAGTTTCTCAAGTGTAGTAAAAAATATCTTAAATTAGAAAAAAATATAATTGAAATTCTTGTATTTATTAATAAAAATATTAAAAATAATTTGAACCAATCAAAATATACTTCTTTTTAAACATAAAGGTATCATAAAAAATATTATTACTAAATATTTTATAAATAAATTAAATCTTTGAAAATAATCATATTGTGACTTGCACTTGGCCGATTTTAAGGTGGCTGTGACCACAAAATTTTTTGAGACAAAGTAATAATGACTATTTTAAACTATAATGACATATATTTCTTTTAAAAAAGAATGAATTCTTCAATCAAGAATTGAATTATAAAAATATTTACTACTAGAACCGTACGCACAGGACGTAACATACCCATAGATCCTTGTATAAAAGCTGACAGTAAGCTTTGGAAAGCTTTTAAATTGTCAGAACACTTTGCAAATCTATAACTTTAATATATTAATTCCGCTAAGGATCTACATTTCTTCTATCTAATTGTGATCAGCAAAAATATAAACATAAATAGCTATAGAAAATATATAAGCAAAAATAATTAAAGATGTAAGCATAAATATTTTATATAATGTATTAATAGGACATAAATATTACATGTTACGAAATACGAAGCCATCATGGTACACTGGAGTTCGATTGTAAACGGGGTTGTTGTTTAATTACCACTCGGGGGTGATTTCTCAGCTCTAGTAAGACAAAGCGCGGCGTTCTGTTACGACAGTAGATATATATCTGGGCGAATGCCCTTCATTGTCAGAATCAGCCATGTTTTTCAAAAGAACGACACAATAATAACAAATGTCACAATTTAAAGTAATTTAATTTCACAAAATGAAACAATAAAATATACTCTCTAATAATTAAGAAATCACTTAATTAACCAATTTCATTAATATTCGAAATAATAAAACACAAGATCGCTTGGAACTATAGCGATTCGTCGCTAACGTGGTGCGCTTGCCGTTGATGTATGAAAAGTCCAGTTCAACATGGCTGCGCTGACCAGCGACACGACGCTCCGCCAGATTGACAGTTGTCAAATCTTGTTCCGAGGTTTTATTCTATTGACTGCGCTAGTAATGCGCCGTCACGGCCGGACTGACTTTCGACCGTCCTCGGGCGCATCATATTGCAGTCCTGTAACAATCACACAATTAATCGTACGGGTGTCTGTAAATCTACCCGCTCGCCCAACCTGACAAGTTATGACTAGTAGACGTAATGTTACTGTCATACAACTATAACTATCTCTGAATAAGAAAAGCGTGTGTCCTTTCGACCACTCATGGACCGGACGGCACCTTTTTCTAATCACAATCACAAGCATCGCACTCTTTATCGGCATGTCAATTTCTCACACAGTATCAATTTGGACCGGACGGGTGTGTCCTTTCGACCAGCCACACGGGCACGGCCCGGACGACACTGTCCCTTCGACCAATGAACACATAAGGTTGGACCGGACGGGTGTGTCCTTTCGACCAGCAACTCGTGCATGGCCCGGACGACATTGTCCCTTCGACCAATGAACACATAAGGTTGGACCGGACGGGTGTGTCCTTTCGACCAGCAACACTTGCATGACCCGGACGACACTGTCCCTTCGACCAATGCACACATAAGAATGGACCGGACGGGTGTGTCCTTTCGACCAGCAACACGTGCTTGGCCCGGACGACACTGTCCCTTCGACCAATGCACACTTAAGGTTGGACCGGATGAATGTGTCCCTTCGACCAGCCGCTATCAGCTGCATGGCCCGGACGACATTATCCTTTCGACCACCTTCCACACACCACGTTACTCGATGACTCTTCTCACTTAACGTGCCAACATAGTTGACTCACAAACTTTATGCGAACAATGCTTACAGATTATACGTACATTGGTATGTATCACAGCTATTCGGTCTGTCGAGGTAACTACCCTTCCGGCGCCGTCATGGCCTCTTCTTCAATCATCAAACTAGTAGATATTTCAACTAACCCGTCATGACCCCGATTGGTACTGGATGCAAGTTCTCGTGCGCGTATTTAAAAGTTCTGTATTCACGCGTCTACGGGAAACACCATCGATGATACTACATGAAATGTCAAGAGTTTTATAAAATTTTCAAGATTAACCTCACTCAAAATCTGTGATGTGGATTTTATTTCTTCACCGCCAATGCCCGTAAGATACACGAGATCATTGCGCACAGTACCTGGAAACTTACTAGAATAGCTCTCTTTTATCAACGAGCAAGACCGCTATCAAACAAAATGGCGACTGACTCACCGGATGACGTCCTCAAGGTGCCCCTCGACTGCCGTTGTTCGCAGACATTGACCTCTTTCCTTACCGTAGATCCAACGCCTTTTCCCTTTTCTTTACAATTTGTTGCTATGTGTCCAGCTTGACCACATATGTAGCAGGTTACTGTAGAAGTTCTCTCGGAAGCACGTGTTGCAGTTGACGGATCTTGCAGCTTAGTCATCCCAGAAGAATCTTCTCGAAGACGCTTTTTACAGTCGGCTTGCTGGTGTCCGGGGATTCCACAAAAATGACATTTATCAGGAAATCTTGCGTCCGCAGTTCTAGGTCGCTTGAAATCAGGCTCTTGGATTTCAGTAATCTCCGATCTTCGCTTTAGGGAAATGCTCCTTAAGATTCTAAACAGTTGAGGTTTGGTAGTGACAGTATATGCGTTTAGCTCACGGCGTATCAAAACATCCTTCTGACATAAGACCGATATGACGAATCCGGTTATAATATCCTCTGGCATTCACTTAACACGCAAGCCTCCGAATTCGGCGGAAAGTGGGGAACGGAGTGTCTTAACACTAGGTTCCCTCTGTCTACCCTGCTGTGTGCGGGATATAGCGTGAAGCTATTTTTATTTATTTTTTTTTTCATTCGAGTTTTAGGTATAGTTTCGATCATATTCCATAAGCGCAGACCAGCTTCTGATGCAGTTTCTTTTGTTCCAATTTGAAAATGCAATATTTCATCAAAGTAGTCTTGAAATAATTTTGGTTTACAAAATCTGGCCATTAAACATTGTTTTACAGTCTCCCATGTCAGCTCATTCAAATTTTACTTGGCCAAGCAAGAGTCTGCGCGCCCTTTCAGTGCACTAGTGAGAGCCACAAGTAAATCTACGCCCTCTAAATGTTTAGTCAGTACTATAAGCTCTGTAATCTTACACCAACCTTCTATATCCGCGTCTACATCATCTAGATTAAACTCTACGAGCGCTAGCAATTGTTACCTGTGGTTGCTTCGTCACTAACATCCGAGTAAGTAAAATTTCCATATTACTTAACAACTTAAAGGCACTATTTTCGTCAGGTGGTTGTTTTTCTTCGGTCGGTAGCGCATGGTATCCCACTTCTGATCTGGGCGAAATGCCCTTCATTGTCAGAATCAGCCATGTTTTTCAAAAGAACGACACAATAATAACAAATGTCACAATTTAAAGTAATTTAATTTCACAAAATAAAACAATAAAATATACTCGCTAATAATTAAGAAATCACTTAATTAACCAATTTCATTAATATTCGAAATAATAAAACACAAGATCGCTTGGAACTATAGCGATTCGTCGCTAACGTGGTGCGCTTGCCGTTGATGTATGAAAAGTCCAGTTCAACATGGCTGCGCTGACCAACGACACGACGCTCCGCCAGATTGACAGTTGTCAAATCTTGTTCCGAGGTTTTATTCTATTGACTGCGCTAGCAATGCGCCGTCAAATATCTCAATTTCGGATGGAAAGTGGAGAACGGAATATCTAGACACTAGGTTCTACCTGACTACCTAGGTATGCAGGAAAAAGCCTAAATCTCTCTTATTTCTTTTTCCAATTTTCCCGCTCCGGTGAGAGGAAAATGAGAAGGGCCCAACTAAATCTTTGATTCTCTTTGATTACCCAGCTATGCAGGTAGAAGCTTTTTTCATAATATGCATATTAAATTACACTATTTATACCTAAATAGTAAATACATAATAAACTTATTTTTATTTAGAAACCGCTGATCGTCATGTAACATTTATTAAACTCAACTTTAGCTGATGCGATCTCCGAGGTTATTTTATGTTGATACCAGTTGACGCGTCCTATGTAAATTTTATGGCGGCCTATAAGTAAACTTTGGACGAGAAATATCGAGTCTCGTTTTCACGAGTGGAGCCATTTGATATAAAAAGCAGAGCTAGAGCTATTATATTATATTGAATTACTGGATTAAGAATATAAATTTTCTTTATATACTTACATATTAACATATATTAATAAAAATATTTTTCATGGCTATCGTGTCGTAGTGTGAAAGCGTCTGAATGTAAGCGCAATCGGTTGTGGGTTCGATTCCCACTCGAGGAAATGATTATAATTTAATTATTTCCATTTCCCC
This sequence comes from Dryas iulia moderata, assembly GCA_019049465.1. Classification (NCBI taxonomy): domain Eukaryota; kingdom Metazoa; phylum Arthropoda; class Insecta; order Lepidoptera; family Nymphalidae; genus Dryas; species Dryas iulia. The sequence goes on along the minus strand of CM032424.1, from coordinate 5,293,344 downwards.
TCTCTGGTGCCTAAGATATAGTGCGATGTTGAGTTCTATCATTCAACACGCGTTGTATCGATTGCGGGCGGAAAGTGGAGAACGGAGTGTCTTAATACTACGTTTTTTGTGACTACCCTGCTATGTGAGAAAAAGTGCAAAGCTACTTTAAAAATCATTCGTTCCAACATCTTGATAATACAGTAACATTTATGCTATATTGTATTAGATAAGTAATCTTGTAAATGAACCTACATAAATATAACGACTTAATTTTAAGGTTAGTTTGATAAACGAATGACATATTAATATTGAAATAAATGTAATAAGCCTCTAGACGTTTTATATAAAAAAAAATAATTAAAAATAAATTTTACATGTAATTTGAAATAATTGTACGAAATATTTCTATTGAAATAACCAATAACTACGAGAAATTACAGTACAGTTTTGTACATAGTTTCCTTTAGACGTTCAACATACTTTAAATGGGCTAAAGAAAAAATATATTACATAATAAATACATAATATATGAGCATAAAACAGTGTTAAAATATTATGAATAGTAAAATTCAGTAGCATTCAGTGATTGAAACGTAAATTTAATTGAATTTTTATACAATTCACTTAGAGTGAACTGACTGAACTGAAAATTTGACTATGCAATAATATTGAAGGATTAATTCATATATTTCGAAATTGACTGCGTCTGCTCGGCGAAGATAACTGTGCGAGGGCCGGGTGCCGGCGAGTCGGCGTTGTCGGCCAATACTAATGAATCAAGTTAGCTCGCGTTTGACGCGTTCCAACTACTTCAACTTTTAATTGATCTACCATTATTTCGTTTGTGGCTTCCATTGAATTGCCTTTTCATTTATAACTTATTGATTGTGAATATTATTTGATTATATTATATTGCGGTTGATTTGTAAGTTGGTAGAATAAATTAGATAGATTTTTTTTTCTGAGGCTTCGTAAGTGCAAGACTGTTTGTTTATCGTAATATAAAATTTTAATTTTGTCACAAGTATATGGTTTATTGTGGCCGACACAAAGTGACTGTTATAACGGAATTAACTTTTTATTTCGTAGATTATTTATTTATAATCCTAGTTTGTTTCACATTGAAAACATAGTTCCTACAAAAAGTGAATTGTAATTAATTATTATTCAAAAACATCATTCGCTTTATACTACCTCCAAAAAAAATCGATTACCAGATTATTTAAAATCGATAATCGATTAGCAGTTTATCATCAGCTTATATGCATTAACGTCATAAAATTAAAACCATTATACCAGGACAACTGTTCTGTATACTATTTACGCTGTAAACTATTTACACTCACAAATACACATATGGCCAGTCTTGGGGCCAGTCGTGGCGCAGTGGCACAAGTGTGTGACTGTAAACTACTGGTTGTAGGTTCGATTCCGACTCGAGAAGTGGAAATTAATATTTCCATTTTCTTCGCTCTGGTGTCGAGGCAAAGCGCGGCGTCAAGTTCCGCCACTTAACACGCAATGCCTCCGAATTTGGCGGAAAGTGGGGGACGGAGCGTCTTAACACTAGGGTGTGGCAGCGTGAAGCTATAAAAAAAACACATACTTTTTAAAAAAACAAGATATTTTACGCCTTTTTAAAATTAAAGCATTTAATTATTATGGTTTTGTGGCATTTGCGATATAAAAATGAATCTATTTAGAAAAGAACGGACTGACTATCACTATGTTTGCACATGCCAAGCAAAATGTAAATAAAGAGAGGTATAAAATACATATAGTTAGATTAGAGAATTATCTTAAAATTGATAGCTTTTGAGTCGATAAGAATTATCGATAATCATTTAGAAAACGTATAAAAATTTTAACACAACGGGATTTCAACCCGCGCCTCTTAAAAACCGTCCAAGCGCTTTGACCACTTAGCCATGCGTTCTACTACCAGCTGCGTCGGAATTTTTTACGCTTATTACAACTTATTTATGTTGTTTTATGTTTTCTGAATGTCTTTTTCAGTTTTTTCAGCAATGTTAAAAAATAATTATTTCAATAACCGACAGTTTCACAATTGCTAATTAAAACAATATTCATCAACTCTTGTTTTAAATTATATTACGTATTATGTAAAACTTGTATGTATATTTAAAATATAATTATATTAATGTTTGAAAAGCAGAAGATTGTAAAGTTTACGTGAAAGCATTTCGTTACAAACTTGTAAATGAAAAGTTAACGTGGCACTCTGGCACCTACGTTTAAATTACTCGTACTTTGGAAAGATAAGTATAAGTATCTATTGGGTATACATATTTTTGAATAACATCGTTAATAAGGTATTATATTAATAGTCTTTCTCAGGTCTGAGGCATTAAATTTAGTGAACCGGCAGTAAACTATTTTACGTTCAAAAAATGAAGCTTGTTACTACTTATTTTGAATAAAATTATTTGACTTTGACGTTGACTTCAGTTTTTTCATTAAAAATGTGAAAATGGTAACCGTGTTTAGTATAAATTTGTGGTTGTCGAATACTCTTATTGAAAGGAATTAGGATCTTAATACATAGGTATATCAAGATTTTATAACATGTTTTAAATGTTTTTTTTCATAATTGTAAAATTTTATTTCCTAAAATTAATACTAATTGAAACGTATAAAAATACGTGTCCTAAAAGAAGTCTTCTTACCTAAAATATATTCATGAATAAAAAATAAATTAAAACTTAAAGTTTGACTTGACTATAATTATCAAGTTCCTAGTAACGTTTGAAAATATTTCGTTTACTAATTTAAAACAATATAATGAATCAGTAGACTTGTTTTTAAGTACTTCATAACGATATGTGTCGAGAGGTTCTCTTCAGGTAAAGTTTTTGAATTTTGCGATAATATAAAATATTCATCACTATTATTTCAACGTATTTATTTTATTTAAAGGTCACCGTGGCGCAGAGTGACGACAGCTGACTGTATATGCGATGATAGTAGGTTCGATTCGTTCTCAGGTGAATCATATTTAAATTTTTATTTCTTCGCTCTGGTACCAAATACATAGCGCAGCGTTGAATTTCGTCACTTTACACGCAATTTTTTTTGGGCGTGAAGTGGAAGACGGATCGTCTTAACATTATGCTCTTTCCACTTTAAATGACACTATGCTCTCCTTGCTTTCTTAACACTATAGTAATACTAGGGGCGCAACCAGACCCTCAATTTCGATTCGCTCGGGTGCCGTTTACATATTGAGCGAAGCAAGCAAGTGAAAATATTTTTTTTAAGTTCAACAAACTGGGAAATCAGTGTTTAGTAGTGTATATGCAAAATATCATAAATTTCTCATGTGTAGTTTTCGAGCCTATTCGTCACAAAGAGTGCAAACAAGTTAGACGCGTGAAAATTACTATTTATAAAGTGTTATTCAAATCCTTAGGAAATTAAAAAACATTTTTAGAAAATGTATAAAAATTTTGAACGCCACGCCTTTTAGAAATCGCTCAAGCCTTCTGACTGCTAAGCCATGTACTCTACATTCGGCTACGTCGAAATTCTTATGCTGCTTTATGGCTTACTAGCGGCCCGCTTGCGGCTTCGCCGCGTGAACTACGTCACTGTTTCGTCATATTGCCTCTCTCGGGGGTGGTTTTATCAAAAACAAAATATCCTATATTTAAGCTTAGATTATCAACTATGCTTATGCCAAAATTCATAACAATCAGTCAAGCGGTGTAGATTTTGCATATAAACTTTCATCCCCTATTTCAAAGCTTTAGGGGTTGATTTTTGGAAAAATAAGTAGCCTATGTTAGACCCAGTCACTTTTACTACTTTCATTCTAAATTTCATTCAAATCAGACCGGTACATTAGCCGTGAAAGCATGACAGACAAACACACAGACATTCGCATTTATAATATAAGTAAGAACTTTGTACTTATTTTTGACGCTCAGTGGGCAGGCCTTCTACCAGGTGGACCGACGATCTGGTCAAGGTCGCCGGATGCCGCTGGATGCGGGAAGCGCAGGACCGATCGGCGTGGAGATCCTTGGGGGAGGCCTATGTCCAGCAGTGGGCGTCGAAAGGCTGAGACGACGACGACGACTACGACGACGACGACGACTACGACGACGACGACTACGACGACGACGACGACTTATTTTTGTTGTTAGCTTGTTCGAAACTTAACTGTGGCTGGACACTGTGGTGCACTTTCAAGACGGGTTCAAATCCCCCAGCGTTATTTTTTTACATTTATTAAAAATATTATATCGTATCCTAAGTGTATATGTATTTTAAAATTATTAAAATAGTCAGTGAGCAACTAAGATTGTATTATTCAAAAACTTATAAGCGTCTCTTAATAAGGTAACATTTCGCCTTGATTCAAAGGTATTCCTGAATGAAATAATGTTTTACTCTACGGTTTTCAGATTACTTTACGTTTTGAAGTCCCCACGTTGATCAAATAGAGGGTAGTGCGTTGGAGGTGTACAGTATCGACGCAAAGCTTAATTACTCCTGCATATTTATTGCTCGTTTGAATAAATCGCTCGCGGCGTACTCGTATAAGCTACGAATTTGTTTATCGTAGTCTTCGGCAACTACTTTCAGTATATCGATTTAGATTTAGGAGACCACGTTTTTATTTCATTTTTGTGTGCATTTTTTGAAAGTTACTTATAAGTAAAGTTCGGTAAGGAAGTTTCAAATAATTATTTAAGAGGACAGCGACACGTGAGCTGCCTATACCAATAAATTAAAAAGAAGTCTCATTGTAATATGAAAATAAACGTTATTTATTAAATGCATATGTGTATACGGTATATAAATATCTACTAAAACAGCATTTTTTACTACTTTTATCTGATTGTCTGTCTGTTTATTCCGACTAATAGCTGGAACAATTGGACCGATTAGGTTACTTTTTTTAATACGCGCACGAAGTCGCAGGCTTTGCTAGTTTATCATATAGTTTTTAGAGGTATAAAGTATATTAATTCTTAAATCGAATAACATACTAAGAAAAAGCTTATACGAATTAATTTTGAATTTAAATGAAATTAAGAGACATTTGCAAGTTGCGTTAAATAAGTACAGTAAGGAAATACGAAAATAAACGTAAGATGTAATAATACCTTTAAATATCATAGAATTAATTCCGCTGTAGGTACCATTGAGTTCTAGCGGAATGACTTGTCTGTGCGCGGGAGATAAGCGGCACAGACTTGCACTAAGAGGCGACGTCATACAAATATAAGTTGGTATCCATTGTTCATAATTATCTCTTAAGAAAATAAGAAAAGTGTAGTAAGAATATCACATCAAGCATAAAAAAATGCATAAATGCAAAAAATACAAAACAAATATAATACATTTTTAAACTATAAACGGGTCAAGATGTTATGATGTAGATTTTTTTAAATTCACATTTCATTATCATCATCTGTTCAGCGTTTCTGCATATTAGGACAGTAAGAGAAAGCCTATTGTCAAGACTTTTTGTTCTTTACCTTCCGGGATTCAAGAAGTCAGACGGAAAGTCGATTCATTCTTCTCTCTCTGCTTCTACTGAGTGACCCTTTTTTTCTGTTAACTCAGAACTTAGCTAGTAACGAATAGCTGCTTAATTTTTAAATATTATAACTTACTGTGGATTCTCCGACAGTAAATACATTTTTCCTTCTTTATACAGTAATTGTACCCCCTATACCAATATTACAAAGGCGAAAGTCCGTCTATCTATCTGTTACACTTTTATAGCTAATCTACCTCTAACCAACACAATTTGAATGAAAATTTGGAATATTTATCAGGGTCAAATATATGCTACTAATTTTAAAAACTTACCTCTAAAGGATTGAAATTGGGGGAACAATGCCTGTATGAAAAATCTAAATCACTTGACCGATTTCGATGTATTTTCTCAGAAAGATGTCTGATGGTGAAAGATCAAATAAAGACTACATTTTATTTCTAAAATACACCTCTAAGGGAATGAAATTTTGTATGAAATGTAGACTGCTTAACTTAAGGATAAATGCGGGCCGTTGAAAGAACGAAGAAGGTCGCTAAGTCATAAAATAGTTTATAACCATTAAGACCTCCGTATCTGAATATTTATAAATTGTTTTATGTGAATATAAAAACTTAATATATTCCAAATGTCACTTCTCTTATACTTTTTACTCTCAGGAATAGTACAGACCCGGAATCGTTCAAACTTTTAATTGATCTACTGGTATTCAGATTTCGATGCCTCTTTAATTAATAATCCATCAAGGGAATAAGTTAATGAACATTGTTGGAGTTAAATTAAGATGTTCCTTTATACAATGTATTTGTTATTAAATAAAATTATTTCGTATAAACTTTTGTTCCCTCTTCTATATTAACAGCTCGCTCTGACTTTGCTTTAGCTGCTTGGTATAAAAATTCGTTACTTTTGGGCCCAGACAGTGATCAAAATTGTCTATATAATATTTTTATGCAAACTAGTCTCATGACATACTTCAAATGGTGTTAGGTTAGCAGCAGCAAAACCGGTGTTCAAACTTTCAAAATGAGTTTATGTGAAGAAGGTCCTGAGAGAGCACTATTAGGAAATCCACGGGTCAATGAACTCCTTCATTAGCTTTTAGCAATAATTGGATAGACCTATACTTAATTACTGAATTCGGAAACGACTTGAAATGATTTCATTAACAGCAGATGCACTAGTGTCCATTGCTTTCAGCGTTGCATGCTTGCACAATTAATCCATAGGAGTTTATTGTATACTGTATAGTGCTTACTAAATTATATACACTTAATACAGCATACACAGTACAAAAACAGTTTTTACGTGTAGATCTGTTGAAAAAACAAGAAACTATCTCCTAAGTTCCCAGGATAAATAATAAGGATTATTAATAATTAATTATTCATAACTCTATTGTGGCCACTAATTAATTATTGGAATATGAACCATTTCCAGAAAAGGTGAATTGGGACGTGGAAAGCAATACTTCCTTCTGTACAACTATTATGTAACATATTTAATACTAATACTTTATTTATTAAAATAAGTACACGATCTTCCTATGGGTTTTGAATACTAACTTCCATTCCTATTTTAAATAATAGCTCCGAAAATGATATAGTAAACACACCTTCACATTTTTTGCCACATAGCAGTGTAGTCAGGAAGAACCTAGTATCAAGAGACGTCTTTCTCCATATATAACATCATCGCGTTTACAGTTGGACACTGTCCCATAGGGCCAGAGTGGCATCAAGTTAAATCATTCAATTAAAATTCAATTAAAAGTTAAATTTCAATTATTAAAGCAATTGTTAGAACATGTATATATTTTCCCTTTTGATTTAGAGTGCTACCATCATTTCCTATTTTTACCCGCGACGGAACGGCGACTGTATATGTGTTTGGGGTGAGAGGTTGTTTGTTTGTATGTTTGTGCAAATTACAGAACTATAAGTCCGATTTTGATACGGTTTTCTATTATAGGTTAAGGTTCAATTGGCGTATGTTCTTAGATATGTCTTATTGCCTTAACTCACCAGGGGGCGCTGCAGTAAGCATTTAACGTGAAAACGAATGTTTTCAATTATCTCAAAAAATAGTGGTCTGATTTCGATAGATTTTCAGTAATAGATTCAGGTTTAATTGGTGGATGTTCTTAGATATGTTTTATCGTCAAGCCATCAGGGGGCGCTGCAATAAGCATTTGTTTGTACTTTTTTTGTATTTATTTGTCTAAAACCGAAACTACTGATCCGAATAAAAAGAAGTTTCAGAAATTCGATATTATGTAACAATATATAATGTGTATCTATTCACTTTAAAAAGTTTAAAATAAACCGACGAAGTCGTCCCCATCGTCTCGTTACATATATTCTTTTAGGCGGGGGATTTATAGTTATTTTATCCTTTTACAATTACAATTAAACCGTCGTGGGTTTTTTTCAACATTTTTAATTTTTCCTATTTTAAATAATAGCATAGACAATTATATAGCAGACGCATCTAAAATGAACTTATATATTTGCAGCGAGAGGGCGCATGGTATTGCTTTCCAATTCGAGCATTGTACATGATTATATTTTTATAATGACTTTAGGTATGAATATAAAAAACAATATTATTTATATTCAACTCTAAAGCCATTATAAAATAATTATGATAGATTCGGTAAGTAGTTTTTAAAGTAATCGTATTGTTAAAATAAAATTTACAAAACATAACATTTCCTTCATAATATAAAGAATCCCATAACCATTCTAAACATGAAGTTTTTTTTTTTGAAAATGTATAAACATGTCATCAAAACGGACCTCGAACCTGCACCTTATGAAAACAGTCCAGGCGCTCTGACGTTTAATCTATACTTTCACTTGTTTATACGTTTTTTATAAGTATTATAAATTTGAAGTATATTAAACCTGTAAAAAGATATTTATTTAATATACTATAATTACATAATTTACAGGGAAAATAATAAATAGTAATGAAAAATTTACATATCATTTTTACATTACGTATTTATTATAAAGGCCCTTTTATAAAAAAAACTTCAAAGCTTAAACATAGTTAAGCGAAATAACCAATTTCATAGAATTGAATATCAGGCTAAGTTCCAACGCACAAAGCGGCAACAGTCCTTGCAAATTAAAACTTGACATTCAATGTTTTCTTTTTCTATTTACTTTTCTATTAAACTTTGTTTCCCTTTAGCGGGGGATGAGCCGGTCTTGAGATTTATCTGCGCGATACAGTTGTTTGTGTGGGTAAATTCAATTTGTTTTTTACCTGGGGGTACCTCTATCCCTCGCAGTTTCGCTAAACCTTTTGAGGTTTTCTACTAATTATGGCGCGTGTACCTAAATTTCTAGCTATCTAATTACGAAACTCTTTCGAGCGTTATGTTGGTCGCGCCTTTTACTATATTTTATGTGTCAAAAACAAGGTATGTAATGTTATTTTGTACTATATTATAAAACTATGTTAGGGCCTGTACACACTATATTATTGCTTATACTCATACTTCGTATTAATATTTTCTCTATATATATAGTATCAAAAAAGCGCTGTTTTTTTATTTTTTCTCTAGGTCTTCTATAAATTTATATAACAAAATAGCTTTACACATTTTCAGACATAGCAGGATAGTCAGAGAGTACCTATTGTCCAGAGACTATTCCCCACTTAGAAAACTTAAGAACTGAGTTTCTTTTTAGGTAACAGAGCGGAGAAATGAAAATAATATGTAAACCTTTTATCCAAATAAGAATCAAATCAGTCAGACAATGTCCCACTGCTTCACGACAGACTCAGCTTTGTATTATAACACATTTGCAACTAAGCTATAACTAAGCTATAAATCTTTTAAAACGTACATATGCTTACTTCAAAATTCTACAGAAATTAAGATATTAAATAACAGATTTTATTTACAATTCAAATACTTAGTATTAATAACAAGTTGTTTAGTTATTATAAGCTCCAGAATCTAGTGAAGCATTTCAGCGAGCAGTTAAATGTAATTAAACAAAATCTCCACATTATTCACTTAAGCGTAATGTTCGTACTCATAATTTAGACCGCCCAGTGTAGAACACGACAGAGATTTTAATTAAAGTATGGTCGTATGTATATTAAGCGTTTTACAGAGAATAATTTATACAGTGTTTGCCAAATTACTGTATTATAATATTGTAAATTGTGTTCTTTAATAAAGAAAACATGATATGTTGTTAATATCTTTACAGATTCTCGGTTTTTTCGTAGGCAGAGAGAACTTAGTGTTAAGACACTCCGTTTTTCATTTTCTGAAAGCGTAAAGTGTTAATGGTTAACATAACGTGGCTTTATGCTTATGTCGGAACTTAACGCCACGTTTTGTCTCATAAGAGAGGAGCATTGAACATTTATATCCATACTTATATTATAAATGCGAAAGTCTGTGTGTTTGTCTGTCACGCTTTCACGGCGAATCTACCGGTCCGATTTGGATGAAATTTCGAATGAAAGTAGTAAAAGTGACTGTGTCTAACATAGGCTACTTATTTTTTCAAAAATCAACCTCTAAAGGGTTAAAATAGGGGATGAAAGTTTATATGAAAAATTTAAACCGCTTGACTAATTGTAATGAATTTTGGCATAAATATAGTTGATCATCCAAGATTAAACATAGGCTACTTTATTTTTTAAAAATGCGTCCCCGAGTGTTGCAATATAACGAAAAAGTTCACGCGGCGAAGCCGCGAGCGGACCGCTAGTATTACATAAAATCAAGAAAAACTTGATGAGTGCGCCATATCGATTGGTGCACGAGATGAAAATTGAATATTTTTTTAAACAAGAATTTAAGATAGTTAAAGCTATTAGGTATAGTTTAAGATGAGTTTTTTAAAATAATGTGTAGAATTTAAAAAAAAATAACTACAGTCTTTGTAATATATATGTATTATTTTTTTTACCTTCACACTGTATCCCGCACACAGCAGGGTAGGCAGAAGGAACCTAGTGCTAAGATACTCCGTATCCCGCTTTCCGCCAAATTCGGAGGCATTGCGTGTTAAGTGGTAGAACTTAACACCGCGCCTTGCCTTAACACCAGAGCGAAGAAAATGGAAATATTAAATATTTCCACTCCTCGAGTGGGAATCGATCCCACAACCAGTCGTTTACAGTAACACGCTTGTGCCACTGCGCCACGACTGGCCCCAATATATAATATTTAATTTTAATATGAATATTTTTCTTATACAATAAATAAACTTAAAACTATAATTAATAACTTTTTATTCTATCCTTAGGGATGTCACGTTAAACATTTACGGCTGTAGAAAACACGTTTTGCCGGATAAGGTCATTATAACTTTATGAATCCGCGAAGATCCACTGACATAAAGGAAATTTAACATTCAACAGTTTTTATAACTTAATTCATAAAAGACATTCTAATGATTGTTTACTAGTTTTGATGGGATTTTCTTTTTATTGTCATTTTCAGGTCTTTTTCTTTCTTTGGGTACTAGTACCTAATTATACGCTTTGTTATATGGAAATGCTTTGCTTGTGGCCAGTCGTGGCCCAGTGCCACGAACGTTTGACTGTAAACGACTGGTTGTGGGTTCGAATCCCACTCGAGGAGTGGAAATATTTAATGTTTCCATTTTCTTCGCTCTAGTGTCGAGGTAAAGCGCGGCGTTAAGTTCCGTCACTTAACACGCAATGCCTCCGAATTCGGCGGAAAGTGGGGAACGGAGTATAGGTTCCCTCTGTCTACCCTGCTGTGTGCGGAATACAGCGTGACGCTAAAAAAAAAAAGTTATATGGATTTATTAATAGTTACTCGCCTTTTTCTGAATAGCCGAATAGAGAGAGTCATTTCTTGTTGAGTAGCGGAACTCAACGCCGCGCTTTGATTTATGTTCATGGCGGAGTAATGAGGATAGTTTGAATACAATAATTCTTCCGCATCGGGATCGAACCCACAACCATCGCGTTTACACTCAGACCCTTTATCATTTTACTACTTGCCTTAGATGTTTGATGATTTTATGTTTATTTATTTTACAAAGTACCAAATTTCTAGTATACAACTATTCTTATATTAAGCTATTCTTCAAATAATATTCGTTTTAAAGCTGTGTCTCCTTAGTTCACATTTAGTTCAATAAAAACCATTAAATAAAATTTTAATTAATTTTTAAACTTATATATCTAATATACTATAAAATAAAATTGTAAATGCAAATAGTTTTATAAAAGTTAAAATTTGTATACTTATTCTACAAAATTCCTATCATGAAGTGGAAACTACGAATATAACGAAAAATAAAATTAGTTACAAAAACAAGGACAAATATCAAATAGTATTAAACGCAGAACGCTCTCTTGTATAGAGCGCAGTAAAAGTTAACATGGTGTTTATTGAAATTTGCACAGGATATTACAATAAACGGTGCAATGGAAACTGTGTGCTGCAGTATTCGTTACTTAACTCAATTATTGTGGAAATATCTAGAATAGGTAAGAGGAAAAATTCTGTTTATTTTTTAAAAATGTTTTAAAATTTAGTTCAAGTTGTATAATTTGAATTTACAATGTGGCCAGTCGTGGCCTAGTGGCACAAGCGTGTGACTGTAAACGACTGGTTGTGGGTTCGATTCCCACTCGAGGAGTGGAAATGATATTTCCATTTTCTTCGCTCTGGTGTCGAGGTAAAGCGCGGCGTTCAGTTCCACCACTTAAAACGCAAGCCTCCGAATTCGGCGGAAAGTGGGGAACGGAGTTCTTAACACTAGGTTCCCTCTGCCTACCCTGCTGTGTGCGGGATACAGCGTGAAGCTAAAAAAAAAATTTGGAGGCTGTTCTGGCGTAATGGGAAGCGATGGATAAATGGATGCGATGGTTGTAGGTTCTAACTACTTGCTGTTCACTCGGGGAAATAATGAAAAAATATAATTAAAATGATTTTCATTTTTTAATTCTGGCGAGATGCAGGGTTGAGTTGGTACCCAACATATGTCGTATATCTCACCATGCAACTAATGTCTTATTTATGCGTATTCTGGGTATACTAGATTTTTCTACTATGCAAGATAAACTAAGGGGCTAACAAAAAATTACCTACATATACTCGTATATGAAATAAGATAAAAAAATATAGATTTTTTATTTTTTACTTCATTTTGAAAAAAATGTCAGATGCTTGGAACTGAGTTAACTATTTAGATACGCTTGACAAGATTTATAATATACTTAACAAAGTATTTCAACACCAAAATGTTAATATACTTTTCTTCAGCTTACTTACACGATAGAAAACAAACAAAATTCAAATTAAAAAAAAAACCATCCCAATTGAATTCAACAAAATCAGCCACAAAGCCACCGAACACGTTTATTATTCATAACGAGTGCGATCCAAGGAAAAAATAATTCAAATATACTTTACGGGATCCATCTTTGTATTCTCTAAGCGCCTAACGATGAGTTTCGCAGCGTTTATATTAATCACTTAGTTAGACAAGTTAACGTTCCGCTGAGATATCGTTAATTTAACACTTAAAACGTTTTTATTCGAGTGGATAATTGCGAGGGCGACTGTAATGGTCCACGTCCTAGCTCAGGAGAGATTGATGACGATGCTGAAGCATTCAAGCAGACTGAACTGAACATTTGAATAAGAAAAACTCCTGGGATTACAAAAAATCGTTTTGTGCTTTTTTTTCACCGCATCTTGTATACATTAGCCGCTTGATACATTTATTTTTTTTAATTATGCAAGCCGACTTGTCTTAGGGGCTGCCAGATAAAATAACAAATGAATAAGAAATGTTACCCAAAAGAAGTTCTGATTTAAATAGCTTTCTTAATGGGGTGCTTGTAGGGGACGTGACGTTATGGGGTTCTGTCGTTTTAGTACAGTTCATGAGGAGTTACCAGTGTTTTAAAATTTAGTTGAGTCTTTTTTATCAAAAGAAATATTCTATAAATATACTTTTGTTTAGTAATTGGTATATGCAGTACTGCAGTATCTAACAATAAATGGTTTCTCCAAAATGTTAGCAGGATATTTAGGTATCTCATCTCATCATAGTGTACGTCTGGACTGCGCTACGACGACTATGCAGTATTTTAAATAACAATTGATTATAACGTATTTTAAAACTAAACTCAAAAATATTTAGGCTTAAAATGTTTTATAACATACAAAGAAACATTAACATTTAAGCACAGGCACAATGAATGAACACTAGCCCAACGTTATCTATCCCACTACAAATAACTCTTCCAGCACTGATTGAATCCACCAACGACCAGATAAACATAATATGGTGCACGTGACCACAGATAGTCTTCTCCATTATTATAAAAGATATTAAATTAAGTAAGTATAATATTAAAACAAAAGCTATGTGCCAGTTATAGCTAAGCTATGAGGGGCACGAAGTATGACTGTATAAGCGATTGATCAAAGATTCGATTCCCACTCGGTGGATGAATATATGTAATATTTACGTTTTCTTCGCTCTGGTATCGAGGCAAAACGCGGCGTTAAATTTAGCCACTCAGCACTCAACGTCTCCAAAATCGCCGAAAAATGGGGAACAGAGTATTTTAACACTAGGTTCCCTCTTATTATCCTGGTGTGTGCGGGATACAGTGTGAAGCTAAAGCTATAGCTATGCGCCGTCATACACATAAATTTCGATATTTTTTAGATAAGATTGCTTTCAGGAAAGTTTGGGGGCGCTAATCTGATCTGGAGTGCAAGATTTAATGCACCCCTCGCGACGAGTGGAAAGATGTGAATGGATACGACTCGTTTGGCATGTGAAGAGTTCGACTTAATTAATTGATTAAACTTTTACGTGCGTACATTGCTTGACTTACAAAATTATGTTCTCCCCTCTGTGCCTTGCTTATAATTTATTTAATGATAACAAAGCAAATTTTAATAGAAATATAGAAGATAATTGAATAGGCAATGTTGATGCATTTGTTATTTATTTAGGCTCAAATCCAATTATGCTAAGTATTTAAAGATACAGATATCTTTTCCTGGTGTTTGCTTTAGGAGTTAAAGTCATATGTCTCTAAATTGCGGATGTGAATTACAAATAAATTAATAAATTTTACTTTTATATAAAGTGGCATAGAGAGAGAATATAATAAAATTATACGAAGGGTGAATTCTGTCCATCAAATAAAAACTAAAATAATAATAATAGAAGTATTCACAAAGGAAAAAGCCAAAAATATGGTTTTTAAAAATTTTTAATATATTTTTGTTTTTTTTTATTATTTAGGCGTTGCTGCCCGGAAGCTTAAAGAGTATTTCTAATTTTGAAAATCTACACTTCTGGCATGAAACCCTAACTGTAACAGCATAACGTCTTAGAAACAGTTATTTTTCATAACGAAAAAAATATCGGGTTAGTGATCTGAGTCACTGTGGCATTCTGCGCATTGGGGCCAGTCGTGGCGCAGTGGCACGAACGTGTGACTGTTAAAGACTGATTGTGCGTTCGATTCCCACTCGAGGAGTGGAGATATTTAATATTTCCATTTCTTTCGCTTTGGTATCAGAGGTAAAGCGCGCCGTAAAGTTCTACCACTTAACACTCAATGCCTCCAGTATCTTAACACTAGGTTCCCTCTGCCTACCCTGCTGTGTGCGGGATGCAACGTTAAGCTAAAAACAAAAAAAAAACATAAGTACACATTGGACTAGTTGATCCGAGAACCCGAACCTTGAAAGAAACTAAGAATAAAAATTTACATGATATTAATAAAATAAATTATTGCATTTCAGTAGCATCATTGCTTCATTATGGCTATACTTACTGAATTGAAGCGAGTACATAGAAAATTTTTCTTTAAATTTTATAATTCTACGTATTTACCTATATATTATATGTTAATATGCCTAATCAATATTATAAAAATATCTTATATGAAATTGATCATTAATCTTAAACAATACGAACTTACGAACGGGTTCCACTACATAAAAAATATTTTTAGTTATACGTTGTCTAAAAACGTTTGGTCATCAAAATTGTAAAAATAAGTAATAAATACATATATTCGAACAAATATATATTAAAATAATAATAATATTAAATAATATGTGTGTATATGTAGAATATCATAAAACTATAAGCAACCATAGCCCATGGTATTTGCGTAAGCCTATTTAAGCATCAGTAATAGGTCCTTTTAGCTCCAATAAAGCGTGAACTTGCTCTCTTAGCAAGGGGATGAGGGCATGAGGGGAGTGAACGATATCTCAAAGGCAAGAAATCGAACTTACAACTTTTTCCATTATCCTAATCTTTGAGTGCCGGCCATGTTTTTTTATTAATATTTAAATTTTAAATAGTTTGAATTAGTATTATAAACTATTCGTCGGGCAGGCTTAATGCTTGTTCACTTCTACGATTAATAGATTAATATTATAATTATTCACTTTAGTGGATGAAGTGTAGCTTCACTTTTTTCCGCATAGTATGGTAAGACTTTTACGCTGTGTCCCGCACACAGCAGGGTAGGCAGAGGGAACCTAGTGTTAAGACATCCGTTCCCCACTTTCCACAGTATTCGGAGGCATTGAGTGTTAAGTGGTGGAACTTAACGCCGCGCTTTGCCTCGGTACCAGAAAGAAAAAAATGGAAATAATAAATATTTCCTCTCCTCGAGAGGGAATCGAACACACAACCAATCGTTTGAAGTCACACATCTCTGCCACGACAGTCCCCAGGCATGGTAAGTATTTGTATTTATTTGAGTGAGGAACGGTCGCGTACTTTGAATTACTGTGCTACGATGGGCTTCATTTTCATATATCTATATAACAATAAAAATAACTAATAAAGCTAAATTCTGTCTGAACATTTTGCAAATAAAAATATGTGTGCAATTTGCACACAATTTGGATAAATAAATGAAAATGAATAGGATTTTCATAATAATAATGGGTATATTATAATTATACTATTAAAGATATTATAGAATCTATGTATAGGCAGACTGTATAATATATCTACAATTAACGCCTCGCACTCTCTCGCCCCCTTGGCGTACTTTTGTATCTTTTAGCTTCGTCGAGTTTTAAATCACAACGATTCTAAAGATTTACATCAAAAAAATAGTAGAATACCAAAGCATACAAGTCTTCAATTGAAAGAGCGCTTTTTAGTCGGATAAAAAGGTATTTGTATTCTAGAGTTGGTGATATTGCACAATATTTGCAATATTGGATGCATGGAGACTAAGAATAAGATGGTGTTATTGGAAATGGCTTAAGAATAGTAGAATCAATCACATACTGTTACTTCAATGTTTGCCTAAATTAGATTAAAAGATATAGTTGTAATTTTATTTTGTTTTTAAAGAAAGTAGTCATATCAAAAATTTAATACGTAATTACATTACCTAAAAAAGGTTTTATTTCTCAGAATGGGAATCAAACCCACAATCATCACTTTACAGTCCGTCGCTGTTCCACTGCGTCACGGTTTACTGATTATTCGCACACATTCTAATACTATTCCAATACTTCTTTACAAATATCGCGTAGCCACACCCTTATGTTCTACCTCTTATTAACAACCAGTACTTTGAAATAACTGACTGATTGATTACTTGGCCGCAAATCCTGCTTTTCTCTACACATGATTTTATTACATTTTATTTTAACATTTTACGTTTTAATAGTATGTATTATTTCCCTTACCTGCGACCACCAACACTACCACTGACTCCATTGCCCATCTTTTAAGTCTCCTCCACGATTCCTCACTGTCCATTCACTAAATGACCTTTAGTCAATATTAATTCCAATTAAATACTAACATATATCTTATACTTATAAGATTTTCACGATTTTTACACATTTAGAAATAAAACTATTTTTAACAGGATTAATCGCGTATGTTTTTGTATTGGATAACACATTTTTAGAAACCCGACGTTTCACATTACTTTTACGTATACTACCCTCATAATATAATATGATACAATGACATTTTATATATTCTCGACTACCCTACAGTATTTGTGACAGTTAAAAATCATCGGTAGTGCCTAGAGCTGTCACAGAGCTGTCGTTTTTACGTTCATGCGTTGAACGTATGGGTTAGCGGTCAGACCGCTTGGACGGTTTCTAAGAGGCTCGGGTTCGAATACCGCTATGTTCAATTTTTTATACGTTTTTTTGAAAATATCTTTATTAATTTCTCAAGTGTGTGAATAACAATTTAAAATGTTAAAAGCTATAGAAATATATTTTATTTATAGTTCGATACTATTTCCATTACCCACATCTAAGTACTAGCACACGCGTTGCAATGAAAGTAAAACGGGAAAGCACCATAAGAGTATATTGCCGCCATCACTGCATATTGAAATTCCTTTATAGAAACACGTGCGTGCTGCATTATATTGTATGCATGTATGTGTATGTAGAGGTAGTAATAATAGTAATGGGGAAATGTTTTTGTGAAAATGTTTATATAATATTGTTATTAATTATTATTTACTATATTTTATTTAATGACATGCAATCTAAGTCGCAATGAAGCAGTGCTTCACTGTAAACGTGGTTAGTTGCGGGTTCGATTCCCAATTATGGGTATTATAACTTTTAAATTATTTTCAGAGACGATGACCTCTACAAAAATAATTCTCTCTAGGCCTCTAAGCAATAAATCGTAGCAGGAGCACAAAGGATGACTCTAAAAGCGACCGATTGTGGGTTCGATTCCCACGTCGAGAAATTGAAATATTTAAGATTTCATTTTCTTCGTTCAGGTATCGAGGCAAAGCACGGCATTAAGTTCTTTCATTTCACACGTAATGTCTTCAGAATTCGGTGAAAAGTGGGAAACGGAAGTTAACATTAGGTTCCCCTCTAACTACGTTGCTGTATGCTAAAAATGTTGAATGTAGATCTGTAACCTGTCTTTGCGTCTGGCTGAATACGACAATGTTTATAGGTTCGAATTCTGGTTTGGGGAATGTTTCTATATAATTATTATTTTCATTTTTCAGCTGTGGTAAGTAAATAAATTACTCAACAGGTAATGTTTAGAATTCAGTGGAAAGTGAAAATTCTAATACCAGATTTCTTTTAGCAAATTCTGCAATATGGGAAAAAATGTGAAGATGAAATAATAAATTGTTTATCTTTAAACTGTAGAAACGACCTCATATTGAGGGGAAAGGCGTAGCTTAAATTTCTGCTACTATTAAAATGTTATAAATTAAATATTGATAAAAATAAAAGAATATTTATTATAATGGTTTTAATATATTTTATTATACATAAATATCAAAACATAGTGGTAATAAAATATTGTTTTTTTTATTTAACTTAAAGATATGATAAAATATTGTCAACATTGAATACATTAGAGGCCACATTTAGATAGCGTTTGATTGTAAATGCTATTGTTTATGGGTTTGATTTCCTTCCCATAAATAAATTTAAATCATTTCCATTTAACCGCTCTGATTAGACAAAGCGCTACTTTAATTTCTAAAATTCAACATTTAGTGTCTCTACATTAGCCGAAAAGTAGAAAACGGAGAATCTTGACACTAGCAACTCTCTGCCTACTTTGCCATACCAAAAGGAGTCAAACCAAATAACAATATTATAATGAATACAATTAAAACAACATTTAGTCGGAATCGTCGCTAATTACCAGTTTCTTGCGTTTCTTTACCGGCGCCATTTCTTCTTCGCTATCTGCAAAAGGATCCATATTTCTTATTTTTAATTAAAACGTCAAAATACTTTGTTTGTATTTAAAATAGCTGATTAAAAACTTATTATGAATGTTTGTTTGTAGTTGTGATACTTAGTAGATTTGTTATCATTTTATTGAATTTTTAACTCTAATATTTTTCTTTAAAAATATATACATTAACTTTAAAAGTAGTTATAGATTTAATTTCCATTAAATTGAAAACTGATGTATAGTTTTGAGACCGTCATGGCGCAGTATGACAACGTGTGACTGTAAACGGGATGGTTGCGACTTCGATTCCCACTTGATATGATTATATTTGGGGATATTTTTAATTGTATTCATTTCTCCGCTTTAGTTACGCCACTTAACACGCAATGTTTGGATTTTGGGCGGAAAATGAAGAGTATATTGACACTAAGTTCAAGTTTATTTTGATTTAGAATTATAAATTTATGATAAATTTATACATTTGTTTTTGAACTTGTTCTGTAGTTTATTTAAAAAGTAATAATAATATAAAAACCATTATAACATTTTCAACATTTTAGTTATAATTGACACGACATTATATTATACCATATTAAAAAATATATTTATAAAAAAAGATATCTTACCGCTATTTAACAAGTGTTTCGGTAAATCACTCATAATGTCTTCACTATCTGGCAGTTCAGAGTGTTGTAACGTTTTCTTTGCAAATGACAAAATATCGTCATCATCATCATTAATATCATTATCAATAATTTTATCAACTTTTTGAACTTTCCGAATACTATCATCATCAGAATCGATACTACGACTGCGTTTTCGATTATTCGATTTTTTAGTTGCATTTGAATTATCATTTAACAAATTATCAAATAAGTCATAAGTATTCGATTTCTCTCTTGTTTCGTCGTCAGAATCGATATTTCTTTTTTTACGACTTACTTTTTTGGAACTACTACTTGTAATATTGTTTGTAGCGTTTCGTAAATTATTAAATAAATCGTCATCGTCATTAGAGTCGCTTTTCGATTTGTGAGAATTTCCAATATCCTCATCATCTGAATCGATATTACGTTTACGATTGCGATTAATCGATTTATTTGAAACACTTTTATTCGGAATTGAAACACTATTATTCGGAACACGTTGCATTTTTCTTAAATTATCAAATAAATCATCATCGTCACTTGATTCAGCCTTTTCATTATTTCCTGTTTCATTATCATTATTCTCTTCATTATTTATTTCATCATTATCTATTATAAGCTCTTTATTTATAGCTTTTATAATGATTTCTCGTCTTTTGCGTATAGTTTCGAAATGTAAGTCACTTGGTATTCTCCAATACGTTTCCTGTTAAAGAATGTAATTTTAATTAAATAAATAATAAGAAAATAAATAAAAGTGTAACGCCAGTGGCTTTGAGTGAGAGAAGAGTGTAAGCTGTTGTGGGTTTGTTCCTCGTTTGGGGTAATGATCATATTTCATCGATTTATTTTTAGTAATTTTATCTCTGGTGGGCCAAAAGGGCGTCGTTGGGTTCTGCCACTCAACTCACAAAATAGGGAAGAAGGCGCAGAAGAAACGAAAAACAAAAATGAAATTCATACTAAGAAATAAAGATATAAATAACTGAAAGAAATATATAAAATTTTTAGATTTTCTAACGTCTATATATAAATGAAGATTTTAAATGCTGTATAAACAACGTTTTTTTAAAAGGATATATTTTTTATTAAGATATATACTCAAATAAACAAAGATATAAATCTTTATTTAAAAAAATCCTGTCATTTTTTAATTATTATAAAAAAATGTCATTTGGTTACTTTATATTGAGACAAGTGAAATAATCACCTATATTATAAAAAAATTACATAAAAAAGAAAACCAACCTGTTCATCCACAGGGGGTACAACACCAATACTTTTCAATACTTTAATAAACAATTTGTTCTCCATAGCTTCAACAGATTCGTTGGAAATCGGCACTACTGGGGTTCCTTCGGCAGTCGGATCGTAACCTTCAGCTTCTTGATCTAACGCTACTTCTTCTAAGTTTTCTGCTATCCATTTTAGAGCTTCAGTTAAACCTGGTTTGAAAATAAAATATTTTTTAAATTTATTTTTTAGTTTAACAGAGTTTTAAAATGTGTTTTGGTTTAGTAGTGATGGGCAAAGGACGTCCCGAGAGCTATCTTTACGATACAATTTATAGCTCGTCATAAATATATTTAAAATTTTAATATTTGTGTAGTAGTTGCGATAATAAGGCCGATCCTATAATTTCGGCCCTCCTTTATCTCAATTTCTAAATTTCTACATTTTCAGGCTCCTGTTTAAAAATGTTTTGTCATCATGTTTAGTACGTGCAAACATAGACATCAATCAGTGGAGTCGCATGAAATTAAAAAAAAATATTGAAGGAGGAGAGATGTCAAGATACTCCGTGCTCCACTTCCTGAACGAAATCGAGACATTGAGTGTTAAATGGCGGAACGTCAACGTCTTGCTTAGTCTTTGGTATTATTATAACAAAGATTTAAAAAAATTAAATATAACCATTTCCTTGAGTGAGAATCGAACCCACAACCGAAGCGTTTACAGTCAGACGCTGTCCCGCTACACCACGACGGTTTCATAGATTCATTGAACTAAAATAAATTTCTATAAATCTATAGCAGTCTATATTAACAAAGTAAATGAAAAACACAAGAGAAACAAAATATCGTACACATGAGGTCATGTTGCAAACATCTAACAATTGTTACAAAACTTTAGTTAGAAAACTTTCAGCTTCAAAGTTCGTGAACTTATATCCAATACTTTATATATACTACATGTCGTATTCCTGACTTCGTTCGTTCGCTTTGTCTTCTTAATCGGAGTTGAGAAATTAAAAAATAATTAATATAATAATTCCCTCGAGTGGAAATCGAACCCACGACCAATCGCGATTACAGTTAAAGACTGTTCTGCTGCGCCATGATGGCCTCTCTCTCTATATTTTATCGATTTAACAAATAAATAATATTATATAAATATTTTCGTAATATAATTCAAACTTTTCGCTTATAATTTGAATTTATAGCTACTTCATACAGAAATCAGCTAGGTGTATATATTTAAAAATTATTAACATGATTGTAGCAACATAGCAAGTTATTCAGAGAGATTGTTTTCGAACATAGCAAGGTATTCAGAGAGCACATAGTGTCAAGACACTCTTTTCTATTTTCCGCCCAACATACTTGACGTTGGGCGAAAAATTAAATTTTTCATATCATTTTTTCATTCATTAAATGACATTGCAAAGACGAACTTTGTCATGCTTTGTCTTAGGTACATGAAAATAATTTAAATGTTAAGTCGGAATCGAACCCACAACCAATCACATTTACTATCAATCACTATGCCACTGCGCTATAAAGGACTCTTAAAAATTTACAAAAAAAATAATTAAATAATACAATATTTTCATATAAAAGTAGAAAAAAATAAATATACTGACCATTATCAACAGCTTGAACCAACAGTTTGGCAATTTCATTAGCACTTAATTCCATCCTTTTCGCTTGTTTCTTATTTTTACTTTGTTTTGTTTGTTTTTTCTTAGGTTTTATATTAAGTTTGGGTGGAGACCTAACGTCTTCGTTATCTGAACTAGAATTTTCCGACTCCGAAGAACTTTCTAGAATATAAAAGTATAATTATATTGTTGTTATAGTAAATTGACTAGTATACCGCAATATAAGAATTAAACTGAGCTAACTTAAAATTTTTGAGTTTTAGTTTTTTGCTACTCTATGGTTTTATTGTGATTTCGCACAAACTGCATTTTTTTAGTTATGCCACTTTTATTCTGGGGGTCCAATATGTAATCGGAATCAGAATACGTAACTGAAATTTTTGTTGAAATAACTTTTTTATTATACACAAACATAGTGTACTTCACACGCTATAGCATGACTTAATTTAAAATAAGGTACTCTACCCAATACTAATAAAAAGTGAGGATTTACATATAATTAAAAAAATAAAATATTATACAAGTGATAATCGAATTAAAATAACATTTTGATACATATCTAAGTCTATGCCTTGATTTTTCAAATTCAGATTTGCACTTTCCGTCCAATTGTAAGACATTGCATTTTATGTAAAGGATCATAACTCCGCAAATTCAGTTGCAATACAATACATATTACATAAGGTATAATACATACATATATACAAATATATAAAGAACAAACAACACTAAGTTTCCGAATGAAAATATGTTAGACAAAACTAAGCTAGGAAGTTCAATTGAGAAACTTACCGTTCGATTTATTGTCGTTTTTAGAGGCTTCCCTCTTCTTGCCTTTAGTTTGTATCAAGCCTAGCTGTGTTAGTCTCTCTTTGTAACTTCGTTTCGAACGCTTTTTAGGCATTCTAGCCACTATTTCATTTAGGGCATCTAAAAATAAGGGATAAAAGTTATTAAAAAAATAACTGTGTGCATAATAGGATAATCTGGGAGTACTTAGTGTTAAGACACTTCATTTTCCACTCTATTAAAAATTTAAAAAAATACTCTTTGTCCTAGGTACTTGAGCGGTGAAATGAAAATAATATATAGGTTTTTTTTTTATAATTCTATTCTATACAAGGTCTGTACCTAATATAGGTATTATATTCATTCTCCCGAGTGGGAGTCGAACGTGCAACCATTGCAATTATAGTCGCTGTTCCACGGCGCCACGACGGGCCCAAATAAAATGTGAGTGATCTGTATCAGTAACCTGATTGATTTTAAATTAATAATATTATTAAATTGTTTATAATTAACAAACAATTTAATAATTATTTTTTTTTATTAATGGTGAATAACTTTTAAAAGTAATGGAATTTACAAGACATAATAGTACTTTTTGGAAAATAGCAGTTTAATTTGCTTATATTTCAAAAGACAGCTGTTAACAGTCTTTTGTATAAACATAATTTACGAGAATACTAAAATCCAAAGATAAATTATACTGAAACAGTTTTATGCCAAAACAAGTAATATTTAAGCCAAACCATTTAAAAAAGTTAGTAACAAAAATACCGTAGAACCGTAATTTAATAGTTTAAAGTAAAGATTTCGCACGTGCACTTTATCTCGCTTTAATTAAATATCGGTACAGAATTTATAGTTTGAAACTGTCCGAGCGTTCATATAAATCCTTAATGGTTATAACCACCGTAAGATAGAAAAAAATCAATTGTGCAACCGAGCGAGCCTTTTAAGCTGGTGGATATAAAATAAAATAAAAATAATATAACAGAATTGTCGGTGGTTACGGTGGTTTTATTAGAGCTAAGCTAATATACTTGTGTTAATTTTTGTGGTCATTGTATCCCAGTGGCACAAGCGTGTGACTGTAAACGACTGGTTGCGGGTTCGATTCCCACTCGAGGAGTGGAAATTATATTTCCATTTTCTTCGCTCTGGTATCGAGGTATAGGGCGGCGTTAAGTTCCGCCACTTAACACGCAAGCCTCCGAATTCCGCGGAAAGTAGGGAACGGAGTGTCTTAACACTAGGTTTCCTCTGCCTACCCGAACGTGTGCGGGATACAGCGTGAAGTTAAAAAAAGAAAAAAAATGTATATGGGTGACTGTTTTATAATATTTAGATTTTTTTATTATTATCACGACTTTTTTTAATTATGTCAGTCAGAGAGAGTCAGTCGGAGAACGAATCTCCCACCACCAAGTTACTGGTTTACCACTGGTTTAACAGCGGAGGTGAATTTTATTCTTACGGGTTAAAATACAATAATTAAAATTATTTTAATTATTAACACCGACAATCCTAAATTTAATATTAATCGTCATTGTTCGTTCGTCTTTTTGAATTTTGTCTATATGAAAACGTAGATTTTATTCGATAAATGTACGTGAGCCTCGTTTTTTGATGAGTAGTCTAATCCAATTTCCTGTACGGCTGATTAATTTCAAAGCCTTTTCACACTGATGGGTACTTTAAGATTATTTTCTTTCGATTTTTTCGATATTGAAAAAGGTCTACTAATAGGAGTTAACTGGAATCTTTATGATGTAATATAATTGAGAGTAATTATTTTTGTTTTGAATAATAAATATTTTATTTAAATTTTAATGTGATAGTAACTTTTAGTTGCAGTATATTTTTTTTAGCTTCACGCTGTATCCCGCACACAGCAGGGTAGGCAGAGGGAACCTAGTGTTATGACACTGCGTTCCCCACTTTCCGCCGGAACTTAACGCCGCGCTTTACCTCGACACCAGAGCGAAGAATCTCGAGTGGGAATTGAACCCACAACCAGTTGTTTACAGTCACACGCTTGTGCCACTGGGCCACGACTGGCCACTATAATAATGTTATAAAAACGTCGAAGAACGATATAATTTTATATTTTTTTTCTTAAGCCTGTTTTAATTTTTTTTTCAAATATTGTTTTTTTTATCTTACATTGTATTGCCGTTTAACTTGCTTGAAAGTTCACATGTCCAAATCGGATGACAGTGCATTATTTTACATACCATGAAACTGATATTCCTGTCAGGATGACCAGAATAAACGATTTAAGAAAACTCGAATTCTAAAGATTGCAATTAGTGTTTTTTAGAAAATCATCATCAGTTGTGTAATCTTATTATTTTTTTTTTTGAATACTTATTTCTAATATACATTTTTGAAAATAAATATTTTGCATAATTAAAATTTTGCATCAACAATATTATTAATAAAGCAACAACTTACCCTTAGACTCTCCACACTCCTTCCATAGTTCCATCAACATAGTATCCTCTTCTTCAGTGAACTCCAAAGAGACTTTTTCTTTTCTCTCTCTGTTAGTTTTCTTTGTCGGTGCTTTGAATATAAGACCCAGTTCCTTAAGTTTTTTGATAACGCTTCTGCGAGTACGAGTTTGCACTATTAAATTCTCTAGAATCCAGTCGATTACATCTGTTGGGGAAGAAAAATATATATTAGATACTATAGATATTACTATTGTAGGTGTGTATGTATAGAAATACACCTTTTTAAAGCATGAAAATAATAAAAAAATAAGTTATATAAGGTCTGTATGGTATTATGTACATAATTCATTTAACAAAAGATTTTTTGTATTTAAATAGTTCATACTATTCCGGACATAACCGATCGTACACCAAAAGGTGTAAACAAAATGTGATTTATTGTTGACTCCCAGAACTCAACGCCACTTTGTCTTTTCAAAGAAGGAACATGAAAAAAATAAGGATAACATTCCTCCGATTGGGAATCGAACCCAGAAGCAACATGTTAACGTTTAAAATGCTCTACTCTACAAGTAAGTAAATATAAGTACCGAAATACCCCTAGCCTATGTACGTATACATATTTAGTATGTCAAACGGAAATAGGAAAATAATTTAAATACAATTATTCACCCAAATGGAAATCTAACCCACAACCATCGTATTTGAGTAACACGCTGTCCTACTCTACCACGATGGTGGTACGATATCTTTACTATATTCCCATTGTTCTCCTTTTTTTTTATGGAATAAGGAGGCAAACGGGCAGAAGGCCCACCTGGTGCTAAGTGGTTACCTTCGCCCATAGACATCCACAACATTAAGAGTTATGGATGCGTTGCCAGCCTCGGAGATGTAGGACAAAAGGCGGGAGGAAGGATGGGAATGATGGGAATAGGGAGATCTGGCTTACGTGCCATCGAACCAGAACACATCATCATATATTTGGCGGTTCGTCTTTGACACGATAGTGGTCGCGAGCCAGTCGGAGAACGAATCTCCTACCACCAAGCTAACGATATGACGTTAATACGTAACATACTGCCTACACCCTGCCTATATAAGTAGATAATATATGCAATAGGTAACCACCGCCGCTCTCATGAGAAATGAAAATAACTTAAATACAATCATTCTCCCGAATTGAGGCCAGTCGCGGCTTTTGAGCACAAAGTGTGACTGTAAACACGACTGGTTTTGGGTTCGATTCCCAATCGAGGAACTGAAATATTTAATTTAATAAGCAATTAAATTTTATTATAGCTAAAGCACGGCGTTGAGTTCCGCCACTTATCTCGTAACGCTTCCATAATTCAGCGGAAAGTGGGAACACGAGTGTCTTAACATTAGATTCACTCTGCCTATCATGCTGTGTGCGGAATACAGCATGAAGCTAAAAAAATAAACCCCCAAATAAAAATCGAACTTACGACCATCGGGCATACAGTTTTAATATCGAAAAACAAAAACTATAATATATACTATATATCCACTGTACTCAATAAGTTACATACTTCCTATACCATACCTACCTACATAGGTATGTAATACGTAGATTAATAGTGAGCGTAGTATTGTGGTTTCTGCAATCGATTTATGGTTTGTCTAATTCGAATGACCTATTTAGTGTGTATTATCAAAGCCTATTGATGCCGTACGTTTACTAATCGATATTTAAGCACTACTGTTCTATGTTATTCATTAATTACTACACATTTGCTTTGTAATTAATGATTTGTTAATAGTTTGTTAATGAATTAAATTTGATTGGGGTTGTTTTATGTTGAGGATGGTTTTAGGTTCGAATTTAAGATTGTTTGAAGCAATTGTTTATGTGTTCAGAATGCTATACTTAGGGGGTAGATTTATACGTAGATTTATTCGTTATTCTAAGTTATGAAGATTTTATTAAGTATCTATATCTTTTTTAAGACCTTTTGCTTTCGTTTGAACGTATTTTTAATGAAACTACTTAAATTGGATTAATCACGTTTGTTTATCTAAGGCCTTGGTTAAGTCTTACAAACACGTACTTTCAAAAACAATTACTAACAATAAAAAGTGTCATTTATTTTTTTTAAATACAAAAGTGAAGTTATTGCCTTATTAATAAATTTGTATACCTAATTGTATTTTGCATTTAATATATTATACGTTTCTAAAATACAATATATATATTAATATATATACAATATATAATTAATCAGAAGATACATACATACTCAATATCATGGTGCAAATATAACTTTCCATATTAAAAACACATACAACTTTATTGCGCAACCCACATTGCGCAATAACATTGCACTCATTTAATTCTTCACCTAATATTTTCACACAAGACAGGTACATAAACAAAGCTTAGTTAATTATTACCTTGATCATTTTCCGGGTTGGTTTGATTTTCCATATATAGTTTGCGAAGTTCCTCCTCCTGTTCTTCAGTCCACTGCGAGTTGCCCGGCTTATCCCTGTTGAAGGGCGATTAATCACAATTTCACCTTTCCCAGTTAAAACTTTGACGTTTACACCTCCACCTCCCATTTATATTAATTTGTGTAAAATGTTTAAATAACTTTTCGGAATGTCCGGCAGTATTTTCATTAGTAGGTGTTGTTGTGTTGAAGTTGTTGTGGTACAGTGGGTAGGGCTTAATTATAAACGATGGTTGTCGGTGCGATTCCCACTCGAGGAGTGGAGATATTTAATATTTCCTTTTTCTTCGCTCTGGTGTCGAGGCAAAAGCGCGACGTTAAGTTCCGCCACTTAACACGCAATGTCTCCGAATACGGCGGAAAGTAGGGAACGGAGTGTCTTAACGCTAGGTCCCCTCTGCCTACTCTGCTGTGTGCGGGATACAGCGTGACGCTAAAAACAAAGCTAGGCGTTGGTTTCTTCCAAAATGAAATAGACCACTGAAATGTGGATGTGGAAATGTGTGATTTAGAGATTAGGTTCTCTCTACTTATGTTATATGAGTAAAAGCATGAAGCTGTCGAATATCATGATTTTTTGCTATATGGATGAGATATACTCTAACATATAAAAAATATGTATATTTTTTCCGCCAGTGGTGTAGTCAGAAGGAACTTCGTGTCAAGATACTTAATTCTTTCTGCTCCAAAAGGAGACATTGCTTGTTAAATGGTGGTTCTCAACGTCACGGCTTGCCTTAAGTACAAGACGTATAAATACGTCGTCTAAGCAAAAGAACATGATTTATATTAAACAAACATGTACCGTAAGTAGCGTGTTATAACCTAGTTCCCCACATACGAAGCATATTAATCCGACAGGCGGCACTGTATACGTCGCATCCACAAAAATGAATGTAGAATAACAAATAAAATGAAAAAGTACAGAAAAATGATGAGATCGGTTTAAAAAGCGGGCTCTGACACACAATTTATCACAATTTCACTTTCGCAGTCAAAGCTTTGACGTTTTCACCCATTTCGCACCTTCATTTATATTAATTGAAGTTAGAAAACAACTCAACGTAAATATGTAGATATTGTGTGCATAATTAACGTGGATACAAGGTTTTTTTTCAGATATATGCTTTTTCTCGTTCTCCGCTGTACGTCCAAACTCAAGATGTTATATGTTAAATAGTAGTACCCAACAATGTCCTTTGTTTGATCACTAGAGTTAAATGTAATGATTCTGAGTAGGAATCGAAACCAAAACAAATCCCGTTTACAGAAAGACGATGTCCCACTACGCTAAGATGGCGTATACGCATATAAAATGTATTACATAAAATAAATGTAATGTAGCTTCACGCTATATCCCGCACACAGCAGGGTAGGCAGAGGGAACCTAGTGTTAAGACACTCCGTTCCCCACTTTCCGCCGAATTCGGAGGCTTGCGTGTTAAGTGGCGGAACTTAACGCCGCTTAATAAAAATATTACTAATTATTTATTTTAATTGTTTCTTGTATATTTTAGAAATATTTTCTAAGCTTTGTGTACGGGTGTTGCAATCTAACACTGCAATACGTTCGGACAGAGCAAAGTACACCTTAACACTATGCATGTATATCCTTAACACTAAGATCGTAAGTTAAGTAAATGATTCGAACTTAGAATCAGAGTAGAGCGATGTCAAGCATATATTTATTTAAAAAAAGACAAAGTGTGGAATTGATTTCCACCACTCGACAAACAATATTTTCAACTTTAGCGGAAATCAGAGAACGGAGTGTCTTTACATTAGGTTCTCTATTCCTTCACCTCTATGCGGGGAAATGTGTGAATACGCGTATTTATTACTTTTAAAATAAATTAGTATTACATTTTTTTCATCACCTAAGCAATATTTATATTTGTATAGGTACGTTCATTTTTAATATAAATACCTAAATCAGGTTTTAATATTCTAAAGTTAAGCAAATTGTTTTAATATATTGAGCCTCGAAATCTTAATTGAAATTCTTACATGTTTTCAGTAAATACTTCATAATATCTATACTTTAGTAAGAAATTAATTATTATCTACGTTCAAAAAAGAAATTAGCTAACTAGAAATATATCTAACTTTTCGTTTCTCTGTAATCATTTGTTTATTATACCTATATTTTTATTTTTTTATCCGAATTAAAAAGTTTTAGGCAATAATTGTAGTATACAATTTATTTTATGTATTCTAAGTATTCTTAGTTCACTTTTTTTAAGAATTCTAGATACATGTGTACGAAGGTATGTCGTAACGCTTATATTTGAGCGACTCATTATAAAAGTCTTTACAACAAGAACATGATACATAAATTCATTTAGTACTAGCAATAGTGTTCTATAAAGTTTATTTAATTAATATATTTATTTAATCAATATATCATTTTTAAAATCGATTATTTATTCATTGGTGATTATTTTTATAACAGTTCTAACTTTATAAGATGTCAGATTTAGAAATATCTATAAAGCGTCTACTTTGAAACTAATTTAGTCTTTTTACAGCTACATGCTTTTTCAGAGATATTTATTTCCCTGACAATCAACACGGAATGTCTCAATGTCTCGATTTCGGACGAAAGCGAAGGCTAAATGTCTTGACACTAGATTTTTTCTACCTTTTATGCGAAAAAAGCATAAACCCAAAAAAAATAAAAAAATCTCCATATAATATGTCAAAGTATTTCCATTCACAGTTCATCTTAAAAAAAAACATTGTTACATCGAATTAAACTGTTCATTCTTTAAAGTTGAATTAAGCACCAGGTGAATTACGCCCACGATGAAGCTTGACACTAATTACGAATTTGGACAATAAAGAAGTTTTAAATGAGATTTTTATTCCCTTTGTTCTGTCCTTATTAAATTCTGCACGGTTCGAGATTCCTTTGGGAACGACTTACATTGCTTGGTTTATATCAGCCACTTAACGTCAATCATTGCAACTTTATTGTATCAGATTAGACTTTGCTTCGTTATTTTTTTTTAACTAAACCCTAGTAATTAGTTAAAAATTGTTTATATATACTAATTTACATAGTATATTGTTTTACGGATATCGAAGACGTGAGTAATTTTTGTTTTAAAATGAAAAATATTAAAGAATAATTCTTTTTATTTCTAAAGTAAATAAATTTGATCTAAGAATAAAGTTAAATATAATTTGTTATAAAATTTTACTGTCCACTTTCCGCCAAAATTAGAGACATTTAAAGAACAATGGTCTTCCGTATGAGAGTCGAACCCTCAACTAATTGCGTTCAAAGTTAGTTCCTCTAGGTGGCAGTAATATAAATTTATTAAAATGAAATCATGTACATATTACACAGTACAAGCATTGATTTGTATATTTTAACTACATAGCGCCTTTGTCAAAGAGAAAGAAGTTAGTGTCAAGACACTCCGTTTTCCGTAAAATAGTTAAAAAAAATAAAATTTTATTATAAAATGTGTATAGGGCAATTGCGTGAAATATAAAGAAATCCTTTGATGGTCTTTGACGCCTAGTGGAGGCCGAACGACTATGATTTGAATAATGTATGTATGTATTTTCATAACAAGACAGCTTTGGTAACCTTGGCCCTTATTGTTTTTGGTTTGTTTTGCTTACTTACTTATATATGTATAGAAAGTAAGTACCATAAAATAAGTATTTTACAGGCATTTTTAGAATAGTAGATTTTACATCAATATTTACTTAATTAAAGCTTTCTTAAGATAAATTAATAAACAGGCATACAAGTAATATGACTCTAAAATCAACTGTAAAATCATTATTCTGAAAGGCAAACTGATTTCTATAATCATATTTAATAGCTAAGGTAACCTAAGTTGTATTACTATGTCTACCTATTAAAAAAGCATTATAATCAAAAAAAGTCGGAGTCAATATAAATGTAGACTAAATTAGAATTAAATACCTAAAATTTTGGGATTTACCAACTCCCCGTATTTTATGAAACTTTCAAATTCAGACATTGTACAATAGGAACAAGTACGTATGCAGCTTACCGCTTTTATAAATACGTTAAAAACTTAGTATTATAGTACAAGCTAAAGTTAAATTTACCTTAAACCATTTATACATAGTGTAATCCTTAAGTGAATAGTAAAATAATTATTTTAAAAAGTCATACCAATTTTAATACTAAATATTTAATAGGTACTGTATTCGAAGCCGTAATAAGTGTAAATATACATAACCTACCAACTTGAAAAATATATAATCAGTAACCAAAAATGTTGTCCAATCCATACTTATATTATAAATGGGAATGCCTGTGTGTTTGTCTGTCACGCTTTCACGGCTAATCTACCGGTCCGATTTGGATGAAATTTAAAATTAAAGTAGTAACAATAACTGGGTCTAACATAGGCTACTTATTTTTTCAAAAATCAACCTCTAAAGGGTTGAAATAGGGGATGAAAGTTTGTATGAAAAATCTACACCGCTTGACCAATTGTAATAAAATTTGGCATAAATATAGTTGATAAGCCAAGAATAAACATAGGCTACTTTATTTTTAAAAAATCTACCACCGAGGGTTGCAATACACCGCAACAGCTATGTATGTAGTTACGCGGCAAAGCCGCGAGCGGGCCGCTAGTTGTAATATATATTTTTTTACACGTTCGGGTAGGCAGAGGGAACTTAGTGTTAAGACACTCCGTTCCCCACGCACCGACGAATTCGGAGGCTTGCATGTTAAGTGGCGGAACTTAAAGCTGCGCTTTACCTCTACACCAGAGCGAAGAAAATGTAAATATTTATCACTATTATACCACTTCTCGAGTGGGAATCGAACCCACAGACAACCGTTTACAGTCACACGCTTGTGCCACCGCGCCACGACTGGCCCTAGTATATATTCTGTAATTTTCCCTAAATTTTATAAAACATGAAATCCAAACATTGTACTTACAATAGAGACAATAAGAATGTATGCAGCTTGAACCTCTTATAAAGACATTAAAAACTTAGAAAATTACAATATAAGCCGAACTAAAACTTACCTGGGATCGTTGTAAAGGTCGTAACCGTGTTCGATTTCGACGGAATCTTTAGAGTTCTTCCAAAATAACAGCTCGATAAAAACTTTGCTACTCTTAGATGCCATTTCAGCGAATTTCCTTAGAACAAATATGGCGAACTTTTCCAATTCCTGTTGAATAAAGTTACATTTAAAACTCTATACTTAAAGTTTGTAAACTAAAATATTTTGATTACCTTTTTTATATTCAAAGAAAGCAAGCATCTTTGTGATTTTTCAAGGTAAAAACTAGGTAGTCAGATAGAGAACGTCAGGACAAATTGTTTTTCAGTTTTCTTCAAAAATCGAGACATAATGTGATAAATGGCGCAACGACGTGCTTTGTCTTCTTACCAGAGCAAACAAAAAAATATATATAATCATTCCCCCAAGTGAAAATCAAACACACAACCAATTGCGTTTACAATCAGAGACTCACTCTGAGTCTCACTGCGTCACGATGGTTTAATATCATAAAAAAAGGATATAGTATATCTAAAAAACAATGTATTCAAAAATATAAAATTGTTACATAGGAAACAATGAATTTAAAACATTATATGTAACACAATATGGCCCGTCGTGGCCCAGTGGCACAAGCGTGTGACTGTAAACGACTGGTTGTGGGTTCGATTCCCACTCGAGGAGTGGAAATTATATTTCCATTTTCTTAGCTCTGGTGTCGAGGTAAAGCCCGGCGATAAGTTCCGCCACTTAACACGCAAGCCTCCGAATTCGGCAGAAAGTGGGTAACGGCGTGTCTTAACACTAGGTTCCCTCTGCCTACCCGAACGTGTGCGGGATACAGCGTGAAGCTAAAAAAAAATGTAGAATATAGTAGGTATATGAGTGTATAATAAGTTTACACCCATATATACCTACTTATACACTGTTATGCACACACATACTAAATAATACCCTTATTAAATTATTTTTTCATTATCTTACGTGATCCTAAAAAGGATATCAAGTTAATGCTACAAAGCTAACTATTGAATTGTCGTGGGATACGGACACACGTGCAAATTTTAAAATAAAGTAAAATACCGTTAAAATCAATTAACATACCGTTGCAAGATTTGATGTCTACTGATATATTCATATAATTCATAGGTGAAACTAATAAAAGCATATTGAAAAAAAAAAAAATAAAAGCTACCTTTTTATTTAAAGCTAAAATTCTCATTTAGTACAATGTAAAGTCATCTTAAATGCGTATAGACAGTTGTTTATTTACAATTTATGAGAGATTTGTTCTATTTCCTTCAAGATTTGCCAATTGGCCAGGCAGTTGGTTGCAATTTCCTCCCCCTCGTGTTTACTCGCTTTATTCAGATAAGCGTTTAGGGGCGGGCTCTTATAAGCAAACCACATAAGAGCTAAGATATTGCATTTTTGTTTATGTTCTCATTTTATAAGTAGGTGTTTTCTGTGATTTCGCCCGCCTAGTATTGAACACCTACCAGATTTAAGGTTTTACCTTCTATCCATACTATTTCCATACATATTATAAATGGGAAAGTCTGTGTGTTTGTCTGTCACGCACGGTTCACGGCTAATCTACCGGTCCGATTTGGATGAAATTTAGAATGAAAGTAGTAAAAGTAACTAAGTCTAACATAGGATACTTATTTTTTCAAAAATCAACATCTATGGGGTCGAAATAGGGGATGAAAGTTTATATGAAAAATCTAAACCGCTTCACCAATTGTAATGAATTTTGGCATAAATATAGTTGATAATCTAGGCTTAAACATAGGCTACTTTATTTTTAAAAAATGCGCTCTCGAGGTTTGCAATATAAGGAAATAGTTCACGCGGCGACGCAAGCGGGCCGCTGGTTTTAACATAAGTGTAAAAACTATTACCTATCACTCTGCAAAATTTCATATACGTCAAACGATTGTCATTACTTGCCTACTCTTTATGCGGGAAAAAATCCGGGAAGTATAACTTATTTTAATGACCATTACTCATTTTGTAAACATTACAATGAATCAAGTAAATAATAAAGTATATATAGGTGAAGTCGGTAAAAATGTATCCTTATTTACAAAAACTACATGGATCGAGGAGTATGAGCAATATATACAGGAGTATGAATATTGTTACAGTCTATTCTGAGCGTAAAATGATAATACATTTTTTTAATAAATTATGCATAAAAAATCAATTAACAAAATAAATTTACATACACGTATACATAATGTTTGACATATCCTTTAGTATAAAATGACATAAACGTTGCTAAGGTAACATATTTTACGCATCGAGCGGATTAATACAAGTCAATATAATAAATATAAATTGTGGCCAGTCGTGGCCCAGTGGCACAAGCGTGTGACTGTAAACGACTTGTTGTGGGTACGATTCCCATTCGAGGAGTGGAAATTATATTTCTATTTTCTTCGGTCTGGTGTCGAGGTAAAGCGCGACGGTAAGTTCCACCACTTAACACGCAAGCCTATGAATTCGGCGGAAAGTGGGGAACGGAGTGTCTTAACACTAGGTTCCCTCTGCCTACCCCGTTGTGTGCGGGATACGGCGTGAAGCTACAAAAAAATAAATAAAAATAAAAAAAATAGTTAAACCGAACTCATATTTCTACATAGGACATATAAAAAAAAGAATATAAAAGAAATTAACATATAAAATTGCTTTTTAAACCAATGTTATGAAACAAATTCAGCATGGCAGCTTTATAATATAAATCCGGCTTAACTCCGCTACGATGTTATAACTTTTGAGCCATTACATGAGAGTATTAAAGTCGTTTTTATCACATCCCACCAGATAATGTATGCGATTTTAATCTTATTATATTTTTTTTAAATGTATTCTTTTTTGTTTTCTATGTAAAACACATTTATTAATGAAAAATATGAAAAATATATTCTTATACTGACCATTTAAATATTATAGTTATTTCATTGGAATCATATTGAACGAAATTAAGAGCGTTATATTAATGAACCAATTGAAATAAAATAAATACTCAATGTTAATATAAATATAAATAATATAAATAAAATTGAATTAATTGTTGGTTAGATCGAAATACTAACAAAATAAGTATATTACAAAATTTTTACACATCTATACTTATATTATAAATGCGAAAGTCTGTCTGTCTGTCTGTCACGCTTTCACGGCTAATCTACCTATCCTATTAGAATGAAATTTAAAGTGAAGGTAGTAAAAGTCACTGGGTCTAACATAGACTACTTATTTTTTCAAATATCAACCTTTCAAGGGTTGAAATAAGGGATGAAAGTTTATATAAAAAATCAAAACCGCTTGACCGATTGTAATGAATTTTGGTATAAATATAGTTAATACTTTATTTTTTAAAAATTCACCAGCGAGTGTTGCGGTACAACGAAACAAAACGTAGGTTACACAGCGAAGCCACGAGCGGGCTGCTAGTTTTAAATATAAGTATATACCTAAAATAAAGTCAGGTTTTTAAAATATATTTTTTTATACTAAAATATACACGATTCAGTTAAAATAACATAAGTTAGAATTTACAATAATGTAATATTTTTTTAGTTAAGTTCTTGAGATAGCTAAAAAAATTGGCATAACTTTCTCAAGTGGAAACAAAAATAGATTGCATTTCGTTTATTTTTTTTCACAAAATCTTTCATGTCGTATATCTTATAAAAACCGAGGGTCCATACTAAAATTTTAATAAAATATTCAATACTAGCATCGCGGCCGTTATGAGTAGCGGTTGCTACTTACGCATGAAATTGATATTTTATCTACAGGTGTATTTATTCTGGCAACGTTATATTGTCTTACACAAATAAATAAAAACATTAATATTTTATTAACTTTAATAATATGTCATGGCACAGTGAGACAGTTGGTTGTGGGTTCGATTCCACTCGAGTGAATGATTAATTAAATTAACATTTCTTCGCTTCAAAGTACGGTCTTTAGTTCCGCCGTGATTTTTATGTGCTTTCCCCACAAACAAATAATGAATAGTTAATATTTAATTGCAATTAAATTTTGCGTAACACTGGTAAGAGAATGTAAACGAGACGGGAGTTGTGTCTCTTAGTCACTCGTCAACTTTTATTAGCTGATTGACTGTATCTACGCAACATTTCGGAAAGTGTATATATGTGACCGTGCAATAAAACGTGCAATTTTCTTTATTATTGACTAGGAGGCCCCTGGAAGGGGAAAATATGTAGAATTTTTGACCAAAAGAAAGCCAGAATTATAGAGTTCAGTCTACCACTCAAATAAATCTCTAGTTCTAAAGGGCTCTCGTTTTTTTTCTAATTACCATTTAAATATTTAAATATTTTAAGTCAATTCATCGCAAGCTACACTACACACTATTCTAAAAGTGTTAAACGCCAATGTACATAAAAATATTAATATGAGTTTTCTAAAAACATATCATTTCAGAGATCATCATGGGATCACTCGGGGAAATGATTATATTGAAATTTTCATTTCTGATAACTAAGACAAAGTGCAACGTTGATTTGCGCAACTTAACACGAAGTTCCCAAATTAGCGGTAAATATGTCGACCTTAAACAAAAAATATAGACAGATATAACAAATAAAAAAACAAATAAAAATAGTAATAAAAAAACTCACCTTAAACAACGGAACAGGATTATTCAAAACTCTTTGGAATACCAAAAACAAAGTCCCTTGAAACATCATGGCCGGTCTATTGCAGTCCCACGCTATTCTGTGCAGCATTTTCACTAAGCAATGGTTTGTGTACGGCAAGTTCTTATCGTAGCGTTCTAATAGACACACGCAGGCACTAACTACCCGCTGATGGCAGAATCTATAAATGTTATATATTTATTTTATATAGAAAAACGACTTAAAAGTTATTATAGTACAATTAGCTGAAAAAATTAGACTTATTGATAGACATTAATACGTAATAGTAAGTATGGTATGATTTTTAAAAGCACAGTTTTAAATAATGACAATGTACACAAGAATTATAATTAAACACGATTATTTAAGGAAAAAGTATGTAGTGTGTTAACAAAAAATATAATAGATGAAAAACTCAAACTAAATGCAATAGTTGTGTCTATTTAAGTACATATACATGCAAACAGAGGAATGAAAGTCATTCAAGTTTATAAAAGCTCTATTTCAAATATAATAATTCTTCTAGAGCAGGGGTCAGCAACCTTTTTTAGCACAAAGGCCTATCCAAGATATGTGTAAATCACATTAAAAAAATATAAATAAGAAAAAGAGTATGTGTAACCTACACAAACTGTTAGCGGGCTCCTTTAAATTGAGAAGTAGGCCGCTTAATATTGATAATAGGCCGAGGGTTGCGTACCCCTGTTCTAAGGAATATGAATTCATAACTATCGCATATATATCAATACACTACTAACGGAGCGAAAACAGTATTAATATTGTATCTACTTTAAAAATAAAAGAAAAGTGGAGGCAGTCGTGGCGCAGTGAACAGCGTCTGACTGTAAACGCGATGGTTATGACTTCGATTCCCATTCAGGGGAATAAAATGATTAAATTTAAATTTCTTTCATTTCTTCACTCATTAAAATCATTTCTTCACTCTTATAAGAAAAACAAAGCGTGGCGTTAAATTCCATCACTTACCACGAAATCTTTATATTTTAGACGAAGTGTCTTGACACTAGGTCATCTCTGACTACCTCGTTATGCGGAAAAAAGTTTTAAGAAAATATATTTTTTTTTTTTTTTTTTTTTTTTTTTATGGAATAAAGGAGGCAAACGAGCTGAAGGCCCACCTGGTGTTAAGTGGTTACCTTCGCCCATAGACATCCACAACATTAGAGTTGTGGACGCGTTGCCAGCCTTAGGGATGTAGGACAGAAGGAGGGAGGAAGGATGGGAATGGTGGGAATAGGGAGTATAATAGGGAGTATATATTTAATAATAACCACATATAAACAAAAATAAAAGTTAACTATAAAAATATACAGCGAAACAAATAATATCATATCATTGATACCAAAAGACACAAAGTGGAATTCAAATTCAACAACTGTAATGTAGCTACTATATCGTGTACTCTGTAAGTACTTGAAATATCAAAGGCTAAACGATTTTCTATGCAGCGATGGACGTAAATAGACGCTTTTCGAGTTTTGTTCTTTATTTTAAATATAAATTTTGATTCTTGTGTTTAAGTATATCTTAATATATATTTTTTTGTTATAGCTTCACGCTGTATCCCGCACTCAGTAGTGGGAATCTAGTGTTAAGACACTTCGTTCCCTACTTTCCGCTGAATTTTAAGTGGCGAAACTCAACGCCGTGCTTTGTCTCGATCTCAGATCGAAGAAAATGATATATTAAATATTTCAACTCGTTGAGTGGGAATCGAATCCACACACAAGCCAGTATTGGCCTAATTTTAGTATACGTTTGAGATATAACGTGTCCTTAAATAAAGAATAAAATATTAACATTTTCAGAATAAGGCAGTTGTGGCGCAATGGGCCAATATCTGCGATGATTGTGGGTTCGATTTCCACTCGAGAGAATAATTATATAATACTGATAAGACAAATCGAGGTGTTAATGATCGATTTGCAGGTGGAAAGTGTAGAACGGAGTGTATATACACTAGGTTCTCTGTAACTACCCTATTATGCGAGAAAAAGCAAGATTTTTTTCTTATAGCCATTAATCAGTAACACAACTTGTAATAAGTACGATGACAAAGACAAATTCATTATTTAATATGATTTATATCATTAATCAAGAAAAAATTGTTATATAGTAGATACCTGTTAGTCTAGTAGTGATTCTGAGTAGTAAGCCATAGGAGATAATAGGTTCGATTCCAATGTGAGAAGCATGCAATATAAAGTATGTATTTAAAGTCAAAGACCACAAGAGGTAACAAATATATTTTGGACCCTTTTAGGAACTACTTAACTAAAAATACTTATGTTTTCTAATCGTAAGTTAAGTGACAAAAAACACAGAAATGCAATAATTCAGATTTTGTTAAAAAAAGGACGACGGAATACGTCTGTAGGTATTTAAAAAGGGAATAGTATAGTAAGTTAAGTTAAGTTCTGCCACTTAACACGCATGCCTCCGAATTCGGCGGAAAGTGGGGAACGGAGTGTCATAACACTAGGTTCCCTCTGCCTACCCTGCTGTGTGCAGGATACAGCGTGAAGCTAAAAAAAATAGTATAGTAAAAATATCTAGTAGAATTACATTAAATATTTTCATCTACAGCCCTGAGGCTGTCTTAGAATGCTACATAAAACATTTGTATGAATAAAACATTCACTGACCTTAGAACAAAATCTTGAAAATCAAAATCCGTTTCAACGACACCTGTAGATCTTTCTTCTTCCTCTTCTTCGTCATCTAATGTATAAAAACAATAAATATATCATATTTTTTTTATTTATTTTTTAAAATATTATTAATACACTTATCTCCTGAGAAATTTAAGAAAACGTATAAAAATTTGAATGAAATTGAATTAGGATATCAACGCAAGGTAGCGTAGCGTTTTGGTAACCATTGGACGGGTTTCAAAGAGAAGGGGTTTAACATTGGTGGGATATTAAGTCCCGCTGCGTACAATTTTTTATACGTTTCCAAGAACCCTTTTTGGGAAAATATTTTTTTTTTCACGCTATATCCTGCACACAGCAGAGGGAACATTGTGTTAAGACACTCTGTTCTCCATTTTCTGCCGAATTCTGAAGACATAATGTGTTAAGTGGCGGAACCTAACGCCGCGCTTTGTCTTGACATCAAGATATTTCCGCCCCTTAGTGGGAATCGAATCCACAACCAGTCGCTTTTACAGTCACATTTTCTGCCTTAAGTCACGACTGGCATATTAAACAACTAATATCATATTCGTTATATTTTAACATACTTCTTGTAATTATTTTTAATTAAACATCTGTATTTTCCGGCTAACATAAAGCTGTGTGTGCTATGTGTTTGTGTAGCTACCCATTGTGCCACTGAAATGATAATGCATAATAAACTTACCATCTTCATCGTATTCAGAATTTTCTTGCGTTTCTTCTTCAACAGTAACTGTAACGAAATTTAATTAGTTTATCTCTTAAAGCTTCACAATCTTCGTATAATTGGGTAGTCAGAGAACCTAGGGTCAAGACACTCCATTCTCTTCCCGCTCGAATTCGTGTCATTATGGTTTCTTTGAACGGCGAAGCTCATTACCGGGCTTTGTCTTATTCAAAAGAGCGGATAAATAAAAATTATAAACACCGTGGCCTTATATTAAATAATTACTATGTAATAATTCAATATATTATTACGTATATATCAAAAAGTTTTATATTAAACAAAATAAAATTTCCCCGTTTGTTTGTTAAGCATTTTCTCGGAACAAAACCTCTAAAATTAATAAGTACTGTGCGTAAATAAAACCTGG
Source organism: Dryas iulia moderata (assembly GCA_019049465.1). Lineage (NCBI taxonomy): Eukaryota > Metazoa > Arthropoda > Insecta > Lepidoptera > Nymphalidae > Dryas > Dryas iulia. Next base: position 5,251,375 of record CM032424.1, on the reverse strand, counting down.
ACTATAGATGACGTATAATTATTACCTAACTCATTATTTCAGTTTATTTCTTTCTAGTCAAGTACAAATTAGCTTCACGCTGTATCCTGCATTCAAAAGGGTAGACGGAGTTTTAAGACACTCCATTCCCACGCACAGCCAAATTCGAAGGCATTGCGTGTTAAGTGGCGGAACTTAACGCCGCGCTTTGCCTCGACACCAGAGCGAAGAAAGTGGAAATGTTAAAGCCCTAGTAAAAATTGACAAGTAAAATTGGGCTTGTTCAATAGTATAGATATATGAGAGACATCTATATTGCTTTCTTTTAATTATCAAATTAAGAATCTTCGTTATTCTTTCATTATTTTAAAAGAAAGAGGAAATTATCTTTTCATTACGTACCTACTGTTTTATATAAACGCCTAAGGTATTTAAGGGTCACATCTATATCTGGCTATATAAATGGTAGTAGTACTTATACGTAGAGGAACAATAAAAGGCCTATAATGAATTATTTCATAAAAACATCCCTCTATATAAAAATAGATAAATAATGATAAATAAAAGATTTAAAGCTCACTTTTTGCAGCTTTTCTCTTTTTACCGCAAAACAGACAGAGAATATAGTTTAAACTCTTTTCTCCACTTTTCGCCTGAATTTTTGACATTGCGTGAGTCTCATCATATAAAAACAAAATATACTAGGAACTGCCTCTTTGATCTCCATGGCGGGAAGAGCTCAGCGAAGTACATATTTAATGTTATTACATTTTCAAAAGTTTGGAAAGCAAACACTTAACACTAACACTTAACGTTCCACAGCCAAAATCTATGGGCACTTTTTGACAATTTAATTACGATTTATTCAAAAACTACTATCACAATCGTCACCAAAAATCTTTACAGCATACAAGACAATGTGCTCGATATCTCTGCCAAGTTTCAGAGGTCTACTACAAATAGCCCAGGAAGAGTTAAACCACAACGAAACACACTTTTGACCAGTAAGACATCAAAACATATTTGTTTACTTGCTTTTGTTTTATTGTGTATTTATTACATTGTTTTATGCAGTATCTTTTTATAGTTTGTCACATCATTCTCGGTATTTTTGATTTATAAGAAAAGTGATGATGTTGAAAAATAGTAGGTACTAAAGAATTCTCATAGCATACGCTGAGATTCATTCCTTTTTATTTTATAAATTGTTCACTTTTTTCTATTTGTATTTTTATAATCTAATGGCAATAAACTTTTTCAAATTTGAATTTACTTACCAACATCTACTCCCAAATCAGTACTGTATATAGTATCGAGCATATCTAATTCTTCATCTTCTTTAATATCGCTTGCGCCAAATATACCTTCTTCTGGCCATACTTCCCTATACAAAAATAATAATGTAAATGAATATAAAAATTTAATGCATTTTATCATTATATTTTATTTTTTTAGCTTCACGCTGTATGGTTAAGCAGACGAAACCCAGTGTTAAGACACTCCCTTCACTACTTTCCGCCGAATTCGGAGGCATTGCGTGTTAAGTGACGGAACTTAACGCCGCGCTTTACCTCTTATACCAGAGCGAAGGAAACGGAAATATTAAATATTTCCACTTCACGAGTCTGCGCCACGACGGGCCCCAATTACATTTTATATAGTATGTAAACATTAATTTATAGTTTTTAAAATATAATAGGAATAGCATGCAAGTACAAGCAAAACAAAGTTGTGATTGACATCTTAATAAAGATTTCGCTTTAATAATTCATATTTTACATATATTGGTGCTTGGAAAAGCTGAAATATTGCTTAAAATATCTATAAATATAAAAATGTAAACACATATTACAAAAAAAAAGAAGCTTTAGTTTCTACACAATAGAAAGTAAAATAATTAATTAGAATTAGTTGAAAAAGACATTTATAGAAAACGTATAAAATTAAACGCAGCAATATCTTTATCGGTTTCCTAAGTGTGTAAATGATATTTTAAAATATTAAAAGACAATAGATCGTTATATTTCGAAAGTGTAACCAAATCTTACCTCGCAGCTCTGAATGTACCAACAGCATCTTCGTATTTGTGTTCTCGCATTAATTTCTGTATTTTCTTCATACAATCTCCCCTGAAAATATTTTACACTAGTTAAAAACTTTTAAAACCTAATAATAATTTTATTTTTAGCACGCTTATATATGTTTGCAATGAGCAATAAGAATTTATTGCAATGTTATTTTGAGCCATTTTCTATCGTTTAATTTATAAGGTAACAGAGAAAACACAGTGTCATAACACTCTGTAAAACTATATTTACATACATTTTATAGCGGGTAAGTCAGAAATGATCGAGTGTCATAACACTCCGTCCTCAACTATCCGCCCAAAATAGAGAGATTTTAATATTCAAAGAAATTATAAAAGTATATAAGCAATATCAAAATTACATAAGTATCAGTACAGAAGCATCGTTTTTGATCATGAAGTATATTGATTTTAAGATTTTATTTACCTATATACCAGATAAATCATACACAAAAATATTTGTCTCACATAGGCTACTTATTTTTTCAAAAATCAACCTCTAAGAGAGGTTGAAACAGGGGATGAATGTTTATATGAAAAATCTAAACCGCTTGACCGATTGTAATGAATTTTGGCATAAATATAGTTGATAATTCAAGGTTAAACATAGGATACTTTATTTTTTAAAAATCCACCCCCGAGAGTTGCAATAGAACGAAACAGTCTAGCAGTTCATGCGGCGAAGCCGCGAGCGGGCCGCTAGTATAAAATAATCTATAAAAACTTTAATAAAGTTCTCTATTTCAAAAGCGCGAAAGTGTGGCTTCGGCACTGTTATTCGAAATTAGTGCCTCAATCAACCAATTACTTTAATATTTAAAACAAAAACAGTACTATAACATAAACTGAAATTTTACAGCAAATATTTAAAATAATAAAGTAAACTGTATCCTTTACAAGCTGCTAGTAGAAGATTTTTACAACTTTAGGTTTCTCCCGCGTACGGGTATATTAGTGTAGAAAGGGGGAACATCATTTTAAGTCACTTCGTTCTCCACTTTCCACCATATTCCAAACGATGTGCAGCGTCCCCTAACATCGTAAATTATCTTACTAGAGTTGTGCTAAGCAATGACCTGAACAATTGTTTCAAGTTTAGAATTTAATAAAAAAATAGAACAGGCGTCAACTTTCTCTCCACTATTTACTTTCCGCCAGAATCAGAGACAATTTGTGTTGAGAAGCAGAACTCACTGCCACACTTTTTCCTAAGTATCAGAGCATATCCCTATATAGAAATAATAATAAATATGACTTCCTCGCATGGGAATCGAACATACACCAACCGCGTTTACAGTCTGACTCTGTCGTACTGCGCCACGACGGCACATTAAATTTACACATAAGTTGTCTAAATCACTTAAAATTCCGAAACTAAGTGTGTGACAAAAAAAACAATAGTCCATAATCCCCAAACGTGGAATCACATAGAAACGTCTAGACCAGACAGGCGAGACTGAAAGCTGCTTTTAAACGTAATAAATTTAAGCTTAGGGCTTTATGAAATCGCTCAAGCATCCACGCTATTTACTTTGATGTTAGATTAATGAAAAAACTTTGAATACAGTGTCCATTCGATAGACTGCCCTATACTATAAAATAGCCCTATACTATTTAATGGGGGTAAATAAGTAACAAATAATACGAGTGTATCAAAAGGGAGATCGGAATGATATTTCAACAGGCATTCTCTGACAAAATTACATGTAATATTTAAAAAAAATATGAACAGCGTTCAGCTATAAACATTGTGGGTTCGATTCTACTCAAGGGAATGACTATATTTGAATTATTTTTATTTTTCGCTATGGTACCTAAGATAAAGCGAAAAGTGGAGAACAAAACTACCCTGCTATGGCAGAAATACCTTAATACGAAAATTGAACCTGTTATCTTTAGATACATATAGGAAAGTCATAAACAAAAAACTACAGTACATCTACTACAGACTAGTCAAGACTCAATGTCTTTTACATTGCTGAAATACTAATTTAAATACGAAATTAAAACAATCATAACTTTTTAACTTAATTTAAAGTCTGGAATTATTATGCCTCGAACACTTCTAAACCTAAACGAACTAGATTGAAAAATAATCACTGTTTAGATATTTTAATAGTTAGAGCTGTTTTTAAAATGTAAAAAGATTAATATTTAAAATATATATTTGTAGAAGCCATAATGGCGCAAGAGAGGCGAGAGCATCTCTAAAGATTTTTTTTATAGCTTCACGCTGTATCCCGCACACATAGGGTAGGCAGAGGGAACCTAGTGTGAAGACACTCTGTTCCCCACGCACCGCCGAATTCGAAGGTATTGTGTGTTAAGTGGCGGAACTTAACGCCGCGGTTTACCTCGGCACCAGAGCGAAAAAAAAGGGAAATATTAAATATTTCCACTCCTCGAGTGGGAATCGAACCCACAACCAGTCGTTTACAGTCACACGCTTATGCCACTGGGCCACGACTGGCCACAAATTAAAATTTCACAAGATTAAAATTGTGGATACAAATCACACCTAGGGGGTTGTTATACGTATAAACTATGTTTTACCCAATTCTTGTATAAAATAAGTTCTGCAAGTCCCTAGCATCAGTGTGAACTGAAGAACGAGGTAAGTTATGACTAGGCCTTTTTTGACTGTATGTACTATAAAGTATAACTAACTACTAGAATATAATATAACTAACTACCACTATAAAATATAACTAACTACTACTACTACTACATATAACAAAATTAACTAAGAGACTCTGTTGACGTACTCGTATTATACGCGTTACCTTAGCAACTTGTGTTTATACAAAAGTGTACTTCAAACACACAAGTGTAGTGTCAAACATGACACTTTTCATACTATAAGAACGCATTTCTAATACATTTTTACAAAAAAATAGTATTTTATCCAAAAAGTCAGAACAAAGTGTTAAGACACTACACCACTTTCCCAAATATACATTAAAATAAAAAGTAAATTTAACCATTCAAAGAGAAATTTAAAAAATCTCTTCTTACGAAGTACTTAAACAAAACATTTTTTGCTTCTACACAAATAAATATGGACTCGGTCCAGACGATTTCATAGCAAGAACACTTGAATATTTAATATATAAATAAGCTACTTCGTTATTTCCGAATGTATCATTGCATTTTCTTAATGAAATGCAGATGGGCTTTGAAAAGTACTTTAAAAAGAAACTCGTTCTTAAAAAAATATCGAATACCGACGAATACTTTTTTATCTTTTGACTTGAATCGGTAGCTTCAAGTTTTATTCAAAAGGTGTATTTATTTGATATTTTTAAAGTAAGGGCCTTTAATAGTATTGTAAGGTCTTACAAATGGTAACAGTGTAAGTTACTGTTATTTCTTTTTAAAATATTATAAGTGTTAATTATGTGTTATAAGGCATTAATTATGTTGTTAAATATTAAAAACATTCGTTGTTTTTAAAATTATTATCGAGAAACAATTTATATTTATATAAAATTATATAGAAAGATGACATCTCACTGGAAAAGCGATAGTTGTGGGTTCGATTGCCACTGGAAACGTTTAGATATATATTTTTTTAATTTTAAGCTTTACGCTGCATCCCACACACATTAGGGTAGGGAACTTAATGTAGAGACACTCCGTTCCCCACTTTCCGCCGAATTCGGAGGCATTGCGTATTAAATGGCGGAACTTAACGCCGCGCTTTGCCTCGACACGAGAGCGAAGAAAATGGAAATATTAAGTATTTTCACTACTCGAGTAGGAATCGAACCCACAACTAGTCGCTTTACAGGCACACTTTGTGCCTCTGCGCCACGAATGGTATTTAGTGATTGCTTAATATTCTTTCTACTTTAAAGTCATTTTCTTAGTTTAGCAGTAACTAATAAAAAAAAATATAGTAAATAAATAATTATATTATAACTAATTAAAAACAAAAAAATAGACTTACTTTTGTTGATCAATAGGAACATCGGAGGCTGCGTCGAATGGCGGTGGGTATTCTTCAACGCCTGAACTCAAAACAGCAGCTATTTGAGGCCTCACTTCCTCCCACGGCGATGTTTGTATCGGTTTCGGTTTTGAAACACGTGGTTTTTGTTCTTTTGACAAATGTGGAAGAAATATAAAGAATAAATATATTATTGCAATGACAGTGCAGTTAGTGGTCAACGTGGGGAAGTCGGACAGCGTCTAACTTAAAATGCAATGGTTGTAGGTTCGATATCCATTCAAGGGAATGCTTATATTTTATTTTCATTCCTTCGCTCCCACGAAAACGCGCGAAATACGCCGAACGAGTATTTCGTGGCAGAACTTTCCGCCACCAAATACCCCATTATTTTTTCTTCGCTCTGGTGTCGAGGCAAAGGGCGACGTGTGTGTTTTAAACTAGGTTCTAGATTCTGTTCTAGGTTCCTCTGCCTATCCTGCTGTGTGTGGGATACAACGTAAAGATAAAAAAAAACACAAAAAACTACTACTAAAAATAATATGATACGTCATTAAATTATATATTCATTATTTCGTCATTAAATGATTATATTGTAGGTCGCGCAATACCGCGGAAAAGCAGTATGTAAATACCGTGTCACCTAACAGAAATTCCAAATATAGCGTGGACTAATAAAAACTTGTGCGAATTGGCAAAAGCGAGGCCCCGTTTTCTTTCGTTTATTACAAAAGTAAGCTATTTTTATACAAGTTTTTCTTGAAACTGACAGCAGGATGCCAAACACATTTTTTAAATAAATGCCAGTGGATCAGGAAAATTCATCTGGCAAAAAGGATATTTATCTGTCGGTATTCATCTGGCGGTATTCATCTGGCGGTATTCATATGGCGGTATTTATCTGTCGGTATTTATAAACTGTTCTTCTGCGGTATTGTAAGCAACGACGATACGCATAATTAAACGTTCATTAAATATAAAAAGTTAACTGAAAAATGCTGTGAACTTAATAATTTAAAGGCCAACTATAATTCAAAGTGCAAAGCGTACAGCGGAATGCACATATTCATTTAATTTCTTTGTAATTACTCGACGCTTAGTATTCAACTCATTAAGAAGTTAAGATGTATGAAAATTAACTTATTCATATTTAAAATATAAATTCTTTCGTACGAGATTGCTTTAGTTAGTAGAATAAATTTGTAGGAATTTAAATGTTTTTTTTTTCTTTGATTATAATACTTTGACGGTTTTTCCGGTTTAACTTTGTATGTAGAAAGATGTTCAGTGTTAAAGCGCTTTATTCTTCTGTTTGCACTCGATATCCAGATATTGTGTTGAGTGACGTAATAAGTTACTGAGATACCGTGGTAATAAGTTACTAAGTGACGTAACTTTATATCGCGACGTGTCTTATTAGAGCGAGGAAATAAAAATATCAAATACCAGTCGACCAGTCGTGGCGCAGTGGCACAAAGTAAGACTGTAAAGCGACTGGTTGTGGGTTCGATTCCCACTCGAGGAGTAGAAATATTTAATATTTCCATTTTCATCGCGCTGCTGCCGAGGCAAAGCGCGGCGTCAAGTTCAGCCACTTAACACGCAATGCCTCCGAATTTGGCGGTAAGTGGGGAACGGAGTGTCTTAACACTAGGTTTCTTCTGCTTACCCTGCTATGTGTGCGGGATACAGCGTGAAGCTAAAATAAAAATAATTTAAATATAATTATTCCACTGAGTTGGGATCAAATCCAACTCCTGTACATCACAATAACCCATTCCAGTATTAATAGTTAATTTTTAAAATTTATTTAATGTCTCTACAAGCCATTTTTACTGTTAACAATTTGTAAAGTAAATAAAAGCTTAAAATTTCTTTGCTAATAGACCAGTAAATTTTAACATATTTTTATTCATATTTCATGATAGGTACTTATTTGTATTGTTAATCAAAACGTTTAATAATTGTTTACGAATGCTATATCCTGCACAGCAGGGTAGGCAGGGGAAACCTAGTGTTAAGACACTCCGTTTCCCATTTACGTGTTAAGTGGCGGAATTCAACGCCGCGCTTTGTCACATCAGAGGGAAGGAAATGAAATATTAAATATTTCAATTCCTAGACTGAGAAATGAACCCACAAACCCTGTTTGTGCCCCTTCACCACGACTGGCCACAAAAATTGTCCAAATTTATATAATAAAAATAATAACTTACTTTTAGATTTAGTCTTCTTCCGCACTTTCTTTTGCACCACTAATCCAGTTTTCTTACAATAGTGCTCCAACATTTTTAGGAACAAATGCACTGTTTCTATTAAGTCTACTAAATATGATCTACAAAAATAGAAGAAAAAGAATAATATTTAAAACTAAACAACATTTTTTTAAATTTAATATACAAAATAACGCATAAACAGAGTACCTTGCAGTACATATTATGTAATTGTATTTACTACTACCATAGAAATAAACATAAACTAGAAATTTAACATTAAAAACAAATTTATAAAAAAACGCCATCATAACGTAGTGGGACAGTCCAACTGTAATCGCGATTAGCAGTGGGTCAATTACGACTCGGTACAATAATAAATATTTAATTATTTTCATTACTCCACATTGGTTAACAATATCTTAATTTGAGCAAAAAAGTGCAAAACAGTGTCTTAACCTAAAAAAAAAATAAAAAAATGGAAAAAAATGTCTTAACCTAAAAAAAAAAAACAAACATACCTAGGCATCTTATTCTCATCATAATTCAAAAAAATCGATAAAATAAACTCTCTATACTCCAGAACATAAAATATATTACTTTTCAATACTTTAGCCGATTCTTTGACCATTCCATCTGTACTTTTGTCCATAGCAAGTAAAGTGTTTAAGAGTTCCTTATAAGCTCTTAGGGCTAGATGTAATCTTCTTACCCAAGTGGAAAATTTCTTCTTTTCAACTTTAATCATATCATAATATTTCTCCATTTGTTGTTGGACGTAATGAAACATTGGTACTGACATTGTTTCACTAAAATAGTAAAAATAATTAAATATTTTTAGAAAAAGTATATGGAGTCTAGTTAGGTTATCTAAAAATTAATCCAGTTAAGATAGTTTTATTTCAAAACATGTAAAAATCGCAAATACCAAATATATTGGTATTAACAAGTATAACAAGTTTTCAGCGTAGCCGGATTCGAACCCGCTCCTTTTTGAAACCATCCAAGCTCTCTGACGCTAAGCGAAGTACGCAACGGTACACTAACTTTATATTGTAAATAACGCTTACAATTTATTTTTCTTATTAGCAACATCTGTAAAGAGATTTTGGCATATTTCTGCCTTCTAAAGATAGTTTTGTAAGAATATTTGTTAAAGGGGTAATAACAAATAGTTAAGCATTTTAAATATTTTTAAGTTACATTTTTAATTTAAATAAAATTGGAAATATTATAATTTATTCAATTAAAATTTAATTGCTTTATATACGAGTACATATTACATATTTAATCATTAGAGTATTTTATTCTAAGATTTTAGATTTACACCTGCAATGCTGAGGTCATTGTAGCAGAGTGTGATAGTGTCTAACTGTAAACGCAATGATTGTGGGTTCGATGACAAGACTAAGTTAATTTCCGCCACTCAACATGTAATATCAAGAATACTGACGAAAATTGGCGAATGGAGTGTCTTAACACTATGCTCTCTATGTCTGCTGAAGCTGGAAATACTTATTATAATATAATTTTAAAAACAATTACCTAACTAATCCCACTTGGAAATTATGTCCTCTATTGAATTCCATAAAGAATTTCATAGCCCATAAGTAATATGATTCATCATTTTGTTGCGCTTTTGCTCTCACTAACACATCTTTTACGTAATGCATTAATGGATTATACGAACTGTTCAGGAATTCTATACAAAACTCTTTTAAAAATAATCTGAAATAAATTATTATTACATAAACATAACAACAAACAATAAACAAATAAATATAAACAAAAAGATGTACAAAATTTAAATAAATAGTAAATCTTCATATTAATATGAACTTAAACTCAAAGAGAATAAATAGCAAAGCCAAGGCCATGGTGGCACAGTGGGATAATGTACAACAATAAACCTAATTGGTTGTACATTCAATTTCCATTCAAGGAAATACTTAAATTCAAATTATCTTCAATTCATTAATTCTGGGTAAGATAAAAGCACTACATTGAGTTCCACAACTCGACAAACTGTCACCAATTTTAGCTGTAAAGTGGAAAATGGAGTGCCTTGACACTAATTTATGTCTAAAATTAAAAACTAAAACCATACCTAATAGCAAAAGCTGATCTCCGTTCCAGTATACCAGTTTCAACAGGCCTTCTGTTCTTAGGTCTAACTAATTTAGACTTCTTACTACCATTAAAATCTAAGCTTGATATTTTGTTCAATGGTTTTAAGCATATTAGCTCATTATCTGATATAGATTTCATGTTTTGTATTACATACGTACCACCAAAGCGGGAGTGTCTATAAAAGAAGTAACATTATATAATACTTGATTGGCAATACTGAAATTTTATAATAATTAAAGATTCAAAGTAGTTTTAATCAGTAGACTTTTTGAATATTTTGTGAAGATAAAAAAAATATTGATTGAATTAAAAAAATATGTATTCTCTGCATCAAAAACATTTGTTAAGATTTGATGTTAAACTGTTTAGAGATTAGTTAAAGTAATAATGTATAAATTGTTTAAATAAAAAAAATATGCATTTATTTAGTATCAACATCTATCGACATAAGTATAATTCTTCTATGACTAACTGATTGACTGACAGATGGACAGCCAAAATTACTGGTTATAGATAGTGAAATTTAATATCTGGCAGTTTTTTAAGAAATATAGAGAAGTACTAAGAAAGGATTTCTTGAAATTTTGATAAGAATGATAAAAAATATGATTTTACCTTAAATACTAGAAGAACAAACTAGAAAACACAAATAAAAGTACAATGGTCAATAAGTCCATATAAATGAAGGCAAGAGACCTAATTCATTATAAAAAACAAAATATTACCTAGTAGATGAATATTGTTTCACTTTATTTAATCTCTCCTTACTCTCTGACATTCTCATCATTAGCAACTCTTGGTCATCTTTCAACTTTTCATCTAAACTTCTTTGTAAGGCCGCATCTGCTAAGCTAGTAGGGTTCTGTTCCCGGAGCAAATGTGATATGATTTCTAATATATGCATAAAATATTGTTTTTCATTTTCAGAAGACATATATAATATTATATCCAAGATTCCAGCTTGGTTCAATGCCCATAATACCTAAAAATAATATTTTTTAAGAAAAGTACAGAAAAAATGATATCTTAGATTTCTTAACTGCTTTCCAAGCATAAAATTGAATAATGTAATTAAATTTCAAGAATTAATTATACTGTGCTTATGCATAGTTGTTATTGTTAGTACTGCAAAATAAATGAATAAATTTAAATTGTACAATCCAGTTAGTATAGTATTAAGAACATCATATGTATTACCTGATCATGGACACTAGCATCATTTTCTGGCCTCCTTTCTTTATCTAAATCAGCAGGCACATGTAAAACATTTCTTATTAATATCAAGATTCTTTCAATTATCAATCCTGTATCTTCATCTCTTTCCGACCAATCCTATTTTTAAGAAATACAAAAAATAGAATGTATGAAAGTTATTGGAAAACTATAACACTAAATAATAATTATTGTTATATAAGTTTATAAATAAACGATACTTACTATTTCTAGTATCTTAGCTAACTTTTTAGCAAAAACTTGCCATGTCTCAACTTTAGTAAAAGCTTCCTCCTTATAATATTGTAAATGTGACAGTATTTGTAAATAATTATGGCGAGCAGATCTCTCTACTGGTACCTCTTCACGATATAGCAAAAGAGCTGGATTTGTTAAATTTACAAGAAGTCTGAAATTCGCAATAAAAGTTAGCAATATATATAAAATAACAACAGGAACTACAGTATAAAATTTAAGTATAATTTCACAAATGAAAACTAGACTTACCTGAGTGTAACATCAAACAATTCATCTTTTTCCCAGTGGTCAATTAGCATAGGTATTAAGTCCGTTTGTAAAACTTTAGTTTGTCCAAAATGTCTGCGAATTTCATGATCCTCGCCATCACGCCTAAGATATCTTATTAGATCTTTTACAGTATTAAGTGTGAAATCATCTATCATATACTTTTTGGTTTTCTTATTAAATGTTCCAAGAGCATTGCAAGTAGCAGAAAGTTCAGCTGATAATAACGAAGTCATTGTAATTTAAACAACAGTACTTATATTTATTAACTATTAACCACAAGTCAATAACCATTTCACGATTTAAATAATTTATTACTATTTTTATTTAATCTTATAAGTAAATTTTTTACAATAACAACGATCTACAAATTAACATTTTACTTTGACAACTGAATGACATTTAAAAACCCGCGAAACAACTCCTGCCCTCTAAACTCCATTTCACGCATTTTTAGCTGTATCACATACAATTTAAGGAATATAAAAGTAAACAAATAAAGTAATACATCTTTTATATTAGAAAGTTTTGATTGGTTATTATTTTATAAATACTAAACACTTCCTTTCTTTTCATCGTGTCAATATTATCAACGCATTTTGCTACTATTTTTAATAATTTTGTGTTTTCCATAATTTAAAAACAGTTGATTTTTAATACTTTCGGAGGTCAAATCAATTAAATTTTGTACGTTTTTCAGATGAAAATTAAATTATAGATGATGTTCCACGGTTTTTTTTATATTATAAAAAATCTTTTAAATAATGACAGCTATTTTGATCACTACTTTTCTTTCTGATCATTACTTTCTACTATATTTTTTTCTACCCTTTTCGTAACATTTCCCCGCTAAGAGTGTCCTTTATTATAAGTATTTTTGTTTATACATTCTATCAGCCAATTATATACCTACCTATAGGTAGTAAGTACATTAAAATACTAAAGAGGTTTTTAAAAGATCTTTACAAATATGCCGAGTAAAATTATACATTAATTTGCACCTTGCAGTGTAAAAGATTGTGATGTTTGACGTTGACCTCAAATTTATTAAAAGACCACTATTTTAGTACAGTACTATTTTAATTATTGAACTCAGAATTGAATTGGTTGGACAAGCGTTCAAATTACTGCTTATTTTCGAAGTTACTTGAATTGAAAATGCCGGTACATAGTTACAAACCTTTTTAAATATTATTAAATACAATTGAAGTAAATCATTCAAAATATCTGAGAGTAATTACTTAATGATTTTTTTATTGGACAAAGTACGAGCTGATTGTCAGTGGTTACTTTCGTCCATGAACATTCATCTTTTTCCCAGTCACACAGTTTTTCCCACATCATCACTAAATGAGTTTGTTTTTGTATTAAACTAGTTTAAGGAAAAAACCAAATAACAAACTTTAAAAAGCTAACTTATAAATCATTTCAAAATATAGGATAAAAAATAAAAATAGACAAGAGAATTGATTTTCAAATAGCAGCTTTATACAATGCACATAATATAACATGTGCTGTAGTTTGTATGGAATGGAAAACTAAAACTTTTTCAAAAGCCCTTACGCTAGCTATTCGGAGTCGAGACTCGAGAGTAAGGACTGCACAATAAGTCAACTTAGGAAGAGGACGTACAAACGATCAATCGATTTTAATTGCTAGTGCACTATTACAGCAGTTTTGTGCTTTATTTTGTGCTCCTGCATACTTTTCTTCAGTGGACGTTTATATTGAGCGCGGCTCGAGTTCCGTAAAGTTAAGAGCAATAAAGTTAAATGGAATTCAAAATTGAATAAACAAACTGCATAGTTTCATTAAGCTAAGCTATTATTAAGTACTTTTAAATTGGTGTAGTTAAAACACCAGTTACGACAGCAGTAGTGGAGAGCATTCAGATATGTAGGTTATTAAGAAAATTTAGTTAGAATTGGTTTATCGATTTTATATAAAAAGTATGTCGCTGAATGAAATGCAAAGTTTTTTGTTTTGTAAAAAAATATTTTATAAAAACAACATAATATAATTATCTTCTGTCTGTCTGTAATATAATTAATATGTTCTGTCTGCTATAATTTAAAGTAGATTAGTAGACCTACCTATATTTACGATGTTAGTGAAATTCCAGGTTATAAATGTATTATTTTTTATTATTTTATTAAAGCGTTACAGTAACCTACTTTCAATTTTTTATTATTTAAAAGAGACACGTCATGCCTGTCTCTAAGGCACTATTTTTTATATAGTTATATTTAGTTCTTAAACTTCCAAATGATGAGCCTCTATAAATAAAAATATAATAAACATAAAAATAATACATAGACTAACATCAGGTTTAACCAACATATCCATTGATCTCAGTGAGACGTAATCGCAAGCTACTCCCTGGCTGTCGGCCAGCTGAGAGCACAGGATGCGTTGCCAACATACCAATAACAGGATTATAACGTTCTAATAGTTATGTACCTACCTACTAGTTCCGTCTGCACCTCCATTTTGTAAAAATAGTTTAATATTTTACTAATTACGATATTTTTTTGATGTGGAAGATGTAATAATTTCTATATTGTTTTTCGTTCTGCCGTTAAAAATATGATCCTACAAGCGACCCGCTCGCGGCTACGCCCGCATGATCCACACAACGGTAGCTGTGTCATATATTTGGTCTTTTTTATTCACATTTTCATACCTATGGCTGATTCTGGGTCTTGAACTTATATTTTATTACCGAATCATATCCCCCCAATAGACAGATTTTGGGATTTATACTATTACTATGGATAATTTGGGATTTATACTATGACTATGGATATGGGGCCAGTCATGGCGCAGTGGCACGAACGTGTGACTGCAAACGACTGGTTGTGGGTTCTCGATTCCCACTCGAAGAGTGGAAATATTTAATATTTCCATTTTCCTTCGCCCCGGTATCAGAGGTAAAGCGCGGCGTTAAGTTCCGCCACTTAACACGCAATACCTCCGAATTCGGCGGAAAGTTGGGAACGGAGTATCTTAACACTAGGTTCCCTCTGCCTCTCCTGCTGCGTACAGGATACAGCGTGAAGCTTAAAAAACTAGGGATAATAAGCAATTAAAGAGATAAGTATAAGATGGAAATATATGGTAAAATAGAAAACGTATTGAAGGTGTTTTGCTATAATCTCATGAGATAGATTATAAAAAAGTATAAAGCTTTAACTGCATACTGAATATAATACTAATACATGAAGGAGGAAAAGCCAAGACCTTTCATAATAATACATTAATTAAATATTACATACACTATTGTGCGTTTGACATGTGATAAACGTATGTCAATTGTGTACGTAACTAGCGCGTATTTTACGCCCTCAAAAAGTAAACTACTATATATATACATAAAGTAACTATTTATAAATTAATATCATATTATTTTTTCCAAACAAATGTAAAAATGTTTAAATATTAAAAAATAATATATTATAATAAAGAGATGTAAATAAAAGTAGGAAAGGAAAATGAAAATTGTCGCTCCATTTTATTTGTCTTCTTGAAAAAAGTTGAAATAAAATGGCTTCCCTGTGGCCGAGAAGCCAGTTCATTTTGTAATCTTTAGGGAACTTCCCACAGTAAAAGGAATAAGTCTATTATAAATTTTAAATTATTATAATGTAACTTTTTAATAAGTGCCTGTATAATATTTAAACTTACCGAAGTATTTGTACCTATATACAGTTAAATAAATGAATACTAAAATTGCACACGACCATCCCTCATCGTGATTATTAGTTATGAAGGTGTTATAAGTAGTACCTATATATTTTTCAAAATAATAGTATATTAAGTATATTTACATTTTAGGAACATTGGGCTAAAGACAAAAATCTATTTAAAAAGTTGCTTCAGTTTAAAATGTTCTTCTTAGAACATTTTATTTTATTTACTTAAAATAAAATCTTTCGTTTAATTATAGAACATCTTTTAATATTTCCGTACCATATTACCATTTTTTATTAAATCTAACCGTAGTAGAGTACTAAATATAATAAAATCCAAAAGAAAAATCCCAATTTTCCTTAACTTGCACCTCATTCTTTTAACAGTATGATGAATAAAGCTAAAGCGTTCCGCAGTAACTAAACGAGTTACCCAAAACCACCTTGTCAGTTACCTCCATTTCCGCCCAAGGGTAAATCACTGATGTAACCCAAGAATAAATGTTGTTTGAAAAATTGTTCTCTGAGGAGAGCATCGTATCCTTTTTCTTATTTTCTTCCTACGTTCCATCTAAACTACGATTTCCTCAATTTACTGTTCTGCCAAGTAACGGGTAGGCTACTTACAGGAATACGTAGAAAATATATAGACCGATGCTTTAGCGTAATGCGGCTGTATACTGTAATATTTACCTAACATTTAAGAATCAGCCGACTATTTACAAGTAGCTAACCTATATACAAGTTATTGATTAATCTTCCATATTATTAATATCACTTTGTTTTTCAATCAATCACAAAAAAAAATAATTTATCTTAGGCAGGAGAATTTCAAATTAAATATAAATAAAAACAAAATCTTTTTGTGACCTATTTGCTTCATTTATATTTATATACCGCTAAATTCTGATAATATATTTAAAAAAAATAGAAAGGTAGATTGTAAATCCCAACGGCTGAGTAAACGGACGAAATGACTACTACTACTAATAATAATTGTGATAACGCCATCTTATACATTTGGTTACTGTATAAGTATACAAAAGAAGTAGAGCAAACGTAAGCATCCTCTGTGCCTTCTCTGCAAACTGTGGGATGTGTGTGAGATAGTTAAACAAACTAAATCATAGTTGGGAGTGTCTTAACACGAGACACGATCATGTACCGAAACATAATAAGACATAAGTAGTGCAAAAAAGTATAATTTTAGAATTTTTCTACTATAATAATATATCATACATAGCGACAGGTATAAGCGGATCTGACATTTAACAAACTGCTGTAAGCGACGGTTTGAAAGCGTGGGATGTTGGAATCACATACGCCTACTGAATTAGGTTACTCAAAACACTGTGAAAGAAATATAAATAAAACAACATTTCATAATCAAAACTAAATATAGAATGTAGAAAGAATTTTAGGAGCCAGTCGTGGCGTAGTGGCACAAGCGTGTGACTGTAAACGACTGGTTGTGGGTTCGATTCCCACTCGGGTAATGGAAATATTTAATATTTTCATTTTCTTCGCTCTGGTATCGAGGCAAAGCGCGGCATTATGTTCCGCCACTTAACACGCAATGCCTCCTAATTTGGCGGAAATTGGGGAACGAAGTGTATTAACACTAGGGCACCTCTGCCTACCTTGCAGTGTGCGGGATACAGCGTGAGGCTACAAAAAAAAAAAAATTACACTTCTATATAAAAGCTTCAATTTTATTCACGCTTTTCCCATATAGAAAGGTAGTCCAAGAGGACCTAGTGTCAAGACACTCCGTTCTCCACTATCCGCCCGAAATCAAGACATTCCGTGTTGAGTGGGAGAACTCAACGCTGCGTTTGTTTTTTTTTGGTAGTTAGTTTTTTTTGGTTAAATATAATCAATACTCTGACGGGTAATCGAACCTGCAATCATGGCGGTTTCAGTCCGCCTCAATTTTATTAATTATAATGATCTCCAGGTATTAGACGATATACAATCATAAACTACACAAAATTTCGATATACACAATATCAATTTAAATCATAAAAAATAATATAAATGTTTAATTCAATTGTAACTGGCATTAGAAACCAAAACTCTGCAATTGTCAATTAGGATTCATTAAGGCGTCTGGAAACGGAGCAAATTACACGTTTTTGGTCAGACTGTAAAAGGCATCCTGTGTTAGAGATCTATTTCTTTCAATTAATATCAATTCTATTTTGTTATGTGGTTTTCAAAGTTATTTTCTATTTCAACATTTGGTTCTATATATATAAGTAAATAAATTTATAAGTTATATAGTAGTTTTTTTTATATTTGCTTTTTATTTCGTAGTAACATTGTTTCACGGATTTTTCGTTAATCATTAGCAAATTGAAAAAAAAAATTATTTTTAATTATGTTGGTGTATATGACATTTAAAATTATCGGTCATTTCTGTTTTAATAACGATTACGACAAATATATTTTCTGTAGAAAATACTTTTAAATTTTAATCACTTCGATGGTTTAAATATATTAGGTTTATTTTGGACTTCCATGATTATTACACATTTAGTATGAAGATATCGAGTATACTTTAGTATTAAAAATACACTTAAAGCGCGGCGTTAAGTTTCGCTACTTAACACGCAATGCCTCCGAATTCGGCGGAAAGTGGACTGAGTGTCTTTACGCTAGGTTCTACAATGCTATGTGCAGGATACAGCGTGAAGCTTAAAATAAAGGATATATTTCAGTTAACCAGGCCTTTCGAGCCACTTTACAATACTTCGTGGTCACAGATAGTACATTTGCCAATTACTTAATGCGATCACTATATTAACCTACTACTATATATTTTTCACACTAAGTACCTATAAATAATCGATTCCAAATCTTATATACCAAACATAAAACGAAAATTCAGCTTTTAAGCATTTTGATCAAAAGTAGCATAAAATTCACAAACTAATCCCACTTTTGCTACGCAAGATATAAGTTTTATGAGACGGTCACCGACTTCGGGATCTATGTAAATTTTATCGTTTTGCTGAACAAAGGCTCGCAAGTCGCACCATCCGGCTAACATGTTATTCAGCTATATTGCCTACGTTTAACATATTGTACGAGTACATTGTTAATAGTTCCTTCGTCACATTGTGTGGGAGGTCTTCCTTAATAACTTTGTCACATGTGAATTATATGTTAAACATTTATGGTTAATTTTAGATTGTAATATTATTAATTGAGTTCCGCCATTTAACACGCAATGCCTCCAAATTCGGCGGAAAGCGGGGAACTGAGTGTCTTAACACTAGGTTCCCTCTGCCTACCCTGCTATGTGCGGGATACAGCGTGAAGCTAAAAAAAATATTATTTTGGAGATTTTTTAATTAACAACAAATATATCATTATAGCTGTCTATAAAAATTAAAAGAAAAATATACCTGCGCATAAATATAATGGCGCAGTGGCACGACCACGTGATTGTATACGACTGATTGTGGGTTCGATTCCCACTAGAGGAGTGGAAATATTTAATATATCCATTTCTTCGCTCTGGTATCAGAGGTAAACGCCTCCAAATTCGGCGGAAAGTGGGGAACGGAGTGTCTTAACACTAGGTTCCCTCTGCCTACCCTGCTATGGGCGGGATACAGCGTGAAGTTAATAAAAAAAAACATTCCCAGAATGAGAATCGTACCCATCCCTATCGCGTATACAGTCAAACACATCCACACTCTACAACGACGGCTTCAGTGTATGTATTATTTAATATTTAATTTTAACAGTACACCCTTTATAGAATTTACAATGTTATCGGAAACACTATACACGTGAACAATAAGTTAGTTAACAAGTGATATCCCTACGGCGATAGCTTGTGCCTGTATTCAGGGACAAAATTCAGTTATAGCGTTGTTGCAATGATTGAAGCCGCAACGCCTTAGAATGAGATTAGTCGCCGGATGAATTTCAAACTAAGCGATACGATGTACAGAACAAGCTAGCTCAGATATCGACACAAAGGTTGGTTTGATTTTATTGTGCAACCAGTTATTTGGTACCTTTAAATTTGTGTAACGATTTCTTTATTTTTTTTTAACATTGTCTTATCAGGACGAAGGTGTGGAGACAAAATGTAAGTTGCAATTTTCATTTTCACTAATTTTTTGAGTAAATTTTGAGTTTATTGTAAAAAAAGAAAAAAGTATTTATTTTTATTTACAGTGGTGTCATATAATAATTAGTTTAATAATAGTAAGAATGTTTAATTTATAATCAACTCAAAAACGTAAAATGCTGTAAAAACTTATTTCATTCTTCAATTTGCTTCAATCTATGATACCTCGAAGATATGCTTGAATGCAATATTGTTTAACATTAAATATTTAAAAAAGAAGAATTATAAAAAAAATGATCGTCCTTTAAGTAGGTGTACTATGTCACGATAAAAAGATAAATTTTGATACTTTTGCCGAAAAAAATGACCCATGTTATATATATGTAGTAACATAAAACGAAATCACGAGTGAAGTGCACTGATTTGTTTCTGACAGCGACCCGTTTCGAAAGAGATCGTGCCGTAAAACCAAATTGGATCCTTCTTTCGAAAGTTGTTTTCGGATGCATAGCAGATTCTTCTGCATTTGCCCTTTTTCCCCTTTACCTTTTTTACCTACTTCAAGCCTTTTTAAATTAATCCATACTTATATTATACATGGGAAAGTCGGTGTGTTTGTCTGTCACGCTTTCACGGGTTATTTCCGGTATCCGACTTGGATGAAATTTAGAATGAAAGTAGTAAAAGTGACTGGGTCTAACATAGGCTACTTATTTTTTCAAAAATCAACCTCTAAAGGGTTGAAATAGGGGATGAAAGTTTATATGAAAAATCTAAACCGCTTGACCAATTGTAATGAATTTTGGCATAAAAATAATTTCATCTAAGCTTAAACATAGACTACTTTTTGAAAATGCGCCTCCGAGGGCAATATAACGAGATAGATCACGTGGCGAAGCCGCGGGCCGCTAGTTACTTATAAAAAAGTCATGTTAATTAGCCGTAGTTGTAGCACCTTGTAAGAAGGATAAACTTATAATATATAAGTTTAATTTACATATGATGTAAAATTTTTACTTCTGAAAAATGATTATTATTTGAGTGGTAGCCATGGTTTTTTTATATATGACCAAACCAGATAATGATGATCTTTTCTACTTCACCCTAAAATAATCTACAAATATATAGGGACATTTAGATGAAAAACTATCACAAAATTAACTAATACATAATTCTACTCAAGAATTCAACTATTCAATATATTTTACAACAATTAATACTTGCAAGTAAATCGCAAACTCTGTTATAACTTACCATTATTTTAACATTTTTTAAAACGCATCTGTGAATCTTTATTTCGTTTCACAAGAAAGATATAAAGTTTCATGAGATAGCCACCGGCTATCAAGAGCCCTATGCAAATGTCACCGTTTAGTAGGACAGGGCGGTTAATCGTCTAACCTTAAAGTGAGTAAGGAGATCGCTTGCCATATTTTCATTATTCATTTAAGTAGATAAGTACGTATTAAATTTTAGTATTTTCAAAGTATAAGCAGCTTTGGAGTAACTTTTTTAAAGGTAGCTCGTTTTATTTTAATGATGTGAATCGTCCTATATATTATTATTTTAGCAATGTTAGTTTTTTTGAAAAAAGAAAAATCCTTACAAGTATTTATTTCCAGGCATACTTAGTATACTGTATAAGCATATATTTATATGTACACTAATTTTACTTATTGAGAATGGAAGACAACGCAAAGTCGAAACTAATGCCAGAGAGCTGTAATTTCGCTGGTACCTTGGAAAGTGACAGAAATAAAAATAGTATGTTAAGGTTCATAAAGTTCACATAAATATCATAGTTTCAGGTGACAACAACAGTACATACATACACATAGATGTAAGCTAAGTAAAAATACGCTTTTTACCATACAAATACAAAATAAATATCCGAAAATAAAACAAAAACAAAGTAAAAATATAATTTATTTACAAATATATGCACTTTTGAATTAATCGAATAAAAGTGTTCACTTTTGAATTATCGATGCGAGCGTTTTGCAACAAAGGAATAGCAAATTGAAATGCATAGCTGTGATCAAATACATTGCCAGCATCTGCCGTACGTAATACATATTTTATTTTATTTATGTCAGACGTATCAATTTTAGTTGGTATTATGTTTTGATTTTCATAATAGGTTTTGGTTTCAATCTGGTTATTTTATATGCAATTTTCAGATTATAAATTACGTGCAATCGCTTAAATTTATATTTTTGTATAGGCTTATTTATAATATGTTTCTGTCGGGATCTCCTCTGAATAAGATGATCAAGGGTTTAAAATTCAGACTGAAATATATATTGTTATGGTTTTTTTTTTTAATATTTTCTCTACATCTTCGTTTCTTTCTACATAGTAGGGTAATCAGAGAAATTTATTTTATAGAGTCTAAACATTCTCCACTTGTTGGCCAAAATCAAGATATTGCCTATTGAGTGGAGGGACATAGCGCCATCGTTTATTGTACTAGAAAGGAGAAATTACTACTGGTTTATTTTGTCAAAGTCAATGTCTGAACTCAATGGACGGAACTGCAGACAGAGCAGAGCACTAGATATCGAATGATTGAGACGCCTTCAACGACAATGTATTTATATATGATTTATAAGTTTAGTTATATATGCTATAAAAAAATCTTAATATACCAGTACGTTATGGATAGAGGTTTCGGTCAATGTGTATGGAGTTAAACGAAATAACAAATTTAATATTAAGTTGCAGTCCACTTCCGTTCATATTTAAATATTAAAAATTTTATTTCACACGAAAATATAATAGGAAAATAAAATTGTTTGGTTGCCAGAGAATAAAATATGAATATATTTAAGTGGAAATGTTAAAAGTTCTACTATTATTGTATGAAAACAAAAAAATATTTGTATTTTACATTATACTGTAGTCATTCTGTTAATACTTACTATGCTTCTTACCCAAGTACATAATGGTCTATAACAGATTTTATTAATCTTCTTCAAGTAAGCACAATACTTTATTATAAGAGTGTATTAATTAATCATATTTATTACAATTTCGGGGCCAATCGTGGCGCAGTGGCACGAACGTGTGACTGTAAACCACTGGTTGTGGGTACAATGCCCACTCGAGGAGTGGAAATCTTTCAAATTTCCATTTCCGTCGTTCTGGTATCAGAGGTAAAGCGCGGCGTTAAGTGCCGCCACTTAACACGCGAAGCCTCCGAATTCGGCGGAAAGTGGGGAACGGAGTGTCTTAACACTATTTGCCATTTGCCTACCCTGCTGTGTGCGGGATACAGCGTGAGGCTATATTCATTTGAATTCATTTATAAAGGTACTTCACGGGATACTGTCTGACTGTACACACGAATGGCTGTGGGTTCGATTCCCACTGAGGGGAGTGATTAAATTTAATTATTTTCATTACTCCGCTCTGGTAATACGGCAAAAGGTGGCCTTGAGTTTTACTTCTTATCACCTAATATCCGTTACGCAGTTTTCTGTCGGAAAGTGGAGAACGGAGCGTCTTACCTTGTCTCTCTGATATTTTATACTTTATGGGAACAAAACTTAAAATTTCTAAAATAAAATAGCTTTCAGAGAATATAAGGGAGATCTGAGAAAGGAATTAGTGAAATTTCTGCTGATACGGGAAAATCATTAGGCTTCAAGTTTACGTAAAATAAGTTGAGTGGGACTACCAGTATGTCTCACTTTTACCCTTAAAAAAGATTTAAAATTTAAATCCATTTATTAAGCAATATAGTAGTGCCAAATAATTGCCATTATTTTCTATCAGGCGATAATTCCGGACGTGTCATGTGTGCAACGATGGTAATTCTTACTTTTTGATATTTATATCATGACTGCGTTCTCTCCATGCCTGGATCCACCGTTACGGACACGACAGCCAACCCACAATCCAAACTAAAGTGTGACATCTCATATTTTGGTCTTCAAACAAGCTAAGGCTAATTCTGTATACTAATTTAATGAAATAAAATAAAAAAAAACTGATACGAGTTTCTTCTTCATTTTCATACTCCCGTTCGTACATGGTCGATTTTAAGATGTCTATGACCACAAAGTTTTTTTAAGGGATGGATTCGCCCCTGAATTACGTGCTATTTAGTCGTCAAATTAAGACATTTCGTTTTAAAGCCCAGTTATTATACCCCCTCTTATATTAAAAAGATAAAATATTATAAATCCCTTGATCCTTTCATAAAATAAAAGACCAAAACTTAATGTATACCGCTAAAGACACAAGAGACGAGACGACGGCAACCAGTGCATGTTGCGTAACGATGCGATACAAATTGTAAGTTGAGTCAAAGCATATACGAGTATGAGGGGAGTACTTTGGCGTTATCAAAAGGGCTGCATGGTGCTTTATTATGGACCTTTGATGTATAGATTTATGATAGCAAAACATATTTTACTTGTGTCTAGAATGAAATCGGCCTGTCTGGTTTCCGGTACAGATAACATTCTATTTAAAATAAAATTCGCTTACTTAAAAAAATCATGTTATAAGTAAGTATGTGAATTACGCTTTAAAAATATTCAAAATATTTAGTACATAATAATTTCTCTTGTCAAATGATTGTTCGTCAAAATAATCGCAATAAGAGCAGTAGGAGTATATTATAAGGAGAAAATTAAAATCATTATAAAAACATATTAACAAGTAAGACTTTACTTTACTCTGTAGAAGAATACTTAAATTATAAAAATGCGTGGAATTAATCTGATTTGAGCCCAATGCAGGCTAGCTACCATTGTATCAAATAATAAAATTGTAATTTTTATATTTGAAAAGAGCTGAGTTTCTTGCCGGCTCTTCTCAGCAGAACTGCTTTCTGAGTCGGTGGTAGCTTTGTCTTCATTCGACAATTCAAATTCAAAAGTGCTTGCAAAATTCTATTTGGATAGATAGAAGATATTTTGAATTTGAACTATGAGCAAGAAATCGTAAAAAAAACTCTCTACTTTAACATCCCGCTAACGACTAGAATCAGTTGTAATAAGAGCATAGAATCTTTGACATAGTCGAATGTAAAACGTATGGCTTAGCTGTTCTTATTCGAGTCCCGCTACGTACAAATAATTTATACGTTTTCTAAAAAATATGTATAATACAAAAAATAAAATAATTACATGTACTTTTCAACATTTTTAAAGTGTTACTCCACACTTAGGAAAATTGAAAAGAACATTTACAAAACGTATAAAAATTTGAACGCATGGCCCAGTGGTGAGAGCGCCTGGACGGTTCAGGAGGCGCGGGTTCGAATCCCGCTGCGTTTAAATCTTTATACGTGTTCTAAATGTCTTTATCAATTACATGTACTATTGAAAATTGAATATATTTCGAATAATATTATCAAACAATTGTAGCGGTATTTTAATAAAATGTTATTTGCGATACGACCGAAGCTACAACATGATTTTACAGTGTAAGATTCAATTTATGGTTAATTAATATCGGGGTTGATTGAGGTTTAATTAAAATGTAGAAAATTTGAACAGCTGGTGCTCATATAGATGAATATTCACTTTATTCATTAAGCTACTGAATTATACTTATTTTAGTAGTGATATTTCAAGCATAAATTGTGTCAATTCATTGAGTAAAATTCTCTTTTGATAATGTTATTTTTCGTATTTCATCAATTTTTTTCTTATTAATTGTTTAATAATTTTACTTTGATTAATTGTAGCCGCCGTAGCGCACTGAGATAGCTGTGAACACAATGGCCGGGGGTTCGATTCCCACTCAGTGTAATTATTCTATTTAAATTGTTAATATTTCTGCGTTCTGGTACTAAGTACTAAGATTAAGTTGAGTTCTGCACCACTCACTTCATGTAGCTCCTAACTGCAATCCACATACTTCATTGGAACATAATAATAATCACTTTTAACATTTTTAAAGTGTTATTCACAGACTTGGGAAATTAAAAAAAGACATTTAGAAAACGTATCAAAATTTGAACGTACAGTAATAATCAACCGAAAGTATTTTCTTTCATACGTCATACAGGAGAGGTTTGGTTAAGGTCGTTGACACTAAGCCCTAAGCACTACGCTCAGGTACAATGCAGCATCATGTATAATTGCGCATGCGATAATAAGCTCGGCATCTTGAGAGCTATTAAGTCTTGTATGCCTGGTTCACATTCACATTCAATAATTATGTTTTGAGTACAAAAATGTTAAATATGCTAATATGGAAGTTAAGCCGTTTTGTTGATATTTGACAATAATTATGTTGTTTCGATTTCATTTTAGTTTTACAAAATGGTTCATTTTATTTATTTAAATAAAATAAAATTAATACTTTAACCCTCTGTTATAATTATTGTAAAATATACTTAAGTGGTAAAAACACTATTAAAAGTTTTGAAACTTTTACGTTAGCTGTCATAGGATTATTTAGCTTGCTTTTCAAATTTCTCAATTATTATCTTTATAATAAATATTTAAATATTTTTTCCTTGTTTTAAATATTTAAAAAAACTTAATTTTAGTTTAGTAAGACCAATAATACTAAATGTGCAATCCTTGGGAAACTGCAGTAAGTCAGAAACTGCGTATTCTATAAATAAGGGATATCATTAGCACTATTTATTTTCTATCCGGAAGAAAAACAAATGTATATTATAATGCATTAAAATTATTTAAAAAAAATACATTTTAGTATTGATGTCATAAATATGGCGATACGAAGTTCGCCGGGCCCGCTAGTTGTGTAATAAAATGATAATATTGTACATAAATGTTACATAGGTTAGGTAATGTTAATAACCTTTTGAAAATATGTACATTTTCATAAAAAAATATAGAACATTTAATATAAACATCATATAAAAATTAAAAATACCATGCAT
The DNA here is from genome assembly GCA_019049465.1 of Dryas iulia moderata. NCBI lineage: Eukaryota > Metazoa > Arthropoda > Insecta > Lepidoptera > Nymphalidae > Dryas > Dryas iulia. Next base: position 5,224,634 of record CM032424.1, on the reverse strand, counting down.
ATTATAAACAACCAATATAAAAATACTCTGTGGTTACTTTTATGTGATTGTGAATAACATTCACATTAACTGTAAATTATGCATATCTATTAATTACTATCGCATGGTTGGTAGAATAAAACGGGGAAAATGTGGCTTAATCACGATATTGAAATGCGCACATTATCATAATGTATTAAAATAATATATTATTATTTTAATTCGAACGCTTACCAATTCGGAGGACAATGGTGAACAAAAAATGCATAAAACATCAAACTTATTTATATATATTAGTAGATATGTATGTATGATATGCATACGGAAACGACCTGTTAATCATAATTTCGTTGGAGTAGATTTTTTATTAACTAATTTAGTTAGATAGAGAGATGAGATAGACCAGTGGTAGTAAACACTTTTTAAAGGGGACCTAAAGAATAGCCCTTGGATTGCAAGTCCCTGGCACTGCTTCAAGCTCTTCTTTCTACACTGCGATGAGCATCCGCTATTATAGTTTGCTCTGTATAAGATAAAGTCCCATCTTGTAGAAATCCTCTTTTAATGTCCTCCGAGTGGAATGTACCACGAGTAATGTTGATGATTCCTTGTATTATATTCATGGCTTTCCACATCCGGCAGTTTTGATTTTGCATTATGTGAAAGTCATTCAGTTATGGATTTATCCAGAATTACTGAATAATTTATACTACGGCAACTTTTAAGATTCTTCAAACTAAGGAATATTGATATTTTATCACCTTTATAATGCTGATTATAAGTTCAAGTGTAACTCAGTAACTTTAGTTCGAATGTAGGTACATACGTTAGCATATAGAATAGTAGACCCGTTGACGCGTAAAATAAGCGTTACCTCAATAATGTGGCCAGTCGTGGCCCAGTGGCACAAGTGTGTGACTTTAAACGACTGGTTGTGGGTTCGATTCCCACTCGAGGAGTGGAAATATTTAATATTTCCATTTTCTTCGCTCTGGTGTCGAGGCAAAGCGCGACGTTAAGTTCCGCCAGTTAACACGCAATGCCTCCGAATTTGGTGGAAAGTGGAGAACGGACTGCCTTAACACTAAGTTCCCTCTACCTACCCTGCTGTATGCGGGATACAACGTGAAGCTAAAAAAAAAAACGCCTCAACAACCTGCATGTCATTTTAAAATCACATAAACAAACACATAGTTGTTTATTAATATAAACAAAATTATGATAATTACGTAGGCTATCGGGTTACACAAAGTGTTGAGTTAATCAACTCCACTTTACCTTCATATAATATTTTTTTTTATAGCTTCACGCTATATCCCGCTCACAGCAGGGTAGGCAGAGGGAACCTAGTGACTAGAAGACACTCCGTTCCCCACTATATATAATATTTCATTCGTTCCCCATATAATATTTTATATTAATATTTTATAATTTCAATAATTAAAAAAATGTAAAAATAAATACAATTTTCAATATCACTTTAATTTTACTATCACCCCTAAATCCTCACTTAAACTGCAGACAAAAAAGTTCAATGCACGTTTATTTAAAAAAAAAATATAACAAAACTTACAAAGTCCACATTCACTTACATTACCAAAACGATTTAATTCAACCATATTGTTCTTCGAGCTCCCTGCACAAGACATGTTTAGTCCGTTTGCGATTGCACTAAATGGCTTATTAGCTTTGTGTACAGCAGAAATTCTGTAGAATCGGCATTGAGGCCGCAGTCATCTCACGTCCTTTCCCACCGACCACAATACCACAATTTATTTACTACTCAGCGCCGCCCGACGGGTACAAATAGCCACGTACATTAGGTACCCTGTAACGTAAATTGCAGCCTAGGCTCCTTTTACTTACATTTGTGTAATTTGTTTAGGTTGCCAAAAGCAAATACGTCTAACGTGATATATTATAAGGCTGAAAATGCAATACGTTTTGCAGTTTAGACTTTATATAAACATACACACATGTATTAAATAGTTCAGTGTCGTGGTTAAATGGAATTTGGTTAAATAAGTCGTCTTTTAAGTTATGCGCAGTTCGTGTATTAAATATTTAGTAGTATTAATAATAAATATCGTTCACTCTTTATTTTTAGCGCTTATTCTTATCTATCTTACCACTCTTTCATTACTCCATTATGTTTATATAAATCATTTTAATTACTAAATTGCGACCCGCTCGCGGTGTCGCCGAGTGGTCTGCAACTTTTGAACCCTATTTGAGCCGCTTAGGATTTTCTTTTAAATCATAATAAAATATAGCCTATAGGACTCCTGAAAAGTGTAGCTTTCTAATTGTGAAAGAATTTCATGATCGGTTCAGTAGTTCCAAGAATAAGTCCTTACAAACAAAGTTACAGGCTTTACCTCTTTGTCTATATCTTATCATTTACCATTTTAATGGATTTGACTTTAAATAAAATAAGTATCAGCCTCATGCATCATCGGCATTAACAGCAGAGAGAAAGAAAACTTTCAGTTCTTCCTCTTTCCTCCTGAATTCGCGACATTACTTGTTATATGACGCCGCCCTTTATCATACCACATCGGAGTAAATGAAATTAATATAAATATTATTAAACATTTTTAAAGTGTTATTCCACACTTAAGAAAATTGAAAAAGACATTTAAAGAAAACGTATAAAAATTTGAACGTAGCGGGATTCGAACCCGCGCCTACTGATACCGTCCAGGTTTTTATACGTTTTGTTTAATTGTAATATATATATATTACAATTTCTACGAGTAACAATCGAACCCAGTACCATCACATTACAGCATAACATCACGATAATTAATTACTTCTTGACTGGGTAATAATTATTAGCTGCAAAGACAAAGTCTTGCTACAAATTAAAATCAATTAGATACTTGTATATGCCGAATGTCTGTAAGCCCACAGAGAACATGACATGTCTCGCAATGCAAATTGGCAGCGTTAAAGCACGCGTGAGGGAGCTACGACGCTCTACGGCATTGTGACGTACTCTTGATACATATGTGAATTTGAGATAATATAAACTAGGGTTGGTATTAACATTTCAAAGATATAATACTTATTATTTAAAGTTAATAATCTCTCTCTTCTTATTACTTAAAGTGAATAATATCTCTGGCCAGTCGTGGCCCAGTGGCACAAGGGTGTGACTGTAAACGACTGGTTGTGGGTTCGATTCCCACTCGTGGAGTGCACATATTTAATATTTGAATTTTCTTCGCTCTGGTGCCAAGGTAAAGCGCGGCGTTAAGTTCCGCCACTTAACACGCAATGCCTTCGAATTCGGCGGAAAGTGGCGAACGGAATGTCTTAACACTAGGTTCCCTCTGCCTACCCTGCTGTGTGCGGGATACAGCGTGGAGCTGAAAAAAAAAGAGAATAATCTTATTAGTATAATTTTCCTGCCCAGGATAAAGTGTAGCGTTAAGTTACGTCACCCAATACGCATATGCAATGTCTTGACTATAGACGGAAGTCGGACAGTTGAGTATCTTGACACTAGCTTTTCAGTGGCTATCCTGCAATAAAGAGCGGGAAGCCGCTTAAAATTGTTATTATTGTAATTTCTCTAATCTAATTGAATAACGTGCAGCGTTATGTTCCGCTTTGTGTTAAACAGAATATCTCAATTTCAGACGGAATCTGGTGTCTTAACACTAGGTTCTTTCCATCTACACTACTAACGAGAGCAATCGTGAGTTCTGTGAAATTAATTTAAATAACTAATTGAATATAGTTATTGGTATCTTTTAAATAAGGCACGATATGTGCAGGTTCAAATCTCACAAGATGAAATTTTATTTTTTCAATTTTTTCAATTTTTCTAAGTGTCGCTAATATGTGTGAATAACATGAAATATGTGAATAACACTTTAAAAGTGAATGAATAATGTGAATAACACTTTAAAAATGAATGAATAATGTGAACACTTTAAAAATGTTTAAAAGCTAAATTTTTATATTTTAAAAATTGTTATTGCCGAAATCAATACATGACATGTCGTGTCTACCTAGATAGGCTAAGTATTGGCGTAGCAAATGTTAATATGCTTATATCCCTGGAATCCCAAGCAATAATCATCGCGTTCAATCATTTTCAACTCTCTTTCAACTCACCGTACCTGTTTAGATTCAAACATTTAATTAAAACATTAATTAAAAAATCTATAAAGCTAAAATTATTATAAACATTTGCGGGAGCGTATTACGAAATATAAATCTGAATAGAAATTATTATGAATTTTCAAAGAAACCTCGTTACTAAGCAAAACGAGGCAGTATATTTAATAGGGGTCATTTTGTGGTTAATTAATATAGGTCGATCGGGTTTTAATTAAAACGTAGAAAATACAAACAGCTGGCGTTGCGTGGAAATAAGTTTTAGTCTAGTTATATTATGTTTTCTTGTTTTTGTTAAACATTTTTAATCGTATAGCTAAGTAAGCAAAAAAAAACTAGTGTCGAGATTCTCCACTTTACGCCCAAATTCGAGACGTTGCGTCTGTTTGAGTGGCGGAACTTTACGCAGCCAAATATCTTACTAAGAAAGAAAAATAATTAAAATATTAAAAACAATCGTTCGAGTTGAAAGCGAACTTATGATCACTCGTGTTTAATCAGAGTCTACCTACCTCAATGATACTATAATTACCATAATTAGTAATTAAAATACAGATATTTCTATTAATGATATTCTATGGACATATCTGTAGTAGTGCTAGCATCATATGCTGATGCTGATGCTGCTTAGTATTTGATGTTAAAGTAAACGCTGATATACATCATCCGATTTATTTAAAAATATGATAAGTAAAATATTAAATCAATTATAACAAAAAAACCATAAATACATTATACCAAACATAATGAGTTTAAATTTTAAAAAGACAAGCATATTATATTCAAAAAAGTCAGCTTTGTATAACAAAACTTATTAACCCCTAGCTATTAGCAACTCAATATAAGGGCGATATTACAACACGCTGTAATCTTATTTAACACACAATATACCAGCTTCAATTTTAGAAAATTGACAAAATACAGCAATATCAGGAGGAAGTAGCTGTCATAATCTAGTTTGCAAGTGATATCAACGGCGATATACTTTGTCCTTGCATTCGGGAGCGGAATTCAGTTACGTTGTGTTGTCGCGGTGATTGGAGCCGCAACGCCTTCCAATGAGATTAGCCGGCAGATGAATCTCGAACTAAGCGGATGCTGCAATCTACGGGAGACGCTGTGTCTACCTATTATGTAGTATTACTGTAAAGCTTTATTCACATGTGAAAATAATATTTTTATAAAAGTTTTGAAAATATATTACTTATTTTGGATATTTTTAATTACTTAATCATTTTTAATTTTTAATCACAATTATTTATTTTATGAAAACTACCTTCACGCTTTTTCCCGCGTAGTAGTGTCATAAGAATTCTCTAATGATCATGCTATAAAGTAAAGAACGGAATATTTTGGCACTAGGTTCTCACCCACCGTCAAGACACTCCCTTCCCTACCTTTTTTCTCTTTTTTCTTACAATCTTATCTCTCTTATTAAGCACGTTTTTCTAAGAGGTACATAAACACCGTTATGTTGTAAAGATGCTGATATGAACTAAATATCTTTTAATTATTATCAGTTGAATGCAGTTCGTTATCTTAGACATGGCATGTCTAACCTAACCTTCTCATACTTCGGAGAAGGTAACTATGTAAACATTTCTAATTTTTAATCTAATTTCCATTACACAAACATTTCTTGCATACTCTTTGTAAGAGAAATGTAAAGACATAAATTCTAAAGGGAAGTAAGTAAGAGAGACCGTATGTAAATTTAATTCTTTTACTGAACAGTGCTACGCTGTGTTCAGCATCTGAAACCATTACTCAGCGACATATAAAACTGTGTTCACATCTGATTTATTGCGAGCGCTGTTACAAAGCAATTGGAAATTGAAATCCATAGCAGCAATCAAACAAATTGCCAGTATTTTATATAAATATTTAATATTTCATACAGTTATTTTTAAATAAACATTGTCTTCGTGATTCGAATATGAAAAAGTAGCCGGAAGTTAATTTATACAGAGTGCAACTGAGCTCTCGCTGTTTTATGTTATTATTTTTGTAATTAATTAATAAGTGAAGATTGCCTTGTTTTTCTTTTGTTTGGATAATTTTGTACGTGTTCATGGTTTATTGTTAAATGAAAATTGTTATGCTTCAGATGTAGCTACTTATAAAGGGTTATGTATCCAAAATCTAAAAAGTATGGAGATTTATCAAGGTATGGCTTAGGCTGTCTTAGGTTCATCTATGATAGTGAATTTGAAAATTTCAATTTAGATGACTTGTCATAAAGGCTAAGAATATCCGAAGATATCAATTGTAATTCATTATTCTTCATGTTGTTCAGTGTCAAGACACTTCGTTCTCTATTTTCCTTCAGATTTCAAGACATTGCGTGTTGAATGGTGAAACTTAACGCTTCACGCTTTTACTTCGGTACCAGAGCGGAGAAATAAACATAATTTAAATAGAATCATTTCTCCAAAAAGGAGTTGAACCCGCAACCAATGGTGTTTATAGTAAGATTTTGTTACACTGTACGATCCTCGAGATCTTAATTTAACACAAACTTATAATTACAATCTAAGTGTTAAAATTATAAACTTGAAACATGGTAAGAGAAATCCATTTTACGATATAACGCGCCAGTTTATTGACTCAATTTATACGTTAATACGATTTCAGATGATTATTGGTATTTCAATTTAAGGATTATAGAATATTTATTAATATCATTTCGTATAATAAATTGCTACCATAAAAGGTCAAATGAATTTCATTTACACAACGTTTACCGCGTCAAATAAATTAGGAATATTATTGATGTTAAATATGTTGGTGTTTGCATACAAATTGCCTACAATGGAACTATGTCGCGATATATTTTGGCACATTACAAATTACTAACATTATATTAAATTATATATTAACATGTGTGTAATGTGGCCAGTCGTGGCCCAGTGGCACAAGCGTGTGACCGTAAACGACTGGTTGTGGGTTCGATTCCCACTCGAGGAGTGGAAATTATATTTCCATTTTCTTCGCTCTGGTGTCGAGGTAAAGCGCGGCGTTAAGTGCCGCCACTTAATACGCAAGCCTCCGAATTCGGCGGAAAGTGGGGAACGGAGTGTCTTAACACTAGGTTCCCTCTGCCTACCCTGCTGTGTGCGGGATACAGCTGAAGATAAAAAAAAATAACATTAGTGTAGCGTAGCATTCAGCAGTTGGAATTATCATTTTGTTGAAAAGGTTTGAGTGCAAGTGCTTATTTTATTTTGATTTTTCGGATGTGTTACCTGTTTTAAAATTGTTTGCTTAAATTCTTTACTATATTTGAAAAAAAAAACAATCAAATTATTTATTTTCCATGTGGATATGTATTTCAAAACTTTGTACACCCTTGTATCTTACTAACTTCGTAATACCTGGCGTAGCTAAACGCAAAACTTTGTTCAAACTGTTGTCTTTATAAATATACCACTATCGTGTCAAAGATGAACCGCCAAACATTTGATGATGTGTTCCGGTTCGATAGCATTTAAGCCAGCTCTCCCCATTCCCACCATTCCCATCTTTCCTTCCTTCTCTTTTCCTTTAGTTCCAAGGCCGGCAACGCATCACTCTAATGTTGTGGATGTCTATGGGCGAAGGTAACCACTGAACACCACGTGGGCCTCCTGCTCGTTTGCTTCCTCTTTATTCAATTAATGACATATGACAATTTACAATATACACTAACTACCATCATTAAAACGATTTTTTTTATACCTCTTCAACGATTTTTTACTTATAATAGGTAGGTAGTCAAAGGGCCTAGGCCACTTCATAGCCCATGTAAATAGTCAAATTTCAAATGTTTCAAACTTTAAAATTGAACAAACTTGTTGCGAATCAATTTAATATCTGTAAAACAACGAATACAGTAGTAGTAAGTGAATTATTAAAATATAAAAAAGTGATGACTAAAAAAAGAACTGAAACTCGCATCAATGAATATTTTCATACTATATGACAAGTGAATTGAGATATATTCTTCTCACGTCCGATTTCAATGATCGATGGCAATTTCGAGCTATTAGCACATAGCAGCAAAATACTATGTACAGTAATTATACGAGGCCCTTGTAGCACAGTATGATAGCGATTCAAACTTGAGGAATTTAATATTGAAATTTTCATTTTTGCTCTCTTATGCCTAAGACATAACGCAGTGTTAAGTTCCGCCACTCAACGTGCAGTCTCGATTTCGAAAGGAAAGTCGGGACCAAAGTGTCTAAACATGAGGTTCTCTATATCTACCCTACTATTTTTATTTATTTATTGATTTATCACAATAATATAGTTACAGGTAGGATTAAAACATAAAAGATACATTTGTAGTAAAACACAGCAACCATTCTAAAGTATGTTATGATAATAATATAATGTGGTGTCACACGCATAATATTTATGTGAGAGAAATTTATAAAAAGAAAAAAAAATGAAGTCACAATTATTCCTGAAAATATATACAATACTTTCAAGTGAAATATATAAAGCAAAGCAAAAAATATACAATGTAGTAGAAATTTCAGATTCCATTAATGAGTTTACTCCTGATTTTATGAAGTGATTACCAAAAAATATCGTTTGTTGTAGTGTTCATTAGCTATGCGATTTTAACTATTTTTATTTGCAATTAAAAAGCATTACTTTTAAAGATTTTTAAAGTGCTATTCCACACTTAGGATAATTATGCTAACAATAAAAATAAGTTGTAATAAAAGCGTATAAGAATTTCAACGCAGTCGATAGTAGAACGCATGGCTTAGTGGTGAGAGGGCCTAGACGGTGTTCTGGAGGCGCGGGTTCAAATCCCACTGCGTTCAAATTTTTATAAATTTTCTTTAAATGTCTTTTTATAAAGCATTATTTTATATACAGTCAAGAACTAAAATTCAGTTTTAAACAGACGTGTGTTTGTATAAAGTGTGAAACAACAATAGCTAGTAAATTAGTCTGCCAGCACCAATCAACTTAGCTTGCTAAAGGCACATGCAAATGCGGTATAAGTGCGACGGTCACGTGTGACACGAGTCGGTGCTACTCTACGAGTGTGTATAGTATAATGTAACTAGTAAGATTGCTTTTGTAAATTTTCATTTATGGTTTTAAGGTGTTTAAATTTAGTTTTGATGTTTTATTACGTTTATATGCTTCAGTTAAGTTCCGCCACTTAACACGCAAGCCTCCGAATTCGGCGGAAAGTGGGAACGGAGTGTCTTAACACTAGGTTCCCTCTGCCTACCCTGCTGTGTGCGGGATATAGCGTGAAGCTATTTATATGCTTCAGTTTCATTCTTTTTCTCGCATAGCTGAGTATCCCAGCTCAGGGACAACCTAGTGTTAAGACACTTCAATTTCCGCCCGAAATCAAGACATAATGTGTGTATTTGAATATATTTGTATTGAATAATAATTTGTATTGAATATATTTGTATTGTGTATCGAATTTATTTGAATTATAATTCATTTTTGAATATTTATTTGAATAAGTGTATTCATTACGAATTAGGCACCAAAACTAATCAAAATACAGTTATACAGACACTGATACAATGCACTACGATGATCTCTGAATCTATTGCAATATATTAAAAAAACGTAATTAATTACTGTTCCTTTTCTTCAATATTAAATTACCCCACGTACCAAAATTTTACAACATCTTAACCAAACATAACATAAATCGCAAAATTAATATCAAGTAATAAAACAGGAGTTACATAACATTTTGTTAGAAGATATTTTTCATTTACTGAAGCTCGTCTACTAAAGCGTTCTATGAACAAGTTCATTCCGTGGTTTATGTCTTGTACTTTGAAGACGTCTTCCTGGTTATGAGCCGCCACATTTCTTATTACCTTGTATCTCACTGTCACCTCGTAAAATATATTTTACTTTATACTACTGTATACATTTTGTTAAGATACGAGTATATCTAGAAATAAAACCCTAATTCATATTTGTCGTAAAAATATAATGATTTTGTTTGTTTATTGAAGTTAAATTCTTAATTTTTTGTTTAATGGGGTTTTAGTCCAATGTAGCAGTGTTCTGAGAGAGAATCAAGAAATTAAAAGACTTCTTAATAAATTTCCACATATTTTCTAAACATTATGTCCTGGACAGCAGCACATAACCGTTTCTCTGACTTGTTGAATTTTAGCTTATAGAGAATCTTATGTCATGTTTACAAGAGCGGGGAAATAAAAATTATTATAAATTATGATTATTTCTTCCAGAGGAATCGAACCGACAACTTATCACTATTAACGACTTAAAATCACTAATAAAATTATTTAAGTGGCTGATAGCTGTATTTATTTGAAAAAAAATAATTACTATTACTACTACTAAATTATATGATTATTGTAGGTATATATGGCAAAAATAACAATAAAAACAGTAATTTTCTATTTCTTTCCACATGTAAAGGATAGACGCAGTTTCACTATAAAATCTAGCAGCTAACCATAAACGAAATCACTACCAAACCTAAATCTAACGTAAGAAAAATCCACCAAAAACATACCATCTCATATTTTATCACCATAAATCTTGTCCTGGCATAATCTTCTCGCGTGACTAAACAAATTTTTGAAAGCTTGTACTTTAATTTACATATTCGGCATATTACAAAAGCGTTCGTTACATATAATTTACTCACAAGCACAAAGCTCTTTTTTCATCTGACGGGATAAGCCCATGCCTACTCAGGGGCACCCAACCGCGATGTTAAACGTTCCCCATTTTTCTGTAGTTGGAGGAAAATTGCCCCCGTATTTCCTACATGTCTTTAAGCCGGAGACAACGAGATTATCCGCGGGGAAATAAAACGAAGACATGAGCATCATCAATCTTCGGCCTTGTTATCCTGATATGGAGCTAATAAAATAAATATTTATTAAATAGTATCTATTCAACATTGTATTAATGTATTTTGGTCTTATAGTTTTGTTATGTAAGAATTTTGTGGTTACAGTGGCATAATGGGAGTGTTTGGCTGTAAATTTGATGAGTTGTGGGTTCGATTTCAACTCCAAGGAATGATATTTAAAATGCTTTTACTACTTGTACTAACCAACTATGTTGCTATGCCTATTGCTTAACAATAAATAATTTTTATTTTTTTATTTTATTTATTTTTAAATTCCCTTTCAAGTAGCTAAGATAAAACACGGTGTTAAGATCCACCACTCAACATGCAATGTTTAGAATTCAGGTGGAAAATGGAGAACGGAGTGTCTTGACATTAGGGTCTCTCTGTCTACTCTGCCATGCGGGGAAAAGGCACAAAGCTACAATAAAAATTGTATTTCTCAAATCAAATAAATATATTTAACATGTACCTAAGTTTAGAAAACGTAATTAATAATTTATAAAGAATTCAAGAATTCTGTATTACAAAGTTTTCGGTTTCCATCAAATTGTTTGCTAACTTATAGACTTGAAATGTTTGCTCTAAATAAGTAATATTTATTACAATAAATGTGACAATGAATAACATTTATTTTCATTTAGGCTAATTGAGGTTGAAATGATAATTTGAACATGAGCACTGTAATTTATCTCAATAACGCCAATTTAATAGTAGTAGAAAAGCAATAAAAGCAATTATAGAGGCATAAGTAAAAGTTGGCCGCAGTCCGCAGCCGTCGCCTGCAAACTTTTACCAATTATAAGTAAGGTGTCCTATGTTTATTATTTTATGGGAAAATTTATATTGAATGTCTTTTTTTTGTTCACGCTGTATCCCGCACACAGCAGGGTAGGCAGAGGGAACCTAGTGTTAGACACTCCGTTCCCCACTTTCCGCCAAATTCGGAGGCGTGTTAAGAGGCGGAACTTAACGCTGCGCTTTACCTCGGCACCAGAGCGAAGAAAATGAAAGTATTAAATATTTCCACTCCTCGAATGTCAGTTCGTCGTCGTCTCCTCCACTCAATCGTTTACAGTCACACGCTTGTGCCACTGCGCCACGACTGGCAATATTGATTGTTATTTTCTTAATACGGTTTTTGTAATAATAATTAATCTTTATTTGAGATGATTGGATCTATGTAAAATATACATTTAATTAAAATTAGGTAATTAATAATGAACACAGATAGTATTTACAGCTAATAAACTATTTACGATTTTCGAAAGCGCATAAGAAAAGTAAAATTACTTGAAGAACGCGTAATGATGTTACAAGAAAATCTTAACACTTCTTGTCATCCTTGAAAATTGGCACATATTTCCGAATCTAACTATATAATAATATTTTCATAACATTAAACTAACTTTCTTAACAAAACGACTAGGATAAAGAAAATAATACTTTAAGTTTTTGTTTAAACTAACATTACTAATACTTGTTGCTATTAAAATATATGAAAACATCAAGATTATTTTCTTTTTTCCAATATATTTCCTTACAAAATACTCAAAGTTTCATTAAAGGTTGAATTCTATTAGGAGTAATCTTTGAGAGGGAAAAGACTAAGCTCCTTAATGCGAATGCCGAGCGCATTGTACTCAGAGTCTAATCAAACTTCAAGCCAAAGTGAAACTAGGGACAGTCTGGCTTACACCAAGAGGGGGGTCACACTGTTAATAGCAAAAGTGCTCGACTAAGAGGCCTATACAACGTTATCTGGCGGGGACCAACGCCGCTGACTTACATTTAATTGTCCAAGTTTTATAATGCCGACCTCAGTTACAATATTGTGGTTGAGCGATTCTATGGGAAGTGTTTTATAAATATTGTGGGCTTGTTTTAAGTAATTTTTGTTTGTTTTACTAAAATAAAACATATTGTTTCATTATTGAGGTTATAGTGGTCCAGTGGAAGAAGTCTGACTAATATCGCGGTTGGTTGTCGGTTTGTTTCGCACTCGTGGGAATTATTATACTTTAATTATTTTTATTCCCCCATATATTAGATTCCAGCCTAAGATAAACCGAGGCGCTGGATTTCGCCACATAATATCTCGGTCGGCGGAAATGGAGGATGCAGTGTTTTGACACTAGAAAGCTATAGATAATATTAACGATTTAGATTACGATTCATCTCTAATAATCTAACTAAATAAGACAAGCCAGGAACCGCACAAATGTTCATTATTTCTACGCTTTTCCTTACCTTTGAATACACAGTATTTGACAAAAATCAACATCAAAAAATGATTAATGTGAAAGACAGTTTGATGCAGTATGCTTTTAGTGAAGTTAGGGCGCGTCAAAACGGCATCTAGCTTAGAGGAGCCAGATTCCGAACAGTGCAGTCTAAATAAGTGTCACGTTGAGCTTAAGCCAGTAGACTTTGATAAAGGTCTAAGTAGCATGAATTTCTAAAGTTCATAGAAATGTGTAAATTAAGTATACCTAATTATAAGTTACAATTGTTAGTATTTTTAATAACTTTTACTAAATACTTATTAAATAATTGTAGACATATTTTTATCAATACAAAGTTATATATTCCAACTTTTGGTTCTTTGTCATTTATGAGATTTATTATTAAACTAAATTTAATAAAGAATTAAGAGTGAGGCCAGTTGTGGCACAGCGGCACAAAAGTGATTGTAATAGCGACTGATTGTGGGTTCGACTAGGACTCGAGGAGTAGAAAAAATTTAATATCTTCTATCGTCTTCTTCGTTTTAGTATCAGTATAGTTAAGTTCCGCCATTTGACACGCAGTAGCTCCAAAATTCGGCGGAAAATGGAGAATGAAGCGCCTTAATAAGGGCATAAACTAATAAAGATTTTTTTAAGATTATAATGGAATATACAAAAAATATTCTTCTATCTCCAATAGTTTCTCTAACACTACAAATAGTGGTTACATTTATAAAAACAATGAAAAATGAATTATAAATTAGTTGATTTCAAAAAAATAATTTAGAACGATCAAAAATGTCGTAAAATTAAAAATGTGAAAAGAAAGGTATTTGTACATACATATATCGAAGAAGCAGTATTCGTCGAACAATTCAATTTACTTTTATAGCAGGAGATCTCTCTTGCGGATCGGCGCTCTGTTGGAAACTAATCATCGCACCTCCCTCGTGATTCGTTATCTCCTTTGAAGATTGCCTTTAAAACTCAACACTATTTTGATATATAAGAAAATAAAGTTTATTAAAATTTTTAATTTTGTAACATATATTTTGATGTTACATTTGTGAGAAATATTTTTAGTTTTATAAATTTTAAAGTCTATGTTTATTTTTTTTACTAATCAAATTCAGTTTATTAAATTTAAATTTTTTGAAGCCAACGTGGCATTATGCGCGCACCTGTAACTGCACATTTAACTGCTTATGGATTTGATTTTCACTCGATTGAATTATAGTTATATTGTTATTTTTATTTATCCGCTTTGTTGAAAAAGACAAAGGTTTTGAATTTCGCCGCTTAACACGTTATTCCGGCGGAAAGTGAAGAACAGAGTGTCTTGACATTAGGTCCTCTCTGACCTATCAGAGATCGCAAGATAGATCCTAATCTATCTTTTTTTATGCGACAAAAAGCGTGAAAAAATAATATCTGTTATTTTTGAAGCTTATCTAAATTGATCCTCTTAATTTATGAATTATTATTCTAATTTTACATTCATACTATTCATACGTGTTTACCAAATTATTTTAATTTTCAAATGTGAATACATGTGTCTTTTTTATTTTCACGCTGTATCCCGCACACAACAGGGTAGGCAGAGGGAACCTAGTGTTAAGACACTCCGTACCCCACTTTCCATCGAATTTGGAGGCATTGCATGTTAAATGGCGAATTTAATTATTTATAAATTAATTATTTGAAACAACACTTATACCTACAAATGATAAACATCTATAATAATATAATAAATATAATAAACATTTTTTACTATTTTATGAGACCATGTCGTCATTAGGGTACAATAGAATCTACGATAATGATCAGAGCTATGTAGTCCGCTAGTTAAAAAATAATGGAGCGAATTTTGCGATTTTCTTTGGTCACAGCGATAGAACAGATTGTATAAGATGACTATTACATTATATTTTATAATATTACGTGTCAAATTTTTTTCGTATACCAGGGTAGGAAGAGAGAACTTAAAGTTTAAGTTTAGTTAAAACACGACCGTTCGTTTGTCGCGGAACTTAACGCAGAGCTTTGTCTTGACACCAGAGCGGAAGATTTAATATAATTTAAATCCTCCCATTTATTCCGCCCAGTGGAAATCGAACCCGCAACACAGTCAGAGGCTGTTAAACTGTAGCACGATGATCTTTTGTTTGTCTAGTTTCTATTTAGCAAATATTATAAAATTACAACATTCAAATACACTTTTTTTAATATTATCCCTAAAAACTGTTGTCTATTGCAATCTTACACTTATACAACTTTGTAACTTCACGGAACAAGAAAGAAGAGCACTCCTTTTAGCAAAATGATACTAGAGTAGAGTTAAGTAATAAAGAAATACAACCCGTAGGTTGCATTTCAATTCTAATATATATCGCTTCTATTTAGTTATATAAAAAATATTTAACTCAAGTTGTGAAGTTCACGTTTAAACTTGCATGCGCTCGAGATTGTTGATAAGCAAAAATTAAGGATATTTTTCAGTCAATTTTCACTTTTTTTATTATATTAATAAAAAAACGTATATTTCTAGAAAACTTAGTAAACAAATATATAGACAAGTAAAGCGTGCTCAAAAATACTTCAAAAATCAATATAAAATATTAGGCAAGTTATAACCTCAAAAAAAACGTCAAGGCCATTCAGCTTATAGCAAAGTAGGTCATCAATTCAATAGAGCCAAAGCCCCTCATTGATTTCCCTTATCATTGTAAGTTAAAACCCAACTTGTTACTACGAAGGGTAAATCGTTGATTTAAACTAAGAAGCCTAACTGAAAGGAAACATTTTCTCAAGAGGATCGTGACGTAATTTCCTAATTTCTTCCAACATTCTACTCGTATTAAAACAATACTTCATTCTTTTATAAATGGAGAAATATTTTTTCTTTTTATTCGAATTTAACATAAGTTATTGTAATTTAATTTAATAATAAGATCTTAGTGGCTCAGTGGGACAGTATGAGACTGTAATAGCGATTTGTTGTGGAATCGATTCCGATTAAGGGGAAGATTTTAAAATCAAAGGGGATTATATTAAAATTATTTTCATTTTTCTGCTTTAGTACCTAAGACAAAGCGCGGCGTTGAGTTCCTCAAAATACAATATCTTAACGGCCGGAAAGTGGAGAATGAAATGTGAAAGTAATATAAGTATTTTGTGACAGATTAAACGTATTCTTAATAAAATTTCCGTGCCAAGATTTGCTTTGCATCTGAATATAACGGTACGAACAATAGCGTTAGGCTATTATTTCTATTGGTTAATCGATTAAGCTATATGCTAGAAAAGCGCCTCGTAATCCTTACATAAAGACTTCATAGAAAACTATGATTATCAAGATGTGTAATCGTTTATAGGATTAAGAATACTGTTTATCTCCTTTTGTTTAATTTTTCTATAACATTTTACAATATTACTCAAGCTTTATATATTTTAAATTATCAAAATCATTTTCGTTTCCCCGCTCTGATGAAAAAGACAAAGTGCGCTCTTGATTCCAAGCGGAAAGTGGAGAATGGAGTGTCTTGACAATAATTTTTCTCTGACTACCCTGTTAAATGGGAAAAAACTTGAATCTGTAGCATTATTAAAAAAGAAACTTACATCAAATTAGACCGCATTATTCATTAAAGTTAATCTTCCCTGTATCACCTGGAACTGGATTAAATACAACTATTATTACAAACTTTGCATTTAAAACCTTATCTCTTTAGAGTAGGGTATAATTCTGTTATCAGCAAAAGCTATATATAGTATAGGAGATATCAGTAGCGAGTCCTCGCATCGTTGGCCGCCGGCCGTGTAGCCAACGTGTTCTGTTTTTATTGTCATTTCAATTAAAATCTCCGATATAAAACTTCGTTTCGTTTTATATTTTTTTATATATGCAACAATGTTTAATGTTGTATAAGGGAATTCATCTTTTTTGCAACTTCATGATTTTCTCACATAGAGGGTAGGCCGAGAGAACCTAGTGTCAAAACTCTCTGATTTCATTCTCCGCTTTGTGCCTGAAATTGAGATATTGCGTGTTAAATAGTGAAACTTAATACCACACTTTGTTATAGGTGGAACAGTCAAAGCATGAAAATAATATATAATTATACCCCCGAATGAAAATTGAACCCACAAACAGTTACTGCCAGTCTTAATCTCTTTAAAATCTTAGTCTGCCAGACTTAATATTGAATGGCTAGATAAATTGTCACATCAAAAATAAAACATGCTATTGTGATATATAATAGTAAAACGTGCACGTAAAATAAGTAACCAATTAGTGATACATGAATGAAATGTATGTTCATTTTATTACTATTCTCTTATAATTGTTATGATAAAAATTTGTATAAATTATATTCTTTTATCGTTCCGTTAGTAGCAATTTACCTATTATTTGTAAGGTTAGTGTGATAACGTTTGGCTAAAAACGATGTAGGTTCAACTTCCACATGGCTAAAAACTATATTTAAATTATTTTCCCGTTTTCGTCTTACAAAACGCAGTGTTACGTTTTGGCATTCAACGTACAATATTTTAATTTTGGTTAGAAAGTAGATGACGATCTGTTTTTGTACTAACTAAACTAAGACAAAGGTGACTAAGAGTATTACAGTATACGTTAATAATAGAAATAGATAATTTAAAACCGTTGCTAAAAGTCTGGTCCTTCTCTAAACCTACACCGTTTCTACAAAAAGTAAATTAAATTGAGTTACAAATTCTCTTTCGCTTCAATATTCCTTAAATTACGACTTCAAAGTTAAAATTGTAATAATATTGTCCGAAGTACGAGAAGAAAAAATAACTTTACCAGCTGACTTCAAACTTGGTTACCGAGATGTCTGTGAAGGATTTCAGAGCTGTCTCTATTATGAGCTCGACAAACTGTGGAATTGTTCGGAAATTGTGTTAATATTTTTATATATTGTAAAAATATATTAAATTTAATAACTCTTAATTGCATATCATATAGGTTTAGGTCTTCATGGCGTAGTGGGTCATCGTAGTTGTAAATATGATAGATGTGGATTCGATAAGTTAAGAATAATATATTTTTTAATTATTTCTGCCCTTCTGGTTAAACTACGCACGGAATTGAATATCGCCACTAAATATGGAATACCTCACATTATAAGGTAAATCGAAGAGTTAAATATGTTTCATAAGCGAAAGGAAGAGGTCTCTTTACCAATTGTATACCCTCTCTGTTTAATTTGGAATTTGTTTGTATTGGGTATTTTTAAATGGATTCAACGTGTATTTTTTTATTATATTTTGGTATTCAAAAATTAAATTCAGAAAACCAACGTCACGAAAACTACAGTAGTCCATGGTCACTGGCAGACTTCTACTAGTAACACCTTGTAGCCCTGGACAAATAATCCGATAAAAATCGTATTAGAACCTAGTGTCAAAACTCTCTGACTTTATTCTCCGCTTTGTGCCTGAAAATGAGACATTGCGTGTTAAATAGTGAAACTTAATGCCACGCTTTGTTATAGGTAGAACAGTCGAAACATGAAAATAATATATAATCATACCCGAAATCACGATATAAAATAAGATTTTTAGATATTTCTTAAAGAAGTTGGCTAATCATAACAGAATCAGCATTTCATCCAAAACAAACAAACATAAAGCAAAGAACGATACACATTATATTACATTCATAAAGCGAAATCCACGTAGTTGTTGATTACACAACAAGTTGTTCCCTCGTTTTATAATAAACAGAGAGATACGGAAAATTATTCAATAACTTTGCCTAAGCGCAAAATTTATGGTGCGCTCACTACGAAATTTGTGAACAATGTCGTCGACTGGGTTTCATGCTTTGTAACTTCGTATCTGCGTCTGCAATACAAATAAGTCGTAAGAGCGGAAATTTGACTTTGAAATTGAATTCGACTTATTAATGTATATTTTTTTGTGATTCAGTCGGCTGTAGGTAGTATATATGTATGTATGCCATACGTATGTATCTTCTTTTTTATCTTCACGCTATATCCCGCACACAGCAGGGTAGGTAGAGGGAACCTAGTGTTAAGACACTCCGTTCCCCACTTTCCGCCGAATTCGGAGGCATTGCGTGTTGCGTGGACGTGTAATCGTTATAGCCTATGTATGTTATATATATATGAGTTTGCCCGTGGGGGGACGGGTTAAGAATACAATTCCCCTCCGCAGCTGGGATAGCGTCCCGTAAAAGGCGGGTAACCCAGTAGCTTGGTGGTAGGAGGACTTGTTCTCCGACTGGCTCGCGACCACTAGCATGTCAAAGACGAACCGCCAAATATCTGTTGATGTGTTCCGGTTCGATGGCGTGTAAGCCAGCTCTCTCCCTATTCCCACCATTCCCATCCTATCTCCCTCCTTCCCTTCTTCACCCCTAAGGTCAGCAACGCATCCTCAACCCCTAAAGTGTTGTGGATGTCTATGGGCGAAGGTAACCACTTTCCATCAGGTGGTCCTTCTGCTCGTTTGCCTCCTTCATTCAATAAAAAAAAAAAAAAAAAATAAATGTTATATATATATGAGTATGTCGTTGTTGAATGAGTGGTTGGTTTATTATGCTATTTGCAAGATTGTAGGATCGAATTCTATATAACATTAAAAAAGGTGGTCATAGTATATGTATTTCTATGCCATCAAGAATTGCTATCAACAATATGCTTTTGAATGAAGATCATTATGAATCACATTATTTTTCTCATTCGTATAATTATGGTCTATGTTTCTGTTAAGCACTTTCCGATTTTCCTGAGAGTAGCCAAAATATTATTTGGCCACTCTCAGTAAAATCGGTCGCCAGTATTGAACATAGAAAAAACATATTTAAAATCTTATTTAGTCTTTAGAAAAGAAGAAAAAGAAAAAAAAAGTTTGCTTACATATATTATATGTATTTTTAACAAACGTATTCAATTCATTCTGTTGGCCATAATAAATATTCAATAAAAGTCAATGAAAGTCTGATGACTTTCGGAACTCATATTTAATTTAAGTATTTTATTTTGAACAGTATATTTTTCAGCTTCCCACATTTCTCGTAGCAGGTTCGAGCACTCCGTTCTTCACTTTCCGCCTGTAATTGAAACATTGCGTGTTAAGTGACGATCCTCTTTTTTGTCTTGTTAATCATAGCCGAGAATCGAACCAACAACCGATCGAAATTATGGGACTACCCGCTACCCTACAATGGCCTCAGTACTTAATTTTATTTATTTTAATACAGAAAATATAGCAGCACCTGCGATAATAAAACCATAATATGTAAATGGTATTGTTTCATAATGTTTTTCCGATAAACCCACCGATACTAAAGTGATTTCATTGCTGTTTTACGTACATACAATAATGTTGCTCTAATTAAGAACAATAACAATCTTTACGAATCATTTGTTGCGATTTTATAGGAATTTAAAAAGCAAGTTATGTTAAAGACTATATTATATAATAGAGAGATGG
Source organism: Dryas iulia moderata (assembly GCA_019049465.1). NCBI lineage: Eukaryota > Metazoa > Arthropoda > Insecta > Lepidoptera > Nymphalidae > Dryas > Dryas iulia. The sequence goes on along the minus strand of CM032424.1, from coordinate 5,203,946 downwards.
AGGAATTTGTAAAAAAAGCAAAAGTACGTAATTTTTAACTGCTTTTTCCGTGTATATTATACAATATATTAAAAAAAATTAGCTCCACGCTTTTTCTGCGTAGTAGGGTATAATTAGAGAGACATAGGTCTTTGTCAAGACACTCCATTTTACATGAACATGAAGTGCGGTACAGGTGGATAGAATACTACAGTATTCATCAATCTGTTAGTCTCATCAGACTTCTTATTACATGCACTTATTTAGTGATGTAGCCAGTTTGTGTTAATACATATATTTTAAATGAATCTTTTACCTGATCTATACTAATATAATAAAGAGGTAAAGTTAGAAACATGGTAGTAAGAGCTATTCTTCGGAAATGCAGAACCAATCTTGAAAATTCCTTCACAATTCGAAAGCTACACTATCCAGGAGAGCTATAGGCTATATTTTATTATGATTGCAAAGACAGTTCAGAGAATCCTAAAGGGGCTTGAAATAGGGGATAAAAGTTGGGGATCACGCTGCAAAGCCTCGGGCGTGTCGTTAGTTTAAAATAAATGTATGCAGCTCGAATTAACAGCTATTGTGAGTAAAAAGCAACCATTAAACACGTGTCTCCATAGTGCTACGTCAATAGTTTTTAAAATGACAGAATTATCATAAGATAAGTCGTCGAATAACCTTAAATTATTAATATGAAAAGAATATAAAGAATATAAATAATTAAGAATAAATTTAAATATATAAGTTTTTTTACAAACTTTTTGTACGTTTTCTAAATATTTTTCTTAAGTAAGGTTATTGACATTAATGAAACAATATCAATTTAAAATAAATACTATTTCTCGGAATAAGTGGCTTCGATGATTTATGCACCAATCAATGGCTTATTGTTAGTAGAGCTTGTATTGTTAGTAAGCTTATTGTTAGTATAACTTGTTATAAAAACAGCTTTACGTTTTTTCCACACAACAAAGAATGTCATAGAGTCGGTCAAAGAGGACCTAATATCAAAATATTCCGTTCCCCATTTTCTCGAAATAGAACGATTGGGTATTAAGTAACAGAAATCAATCATCTTACTTCTCTCCTTACCAAAACTTGAATTCCAATCAAAAAACAGACAAAGACGTGAATAAAATGTTTTTTTTAGCTTCACGCTGTGTCCCGCATACAGCAGGGCAAGCAGAGGGAACCTAGTATTTTTTTTTTTTTTACAATTTAATTTATACCACTACGGACATAAGGTCCTTTTTTAATTTTTTTTTTATATATAAATTCCTTTTTTCATTAACAATATCAGAGCTTAAAACTAAGTAAGCTTTAACTAAGTTTATAGGGAACCTATTAAGACACTCCGTTCCCCACTAAAATATATATATACTGAGTATAAAATGATGTATTACAATAAACAGTTCTACTTGATATAACATGCACACATAAAGTGCAGGCGTGTTAACGCGCACTCGTAAATTACGCGTTATCAGCGCTCATTAGCATACCGTGTTGATCTCCTATCGTGATGCACATTCGTGCTCGGATAAATATACGGTTATAAAGCTTATATGGATTATTTTATTACTAATATAGCTTTATCTGTTGTTTATTTTTATTTAGTGACTAGCTTCTGCTTGTGGGTTCGCCTATGTAATTTACAAAATTGTAGCTGTTTCGTATTAGTATGCGTTCTCGCTTAAGTTAAGCGGTTTATATTTTTATACGTTTTAATTTTCTATTTCAATTTATGAATTGATTTTTTTTAAATAAGTAACGGATCTTGCGTCATAAACTTTTCTTCCTTAGAAAATTCGACGAAATCTGCCAATTTGTTTACATTTTTCTTGCAAACTTTTAACCTCTACTTCCCATCTTCTGAAGCCTTAAAAGAGAACCTTTAAAGCTTTTCTGTGGATCTTCAACTATTTTCATTCTAAATTCGATTATTCCAAATAGGGCCGGTGATTTAGTCCTGGAATCGTAACAGACAGGCAGACTGACAGAATTTTTTTTTATATTATTTATCCTATTCCACGACGACAATATGAAATGATATCACTTAAAATTAACATTAGAGCTACCCAAATCGAAGGTTTTGAAAAGATTGTTGATGTGTATTTCTATACATCGCTCTTATCAGAACTAAATATATGAAGATACGTTGACATTCAACATGCATTGTTGTAGTTAAAATATATGGAAAATGACCATGGGAGTGATTATAAGTATTATTAAATTCGCTCTACACACGTAGCATGATGTGAAAAACAAATATAATATTAATTTTATTTAAGCTTTCAATATCATTACCAAGCAATATCATTTTGTAACGACAAAAAGTTGTTTGTAAAAAACTTCGTTGTTTAATAAACTAATGTAAATAGTATTAAGGATTAAATAAATATCCATCGAATAACAATTTTATAATTTATAAAATATGTATATGAAAAATTCTAGTACACACCTACTACAAAATGTAAAAAATATACACAACTGGATCATCTATTTTCGCAATTTTTACACAATGAAACTTTTTAACCGGAATATTTCTTTATATTTTTTTTTTGGCATGCGAAAATTCATTATAGAAAAGCTGACATTTCGAACTTATATTTACTTTAGTAGTGGTCTTAGGGACTAGTCTGATAATCCCAATTATATTTTTTTTAGCTTTACAATGTATTCCGCTACAGCAGGGTAGGCAGAGGGTACCTAGTTAGTGTTAAGACACTTCATTCCCCACTTTCCGCCGAATTCGGAGGCATTGCATGTTAATCCACAACCAGTCGCTTTACAGTCACACTTTGTGCCACTGCGCCACGACTGGCCCCAATTATATTCATATTAAAATAAGCGAAACAAGTAAATTGAACCTGTAACTACCAGTAAAAGCAATGTGAAATAGCCTTTCGCTGCACTACGAAGGTTTTAGTAGTCCGTTCTATAATATTGATCACATAAAGTGCACGCGTGTTAATGCTATCTCGTAAATGACACATTATCGGCGTTCATTGCCGCGATACGTGTTCATCTCCCATAGCCACTCGATACTGTCTACTGCAATAAATAAGTGCGCTTTACTTTATGTATTTTGGTAAATGAAGCCAGAAATATATGTATATATGTTCAAATGGAGAAAGTCTAGCTGTGAATGCGATAGGTAGTAGGTTCGATTCCTAATTGGATGATAATCATCCTAATAATCTTTTAAATTCAGAAGAATCCCTAAAAATTTTTCTTTTTTAGTCTATTGCATAATTTTTTTTTTTATTTTCTTTATTACTAAATTACTTTTTAATATAATAAAAAAAAAAATAATCGATAATTTATCATTTAATATTATTTATTATATTATATTATATTTATTCGCTCTAGTAAGACAAAGCGTGGCGTTAACGTTAAGTTCCATTATTCAATAGTCATCGTCTAGCTCTAGGTGATATATACTAGGTTCTTTTTACCTACCCAGCTATACAGGAATGAGTGTGAAACAGAAAAAAAAATTTAAACAAATTGTATCCATCATATTAAAAAGAAAAGGTTAGAAGCTTTTCGAATTTCGGTTTAAATTTTACAACGATTAACAATAAAACAAATGCAAAGTCTAATATTACTTACTGTTATTTTCAATATACAAACTCCATTCAATATTTTTTTAGTAAACCTATCAAAATGAATTACATAAACACACATAGAATTTATTGATTTTGCAATACAAATATGAAGCGTCCTTTGATCTAACGTTTACATAGCGATTCTATTTCCCTATGGAATTGATTACGTTACTCCCGATATTACGTTTTAGGATATCCCATATCGTCACGCACGGACTGACATGGCGAAACTAGAAATAGGCTGAGTCCGTATGTGTGTGATTTACATGAAATAAGGTAAAAGGATGTCTAGGTTTCTCCTTATGTTATCAGCTACTTATATGCATAATAATTTGCAAATTCTTAAAGCAAAAATCATGTAAAAAAAGAACTGTTTAGAAAATAAAATAGAGTTTATTATTCTTAAAAAATATTCTTTTGATTTTTAAAATCGTCATATCTAATATTTTTGGTATAATCGATACTGTTTTTTTTTGTAAAAATGTGAAGGTTTTAGTTTTTTCCCGTAGGGTAATGAGATATCACCATCAGGTAATATCACCTGATTTAAAGACACTCCAATTTCCACTTTTCGTCTGAATTTGGCACATTATGTATTGTGTGGCGGAACTTAACCCTGCGCTTTGTCTTCTTACCAGAGTAGAACTATGAAAATAATTGAGTAATAATTCCCCAGAGTTGGAATCGAACTCACAACACAATTACAATCAGACGTGTTTCCACTAGGCCACAAAGGCTTATATACCATTTTTGGATTTTATATATGTAGAGGGATTTGCCTTTTATATGATATTAGTGATATACTGATCAAATTTCACAATATGATCGGAGGCCGTAACGAGACTGTGTGGGTTGTTTCTATTTATAGATAATCAAGTGCCTTTGGCTGTAGAAAATAATTACATTCACTATAATATCAAAGATGGCAAATATTAATTACAGCTATTTGTTGATTATATATTATAGTTAGTAAAATTTTGTCTCTCAGCTATAAATATGTTTGATAAACGCAACTTAACCTGAGATTTTTTTAGATAAAATCTATTATCTAAAGTCTATTCTCGACATTCCTGTCCGAATTTGAGATATTGCGTGTTGCTCGACGGTACTCAACGCCGTGATTTGTCTTATAAGATCGGGGAAAAAATGTTTTATCAGAAAAGGGATAAATGTGACCTTATTCAGTAAGTAAGAACGTAACCTACAATCAGCATATTTACAATTAGACATTGTACCACTGCGCTACGATAACCCTTTTTAAATGAAATTCGAATTTCAGTTGTGCACCTAATCTGATTTAGAAAAACTAATTTATTATGTTGAATATAGAGAGTAAGTTCTGAAAGAAAGAAAGAAATATGTTAAGTAAAAGCCAATATATCATTCTCTTTTGATTTCATTACAAATGTAACAATTTATACAGTAAATTTATTATCTGCTTTAGGTAGACCAAATAAGTAAAGTCTAGTATTTAGTAACATACCTTATTCGTTGATTCCAATGCACTTTGCCTAATCCAGCAGAGAAAATAATTTAAAAAAAAATGAAAAATAAATATTTTGATTAGGAAAAAATGTTGAACGTCCAGTTAGATTAACGCATACGTGTCTTGAACAAGAAAAATGTTATTTATTGTAAGTACATAAATGACACTTTCAAAAAAATCCTAAAATTCACAACTTTCCACGACTGGGAATCGAACCCATACACATCATGTTTTACAGTCAGACACCTACCAACTGGGCTACCAAGATTTAGTAATATAGCAACGTTGTAAGCGTATTGTGACCCTCTGATGACCTGACAAGTTCAACGTGTCGTATGCAAATGAGTTAGTCTACTGGGGTGCTTGCGGTTAAAACCACGATGCCAATCAAAATTTCAGGTTTGGTGTCAAGAACAAAAACCATACTTGGTCCGTCAGCTGACATGAAATGCTTTTACAATGGGTGTAAAGTAGGAAACAGAATGTCTTATTGTGCCTACAAAAAATGTTTATGCTAACTAATAAATCGTGAAAGCTAAGCAGTGTAACTTTTTAGCAGTTTCCGGCTTTTTCCAAAGTTTTTATTTTTCGGATAGAACCTAGTTTCAAGACTTTCTCTTTATCTTTAGCTAAAAATCGAGACATTGCGTATCGAGTGGTGCAACTCAACGCCACGCTTTGTCTTAGATTCATGTAAATGACACATAGTGTATTTCTACGCTAAAGAAAATATATATATGTGTATGAAAATATTGTGGCCAGTCGTGGCCCAGTGGCACAAGCGTGTGACTGTAAACGACTGGTTGTGGGTTCGATTCCCACTCGAGGAGTGGAAATATTTAATATTTCCATTTTCTTCGTTCTGGTGCCTAGGTAAAGCGCGGCGTTAAGTTCCGCCACTTAACACGCAATGCCTCCGAATTCGGCGGAAGTCTTAACACTAGGTTCCCTCTGCCTACCCTGCAGTGTGCGGGATACAGCGTGAAGCTAAAAAATATATATATATATATATATATATATATATATATATATATATATATATGATGTAATTTACAAAAGAACGAACGAGCGAGCGTGCTGTTAGTACAAAAAAAATTTTGAAAAGCTTAACTTACAACACCCTTTGTTAATATGAAATAAATTTCGTGTCAAAGATAGTCTAAGAAATTTCAATATAAGTTCCTGGAGTAGGAATCGAACCCACAATATTTGTATTTACAGCTAAACATCTAAGAAAAGCGCTACGAAAATAAGAATTCGAGGGGGAGTTCAATAGTATTTCTATTCCAATTTTATGGCGCGGCGTATTACATTGGACCGATAAATAACCAGTAGTGGCTACGTAGTAGTATATTGACACACACGCGTGCTATCCGTTGTTTATGTAACTAAACTAACTAAATTGTTTAAGGTTTTTATTTTTTTGTATTCTTTTTGAATGTCTCTTAAAACACAATAAAAATGTTAATTTTAAAAATATTTCTATTTTCTTTTGCATGCGCCGCATTGCCGCATTGCTGCGTAGCATGATAAACAGAGAGCATCAAGACACTCCGTTTTCCGCTTTCCTACCAAAATCGAGACTATGTGTATGTCAACGCCGTACTTTGTTCTTTGCCCAAGCAGAGAAATATTTTTTTTATAAATATAATAGTTCCACTTAGTATAAATAGAACCCACAACCAATCACGTTTATAGTCAGACATTGTATCTCATTGCGTAACGATTGCTTATGTTCGAAATAAATATTAAATTCATTTCTTTACGCAGACGTAATTTATATTTTTTTTTCTTATTAACAGCGCAGAGTATTTTATTTAATCAATTCACATTCACATTCTACCGAATTTGAGTATGTACTAGAAAATTTATAATAATAAGATAGAAGATTAGATTTTTTTTGGCCAATTGTGGCCAGTCGTGGCCCAGTGGCACAAGCGTGTGACTGTAAACGACTGGTTGTGGGTTCGATTCCCACTCGGTATTTAATATTTCCATTTTCTTCGTTCTGATGTCGAGGTAAAGCGCGGCGTTAACTTCCACCACTTAACACGCAATGCCTTCGAATTCAGCGGAAAGTGGGGAACGGAGTGTCTTAACACTAGGTTCCATCTGCTGTGTGCTGGATACAGAGTGAAGCTAAAAAAAAAGATTAGAACTAAATTGTAAAAATATATCTACAACAGTTGTTGTTACGGCAATCATAAGCAAAATTAAACTTAAAATCGCAAAATGAAAATCTGAACAGATATCTTCAGTCGAGTCACGATTGTTTGATATCTTTTACAGTAATCATCGGCTCAAACATTTAGTCCTTATCTCTCACAGAACAAAATCTAAGGATTGTATAATTTCGATTCAATGCAGGCTTTATATGTAGAGATAACAGGCTTAAGCTCACGCATGTATTAGAAAGTTTTGAAAGTGCTAATGACGTAACTTCGGCGTCTGTTTCACATGCTACTAATTTTGTTTAAAATGACTTTGTCAATGGTAATTTGTGTCTTCTGTCATTATATGAAGAAGTTAAAAGTTTGGTAATATTGTTAGAGATGCCACTGGAAGCTCTTTGATTGGATAATAAAGTTGTAAAAGGCAAGCTTTTATAATTTTCCCTCATTTTTTTTTGTAAAAATTCAAATTTTTTAGATGAGTACATTTCTGCAGCATTTTAAGGTCTTTTCTCTGTCACCTTAAAAATATAAGTCTAAATGAATTTTATATCAGTTTTTATTACACTATAGCATTGAAAATTTAAGGCTGCAAAAAACTTACCATAAATAACTAATAATATTACTAAAATATTCTCTAATCATCATACCTACCTGTGATAACAGACTATTAAAAAAAACTATAAAAATACTTTTTTTTAAATGTAGTTTGTTATACAATTAATATTTATTCATTATTTTTTTTTTGTAGCTTCACGCTATATCCTGCGCACAGCATGGTAGGCAGCGGGAACCTAGTGTTATGACACTTCGTTCCGTTAAGTGGCGGAACTTAACGCCGTGCTTTGTCTCGATACCAGAGTGAAGGAAAATGAAATATTAAATATTTCGACTCCTCGAGTGGAAATCGAACCCACAACCAGTCGTTTATAGTCACATGTTTGTGCCACTGCGCCACGACTGGCCCCACTCGTTCGTTCATTTATTTATTTATTGGTTTATCATAAAATCATAGTTAAACGTATAAACAGCAATCATTATAATGTATGTATATTATGATAAGCACCAATGCACACACACAAACATTCGTATGTGCAAGATATATAAAAAAATATAAGCGTTTAATCCGGTTAAAATAGTTTCATTTCAAAATTCATACTATTTCATAATAAAATAATACAAGAAATGATAATATTAACGTAAAAGTAAGATTGCAAGAGTATCAACGCAAAGCTTTAAAACAACTTTGAATTATAAATCTTATGCCAACTAACTATCCAAGAACTTTACAACTGGCAAGAAGCAAAGAAACTGAAACTGAAACAGATTCTTATTACTGTCTTTAGTATTTTCTCACTTTTAGTTCACGGTAAGTTTATATCAAAACAATGTTTCATTCAATACTTAGGGATACAGTGTGTCTCACTCGAACACCGGCACCGTCTAAGACATTCTGTCGATCCCTGGGGCCCGCATTGCAGGATTTGAATTATTTATCAGTCCTCTTTGTACTTCTTCCAAAATCAACTATTTCGAACAAGTTTTCCGATTTCGACAACTATTCAAACATGAATATATTGCCGTGCTTTTGTAATAATATTTGGCGTAATAGTAATATACTTTTATTTAAAGGTAGTTGAGATTCGTGAATATATAATATATTAATCGTGAATATGTATATTTATTAATTTTATACTTATTTTCATTTTTCCTCTTTGGTGCGACAAAGCGTGGCGTCGATTTCCCGCAACTAAACATACGTAAGTCAAATATGGGCGTAGAGTGGAAAGAAAGGAGTACAGTGACATAGGTACTCTTTGCCTAATCCGCTATGCGGAATAAAGCGTGCAGCCATTTTTAATGTTTATATAAGTTGGTCAAGTCCAGATGACTTTTAAGATTCTTTTAAGAAAGTGGACAAAAACTAAAGCTAGCTATGTTCTCTATAACTCTAAATTATAAAATGCTGTGTAAAACATAGAATAAATAATTAAAATACTCAATATTCCGTTTTACATCACTAGAAGGTCAGTTATTACGTCGTGATTATATTCATTTTAGTGTTATCATTAATTGAATTGTACAAGCTTAATGTATACTTGGTCCTAAAGATTTTTACATAAACCACATACTATATATTGTCATTTGGCACATGTTACACGAAAAAAAAAACACTTGTTTTCATATGAAAACACTCGAGGCATAGAGCTAGAATTTTCAATACATTCACAAGAATCTTTCCAGAACAAATTGAAAGAGTGCAAACAGAAAGGATATTTTAAACAACCCATACTGAGGTATCTGTTTTCTATATGGAACACCGTTTCCCCGCTTCTCCCTCACGTTCGATCAACTCCAATCGGTCTGTAAATTTGATATTGTTTGAAGTATGTATAACAATAGTATTTGTGGAAAGTTTACTCTTACATATTATATTTATATAGAAATATTGTTAACATATTGTTTACATTTTGTTCAATTTAATTCGTTATGGGTTACATTTGTTTTGATTATTGCTTATGTTGATTCTATTGTTTGTTTATGTTTCAAAATATGTTTTTTTTATTAAAGGGATTTATCTATTGGATTTTTTTGTTTTGTTTTATTTTCTATAGTAAATATATGGTAGTCGGACTGCAAATGCTATTTATAATAGTATCAAAACCCACTAGGCAAAATTTCTTTTAAATATTTTAATTATCCTTTTCCGCTGGCATAGCATAAAACGCGGCGTTAAGTTCTGCTACTCATCACATGATTTATGCATTTTATATGGAAAATAGATACACTGCATATCTTGGCACTAATTTATCTCCATTTTTCTTTTTCCAGTATACGAGAACACTTGTAAGGCTGACAAAAAACCTTTGCAAAAAATGTATTTTTCACTTAAAGCAGGGTGAAATTAATATTTTTTCATGTTAAAATTTCAAAATATTTATCAGCTTAACTCACCGTTTTAGGCTTATGCTTGCGACCGGATTCATTTTAAATCAAAATCCATTCTGCGTACTTTGTTTGTAGTGATAACACTGCCAGGCGCCTCTGAGAGATACCTAACTTGCTGAACGTCCGATGGCGTCCGCTGGTCTAGTTAAAATAGCAAACCATGAAATTGTAAGTAACATTTGGAACTACCTTATTAAATTACGTCTTATAAACTACTAGTGGCCCGTTTGCGACTTCACCTGCGTGAACTACACAACTATTTTACTATAGGCACGCATCGTCGCGCCGACATCAGATTAGTAACCGCTAAAATTATCAATGTTTCTCTACTATATTATGCATGTATTACACATATAAAACTTCCTTTTAAATCATTTTATCTATTAAAAGAAACCGCATCGAAATCTGTTTCGTTTTGAAGATCTAAGCTTATATACATACAGGCTATGTAAAGTACTTTATATAGTACTATGTAAATATTATTAGTTATGACAATCAATATAGTCTTGTTTTTATCACTCTTTCCTTACAGAACTTAGTGTCAAGACAGTCTGTTTTCCATTCCATTCCATCCGAAATCAAGATATTATGCTGTGTGGTGGAAGGAAAATAATAATCATTTCTCCGAGTAGGAGTCGAGCTCACAACTAATCGCGTTTACAGTCACACTTTACACCACGGTGGCCCCATTTTTCTAATTATATTATTAAAAATAGTCCTCGAACTAATTACTTTCCTCCATATTATCTTAGCATAATATATTGCTTTTCTAAGCAAAGTTTAATAAAAAGTGATTATAACATAATTTTGGATTTAATTTACTTTTTGTAAGTGTCTCTATTAAAATATGTAATTTTTTACAATGCGATGCAATCGATATCCTTTCAAACCCAAAAAGTAGAGCAAAAAAATTCTAGTAAAGACCATATAGGCCATATATTCGTTTGTAATAATCTCAATATGAAATATAACAGTTTTATGTGGCAAGTAATACGTACTATAATATACTTTGACAATGACAAATGGCAAGGTTAGATGACTACACACCAAATGGACTTACTTTTTCTTCGTAGTATCACAATCATGATAACATGGCTTAATGATAGCTTAGAGCCACAATCTCGGGTTTAATAAGTTATTTTTTTACCACTTTTTTAATATCTTTTTCTTAGCAAGTAGTAAGTAGTTAGAGAGAGAGTCAAAACACTCCCTTCTCCACTTTCCACCTAATAAAGAGAACATTTACCTTTGCCAACAATATTGTTTATTTTGTATTGATATGTTTTTTTTTACAAAATGCAATAAAGTATATATAAACATTATTAACTGAACTTAGGTTATAAGTTTATACCTAAGCGCAGCGTAGAAATAAAAAAAAATTAATTGTAATGACTCCCCTGAGTGGGAATCGAAGTCACAATCATCTCGTAAAAAATCAGTCAGTGACACGATCAGTTCAGTTCAATTTTATATTATATACCTTAGGCAGAGAAATACTAACTAAAGAAAAAAATCATATTTACATTATTCTAAGCGCATATTTTTTATTTATACATCTTAAGCTTAATAAGCTTAGATACTTAATTTTACACAAAGTAACTTTGACCAAAGCTAGCTAGTGTTTATAATAAAATTAAATTCCCCAGTCTACTTAGCGAAGTCAACACTTAACTGGGGTCTCTTTAGTTATTTTTAACTACAAGAGTATCCACTACACGTTTTTATGAAAGAGGACAAGGTCCGACATATTAATTGTATGAAGATCTTGTTTCCTCTCGCACGCTCGTATTGTTCCAGTTTGTTTTTGCAACAAAAGAAATTCTTTTCACATTTTAATTAGGATTAACCTCGTAATTAATGGGCTTGCTTTTGTATCTTCAAAGTTAAGGCAGTGTGTTGTTGAATATGTTTGTTTTTTTTTTATTTTAATATTTACATACTTTTTTTTCAGTTTGACGCTTTTTTACGCATAGCAGGGCAGCACAGTCAGAGAGATCATAGTGTCAACACACACGAAATCAAAACATAAAGTTTTGAATGGCAGAATATTGGGTTTTGTAAAAATTTTCATTCTTTACATATTTATTTGTTTTTGTATCGCTAGTCGTATCAGCTATAACACAAGAATTATACAAATTATTAATAACAAGTAATTTCATATTCACACTTACACCTAAGTTATTTTCTATTTTAATTTAAACTCTCTATCTAAAATATTTTAAAACACTAACATTTCATTACATATATACATACGTACTCTAATAAAATATCATAATATTAAAGGCATCCCCTCTTATATCTATTATTCGTAATGTTATTTCAAAGAAAGATTTAATATAACCGTATTCTGTTACTAGTTTTGCTATTTCATCAATAATATTGTAAGATTATGGTGAACATGCGTAGGGGAAGTTATGTTTGTCCGATCGTCCCCAGGGCATCTTGTTTACATGTAATAAAATCCTAAGGGGCTCAATTTGCGGCAGCGCAATATTTATATTATATATTTTTTTATAAATATCTGAAATACCTACAAGGGCCAGGCGTGGCGCAGTGGTACAAGCGTGTGACTGTAAACGACTGGTTGTGGGTTCGATTCCCACTCGAGGAGTGGAAATATTTAATATTTGCATTTTCTTCGCTCTGGTGTCGAGGCAAAGTTCCGCCACTGAGCACACAATGCCTCCGATTTCGGCGGAAAGTGGGGAACGGAGTGTGTTTACACTAGGTTCCCTCTGCCTACCCTGCTGTTTGCAGGATACAGCGTGAAGCTAAAAAGAACTACCTACAAGCAGAAAGTTTTCATAGTAGTTCTATATAAAAAATCAACCCCTTGAATACCGTCACTAATGACAAACATAACAATAATATAGGATGTGGAGATAACTATAAGATGTGGCAATTCATGAAAGAGAAAAACTAGGTGCCTCAACTTTAAAAATTAGGTATTTTTGGCTTTTATGCAACAGATATCTGTTTTATCTTAGAGATTTGTCTATAAAGTATAGAAATGATTTTTAAACATTTATAAAGTGTTATTCCACACTTAGGACAATTGATAAAGGCATCAAAATAAGTTGTAAAAAACGGTACGGACGATATTAAGGAAGCGCAGGTTCGAATCCCGTTGCGTTCAAAATGTTTATACGTTTTCTAAATGCCTTTTTTAGTATAGAAATGATCCTACAGTCTAAGTTTTTCTAGAGACCAGTCACACGCTAAACTATACATTTTGTATAAATTAATAAATACTATAAAAATTAACAAGGCAAGAGACAATTTCTTATTGTCTCTTACCTTTATTCTTAATCCTTAGCATTCCGTGAATTCTCTGTGCAGTTCTCACTATGCGACATTCATCGCGCTGCAGAGAGTAGTATTCATCGTGCTGTAAAAAGGATAATAACATAAATTTAAATATATATAAACTTATAAAAAACTTGGTTAAAAAATCTAAATATATGATTAAGGGTATCCTTACCTCCTAAAATAGAGAGATTTAAATCTATACCTCAAAGAGTCAACTTATATTTTAAATATTTAAGATTAGATACTGTAAAGAAAATTCAATCGTTAATTAAACATCTTTAGTATAATTATAGAACATTTAAGGTTAATTAATATTTAGCTTACCGCAAAGTTAACATAAGTTTGATTAAAGTGAAAGTTAAACTATTGAGGAAAATGTACCGCCAGGATCTTACTATAACTTTTACTGTATCTTATATCCAAACTAGGGACCTAATCGCGTCTACGATATCTTTTGCAATTCTCTGAGGTGGATTTTTGAAAAATAAAGTAGCCTATGTGTAACCCTGGGTTATCAATTATATTTATGCCAAAATTTGTTACAATCGGTCAAGTGGTTTAGATTTTCCATAAGAATTTTCATCTCCATTTCAATCCTTAAGTATTGATAATTCATTCAGAAGTAGCCTATATTTGACCCAGGAACTTAAACTATTTCAATTCTGAATCGCATGCAAATCGGGCTGGTAAATATGCCATTAAAGGGTAACAGATAAACAAATTGTTGCGTTTATAATATTACAATAAATGTTATCTCCATTAGTATTTCAAATACATATATAAGTCATTATGACTCTTTTAAACATTTTTAAAGTGTTATTCCACACTTAGGAAAATTGAAAAATACATTTAAATAAAACGTATAAAAATTTGAACGCAGCGGGATTCGAACCCGCGCCTCCTGAATACCGTTCAGGCGCTCTCAGCACTGATCACCAGCTCCAGGTTCGAATCCCGCTGCGTTCAAATTTTTATACGTTTTCTTTAAATGTCTTTTTCATTATGACTCTCTGGATTTGATGCTAGCAATATTTAACATAGAAACAAAATTTCAGTAGAAAATGAAGAGATTTGACAAAGACTTCTCCGCTTTCCGTTTGAAATTGAAGAATTGGTTGTTCAATGGTGGAATTTAATTCTGCATGTCGTCTTAACATAGCAATGTTATAAAAAATAATTTAAACGTAGTAATCATTAAAATCGAGGGAGAATTGAACCCATAATAATCGCTAATACAGTCGGAACACGTTTTACTGTCTCTCTACGTAACGACATTCAGTAAGATTTTAGTAAAAGAAAAAAGAAGACTTAAAGTACTAACAAAAACTATTTCAATGTTTGTTATTTATTTTCCCGAAAGTTACTAAAGCTTAGGTAAACTATTTTGATCATTCCTCTGAAGTCAGTCTGACGAATGTCCTACACTGTTATTGCGAGCTCTTAGAACAATAAATAAGAAGTACGTGAATAATCCATTTGAACGAATGTTATTTCTACTGTGTGATATATTAACTTTTTGTATTACCTTAGTAATTTGTATGAAGTAGTGATTTAATAATAATATTAATATTAATAATTATTTCTTTATTTTAAGGTAACTGGTGAAAAGAGTTTTTGGACACTATGTTGTGTTAAAAACTCCAATAAACATTAAACAAAATTAACAAGAGAGGCAAGGAGAGACCTCGGTTGACCTTTGCAAACACAGTATCGACGATACTGAAGGAAGGTCACGTAAAAAGCACGAGGACCCCCCGGAGCGCGTGTATGAAGAGGTTGATGACAGTGGACGAGGTAAAAGAAGTATGCAGGGACCGTAGCGTTTGGCGCTCCGTTCTCTCTGACTACCCCGCAAGGGATACAATGCGAAGCAAAATTAACAAATTTAGATAAATTTTACATCCAACACTATCGGAAGAGGTAAGCAAGAATAGGTAAGTAAGAATATTATCGTAGAAAAAAATGTATTTTTTGTGTTATTATAATGTCAGTAATTAAATAAAGACCATATTATTGACAAAACGACTTTATATCACAGAACATCTATCTTCGAACGTGTGTATATATATATAATCTACATACATACAGATATTTCAAAGCTCGGGTATATTTTAAATATTTATTCACTGAGAAACTGTCGCGCTAAGCCAGATTTCATTACGCCACATTCATTGTTCTTGTTCCCCAAAGATTCCGGATGGAACCCTTTTTACATCATAGAAAAGTTTCGCGACGCAAACGGAGAATGACGTAGAAATATATTATTTGCTCTCGCCAAGCTGTCATCTAAATCTCTTTATTATGTTATCCCAGCGTAATATTGATGATTATTTTTAGGGTTACAGGAAAAAAGGAAAAAACGTACTGTATTGATGGGGAATATAAGGTTTTTCAAATAAAGGGACTGCGACTTCATCCTTGACATATTTTCGTTAATGTTTTTTTTTTATCTTTATATTTTTTTTGTGTATTTTGTGGAATATGAAATGACGATTGCGCTTCGTCGGGCAGGTTCGATTGTTGAGTAGAGTTTTATTGATTGCTTTTTTATATTTTTTCTGTTAGCGGATTGAATGTTTGTCCCATTTTATATATAAAGACAGAGAGAGATTATTATGTTCATAGAAGATTTTTGTTACAACGTCTAGGCTGCTATTATATAAATTTTAGCACAATATAAAACGAACAATAGCAGATGGGATTTAAGCATATAAAAATCAAGTGTATTCAAAATTTCCAGAAATCAAAGTTTCCTTGATAGTTTTCTTTAGGCACAAAGGTAGGTGGCGGAACTCCACGCCAGGCTTTGTGTTCAGTCTTTGAGCGAAGAAATGAAAATAGTTCTAATAATCACCCAGACGGAAATATACCCACAACCCTCGCTTTTAAAGTCACCCACTGCGTATATCTGATTGATCTGCATTGTGAGAATAAGGACTTCACATTACATTTCTTTACATTAGTGTATTAGTATGAATAGAAAAAAAAATTAAATAGCTTCACGCTATATTCCGCACACAGCAGGGTAGGCAGAGGGAACCTAGTGTTAAGACACTCCGTTCCCCACTTTCCGCCGAATTCGGAGGCTTGCGTGTTAAGTGGCGGAACTTAACGCCGCGCTTTACCTCGACACCAGAGCGAAGAAAATGGAAATATAATTTCCACTCCTCGAGTGGGAATATAGATCGATTTTTAATTATTTTCTTTATTGCTTCAGCCTAGCTTAGACGATTCTATAAGCATGCTAAGTTTTGGTCCGCGTCTTTAATAGTCTACAATACAAAAAAATAGGTCTACGCTTTTTGCAGCGGGGTAATCAGCGAGGACTTAGTGTCAAAACACTCAGTACTCCACTTCCCGCCCAATAACGAAACATTGCTTGTTGGGTGGCGGAATTTAACACCGCGCGTGTTAGGTACCAGAGCGAAAAAATGAAAATTTAAAATATAATCGTTCTCCCGAGTGGAAACCGAACCCACAACAGGTTGGAGGCCTCTATACAATGTGGTCTACGATATGAATACGAGATAATATTTAATTTAGCTTTTATCCTATATATGCGTCCTGCATAGCAAGGTAGCCAGAGGGAACCTAATGTAAACGCTCCTGTTTTTCATTTACCGAACTGGAACTGAAAATTAAGACATTCCTGTATAAAGATGGAACTCAACACCGTGCTTTTTCTCGTATCAACGAGGATAAATAAAAATAAGTTGGAATTATATTTTAAAATATCTCTTTTCACATATAACAAGACTTTAAGACAACAATTTAAATCTTATTCTTGAAAAGCTAATCCTGATTATATATAACTTATTTTAATTTAAACACTATTATAGGCTGTGTGATCCGTAACTTTCCGACTATACAGATCTGGATCCTCTGTCTACTATATAGTATAACTAGCGGCCCGCTCGCGGCTTCGCCGCGTGATCTACGTGGCTGTTTCGTTATATTGCAACCCTCGTGGGTGGATTTTTGAAAAATAAAGTAGTCTATGTTTAACCTTGGATTATCAACTATATATATGCCAAAATTCATTACAATAGGTCAAGCGGTGTAGATTTTTCATACAAACTTTCATCACCTATTTGATTACACCTTTAGATGTTGATTTTTAAAAAACTAAGTAGCCTATGTTAGTCCCAGTCATTTTTACTACTTTCATTATAAATTTCATCCAAATCGGACCAGTAGATTAGCCGTGAAAGCGTGACAGACAAACACACAGACTTTCGCATTTATAATATAAGTATGGATAAGTTATTTGTAATTTGTTTATATCTTAACGTTGTATCCCGCATACATGACAGGGTAGGCAGAGGGAACCTAGTGTTAAGCCACTCCATTTCCCACTTACCGCCAAACTTGGAGGCATTGCATGTTAAGTGGCGGAACTTAACGCCGCGCTTTGTTTCGGTACCAGAGCGAAGAAAAACAAAAGTATTCAATATTTCCACTCCTCGAATGAGAATGGAACCCACAACCAGTCGTTAACAGTCACACGTCTGTGCCACTGCGCCACGACACGACTGCCCTGGATATAATTTGTATTTTTAAAATAAATAAATTTAGCATCATCTACCTTATTTTTAAATGTATCCGTTGTAAAACAATCCGGTCACATTTTAGGATGCTTTAAAAATAACATGACAATGGGGTTTCAAGTCAAGTACTGACCCCGTTTTTGCGGTAACAAGCTATCTACTGAAATAACTTCTGGATACACCGTCTCGGCTCTCTACGTCTTGAAAGTCTGCGCTACTCAAACATATTGGATACACAATACTATAAAGTTATGAAAAGTATTTGAAATTTTTACAATGTATATAGTAATATTTTATGCACGTATATAAATAGAAAGTTGTATTCAGTTGTTGTATAAGTTTTATTGATTTAGTCGTTTCCAATTTATGTATACTTGTGATTCAATTGTATTATATATATATAACATTTATTTTATTAATAAAATCCGATGACTGTTTTTTGTATGTTTTATTAAAAATACCATAAAGAATATATTTCTGTAAACTTCCAAAGAACATCTCTAATATCTCGTTAAAAAAAAACCCAATTCTCAAATCAAAACGTTACATGGCGGAACTTAACGTCGCACTTTGTCTTCACCAGGGCGAAGAATTGAAAATAATTTCTATTTATAGTTCAATGTAATTTAAATTTTATCTTATTTCAATGTTATTTCTCCGACTGGGAATCGAACCCATAACCGTCGGATTTACAGCCAGACAAGCACACTTTTCGTCATGACCCTATAGACTATAGAATAATTTGGGGCCAGTGGCGCAGTGGCACGAACGTGTGACTGTAAGCGACTGGTTATAGGTTGAAATATTTAATATTTCCATTTTCCCTTAACTCTGGTATCAGAGGCAAAGCGCGGCGTTAAGTTCCCCCACTTAACACGCAATGCCTCCGAATTCGGCGGAAAGTGGGGAACGGAGTGTCTTGACACTGGGTTCCCTCTGCCTACCCTGCTGTGTGCGGGATACAGCGTGAAGCTAAAAAAAAACTATGGTATAATAATTCCTTATGAATCTACCCTTTATTTATGTACACGCTATGCACAATATAAGCAAATATGCTACATTAAAAAAAAGAATAATTAAAACACCTAAAACCCAAGGACGTTTCATAGATGAAAACATTTTTTACACAGATCTCGTACATTGTAATCCCGGGGTATACCGTAGGTCTGCCCTGCTAAGGATTAGGTGGGATCGAATCCCGGCCCTGATGCCGTTGTCGGCTTACTACGTGTTAGCGAGGTAGATTACGTGTTGCGTCTGATTATTATTTAGTCTTGTGTAAATAACCTTCCTTGCGATTTGTATTAAGTAATATGATTATCTCGTTTGGGTTCCAAGGTTATAAGAATTTATCTTAGTTATAGTATTGTTTTTCAAATATAGATATCTTTTGCATTTAATTTTGCTGTATCTGTTTTATGAGACGGAAACCTAAATAGGCCATCGTACAACGTCCGACTGCATAAAGTATGTATGTACGAAAATTCGACGACATTCGAAGGAATAATTATATTAAAATCACCTTAATTTCTCCGCTCGACAAATCGTGTCATTGATATCTGCTACTCAACACACAATATCTAAGATTCGTTTAACCGCATTAAAAACGGAGCATTTTGACACTAAGTTTTGACTGTCAATCCTACTTTAAAGCAAAAAAATTAAAGTGGAAAAAAAACATGTACATGCGTTACTATTAACTGAGAAAAAGCAAATGTACGATTCTCAAAAGTTTTTTATATTTTAATTATTTTTCTTAACAGTCCACTAAATCTAATATTATCAGCAGTATCATGTTCATGACACCATAAAAAAAATCCCATCACACCATACTACCGTACACATCCAATTATGGCTACGCAATATCGATCATCACACCATACACCTACACATATAATAGTACATTCGAAACTGTTTATCACATTCATAATTCCCGCTACCAAGGGAAAACACGTCACTTCGATCTGACAGTGAATAACAGCTTTCGCATCATTTGTCACTGTCACCCACTCAGCGTGGCAAAACATAATTTCATAAAGACATCCTTGTTCTTGTTATGTCTTTCAGCCATTTTTTGGCAATTCTTGTCATCAAAACCTTATCCAATAATCGTCTTCTGGAACAGTGTGGAAGTTACCTTGAATTCAGTTATTATGTGTAGGTTATTATAATAGAAATGTGTTTGTTGTTTTTCTCGTTCTTTTTATTGTGTTTCGTTTTGTAATTTCTTTTTAGGATATGCTCTTGTTGGGAATTGAAAGATATTTTTTGTATATAGTTGTACCCTTAAGTGTTATATATGGGTAGTTAATAGTTTTTTGTATGTTGGTAAAAACATAACACTCCCTCTTTTACCTAATATTATGATCTATAGGTTCAAAACAATATTATAATATAATCTTATCTAGCACTTATTATAGTAAGTGTCTTTAATTATATGACTAAAATTTAAATCTTAGAAGCCTATTTTTGCGATACTATTTTAAAGTAAACCAGCTGCTGCTTTTACTGTCGTAGGTCGCCGGAAGGATGCGAGAAGCGCTGGACCGATCGTCGTGTAGATCCTTGAAGGCATGCTATGTCCCGCAGGATGTCGTACGGCTGAAAGAACGAACGAGCAAGCGTAAAGTAAGGTTGTAAAATATTTGTAAAATATAGTTTTTGTTTGAATCTATGCATATAACTTCGGTGACAGTTATTGAAAAGAAACAAAACTTATAAACGTTTTAGTATTTCGAAATGTAATTTTTGTTTTTTTTTTATGTTTACGTTTTTCCTGTGATAATGTAGATAGTAATAGATAGTGTTAAGACATTCCGTTCTCTACTTTCTGTTCGAAATGGAGACGTTGCGTTTTGAGTGTCGGAACTCAATGCCGCGCTTAATCTAGGTAACAAAGAAAAGAAATAAAAATAATATATAATTATTATCCCAAATGGAAGTTGAGCCCACAATGCTCGCGTTTACAGCCGATGCTGTTACGCGGTAACACAAATTGAATACTAACATAACCCACGAAAGTATTAAAATATCAAAGTATAATAAAAATGTTTTAGAAATCTATCTACTTACATGCCAAATTAATACATGTATATTATTTTAGTACATGTTTAGTGACAGTAGTGTGAAGGCACACACAATTAGCTAATTTACTTAATCAGTAAGCAATACGTGACTAGAGCAACTACGTGGAGCCCATACAAAATGCGACCTGTTAAACTGATAACAAGTAACTTAATTCAATCTTAAAAGATTTTACATATAACTATATACAGAAACGTTCGTATGAAATAGGCCAGTCGTGTCGCAGTGGCATAAAGTGTGACTGTAAACGCGACTGGTTGTGGGTCTGATTCCCATTCGAGGAGTGGAAATGCTTCATATTTCCATCTTCGCTCTGGTGTCGAGGCAAAGTGCGGCGTTAAGTTCCACCACTTAACATGCAATACCTCCAAAATTCAATGGGGAAAGGGGTATCTTAGTGCTAGGTTCTCTCTGCCTACCCTGCTGTGTGCGGTATACAGTGTGAAGCTAAAAAAAATGTAATGAAATAAAAATATTGTTTATGATTTCTACATTTTATTCTTGAATTTTCTACGAGGAAATTGGTTTTGAAACGTTTGTTTGTTCCATATGCCTAAGTAAACGTTTTGATATTTTCTTCTTCCATATTCGGTTTTGTATATAGTAGATTTTTCAAAGCGTGTATGTAAAAAATATTCAATAACCATACATGAACAAAATAATGTACTGAGTATGTAAACTATGCGTTATTTTTGATATAAATTGTAGAATATGTTTCTAGTTGTTTCCAACAACTTGCGTTTCTGTCTATTAATTACGTTTATTAGTAAAAGAAAATTGGAAACGTAAATGTTTTGGCTTTAAAAATGACATTTAATATTTCTAAATTCTAATTTATTATGTCATACATATTATTAAATATTAATATAAATTAAAAAACGAACCTAAACACTTTGGTTCTTCACTTTCCGTCAGAAATCAAGTCATTGTCTTTTGAAATGCAGAACTCAACCGCCAACGCGTCTACCTATTCTTCCATTGAAGAAAAAAAAAATTAAAAATAATAATCATTTCCCCGAGTAGAAATCGAATCTACTATCTAACTATTCACGCTTATAGTCATCCTGCACCACAATGTTCTTATTAAAATATCAGTAGTATATATTAATAATATATTTTATATTATTAGATATTGAGCATAATTTTCTACAATACTATTTAAAATAAAGCATATACGTGGTGTATATTTTCAATAAAACTTCGTCTTATACTTGATCCCAACAATCCTTGCAATTCTACCATCCAGAACATAACACTAATAACATTTTCTATTTGTGAAACAAAAGGATATCACGGTGAAGGCGTCGAGTGGAGAAGCGGTATAATGATGTGTATGGCGTATAAGTCGACGCAAAGTGAAACAAAGCGAAGAAAGTTGATAGAAAATAGTTTAAATTGTAGTAACTATATATAAATATAAAAATATATATTTTTTTATTATTATATTCGTATTAAGAAATTGAACATTTTCGGTGCACGATCTTTCCATAGGACGGTGGGCAGAGTGAATCTAGTGTCAAAACCCTCCGTCTTCCACTTTCCGCTCGAATTCGAGATGTTGTGTGTTCAGTGGCGAGCCTAAACGCTGCCTTTTGTTCAGCATAGCGGAGGAGCGGAGGATGAATATATTTAAATTATGATCTTTCCATCAAGTAAAGGAGTCAAGCGTATATCTTATCGCAATTACAGTTATTATAAACACGTTTAGTTGGACTCAATTCCCACTTGGGGAAATGATTTAATATTTTAAATTCTGACGCAAAGTAGAGAAAAGAGTGTCTTAAAGTTATGTTTAAAAAATCTAGTGTATAAGAAAAGTATACAGTAAGACAAGAGTAGAGCTTAATTTACAAGACAAGCGCTTAATTTGTACTGACTGTCTATTAGTCATAAAAATCTTATAAAATTATAAGCCTTTTAAAAATAAAAAAGGGCACAAAAGATTTTAAAAAGGTGCCCTGAAAAAAAATATTTCAATTTCTTAAACATAGCTAGCTACAAATAAAATCCACTATAAGGACTGAACGTATAACTTTAAAATCTACATAAGCAACATAAGAAGGAACGTTCAGACGTAATTGGAAAACCGTATTGGTTATTCTCTTGAATATTCAAGTTACTTATTAGTATTCAAGTCGGATGGCATTAGTTTGGCCAGGGGCTAAGGAGCCTGGGGTCTCCCTAAACAGGTTACCTAACCGCATTTGTGCTACTTATTTGTGAACGTTCTATTAACTTTGGCTAGATAAAGATAAAAAGATCAAAATTGTATTATAGATGTTATATTTTTATAGCTTTTTCAGCATAATGGGGTAATCAGAGAGAACCTAGTGTTAAGACACTCCGTTCTCCCATTTTCTCCCGGAATCGAGGGTCATTGTTGAGCGGCGGTTGGTGGAACGCCGCGCTTTGTTTTAGGTGCCAGAGCGAGAAAATGAATATTTATGTATAATCATTTCTTCGAGTGGGAATCGTACCCTCAACCATGATGTTTACAGTCGACGCTGGCCCACTGCGCTACGATGGCATATGTATGTATGTTATGTATAATTATTTACCAAATTATAAATGTAACAACTGTAAATACGAAATCAAATTTTATAATTTAAGTTTTGAAATACAATAATAATTTAAATAGATGGCAAAGTTTTTTTGGCAAGGATCTCGTTTGATTTGGTTCAGAGTGTTGGCAGAGATTCCACTATAGCAAAATAGTGTGTATAAAGTTTTAAAATCAATAAAGTCAAAGTTACGATAAAGCAAAATCCTGTTTTTTTTGCTTTGTTTGTATTGGAATTTAGGTTGGCTATTAGGTATTTTTTTATTTTTTCATTTATTTATATTTTCAATGGCCAGTCGTGGCGCAGTGGCACGAAGTGTGACTGTATAGCGAGTGGTTGTGGGTTCGATCCCCACTCGAGGAGTGGAAATATATAGTATTTCCAATTTCTTCGCTATGGTCGAGGCAAATCACGGAGTTAAGTTTCGCCATTTAACACGTTATGCCTTCGAATTCGACGGAAAGTTGGGAACGGAGTGACTATTTTAGTTTGCAATTTCAAAGATTTTTATCAAATACTACCTGATATCTGATTTTGGAAATCCATTCTTGTGAATAGACTAGTCATCAGAATTATAAATTCTATCAGTACGTCGTCGTAGACTTTAGATCTACTATCGATATCTACCTTTCGAGCGTGGAGAAAACCTTTTTCAGTAAAGTAAGCGTTGTTCATTTAATGTATTATTTAAAATGGACACTATTTGTGGACACTACTATGTACATTTTTTTAAGTTGATACTGTATACTTTTAGTATCTTTATTGTGTTTCATAGAGTAGTGTAAGTTTTGGAATAACTCTTTACTTTTTTCTTATTTTTTTATATGAATACATTTTTATTTGAACTTGCGACACAACCCAATAAATATTTAAGCACAACAGGCATCTGGTTTATAATAACATATAAATGTAACATTGTACAATATTTTAAAACACCACTACGATGATGGTTTCATAAATAAATAAATATTTTTTATCGATGTAGCCAGTTATAAATATATTAAATATGTGGCATAAAATTACATGGTAACTTTTATTTAGGATACTTCATTACGTTTAATATACACAAATGAGTTAATGAGCCTATTTATACGTGACTAATTTAGCGGAAAAACGTTTGCAAAATTATTTCATTTACAATTGTGGCCAAATAATACCAGAATATAGTTACTATGAATGGCTTTTAGTGCTTACATAATATAAAACGTAGTATATTTTTGACTATTAACACAGAATAAAAAAGTAAATAAATCTTTTATGTGTTGGATAGATTATAGATTGATTATAGATTTACCTATCTAGATAGAGGAGAAATTTAAAATCATTGTACATTAATAAGAAAGGCGTATTACTCTGTAGAAGAGTCAAATAACAAAATTGAAATTTTTATTTTAGAAAAGAGCAACTGTTGAGTTTCTGGCTGGCTCTTCTAAGCACAACTGCCTTCCTTTGGTGGTAGCTTTATGTACATTCGACGATTTAAAAGTGCTTACAAAAGTCTATTTGAATAATGATATTTAGAATTTTGAATATTTTAGAATTTTTTGAATTTTAATAAATATAAAAATTGAAACTATACTGGATTCCAACCCCAACCATTAGAAACGGCCCAAAAGGTGCGTTTTTTAAAATATTTTTCGTGTACTTAATTTATGCATTTGCTCAAGTATACCATAGGATATTTAGTGCAAATTAAAAAGTCATGCAAATTGTAAATATATTATTTAATTGTTTGTTTATTCGGCAGAAAGAATAAAACAGTGAGTCTTATTAGGTTCACTCTGATGGGTATCAGGGTGTGATACGACTGCTTCTCATATATCTAACTGACATTTTCATGATACTCTAAGGAAATTAGTTGACCGTAAACCCGAAGGCTATGGGTTCGATTCCAACTCGAAGAAATATATTTAATTTTATTACAAAGACAAAGAAGAATATGAATCTCTTCATAGTATACCTAATAATATTACAAGCTACAAAAGTTATTACTTATTTTGTTTATTCATACAGAAATACCTTGCATTTGTTAAACGCAACGTAACAAAGTACGCAACTTGTGTAAGTTTATGAAGCGCAGGTGTCTCGGAAAATGGAATCTGTTAAACAATCGCTGCCAACTGCTGTTTACTTAAATATAACAAACACTACTGACTAATGATATCATTAATATAAAACTTTATGATGAAAATGAAGTGGGGACTTTATATTACTACCTATATATATAAATTAAATTATGTTCTTTTTCGCATATACTGTTATGTTTTTTTTTTAATTTTATACTGTTTTGGGGCCAATCGTGGCGCAGTGGTACGAATGTGTGACTGTAAACGAATGTTTGTGGGTTCGATTCCCACTCGAGGAGTGGAAAAATTTAATATTTCCATTTCCTTCACTCTGTTATCCGAGGCAAAGCGCGGCGTTAAGTTCCGCCACTTAACACGCAATGCCTCCGGACAGCGGAAAGTGAGGAACGGAGTATCTTAACACTAGCCCTCTGATACAGCGTTAAGTTAAAAAAATATAAAAAAAAAAAAAAAACTGTTTCCCATACAGCACGATAGGCAAAGAGAACTTAGATCGTTCTGTTCTCCACTTTACGGGGAAATTGGACACATTGCTTGTTGATTGGCAGGAGTCAACGCCGCGCCTTGTCTTATTAGAGAGATGAAATTAAAATAATAAAAATATAATTGTTGCCCAGAGTAAGATTCGAGCCCGTAACCAATCTTGTTTACTGCACTACTTTTGAACCTTGAAAATTTAACAAAATTATTTTATTTTAGTTTTCAATTTAATATATCCTATACATCTTGATTTCGGGCGGAATGTGGAGAACAGAGTGTACCAGGTTCACTCTGACTACCTTGCTACGCGGGAAAAAGAGTGAAGCTGAATATTTTTTGTGGAACAAAGGAGGCAAACGCGCCGAAGGCCCACTTGGTGTTAAATGGTTACCTTCGCCCATAGACATCTACAACATTAGAGTTACGGATGCGTTGTCAACCTTGGGTGTGTAGGGCAGAAGGAGGGAGGAAACGTGGGAATAGGGAAAGCTGGCTTACATACCATCGAACCTGAACACATCATCAGATGTTTGGCGGTTCGTCTTTGACACGATAATGGTCGCGAGCCAGTCGGAGAACGAATCTCCTACCACCAAGCTACTGGGTTACCCGCCTTTTAAGGAACGCTACCCAGCGACAGAGTGGAATTATATTCATAACCCGTCCCCCCACGGGTGATTATAGCTTATGGGTAATTGATACTGTCTTAATACCTTATTTCTTTCCATATTCACAATTTTTGTTAAGAAAATTTCACAAAAGAAAGAAAAATAAATAACAGTCAACTTATACAGTAGATTAGAAGTGAAAGAAGACAAGAACTTAAGTAAAAAAGTCTCTTAATATAAAGAACATCATTGTAAGCGAGTCTCAAGTCTACTGTTGAAGCATTTTTTTTACAACGAACAATGTTATTACAATTTAAACTTTGAAGAGAAACGTAATTTCAGCGATATTGAAGCGAATAAGAATTTGTGACTCCATTAAAATATAATTTACTTTTTACGAAACCTTTTTAAAATCTTATTTAATTAGCGAGTTTTATGCTTATTAATGATTGCTACTAGAGAAGCGTAAACGCTAAAGGGACGAAGTTTTTTATAGAGCAAAGTGGCACACTTGATAGTGTGCTATAGCTTTTCATTGTTGCTTTTACATCTTTATATAAATTTACAAACATGAAGATGTCTAAACAGACATTTTCAAGCTTTTTTCCGTGTAGCTGGATGGTCAGAGAAAATGTTTCTTAATCGTCAGGAAATCAGTTATTCATACCAGTAAGATTGGGGACTTGAAGGTGGTTATGTGAGTCTTTCGACTGGTAGATTGTAGGCCTAGATTGTATACCCACTAAAACCTCACAGTGCTCCTCCTCGACTGGCTACTAACCTATGCCACGGGAACCCCGATATTCCGTCCACCTCGCACTCCAAGCATTGCCTGTTAAATGGCAGATCTTAGTGATTTAAGCATATTTAGAAAACGCATAAAAATGATGCCTACAGAAATGCTAGATGCGATTTTAACCCGCGCCTCTTGGAAGTCACCCAAGTCAAAAAATTTTGTTCATTTTCTAAAATGTCTTTTAAAAAATAATTTAATTTTAATAATTATTCAACAAACAACAATTAAAGCAATATTTTCGTTAGTCTACACCATACATATAATTTGTAATTTATATGTTAAGTTTATAAACGTAGAATTTAAACCATGTATTGGAAATACGATACGTGTCTTCGTACATGAATATATTAAGAGCTATGAATATAGAGCGTTGTTTATCCAAAATGACGGATAACAGCAGCGTAACTGATACTTGCGAGATAATAAATACACTGACCGTAGCGGTCTTGTAGTACCACAATATTGTGAAGTTGTTAAGTTAATAGCTTAAAACCTTAAGGTTAGTTAGGTTGTGTTTGATTTTTGATATTATTAAAAAATATGATAATATAATAGTCTTTAAAATCAATAGTTTAATAATAATAGAATTGGAATACAATTAATAAATAATTAGATTAAAAAAGTAACAAAAAATATTTTAAAGTTTAATATTATTATTGTTTTTTTAAGGCCATGGATGCGTAGTAGGTCAGCATCTGATCGTAGACGCGGTTAGTTATGAGTTCAATTCACATTAGGGGGAATTATATTACAAGTATTTTCTTTTTCAACTTTGTTAACTTAAAGTGCAATCTTGAGTTCCGCCACACAATACATCACGTCTTGAACTCAGACGAAATGTCTCTTAAATAACAGAGCGGAGAAATGAAACCATTTGATATACCTACATATAATTCCCTCGAGTGGGAATGGAATCCACTACCAATTGCGTTTACTGTTAGATGTTGTCCCACTGCGCCAAGATGTTAATACCCTTTAGAATATTTAGAAATGATATTTAAAGGATACAAAAGTAAAATATAACAAAACCTAAATATATTTAAGTACATTTAGTTTTTTTACATTCACTTCATCCAACACACGTATTAACAAAAACGCTTTACCAATTTTCTAAACTTCTACATCTATACTAGTAAAATATACAATTCTATATTACAAGCCAGCTGTGCTCGCGACTTCGTCCGCGTGAAATTTAACAAAAAAGAAAATAAAAATAGTGTAAGTTACATTTTATTAAATTAGTTATCTGCTAGTGAAGGTCACACAGACAGACAAAAATTGTAAAAGATGTTATTTTGTTATATGTACCATCTACCGGTATTTTTTTAGCTTCACGCTGTATCCCGCACACAGCAGGGTAGGCACAGGAAACCTAGTGTTAAGACAATCCGTTCCCCACTTTCCGCCGAATTTGGAGGCATTGCGTGTTAAGTGGCGGAATTTAACGCCGCACATTGTCTCAACAGCAGAGCGAAGAAAATAGAAATATTAAATATACCCTACCCACCCCTAGAGTGGAAATCGAACCAATCGAATCCAGAACCAGTCGCTTTACAGTCACACTATGCCTCTGCGCCACGACTGGCCTCACGTACTTAGTAAAAAGCAGTTATATATTTTAATAATACAAACATACACTCCAATTTTATTTATTAGTATGGATAGATAAATTTCTATATTATTGACACAACATTTTGATTGAGCTAGGGTAGGCGTAATATGAATAGAGCAAAATACAGTACCAGCGTGAATTTATATTCATTTGAGCTAGACATTTGAGGGTAACGGTCCGTTTAAATAAAAATAAATGTTCTCGTCCGACACAAATATGTTATACGTTTATTTTTTTGTTCCGTGGCACTTTTGTGGCTATTATATTTTTATTAGGTAAGCTAGAATTTTATTATGTTGTTCTGTTTTATTTTTGCGAAATATATGCGAAAATAGGTAACTTTGTGTGTTCTTTTCAACTTATTTTAATATTTTTTGTATTAATAATAAGTTACTTTAAAACAGAATCTAAAAGGAACTTGTGTATAGTTGTTTTGTTGCTATCCTAATCATCTAGGCATTTTTTTCTTTTTTTTAGCTTCACGCCGCACTTAGCAGGGTAAGCAGAAGGAACCTAGAGTTAAGACACTCCGTTCCCCACTCAAGGCAAGTTTCATGAAAAATTGATTGAATTATAAAGCAAAATGCGTTGTTAATTTCCGCCCCTTTACAAGCAACCTCAATTTAAGACGGAAAGTGCAAAATAGAGCTTGTTGACATTATTTTCTCTTTGCCTACCCTGCTATGTTTAAAACTCTGTGAGGCTCATCAACATCAGCACAGCAAATTGTACTTCACAGATTTATTAAAAAATAAATCGATGATACAAGTTGATTAAATTATTTGTTAAAATTAAATTTTATGAAATTTGTTTCGATATCTTATGGAAAATGAAGAACGAAGTGTATTGACACTGGATTAGCTCTCACTTCCCTACTATGCGGGAAGAATGAAGATTTCTTGAGAGATTTTTTTATATAGAAACCACAATGAATATATAATTTCATATTAAGCACTGAAAAATAAACTAAAGCAACAATGTATTTTAAGCAGCTAGGTTATAAAAGCGTATTGTGAAAGATTTTATAGTGCACAAAGGTTTTCTAAAATATATATAAAAGCTGTTTCAGACGACAACAGTTCAACTAGGAGCAATTTCTTTGGTAGCATATGGTAATTGCATTTTATACGAAGCATTTATTGTATTATGAACATTTACTGTTATGTTGGCTTATGAAAGTTTAATACAATAGGGTATGTTTAAAGGATTTGTGGCGGTAGAAAACTTTTTAAACTAAATTTTTGTACATAAATAACTATATAAAAGACAAATATCTATTCAAATATAAGTCATTCTCAAGATAATAAAGAAATTCCGCAGCGTTGCATGCTGTATCGCATAGTGCGATTTGCGTTGGTTAACAAACTCAACAATTCCGTTTTGCCAAAGATAGTTGTGTTTCGAAACATTTGTCGCACTTGAATTTGGACCCATAGCTTTCACTATATATACTAGGTTATGTAAAGAGGACCTAGTGTCAAGACACTCCGTTCTTCACTTTCCGTCAGAATTCGAGATATTGCGTGTTCTCTTAACACGCTTTTGTCCGCAGTTCGCAGCTTCGCCTTACTTGATCGGGAAAATGAAAAAAAATATATAATTATTTGGCTGAGTGATCGAACCCACAATCATCGCGTTTAGAGTTCAACGTTATGTCATTAATTTAGTAGGCAAATTTACAAAACAAAGTTGCTATAGCCACTAAAGTTAACGAATATAATATTAATATTTAAAACCTCACTATAATGAGATAAAAGCCGGTACAATTAAATTTGATTCATGAATTTTGACACATGTACGAAGGACTTGACAGGTGACCACACAGTCGATTGTATCAGGACATTTCTCATCAGCCTCAATTAATTTAATATTCCAGTCAATTTTAATTCATTTCTTTTTATAAATATTTTTTCTTTTAATATTATTTAAGTATATATATTCCAATTACCCCGTTTTTCTTGAAGTGTCATATATTAAATACAAATTATATTCCTCCATCTAAGGCATTTATGTTTATAAAAAGATATTAAGGTTAAAAAAAAAGAAAGGGATTCTTCAAATTTTGTTACCCTAGTCCTTAGGCTATACTTATTAAGTATCATTGTCATGTTAACCAGTTTTTTAATAAGTGAAGGTTTTTATATGTAATAAAAAAATAAAATATTAGTCCATTGGTGCGGTGTAACAACAACTGACCGTAAACACGATTTTTGTGTATTCACTCGGGAGAATGATAAATATCTAAATTATTTTTAATGCTCCTCTCTGGTTAAGAAACTTATCAGAAAAAAATTTACATGCGACACGCAATGTCTGGATTCTGGGACAAAAACGTGAAGTTATAAAAAATATTAATAATTATAACTATATTTGAAAAGCTTAAACAAAGTTACACTAAGTATTAGATTATATCAGAATGTCAGCTATTTGAAGTATGAAAAGAAAGGTAGTATTTTCAACGTAACAAAAGAAATAGTTGTAAATAGTTTGCTTCTACTCTAGTTGATCCCAAGGGCATATTTAACACTTGTAGTGGAGTCCTGTCTTATATATGAAGACAGTAAGGGTACTTAGTATATTAATCTATTAAAGAATGTCTTTTGATTTACACTTTGGTTCACTTAATAGCATATTATTAAGCAAAAATTAAAACTTACATGATTTATAACTACGGGACATCGTGTTGCTGTAGGATTGCGACTGACTGTTATTGCGATTGGTTGTGGGTTCGATTCCCATTAGAGGAATGATCATATTTAAATTTCAATCCTTTACTCCGCTCTGATACATAGGACAAAGCCCGGCGTTAAGTTGCACAGAGTATTTCGAGTGGAAAGTGGAGAATGAATTGCTTGTATTAAATTATTTCTGCTTACCCTGAAAGCGGGATTAAACATAATAAATAAATAAATATGTAGGTATACTAATATTATAAATATATGATTTTGAAGGGTCACTTATAGTTAGGTATTATTATTAATCTAGGCTTAAAATGAATGTGATGAACATTAAAAATTAGTGTTCGGTAAATTGCGTTACACCTGTCAATACTTATCAGAGGCGGGTTTAACGAGTTAATTGTGAGTTTAATCTGCTTAAATCATTTAATTCTTTTTGAGGCTTCACGCTTTCTCCTTTGTTAGTCAGAGAAAATCTAGTGTTAAGACACTCCGTTTACATTTTCCACTCAAATTTGTATCGAGTAACGTAACTCATCGCCGCGTTTAGTCTTGTACATAAGTTAAAAAAAATTTCTTCAGCTTCACGCTTTATCCCGCACACAGCAGGGTAGGCAAAGGGAACCTAGTGTTAAGACACTCCATTCTCCACTTTCCGCCGAATTTGAAGGCAGTGCGTGTTAAGCGGCAGAACTTAACGCCATACTTACTGCAAAACGAAGAAAATATAGATCCCACAACCAGTCGCTTTACAGGCTCACCCTGCGCCTCTGCGCCGCGACTGGCCCCACTAAAAAATAAAATAATTTGAATAAGCATGACATCTGTCTAGTAAGGACTGAACCTATAACCAGCGTTTACTGTCAAATATTATCCCACTGTCTCACTATAACCCAATTAATATTAAACTCGCTGTTACAAATGCAAAATATCGATTCGGCTGTTAGTGGCGTGTCCCCTACTGGGGTCACGTGACCTGTCATTTGCAAAGGATCACAAACCTGTCGTAGTTACGTTATGTACGTTCGTTATCGGATCCCTTTCAATTCTTATGTGGACTAAGAATTTAATTTGATTTGTTTACTATGAAAAATATTATGGTGTAAGCTATATTTTTTAGGCAAGTCGTGGCGTAGGGGCACGAGATCTGAGTTTAAGTGCAACTGGTTGTGGGTTCGATTCCCACTCGAATTGAAATACTTTATAATTGATTGTCTTCGCCCTGGTGTCTGAGGCAAAGAGCGGCGTTAAGTTCCGCCATTTTACATACAATGCCTTCAGAATTCGGTGAATTCGGGAACAAAGCGTCTTAGTATTAGGTTCCCTCTGAATTCCCTGCTGTGTGCAGGATATAGAGTGTAAACCTAAAAAAGCTATATTTTAAATAAAATTTTTAAATAATTATTGCATCAACTGACAGACAAATACACCTTCAGTTTACGTTTACGTCATTAAATGCGATATGAAGCATTTCCCTGGTCTGGTAGGACAAAGTGTACACTACACTTTTTTCCGTCTACACTTGGTTCCGTTACACAATATTTTATACACATTTTAGTCAAAATTATATTTTTCTAGCTTATATTAAATATTTTTCAAGCTTATATTAAAAGGATATTTCGTAAGCTATAAATCTTAACAACATTATAACGAGCTTTGAATAGAGTGCAACAGAATATGAAAACAGTTTAGGCTTGACCTTATCAGAAAGTTTCCGGTCATTGGAGCAGGACGAGATCATAACCGTAACTTAGCCTGTTTGATCTATTGTGTGCAAATGTACTATATTAAATATACTTGCTGAACAAACAATTTGAAGATTTCTTTTAGATGAATGACCCCATTGTGATATGGTTAATGAGCATACATATTATGGGTATGAGAGATTGGAGCGGATATTTAGTAATTCGTTTTTTTTTTCAGTCATTCAGCGACATTGCGTATCGACAGAATCAAATGTCATGAAATATTTAAGGGCAAAAGCAGCTTCACGTTTTTTCCCTCATAGTCGGGCAGTAGACCTAGTGTCAAGACACTCATCCACTTTCCGCCTGAAATCGACAGATTGAGTGTCAAGTGGCGGAACTCAGCGCCGCTCTCTCTTAGATATCAGAGGGAAATGAAAATTTAAATATAATCAAACCCCGAGTGGGAATCGAACCATCGCTAATGAAAATAATTGAATATACTATGCATATTTATTGTAAGTGTCGCCAGTCACTGAAGTCACTATACACTCGCCTCGTATTAATTATTGTAACATACATATTATTTTATTTTATTGTATTGTAATTTTAATTCCATTCCCGTTTAGGGAAATATTTATTGTTAAATTATTGTCATTCCTCGTCTCTGGTACCGAAGATCAAGCGCGGCGTTGAGTTCCGCCACTTAACACGCAATGTCTTGAACACATAATGTTTTGGGAGACAACGGAGTGCCAAGACACTAGGTAATTACTGTCTAACTGCCATACTATGCGTATACTATACCATCAAGACTTATCTTAAGGTGATCCAATGTCATTTATTCCCAATGTATATCGTTTCTATATTCTACTACACCACCGTGCCTTCAAAATCATTTTTAAATATTAAAAAAAGTTTTTTTTAATATTATAAAGTTATTCACAGAAGCTAAATTTGCTAGTTTCAAAAAATTAAGTGTACGCTTTAAATATTAACAA
This sequence comes from Dryas iulia moderata, assembly GCA_019049465.1. Classification (NCBI taxonomy): domain Eukaryota; kingdom Metazoa; phylum Arthropoda; class Insecta; order Lepidoptera; family Nymphalidae; genus Dryas; species Dryas iulia. The sequence continues at coordinate 5,169,296 of CM032424.1, read as the reverse complement.
AGCCCGTCTCTTGACGTATAAAATATAATATTCTTGAGGAGAACACGCTGCAAACAAAGTGGAAGTTTAAAATTTTATTTATTTAAAAACTTAGTACGTTGGTTATTGTAGTAATATTATAACAAAAAAAAAAAAAAGCCCTAATAGCGCAATCTGACAGCTTCTGACTGTAAAGGCGATAGTTGTGGGTTCGATTACCACTCACGGGAAAAATTAGGTTTAATATCATCCATTCCTACGCTCTGATACTTAACACAAAGCGCGGCGTTGAGTTACGAAACTCAAAGCAACCTTTCAAGTAATTAAGCAATTTTGGTTGATAAGTGGAGAACGAAATATCTTGACATACATATGTTGTCTTTGACTGCCACGTTATGCAGGAAAAAGTATGAAGCTGAAAAAATATTATTAGCTTAATGAAGTACTACTTAGATAATGTTATTTGATTTCAGTCTACATGAGTACTATAGTGTAATTTGTCTTGTATAATTTGCGAATATGGCGCACTAGGTTATGAGTGAAATAACATAAATAATATAGGCTTAGAGTGGTAGTAGTGTGTTCGGTAGAAATCCACCTGTATGAAGAGTATCAGGTGTTTTCTGCATTTAGTGTAAGGCATTTTTTTACCTAGCATTGATTTATAGTAAGAGTTTTTTTCTTAAGGTATTAAAAAAATTAAAGGTAACATATTTCTTTCAACTTTGAATGTACATATTCATTATGCTTATTATATTGCCAATTATAGTGGCCAGTCGTGGCCCAGTGGCACAAGCGTGTGACTGTAAGCGACTGGTTGTCGGTTCGATTCCCACTTGAGGAGTGGAAATTATATTTCCATTTTCTTCGCTCTGGTGTCGAGGTAAAGCGCGTTAAGTTGCACTTAACACGCAAGCCTCTGAATTCGGCGGAAAGTGGGGAACGGAGTGTCTTAACACTAGGTTCCCTCTGCCTACCCTGCTGTGTGCGGGATACAGCGTGAAGTTAAAAAAAAAAATATATATATTGCCCTACAATGGGACTTTTTATTATATTATATACAGGTATAGCAGCGTCAGTGAAAATTCATTCGTACAGCACAAGAAATATTACGCCGGCTATTATTACGTTTCCTCTCGTAACGCGGGTGGAGTCGGCAATAATTACGACTTTTCAACGGGACGCGTTAAATCGTGATGCTCGTCGGGGGATTATCGCGAAACTTTATGTACAATCGCTATTTAATATTAAACAGTAGTTTCATTTGAGTTATGGCCTCGACTTTTTATATCTTTCTTTCATTTTTCTTAAGTTTAATATGTAAAAGTAGCTTAATATTTATTATAACTAAGGTTTTATACATATTCAAATATATTTTATATAGTTTCACAAGTTTTCTCCTTGTGGAAGGGTAGACAGAAAGAGCCTAGTGACAAGACACTCCCTTATCGACTTTTCGTCTGAATTTCAGATATTATATGTATTGAGTGGTGTACTAGAGCGAAAAAATGAAAATAACTTTAAATATAAACATTCCTCCAAGTGAGAATCAAATAGACAATTAATCGGGTTTGCAACCATACAGTGCCCCTCTGCACCATGAAAACGTATAAAAAATTGAGGAACTGAGGAACACATGGCTCAGTGGTGAGAGTGCCTGGACGGTATTCAGGAGGCGCGGGTTCGAATCCCGCAGCGTTCCAATTTTTACACGTTTTCTTTAAATGTCTTTTTCAATTTTCCTAAGTGTGGAATAACACTTTTGTACCAGACGGGCGGAACTCGAATATAAAAAACGAGCCGCTGACGTCCTGTACACTATAAGGTTCGGATCTTGAGGTACGCGGGTGTCGCCAAATGAAAGAAGATGTATTTCGTGCAACGGTAGATGGCTGGCGGCTTCTTGATATCTATTTTATATAACTGTTCTTGTCACTATTGCCCGACTACTATACGAACACTTCCGACTACTACACGAACACTTCCGACTATTATACGAATACTACCGACTGCTATACGAATACGATACGAATAAGATACGATACGACTCAACTACTATGTCAACTACTATACAACTACGATCCGACTACGAATCCGACCGAACGAACCTACAACCTTACGTATGTCGGAGCTATACCAAAAAGAGAGCCGCAAGCCACCGTCCCGAATTGCGTTTATTATAGCAATAATAATAAGTCGCGCTACTAGTTACGTCGCGCAAGTCGGCGACCGACTATTGTCGACCAACGAAGGCGCTCCGTCGCGAACAACTTTAAAAAAAATGTTTAAAAAACCTCAATTTTCATAGTGGACTATATATAATTATTCTATTTGCTTCAGGTTAGGCTCTTAATATTAATACCTTGGGATATATACACTCATCTGCTACAAATATCTACACTGGGACACACTAGGACACAACATGTTGAGCTTTTCAATTTGAAAATTGAATACAAACAATTCAATATGCCTTTAGCCCTAGTCTTGGTTTCTTAAAGGATTGACAATACTGAAATTGTATATTTATAAACTTATGTAAATAACACTTTTGGACTTTCAGTTCTAAATAATCAATTAGAAACATTAAAAATGTGATTTAAACTTTGTCTAACTATATAGATCAAGAAAAGTCGTATACTTTTTAACATTTTAAAGTGTTATTTCCATACTTAGGAAAATAGAAAAAGACATTTATAAAACGTATAAAATTTTAACGCAGCGGGATTCGACCCCGCGTCCCTAGGAAACCGTCCGCTAACAACATAAATAAGTTGTAATAAAGCGTATAAGAATTTCGACGCAATTGGTAGTAGAACACATTGCTTAGCGGTCAGAACGTTTGGACGGTTTCCAAGGGGCGCGGGTTCGAATCCCGCTGCGTTCAAATTTTTATACATTTTCTAAATGTTTTTTCAAGTCTTTTACTACAAATATTTGTTATATTCAGAATCACCGCTTCGTGGCAGACAAATACCAACGCGACTTAAGTCTTCTAGCAACTTATTTATTATTATGACGTTCGTTACCATGAAAAATATTATTTCTGCATCATTAAACACACTAAATTGATACATTTTAAACTATAAAAAACATAATAGCGTCAGAAAGTGTATTTTTCCCCATAATTGTCGTATCTGACGGCGACGGTGAAATATTTCCATTGTCTTTATTTTTAATGGTTTCGTTTCAATTCATATAAAATTTCAGGTTTTGTTGCGATAAAAATGTCTATTCACATGCAAGTGTTTCATAAAGCTATTAAACCGCTTTATGTTAGGAACAATGCAACTATTTGAAAGCATTTTGTTTTAACTCCCAGCGAGAATTTTCTATAGCAATATTATTATAATGATAGTGTGGTACTGAATAAAAATTTCAAAGTATATAAAATATATTATGTAAATGGATAATACTGTTCTTTTTTAATATATTTTTTCATTCATACTAATATTATAAACGTGAAAGTCTGTCTGTTTATCTGTTACGCTTTCACGGCTAATCTACCGGCCCGATTTAAATAGATTACCTACTACATAGGCTACTTTGTATTTCAAAATCGTTCCTTAAAATAAGAATTGACAGTTTGTTTGAAAAATATAAACCGCTTGACCGATTATAATGAATTTTGGCATAAATATAGTTGATACTCCAGGGCTATACATACGCTTTATTTATGAAAAAAAAACAAAATAAAACCCTTGCAATATAACGAAATAGTTATAGTTATATCGTTAATAAGGTAAAACCGCAAGCGGGCTGCTAGTTATATTATAAGTCATTAATAGATGCTATCGTGCTTTAGCAGTACAATCCAACAGTATACGTGACGGTTGTGGGTTTGATTCCCACTCAGAGGAACAATTGTTTAAAATGCTTTACCTCCTAGACTATTCTTTGATATTACAAAGTGCAGCATTCCGCCACTCAAAACATAATGTCTCAAATTCATTGAGTACTCAGGAGTCTTGACTCTAGGTTATTCTTGCCTACTGTGCTGTAAAGATCAAAACAGTGAAGTAAATTCATTAAGTAGGTCATAATTTGTGTTGTATATTTTTCGACTTCTTTGTGATTAGGTTATATTTTTTTCTATACGTATACATATTTAATTATAGTATAAAGTTCATTTCAATATTTATATTCTCGTAAACAGTAGTAACTTTATGTCAACCTACCATGTCAACGCACCATCATATCACACAGAAGAAGTGCTTAATTAAACATGATAGTTCTGAATTCATATACTTTATTGGATATATATTTGTATATAATATAGTATTTACTAATTACTCTCGTGTCGTAACGCCTCCAAAAGGTCACTATATGAACTAAAAATAAAATAGCCTTTTTTTTTAGCTTCACGCTGTATCCCTGGCGGGGTAGTCAGGGAGAACGGAGAGCCAAACGCTACGGTCCCTGCATGCTTCTTTCGCCTCGTCCACTGTCACTGGAGGATGGAGCTACAAATAGCTACATAAAATAGGTTATGAATAAAATAGGTATATTCATTTATTTATGTCTATAAAATAACAAACAAAATATGTAAGGGAATAATAAAATAGAAAATTACATAATAACAATAAATAAGCAAACTGTTTACGCAAACATACATACATAGATAGATAGGGTATTACGCCAAGAATTTTATTAAACGAGGACTATAAACTTACAAGGCATAAAAGCCTCGAATTACACTCTCATGTCAAGAGCTGGTATATGTTTTTATGAAATATTATATTGTTATTTGATTCTTTATGTAAGGATAAGAATTTATGACAGTTAACACATAGTAAAAAATTCTTGTGATATTTTTAGGAGTAAAATATATCATACTTTCTTCTACATTTTTGTGAATTATGGCAAAATCGCATCTATTGTGTCATATATCTTATTCTGTCAAGGCGCGGTGTTAAGTTCCGCCACTTAACACGCAATGTATCTAGAATTCGGCGGAAAGTGCGGGACGGAGTGTCTTGAAACTAGGTTACCTCTACCTACCTTCCTGTGTGCGGGATACAGCGTGAAGCTAAAAAAAAAGAAATCTTATTCTGAATTCTTTGAAGAATTAGTCCTAAAAAGGAATAGGGTGACCTCAGTTTATCTTCAGAAACAGTGCCGATAATACTAGAAGAAGGTCACGTACAAAGCATAAGGACCCCCTGGAGAGCGTTTATAAAGAAACTAATGACAGTGGATGAAACGAAGGAGGTATGCCCTGACTGTATTATTTGTCATAAAGGTTTTACGTCATCTCAACATATAATAAAATGTCAGCTACATTGTTGTTTATATATGGAAAATATATGAGAATTATTATTATTTTTTAATGTAATAGGGCCCAAAGCAAATATTATTTTTCTATTTCACCGCATCTCATTAAAATGCAGCTTTGATTTTGTATTTTGGTATTCTGGGCTTAAAATTTAGTGTTAATTTTTGTTTAATTAGTAAGTAAAAAAATTTCAACAATTACAATTTTGTAAATTTATATACATAGGTGATAACTTTAATACACATAGGTGAAGCTGCGAGCGGATTGCTAGTCGTGAGTAAAAAAATATGTCAAATTAAATATGTCAAATATACCTTAATGAGTTCGTAACTAAGCATTACGTAGTATCTAAGGATAGGCCATCTTGGTAAATTTACCTATAAAGTTTGTAGGTTCGATTTTAACACTAATCCGACTACTGATTGTATTATAATTTAATTTAAATTTACAAACATTCCTTGGGGCTTTTAAAGCTACCTAGTCCATTTTCTTTTTCTTATATTTTCTTATATAGTAGTTAGAGAAAACCTGGCGTCAATACACTCCATTTTCCAATTTCTGCCCAAAATCAAGTAATTACGTATGAATTTGACAGAATGGCGGAACTTAACGCTACACTCAGTTCAACCAGAGCAATAAAATAACAATGATTTAAATATATAACTTAACCTTTATTCGACCTACTACTTTTCAGATTGACTCCATACAAAATACACCATAAAAATAAATTTTTACACACCATTAATATCCCATATACCATTAGCAATAGCATAGAGTTCGTAGAGAGCGTGTCGCAGTTGAAAACACTATTAAAGCACTTATTATTCAGTCGGAACACGTCCGCGCGGCAAACGGAAAAATCCAATTAACTACGTATGAACCTCCAATGCCTACGCGCTTCTTACTTCCACTTATACTAATGACTATTTTTCACTAATATTAACGATATTAGAGTGATATCGTTATATGATGTTGTATGGAACTATTTTTAATGTAGGGCTTATTGTGAATTTTTATTTTGTCATTTTTTATACATATTTTTTTGTACTTTTGACAAGTGTTATGTATTTTTAAATGAAACTATTTTAACTGGATTATTTACGTATATTTTTGGTATTCGAAAATATGTTTTTAGAAAACCTGATGCTTAGAACACTTAACAGATATCCGTGGTCACAGGTATGCTGAAGGGGCATTTGTCTGTCAGTTGATACAATTATTATATCGGATTGCCTAGGTATTCCCTACTTATTTATTTACTTTATATATATATAACTTTGGTTTTCAGGTCCACAAATTAATTATTTAGGTTCTAAGTCTTACTTTGTTTAGTAAAGGAAATTTTACAACTCATTTTAGTTTCTTTTCTTTGTTGTGATAAAACAGAGAGCAGTGTTGAAGTCCAGCATTCTATACTTAATGTTTTATATTCAGGCAGAGAGTGCAAATTAAAGTATCTCACATTGATATAAAATTCTCTTTGGCTACGCTGCTTTGCGGCAAAAAGCGGCAAGGTTAAGAAATCTCTGTTATTTCAAAAAATTGGTTAATTAATATTGATAAATATTCTTTTTTTTTTTTGGAACATAGTGTTCAGACACTCCGTTCCCCACTTTCCGCCGAATCCGGAGGCGTTGGCGGAAATTAACGCCGCGCTTTACCTCTGATACCAGAGCGAAGAAATGGAAATATTAAATATTTCCACTCCTCGAGTGGGAATCGAACCCAGAACCGTTGTTTACAGCCACACGTTCGTGCCACTGCGCAACGACTGCCCCCGAAAAATATTCGTAATATATAAGTACCTAAAATAAAATAAACAGGAAAGACGTTATAGCTTCATGCTTACCCCGTATAGCGTGGTAGACAAAGAGAACCTAGTGATAAGAAACTCTGTTCTCCACTGTCTGCTCTAAACCAAAACAATACTTACTAAATGGCGGAACTTAACACTGCAATATATTTCTTATTTTTAATTAAAACAACGATTTCATTTAATAAACCATTATTAATTAAAATTATTGTACATCCACATATACAAACGGACAGTGATAATTAAAAACGTTTGCTATAAAAGCATAAAAGTAAATTTAAAAAGCAAAAAAACATCACATGATAGACGTAACGTTACGAGGGCGCTCTTTAATCTGCCCCTCAATAGTTTATTTAAATTCGAATCCCTTTTAGCGATGCCCTCCGCCACTACTTGTCGCGCTCAATTTAAACCACTCTTTCTAGAGCAATTATGGAAATAAAAATTGTGAAATTCTATAATGTTAAATGTTTTGGTTGAAATGTTATATTTAAAATATTTAAAGTTTTTGTTTAAAGTTATGTTAATTTGTAGAAATACAATTTTAGATAGTATTTACAAGATTTATCCGTCTAATAAAAAACGAATTATTAGCCATAGTGGCTCAGTGGGATAAAGATCGACTGTAAATATAATTTTAGGTTATAGGTTGGATCTCTACTACGGGGAATGATTATATTTAAGATTATTTTGATTTCTTCACAACGATATAATAACAAAGAGTGGCGTTGGATTCTGTCTCTCAACACGTAATGTTTCGATTTTGGATGGTAAGTGGAGAACGGAATGTTTTGTCACAAAGTTCTCTCTGAATATCTTGAGGTAATAAGAACAAATTTACATAATTTGACATAAAAAAAATATTTTAATATAAAAAAAAATTACCCATAACTTCCATTGCGTCGGAAATGAAAATTAAAATCCCATTTTCCCCTTACTATAGAAATTTGAAGAAAGTAAGGTGCCGCTCAATATTTTTCACTGTGCTTTGTCTGTCAAAAAGTCATTTTAACGTAAGAGCTTTATATACATAAGAAATCAATTTTCTTAAACTATGAAATAAAATAGTTCAAAGACAAAAACCAAACGAGTTTATAATACACAAAACTCATTTAGGGATACCATGACCTGTCACTCGCAGAGGGATTTGCGCCCTACGTCGTAGTCGCGTCAAATTATCACCCTCGAAAGCCCTTCAATCCTGAGTAATGTGTTGGTCTTTCCGATTTGTGGAATAGTCACCTAATGTGATCCGTCTGTATGTAACGATATGGAAATTAGTAATTCTTATCATTAGTTATTATGAATTATAAGGTGAAGCAGATGGGAACGTAACAATATATGTTTTTTATTATACTAATTAGTCATAGACGTCACTTGTTATATAGTACATATTAAAGACAAAATTTGGCTTCGCATCATCGTTAGATATAGATTTATTTAGATTTGGTCGAAAAACAAACTTGAGAGTTTCTTAACACTAGTTCATTTTCTCTGGCTACTTCGCTAGAGTAGCAAGAAGTAATCTGGTACGGCTTTTTATCTTATTGATTGGTTTCCATCACAATATTACGTTTAATACAAAAAATAACTAGAATTTAATTTACCTTTAACATTTTAAATGATATAGTGTACGAACACTTAGCAAATTCGGTTCGAATCCCGCTGCGTTCAATTTTTTGTAACTTTTCTATAACTCTTAGAAGTTAACTTGTTTGCAGCTTGGGTCATACAAAAAAATATGTACTCGTCTGCCTGCTTGTCTGTCTGGTACGTTTTTACTGATCATTTACTTCGGAGTTCGTATAGTTGAAGACACAGAACAAAATATAGGCTACATTTTTTATCAAAAATAATTATTTATCAAAAATTCTGAAAGGTTTCAATAGAGAATGATAGTTTGTATGGAAAATATAAAACGATATCAATGAATTTCCGGGGAAACATAGTTGACAACGCAATGTCAAACATAACATATCTATTTAACTTTTCATAAAATATGAAAATTACATTAGGAGTATAGTTTACGCGGGCGAAGCCGCGATCATGCCACTAGTATGTCATAAAAAGCAAATATAGTTTTTAATACACATAAAAGCGTATATAAAAAAGTAGTAGGCTTGACCTTATCAGAAAGTTTCCGGTCATTGGATCTGGGGACGATGAACGAGATTATTACCATAACTCAGCCACGCGCCTGCCGTTACCTTTACTCACGTAGAATTGTTTAAATATAGAGATCGACCCTTTTGCATTTAACGATAAAATTATATGGATAACTCCGAATGAGTTATCTTTATGGAATATTATGTATTTTAAAAAATGCCAGAGGTGATATTTTGGACAGAACTTTAATGGTTGGTTGTTGTTTTCATTTATATATTTAATAGTTATGGTTAACTTTGATTCATTGATTGATTATTTAAGTGGAGAAGTCCGAAAGTCCGAGAGTCCACTCTGTTCTCCACTTTCAGCCTGAATTCAAGACATTACTTCTAAAGCTAAATAATAACATCACTTGAGTTATCTAATATCATTAAAGGCCCCGTTGACACGTAAAATATGCGTTGACTTAGCAACGTTGTGCCAAACATTGTGTGTATAAATTATATGATTGTTTATATAAGTATCTCAACAGTGTACTCGTATTATTATTATAAATAGAGGATTTCTGCTAGATTTTTATTTTTTTAACCTAAAATTTAACTATGACAAATTTCAAATTACACTGTTGCGTATAATTTTCGCAACAAGAAAATTGTTACCTTTTCTTATTAAAATATAAACATCTTAAAAAATTGAAGTGAATGTACTCAGAGTAGTTTAAAAACTTTTTTATTTAAATCGACAATAATTCTGTTTCAGCGATGACAAAGATAAATTGAGTTTCAAAATGTAGAGATTACATATATATATGTTCTTCGTGTATGCATTGAAGAAAAATAGCTTAGACTGCTTTACCTTTTATTTTAAGAATATTAAAACGATATTGTATACTATTATTTTGATAAACTACACAACGAACAAGCGAACAAACAAAGTTATTAAAAGGATTAATAATATAGTAGTCTAGTACGTTCACGCTTTTCCTCACATAGCGGGTCAGGCCGAGAGGACCTTATGTCAAGACACTCTGTCCTGTCCTTTAGTTTCCGGCTGAAATCGAGACATTGTTGCATATTGAGTAGTGGAACTGAACACTGTTGGTACCAGACCGAAGAAATGAAAATTAAAATATAATTTTTCCCAGAGTGGGAATCGAACCTACAAACATTGCCTTTATAGTCGGACGCTATCCAGCTGCGCCACGACGGCCACGTATTTGGCACGGGTACATATAATGACGGCGACACTAATAAAATCAAAGTATTATTTTTTCTTTATTATTAATAATAATTTTAAAAGCAATTTTGATTCGTTAATTTAAAAGGGCATAGTATTATCAGTTTTAAAATTTTTGTAAAATATTCAAATTTTGTCTCTTTTTTGTCAAAAATGAATAATGAAAGTAAAGGTCCACTGCGGATTATACACGTATATTTTTGGTATTCGAAAATACATTTTTAGAAAACCGGACATTTCCAACACTTTACTGTAGTCCACGGTTACATATAGGAGTGAGCTTCCTACAGGTTTTCTAAAAATATATTTTCGAATACCAAAAAGTTACGCAATTAATCCGGTTAAAAATATTTATTTTTATTTCAAAATGTGTAATATTCGCAATAGCAAAGGATCTTATTATAAATTAATTATTTGAATTTGTTTATTAGTAATAAATTTACCATTTAAATACATAGAACTTAGAGAAAGTCGTGAATATTGCCTCATTACATTCAGAATTAATGCAAAACGTTAGTTATGAACAAACTAACATATACTTCTAGTGCACTCGGATGAAAGCCAAACGGCATAGAATTTTTTTTTATTCTAGCTTCACGCTGTATCCCGCACACAGGAGGGTAGGCAGAGGGAACCTAGTGTTAAGGCACTCCGTTCCCCACTTTCTGCCGAATTCGGAGGCATTGCGTAACACGCAGTGGCGGAACTTAACGCCGCGCTTTACCTCTGATACCAGAGCGAAGAAATGAAAATATTAACTGTTTCCACTCCTCGAGTGGGAGTCGAACCCACAACCAGTGGTTTACAGTCACACCTTCGTGCCACTGCGCCAAGACTGGCTACTGCAATTAAATATTAATAACCATATATATAAATAAGCTGTTATTATAGACGTCAAGATGTGCTTTCCACCGCTCAAATAATTTACCAATATAATATAAGCAGAGGACGAAGTGTCTTGACTCTAGGTTCTCTCTGCCTAGGTAGACAAAAAATCAGTAAAACTTTTTTTTAGCTTAACACTATATCCCGCACGCAGAAAAGTAGGTAGATGGAACGTAATTTTACGACAATCCGTCCTCCATTTTCCGCCGAATTCGGCGATTCTGGCAAAACTTACCGGCGTGCCAAGAACATGAAATATTAAATATTTCAATTTCTCGAGTGAGAATCGAACCCACAACTAATCGCGTTTACAGTCACCCTTGTGCCCCCTGCACTGGCGTCATATTTTGTCCATTGTATGTACCAATACAATATAAGCAAAGAACGAACGAAGTGTCTTGACTCTAGATCTCTCTGCCTAAGTAAACAAAATTGCTATACGAAAAAAAGAGAAATACTTAAAAAATATTTCAAAAATATAACTTAAATTATTAAATATAAATTTCCAACTATTAAGCGAGTCGAAGTTACCGACATTTTTGTACTGAACTTTTAAATACTTAAGCAGAATATTCTTAGTTGAGAACTTTTTAATAACAACTCTTACTCATTGAATCTTAATAAACAAGCAAAAACTTTGTTTAACATTTCTTATTTGTTGTTCTACGTATAGACTTTAAGTGAAGGCTTAAAGTAGCAACTTTTCAAGAATTAAAGCCGAAAGCGGTAAAAAAAGGAAATTATATAAGATACATTAAATTTGTTATTGCATAATTATACACAAAAACAAAATAAATAAAATGAGCAATAAAACAAATAATTAGGAATAGCTTTAAAAGGTGACTTCGTCACTGTTATTAATCTTTCATACGTTCACATAAAGTATCTTTTATAATGAAAAGAAGCGACGGCGGCGTCTAGAACTAATATAAAGTTTAATCTTATCGGCTTTATTTCCTTTAACCTAAGTAAGGTTTAATAATATCTAAATAAGTCTATATAAAAGTATGTTCAGTATAATCAATTTGATTTTCAGCGCGGCTTTGAGTGTTGCCACATGATACGCAATGTCTCGGATTCTGGCGAATACTGAAGAACGAAATATCTTGATACTAGGTTCACTATGAGTCTTCAAGTACGCGAAAAGCGTGAAGCTGATTTCCATCGTTAGTACAGTGGTACAGTATTTGACGGTAAACTCAACTACTGATGTATTATATTCAAATTACTTTACCTTTTAACACTAATTTAAAAAGGGCAACATAGGCAAAGAGCTGCTTACTTTGTTTTTTTTTAAAAATGAAAATGAATGATCAAATTTTACTCTTTAAATTATATGTGCAATGCTTATTCCATACATTTCCAAATAATATCATTTATATTCTACTTTCAAAGCAATCAATATAAAGTAAACACACGAGCATATTGAAGTTGTACTTGAAAGTTTATTTTAAATTTGATTTAAACTACACATTTATTATAGTGCAGAATATAAAATAGAAATAAGTTTGCAGCCAAGTTGTCATATATTTTATATAACTTTACGTTCGTTATATATACTAGCATCTTACTCGCGGCTTCAAAGTTCTTCTTTTAAAGTTAAGCGTTTTATTAACAATTTTTCATCCATATATTACAGCTTCTTAAGGGCTAGTTAGACTATTTATCTGAGAAATTTTATCGAAATCCGTCAAGCGGCTTGGATTTTTTTATAAAACGCTTCCTCTCCTATTTCAACACTTTAGGGGCAGATTTTTGATAAAAAAGCTTATCTTCGACTATTTTATTTTTTAGTAAATATTTAAAAATATTAAGAATTTCAAAATATGTTTTTAAGAGAAACGATGAAACGTCACTAGTATATGTGAAATGACATTTCATTGCAATTAACAATTAATAATTAGTACGGAAAGTTGCCTGAACACGAACGTAATTAATCATTAATGGGCAAAACAAATCGTTGAATACATACATACCTACATACATAATTTAAGTTGCTTTGTTTCATTTTAAATGACCAAATAGGTCATAAAGTGGAAATTGTATTACAAAAATTGTAGGTAATATATAATTAGTGTTAATTTAAGAACAATATAATTTATCGTATGGCTTACAGGTCAAACTGGTTGGTCAGTTTCCAAGGTTTTATCACTTTGTGCCCTTTTTGTTGAGAGATTGGTGACGTAACCCAACGCCGCCCTTACCAGTAACAGGGGTAATGAAAATAATTTTAAATATTAATAAAGAAGCTATCGGAGCGCAGTGTGACAACGTCTACTGTAACTGCAATGGTCATGGGCACGATTTTGCACTAGGGAGAGTTATTATATATTATTTTTATTTCTCCGCTCTTATACCTAACACAAAGCGCGGGTTAAGTTCCGCCAGTTAACCGTAATTTCAATTCCAAGTGAAAACTGGAAAAGGGAGTGTCTTAACACTCACAGGTTCTCTCTGACTAGCCCTGCGATACACGAAAAAGCTTGAAGCTGAAAAAAATATATTATTTAAGCCCACAACCATCTGCGCTACGATAGCGTCATAATTAATTAATTTGCTTTAAAAAGATATTAAGAGAATTTAAATTAACTAAATACTCAGTCCGGTCGGCTTTCGGTTGACCACATTATTGCGTCGCACATTCCATTATCGAGTTTCAATGGGGTTTAAGAAATTAATGATGAAAATGTATATATTTTCTTACTTAATTCACACGTTTTTAATTACGCATTAAAAAGGGACAAAGGGATTTGAAAAAGTGTTTTTTTTAAGCATTCAACTATTATATTATTACATATTGAGATAAATTTAAGAATCACGTTGGCCTTCGTGGACGAAAATCTAAAATATAAACATGTCTTACCAACACAAAATAAAATAAAATTGCACGGTTTTAATAATATTACTTTTAAAATATATATTTAAATCAAATTTTCAACCTGAAAACTTAAAAATACTTTTATAAAATGACATTAAGCTTACTACAAATATTTTTTATTAAGAAACTCATCTTGAAATTTCAATTACACCAACTAAACATTGATCCACTCAATTTAATTACTAAATTATTCTACCTGGGCTATGTATTAGACAGTCCCAGTTCCCTTAAACTATTTAAGTGTTCATTTTGCCCGTAGTCCCCATTAAAATTTATTGCAAGCCGAATGTGACAGCAGTTCGGAGGCGGACCTCTTGTTTATGTATTACGTTATTGCCTCACTCAGGGAAGATTGTAAGGAAAACAAAAACGAGGTCGAATATTCATCATTCCATACAAATGCAATGTGCCACGTTGTACAATTAATAATACATTAGTTTTTCAAGTAACGGGTGTGTATTTGTGTTTGTTTCTATTTTTTTTATTTATGTATATAAATAAGTTTTTTGCATAGTGAGGTAGTCAGAGAGAACAAGGTGTCAAGACATTCCGTTCTCCACTTTTCACCTAAATTTGAGTCTGTGTGTTAAGTGACGGAACTCAATGGCGTCCTTTGTCTTTGTCAGAATACGCATTGCAAGTAGAAAGCTAAAATCGATCATGTAAGTTACTTGAGGAATATAGGAGAGCACTAAAAGAAGACTTTTCCGTTGTATAAGATTTTACTAAGTGTACCCCTTATTCGACTTTGGACTTTATATGGGTTATATAAAAAAAAATAATAATGTATTTTTTTTTTCAAGTCAAAAATTGAACTCGGTACTTTCACTTGTCAACCATGAATGTAATAACATACATTTATAGTAGTAAAGTATCTACGTGTTTCAAGCAATAAAATTGCAATAAAAATATACAGGAGTTGTTTAATAGTAGGGTTAGTTAGTAAGTTAGTGATAAAATTCATAGTTTAAGTACTAAGTCTATTACTTAACACTTCTATTAATATATTCAAAAACCTTGAATATGTATAGAATCTACCTATATTTTTATATAATTATTTACTTAAAAATTATGTTATATTTTACGCTATTCATGTTTTTGAATCTAATGTTTTGAAAAGAATATATTTATAAGATCGATTCCCACTCGGGGAATGTATTTACATTATTTCGCAATGTCCCGAACGATTATGTGTGGAAAGCCATGAAGTAAGTTTCTAGACACAAGTTATTTCTAAGTACCCTGCCGTTCAAAAAGAGTACGTCAAAAAAGGGGTAAATATGAAAAGATTAACGATACCAAAACATTATTCTCTAATATCATGTATGTATAACAAATAGACGTAAACACAGTTATATTCTCTAGTCTTAATTTCTCATAATCAAATGACCGAAAACCGGCCCCAAGTTTCAAGCTTCATTGAGAGTTTGATGATAGAATAACTTAATAGATCGTGCCCCAACCTGGGATCAGAAGTTTTCGAAATGATCTGCAGCTGTACAAGCCATCCAAAGGAAGGAGCTAGTCGACTTTAATTCAAATGTACAATTACTTTAATTTAGTATTAATAATAATTTTAAAAGCAATTTTGATTCGTTAATTTAAAAGGGCATAGGTTTTAAAATTTTTGTAAAATACTCAAATTTTGTCTCTTTTTTGTCAAAAATTAATAATGAAAGTAAAGGTCCACTGCGGATTATACACGTATATTTTTGGTATTCGAAAATACATTTTTAGAAAACCGGACATTTCCAACACTTTACTGTAGTCCACGGTTACATATAGGAGTGAGCTTCCTACAGGTTTTCTATAAATATATTTTCGAATACCAAAAAGTTACGCAATTAATCCAGTCCAAAAATATTTTTATTTCAAAATGTGTAATATTCGCAATAGCAAAGGATCTTATTATAAATTAATTATTTCAATTTGTTTATTAGTAATAAATTTACCATTTAAATACATAGAACTTAGAGAAAGTCTTGAATATTGCCTCATTACATTCAGAAATTAATGCACAAGTTGTGAACCAACTAACATATACTTCTAGTGCACTCGGATGAAAGCCAAACGGCATAAAATGAAATTTTAATAACCATATATATAAATAAGCTGTTATAAATACGCCAAGATATACTTTTCACCGCATAAGCAGCGAACGGAGTTTTTTGACTCTATGTTCCCTCTGCCTAGGTAGGCAAGATGGCTATGCAAAAAAGAGTAAAACTTTTTTTTTAGCTTCACGCTATATCCCGCAAGCAGAAAAGTAGGTAAATGGAACGTAATTTTACGACAATCCGTCCTCCATTTTCCACCGAATTCGGCGATTCTGGCAAAACTTACTGCGTGCCACGGAAATGAAATATTAAATATTTCAATTTCTCGAGTGAGAATAGAACCCACAACTAATCGCGTTTACAGTCACCCTTGTGCCCCCTGTACTAGTGTCATATTTTGTACATTGTATTTACCAATACAATATAAGCAAAGAACGAAGTGTCTTGACTCTAGATCTCTCTGCCTAACTAGACAAAGTTGCTATTATTAAAGTAAATACTTAAAAAATATTTCAAAATATAACTTAAATTATTAAATATAAATTTCCAACTATTAAGCGAGTCGAAGTTACCGACATTTTTGTACTGAACTTTTAAATACTTAAGCAGAATATTCTTAGTTCAGAACTTTTTAATAACAACTCTTACTCGTTGAATCTTAATAAACAAGCAAAAACTTTTTTTTTTTTTTTTACTTTTCTTTTTTTATTTATTTTTTTTATCGCTGGGAAATGCAGTTTACGCAGACCATTCGTACGTATGACAGGCAGAACTACCTTACGTACGAATGATACTGTGGCACTCATCGACAAGTCCAATACTACCCACTAAAACCCAGCGAAAACCCTCTTCACCCCTGTGAGACGTCGCAGATTCGCTCGCGCATTCTGCTACGCTGCCTCGGTGGACAGCCCGCCTATTGCGGGCCGCCGTCGTCTTCAGGGTGCTCCGGGGTTACTAACAGAGCACCCGCAGCCTTGATGACTTGCAGGAGAATCACCCTGACCCTCCCGCAGTAGCTCCTCTAAGGTAGGGGGAGTTGAAGACGCGCATACTGCCTTCTTCTACTCCCTAGCCTCCGACAACGGAGCGGGCCTGCATTACTGGACTCACAAATCCGCTGTGCGGCATCCTTCAATGCGATGACTGACACGCTGAAGGAGACCATTGCAGACCAGTTTCTCTCACTTTCCAGCATAGCCCCTACCACACTGGGTAGTGAGAGGTCCCTACCCACTATAGTCATCAAGGCGTGACGTTGTGGGACCCAAGAGGGGCATTCGGCCAGAGCGTGATACGCCGAATAACAGGCGCATTACACTCATGGCATACCGGCGACATCTCCCGACGTGCATTCTCTTGCAGGTATTTGCCGAAACAACCATGCCCCGTCAGCACCTGCACCAACCTGAACGTCAGGACTCCGAAACTCCTCTTGATTCAGCGCTCTAGGTGGGAGCGGATCGCCTCCACTGTCGCTAGGCCTGCCACCGGGGACCACAAGTCCTCCTTCCATTGCTGTATCAGGGTTCCGTCCGCTCTTCTCCTGATCCGCACGACACTCTCCGTCGATGGTCGCTTGCCTCGCGACTGCTCACTTGCGTGGAATGCATGAACTCTAGCGAGCACTTCCGCCTGCAACTCCCAAGGCGGATCGTTCGCTAGAAGTGTAGCCACCGTCCACGACACCGTACGGTATTCCCGAATTATTCCCACTGCTATGACCCGCTGCGCTTTTCGCAATTGGGTCCTGTTGCGAGCAGTGAGAGCATCCGCCCACACGGGTGCACCGTATAATGCCATGGATCTCAACACGCCGACATAAAGCCGTCGCCTAAGCCGCATGAAGAATCCGGCCCTCCGATATTCGGTAATAACCTGCCGAGGGCCCTGGCGGCGTTTACAAGCTTCGGCGCAAGTTGAGCGAAGTGCGACGCGAACGACCATCGTCCATCCAGAGTCAGACCCAGATACTTCATCTGGGCCTGTACCTCCACCTCCTGGCCCTGGATGTGTAGAGTAGCCCTACGGGGGGGTCCCCTACGTGGGCCATGGAATAGGAGGGCCTCAGTCTTTGGTACGGAGACCCTCAGACCCAACGCTTTAATACGGTCGACAACAACGCGCGTGCCGACTTCAGCCAAGTGTGCTGCCTCCTGGTACGTTGAACCCCGGGCTGTAACGAGAGTGTCATCTGCGTAACAAATGAGACTCATCCCTGGCGGAAGGCGGCAACGCAGGATCCAGTCATAACCGACGTTCCACAGTATCGGGCCCAATACCGACCCCTGTGGAACACCGCAACGGACACTTCGTCGACCGATTTTACCGTCTCCCCCAATCCATAGGACTACTCTATCGTGGAGATAGTCATCTAACAGCCGCCGGAGATAAAGAGGCACTCCATGGTACCGGAGAGCCTCTTTTAACGTCTCAAACGGCAGGCTGTTAAAGGCGTTGACCACATCTAGCGAGACGGCGAGAAGAACATCTCTATCCGACGTCGCGGCCAACGACCAAGTCTTCAGGGTATTCAGGGCGTCGATGGTTGATCGACCAGCTCTGAACCCGAATTGAGCCTCTGAAAGACCCGGACCTACCTCCTCTAGGTGCTTAATAAGACGGGCGGCGACAACTCTCTCGAAAAGCTTGCCCGTCTCATTTAATAACACTATCGGCCGGTATGCGGAAGGAGAGTCCAGAGGACGACCCTCCTTGCGCAGTAGACATAACCCTCCTTCCTTCCAGATCTTCGGGAACCGTCCAGTAAATAGACATTGGTCAAAAAGTTCCCGAAGATTATCGCCTAGATATTCCAGGGCAATACCTAATACTTTCCCTGGGATACCATCTGGACCCGGAGCCGTCTTTTTGGACCTCATTTTCCTAAGTGCCAAATTCATTTCACATTTAGTTACAGGGGGAACCACCGACTCTCCTTCATGCACTGAGGAAGGAGCCATTCTAGGGGGAATGTGTTCCGGCGGTTCTGGAAATAATTCCACCACAAGATGTGAGAGAAAGCCCAACGATAGTGTTTCCGTCAATGGTGCACTTTGCGCACGAAGTGTATTCCGCGCAGCAAGGTAAGGACGCCCCCATGGATCCCTATTCAGACCTGCCAATAATTTTTGACGGCTCTCAGTCTTCGCTTGACGGATGGCCAACTGCAACGCCTTTTTCCTCTCTTTATATATGCCATGCAGGCGATCCTCGAGCGTAGGATCTAACCCATTTCTTCTCCTACATCTTGTAAATGCTCGACGAGCCCGGATGCAAGATACTCGCATCTCGGCAATTTCGGGCGTCCACCAGTACACTTGGCGGCGAGAATGCCATCTTCGGACTCTTGGCATTGCCGCATCACATATACCCGTCAGAACGTCGCACATCTGACCAGCCAGATTAAAACAAGCAAAAACTTTGTTTAACATTTATTTGTTGTTCTACGTATAGACTTTAAGTGAAGGCTTAAAGTAGCAACTTTTCAAGAATTAAAGCCTAAAGCGGTAAAAAAAGGAAATTATATAAGATAGATTAAATTTGTTATTGTATACATATACACAAAAACAATATAAATAAAATAAGCAATAAAACAATTAATTAGGAATAGCTTTAAAAGGTGACTTCGTCACTGTTAGTAATATTTCATACGTTCACATAGAGTATCTTTTATAATGAAAAGAAGCGACGGCGGCGTCTAGAACTAATATAAAGTTTAATCTTATCGGCTTTATTTCCTTTAACCTAAGTAAAGTTTTACAATATCTAAATAAATCTATATAAAAGTATGTTATAACCAATTTGATTTTCAGCGCGGCTTAGAGTGTTGCCACATGATACTCAATGTGTCAGATTCTGGCGGATAGTGGAGAACGAAATGCACTAGGTTCACTATGAGTCTTCAAGTACGCGGAAAGCATGAAACTGATTTCCATCGTTAGTATAATGGTACAGTATTTGACGGTAAACCCAACCACTGATGTATTATATTCAAATTACTTTACCTTTTAACACTAATTTTAAAAAAAAGGAGGATAGGCAAAGAGCCGCATACCCTGCTTTTTTTAAAAATTAAAATGAATGATCAAATTTTACTCTGTAAATTATATGTACAATGCTTATTCCATACATTTCCAAATAATATCATTTATATTCTACTTTCAAAGCAATCAATATAAAGTAAACACACGAGCATATTGAAGTTGTACTTGAAAGTTTATTTTAAATTTGATTTAAACTACACATTTATTATAGTGCAGAATATAAAATAGAAATAAGTTTGCCGCCAAGTTGTCATATATTTTATATAACTTTACGTTCGTTATATATACTAGCATCTTACTAGCATCTTACTCGCGGCTTCAAAGTTCTTCTTTTAAAGTTAGGCGTTTTAATAACAATTTTTCATTCATATATTACAGCTTAACATTACAGAAATTTTATCGAAATCCGTCAAGCGCCTTGGATTTTTCATAAAACGCTTCCTCTCCTATTTCAACACTTTAGGGGCAGATTTTTTTAAAAAAAGTATCTTTAACTATTTTATGTTTTTTAGTAAATATTTAAAAATATTGAGAATTTAAAATTATATTTTTAAGAGAAACGATGAAACGTCACTAGTATATGTGAAATGACATTTCATTGCAATTAACAATTAATAATTAGTACGTAAAGTTGCCTGAACACGAACGTAATTAATCATTAATGGGCAAAACAAATCATTGAATACATACATACCTACATACATAATTTAAGTTGCTTTGTTTCATTTTAAATGACCAAATAGGTCACAAAGTGGAAGTTGTATTACAAAAATTGTATGTAATATATAATTAGTGTTAATTTAAGAACAATATAATTTATCGTATGGCTTAGAGCTCAATATGGTTGGTCAATTTCCAAGGTTTTATCACTTTGTGCCCTTTTTGTTGAGAGATTGGTAACGTAACCCAACGCCGCCGCTACCAGAACCAGGAGTGGGAAAAATAATTTTTAATATTAATAAAGAAACTATCGTAGCGCAGTGTGACAACGCCTACTGTAACTGCGATGGTCATGGGCACGATTTTGCACTCGAGAGAGTTATTATATATTATTTTTATTTCTCCGCTCTTATACCTAACACAAAGCGCGGGTTAAGTTCCGCCAGTTAACCGTAATTTCAATTCCAAGTGAAAACTGGAAAAGGGAGTGTCTTAACACTCACAGGTTCTCTCTGACTAGCCCTGCGATGCAGGAAAAAGCTTGAAGCTGAAAAAAATATATTATTTAAACCCACAATCATCGCTTTTACAGTCAGACTGTTTCAGACACTGTTTCATATGCGCTACGATAGCATCATAATTAATTAATTTGCTTTAAAAAGATATTAAGAGATTTTAAATTAACTAAATACTCAGTCCGGTCGGCTTTCGGTTGACCACGTTATTGCGTCGCACATTCCATTATCGAGTTTCAATGGGGTTTAAGAAATTAATGATGAAAATGTATATATTTTCTTACTTAATTCACACGTTTTTAATTACGCATTAAAAAGGGACTGCTAGTATTTGAATGGATATACAATTTGAATGGTACAACAAAAATAAAAAAGTGTTTTTTTAAGCATTCAACTATTATATTATTACATATTGAGATAAATTTAAGAATCACGTTGGCCTTCGTGGACGAAAATCTAAAATAAAACATGTCTTACCAACACAAACATAAATAAATTTGCACGGTTTTAATAATATTACTTTTAAAATATATATTTAAATCAAATTTTCAACCTGAAAATTTAAAAATACTTTTATAAAATGACATTAAGCTTACTACAAATATTTTTTATTAAGAAACTCATCTTGAAATTTCAATTACACCAACTAAACATTGATTCACTCAATTTAATTACTAAATTATTCTACCTGGGCTATGTATTAGACAGTCCCAGTTCCCTTAAACTATTTAAGTGTTCATTTTGCCCGTAGTCCCCATTAAAATTTATTGCAAGCCGAATGTGACAGCAGTTCGGAGGCGGACCTCTTGTTTATGTATTACGTTATTGCCTCACTCAGGGAAGATTGTAAGGAAAACAAAAACGAGGTCGAATATTCATCATTCCATACAAATGCAATGTGCCACGTTGTACAATTAATAATACATTAGTTTTTCAAGTAACGGGTGTGTATTTGTGTTTGTTTCTATTTTTTTTATTTTATGTATATAAATAAGTTTTTCGCATAGCAAGGAGGTAAGAGAGAACAAAGTGTCAGGACATTCCGTTCTCCACTTTTTACCTGAATTTGAGTCTGTGTGTTAAGTGACGGAACTCAATGGCTTGCTTTGACTTTGTCAGAATACGCATTGCAAGTAGAAAGCTAAAATCGATCATGTAAGTTACTTGAGAAATATAGGAGAGCACTAAGAGAAGACTTTTCCGTTGTATATGAATTTACTAAGTGGATCACTTATTCGACTTTGGTCTTTATATGGGGTATAAACAATTAAAATGTTTTTTTTTTTTAAGTCAAAAATTGAACTCGGTACCTTCACTTGTCAACCATGAATATAATAAAATACATTTATAGTAGTAAAGTATCTACGTGTTTCAAGCAATAAAATTGCAATAAAAATATACAGGAGTTGTTTAATAGTAGGGTCTAAGAGTTAGTGATAAAGTTCATAGTTTAATTCTGTTACTTAACACTTCCATTAATATATTCAAAAAACCTTGAATATGTATAGAATCTACTTATATTTTTATATAATTATTTACTTAAAAATTATGTTATATTTTACGCTATTCATGTTTTTGAAGCCAATGTTTTGCTAAGAATATATTTATGAGATCGATTCCCACTCGGGGAATGTATTTACATTATTTTCATTTTCAAAGCGTAGCGTTGAGTTCCGCAATGTCCCGAACGATTATGTGTGGAAAGCCATGAAGTAAGTTTCTAGGCACAAGTTATTTCTAAGTACCCTGCCATCCAAAAAGAGTGTGTCAAAAAAAAAGGGGTAAATCTGAAAAGATTTTGCATAAAACATTATTCTCTAATATCATGTATGTATAACAAATAGACGTAAACACAGTTATATTCTCTAGTCTTAATTTCTCATAATCAAATGACCGAAAACCGGCCCCAAGTTTCAAGCTTCATTGAGAGTTTGATGATAGAATAACTTAATAGATCGTGGCCCAACCTGGGATCAGAAGTTTTCGAAATGATCTGCAGCTGTACAAGCCATCCAAAGGAAGGAGCTAGTCGACTTTAATTCAAATGTACAAAATTTAGTAATTACAAGACTAATTTTGGGACTTTTCAAAAATATATTTATCACACCAGATAAATAGAATTTTAAAAAAGGCTCACACTTGTTCTACTTAGCTAGGTTGTCAGAATTAACCTAGTGTCAAGATTCTTCGTCTTCCACGAATATAATTTAATTTGCGTAATTTATTTAACCATTGCATAGCCTATTATTGAAAACGCGATTGGTTGTGGCTTCAATTCCCATTTGGAAGGAAGATTATATTAAAATACTAGCGGGCCCGGCGAACTTCGTATCGCCATATTGTTGGTGTAAATAATAAAAAGTCTAAGATTTTTAAAATAATTTTAATGCATTGCATAAATGTTTTTTATAAATATATGATATCCCTTCTCTCTTCAGCCCAATGCTGTTCTAAGTCATCATAATAACGATGCGTTTGAAATCGTTATTTTGAAATAATGAGTACAATAAAAATATTATAAAATCAATTAAAAATCTAATAAATTAAAATAATAATAATAATAAACCCGCAGGGCAGCTTTTGGTGAGCTGTTGGGGAGTGGAGACCCACGGACCTGAGACCTGAGGGGAATTGATATTCATCCCCCGCATCTGGCTTGCCTTTGTTGGCTGGCAGAGTGGAGCGCAACAGCTATATGCTCGGAAGGGTGGAAGTGCTCAATCTGCGTAATAGCGGGGAAACCCGCTCTCGAGCTTGCTCGTGATGGTGAAGCCGGTGCACACCTCTCAGCATCCTCAGCCAACCACGCCGGTGTTGCGCCCGAGGCATTATGCCGCTTTGTGGGGGCCCATCTAATGGGAGGCGAGTCACCGTCCGTCAACTAATCTATTTGAGACTGTTGAAATGGCGGACGTCTATTAGTCTCACTCAATAGCCCAGTACCCAGTCCATCCAAACTTCATTCCATAGTCCTAGTTTAGTTTTCCATATTTTCTATAGTTCCTGCGCATTAGCCGGTGACCATCTCTGGGCAATTTACATTGATTACTCAGAAATGGATCCCGGCTGATGCGTCACAGTAAAACATTTCATTATTCTCTAAGGGGCCTCTACGTGTTGGACCTGTGTCCCCACGCAAGCCTTTCAAAGGACCGGGTTCCTGTGAACCCGAGAATTCCAAAGAGAAACATAATAACAAATTAAATGAAGGCGAACTTTGTACCGCCTAACAATCGATTCTTTTTGTTTAATACTTATTCTGCTATTCGGGACAGCTAGTAAGACAAAAAACAAAAAAGAAAGTTATTAAGTTAACAATTATATTATGTCAAAAATTAAGCTTATGAAACTCTTCTAACAGTTAAACTAAAATTATTTTTAGTCACTAAAAATCACAATGAAAATTACAATTTCATTTTTTTTATTATGATCTACTTTCAACTCTTTTCACTTTTCAAACTTTCAAAATTTATATGATCTACTTTCAACTCTAGTGTATACCCATCTGTAATATGATAATAAATAAATAAAAAAAAGCTAAATTTTATTTTCATTGCAGTACTTTATGGTTTACGATATTTTTTGTTTGATTACCTGGCGCGTAAACAAACAGAGCAAATGGTTTTTCAACACGGGAACAGGGTACATACAATTGACCATGCGAGAAACATGAGTCTTCTAGATTAATACCACAAACACTTAATGACTGCCCCTGGGATTTGTTTACAGTCATAGCGAAAGCAAGCCGTACTGGAAACTGCAGTCGTTTAAACTCGATTGGTACATCAGTCGGAATCATTGGGATGCGGGGTATCAAAACGTTTTCCCCTTTATACTTTCCTTTCAATATGATTGCTTCTATTACTTTATTCAGTAATTTTTTTATCGCCAATCGCGTGCCGTTACAAAGTTGTGGTTGGTTAATATTTCGCAACATTATAACTACAGATCCAACTTTTAATTGAAGATTGTGAGGCGGCAATCCTGGTATATCTAGTGAGTTTAAAAATTCTGGTGGCTAATTCACGACATCATCGTCATTAGTTGCCGTATCATATAAATCATATGTCCTTATTTCGCCAGGAATGTCATCTTGAATTTTTAAATTTAATTCATTTACATCAGTGTTTTTGGCAGCCAGTATAGCTCGTTCGCTCAACCAATCATGCAATAAGTAATTTTGAGCAATATTTGGAAACACTTTTCGAATGAGATCAGCTTTGACTTCGTTAACTGACAAAAACTCTCAGGAAAGGTAATGCAGCCAGTCAGCTCGTCTATAGGAAATTTGCCATTACCAATATCAATTAGTTGTTTAGAGAATGTATCTTCAGATTGATCATTTTGCAACATGACACGCATATTCTTGCTTAAATGTAATACCTTGACATGTTTCCACAAATTGGAAGACTTTAAACTTGTATTTAGTTGATCAGCTTGCGTTGAACGTGGAACCACTGGCAATGTTTGGCGAAAATCTCCTGATAATAAAATCATTGCGCCACCAAATTGGTTTCGGTTGTTCCGTAGATCTTTTAAGGTTCTATCTAAAGCCTCTAAACATTTTTTATGTGCCATCGTGCATTCATCCCACACTATTAGTTTACAAAGCTGCAAAACCTTTGCCATTGCAGAATTCTTGGAAATGTTGCAGGTTGGAGTTTCATTGCTTTGCATATTCAATGGCAATTTTAGAGCTGAATGGGCTGTTCGACCGCCTTCAAGCAAAGTTGCTGCAATGCCTGACGAAGCAAGAGCAAGAGCAATTTCATTTTTTGAGCGAATTGTTGCCAATATTAAAGTAATCAAAAAAGTTTTCCCTGTACCACCAGGGGCGTCCAAGAAGTAAAATCCTTCAGTCCCATCATTTATTACTTTCATAAAAGTATCAAATACATACTTTTGTTCTTCGTTCAATAGTGGAAGATTTATTTGAATCGATTCTTTCAAAGTATTGAGATCATACGATTTTTCACGTTGTAACTCCTGATGAAAAGCGATGTACATTGGGCGATTGGGCGCGGTCATTCCCAACTGATATAATAGTTTGTTTGACATCACCATGCACATATCCTCAATAGATATCAATGCTTCATTGTAAATTTCTTCACTTATTTGTAAATTCGGATTTCCTGTTCTATTGCGTATATTAAATAAAATATCGTCACACATATTATCTTTGTATTTTATCCACAAATCATTTGGTTTTGTTGGGCAGCATGTGCATATAATAATGGAAAACAATGTTCGTACTTGATGAGCATGTGATGAAATTACAGCATCATTCAGAGTTTGATCTCAATGTGCATCGTTTTCTAACAATTGCAAACGATGACATGCTTCTCTGTAAGATCCACACAATTCACCATCAACTGTTCGTAAATGTTGGAATGATGTTGGGCCACGCACATTGACTAATAGTAGCCGTAAATAAAAACATTCATCGTTATTTGGATGAACGGAATAAATTCGTCCTATTGCATCGGTTGAATATACACCTGGGTATCCTGGTACTGGTTTTCCTTGTTTTCTTCGCATAAATTTCTTTATTGATTTATTCCAAGTATAATATTTTGGAACTTCGGAATATAGCAGTGTTTGTGCGAAATAATCATTTTTGTACGTTTCAAAAAAACTGGTTAAGGTAGTAGACGGTGGCTGGTGAGCTCTCTGTAGTGCATTCTGAGCTGTAAATTATACTCTTTGTCCATTTTCTAAGTGCACGGCTAAGTGAATAACTGTAGGGTGTCTTTCATGAATCGGGAAAGAAAAAAATCGCCAAAATGCTTCATTACTGCTAACATAGCGGACCGTTTGATATTTCGTTATTTCATCATTTGAATTTTCTGCACCAAATTCAATTTCAACCATATCATTTCCTTTGGTTACATATTTACATATATACTTGATAGATTTTACTGAATGGCAAGATTCAATATTTATATGCACTTGGAAAGTTTTAGATAATATTGGACAATATGGAACAATCCAACAATTATCTATTTCAACATCTTGTCGATTTACTTTGACAATTGTTGTTCTTCCATTGTCTGCTGGTGATCGCCGAGCGAGTAGAGTGGATAACCATCGACTCCAGTAATGGTTTCTGAAATGAATGTCCGTGGATAACGTTTGGAGCATTTACCATCTACCATACACGGTGCATTTTGGTTATGCATTCCACAGGGGCCATGTATCATGTTTTTTATAATTATCGCATACAAACCAGGATCTTCTTGCTCATTAGGAATTACAGCTGATATGACTTCATCAATTTCATTTGGCCTATTTTTTTTAACCAACCAAATCAAAATGTGTGCATGCGGCAACCCACGTTTCTGCCACTCTATAGAATACATGCAGCAGCGTGTCTCACCAAACAGAAAATGTTTGATAATCAGATCCATTACAGATTTTAACTTTTGTCTAAAGACTCTTGCAGTAATGTCATGACGATCAATAGGTGATTGGCCAGGGAATAACGCTTGTTTAACTTCTGCCCATTGTGGATTGTAGGTAAATGTTATGAATAAGTCCACTGTGCCATAATGCCGAACATAGGACATGGCATCTTGAGCATATTCACGCATATGCCGAGGACTTCCGATGTAGGTTGCCGGGAGAATTGTCATCAGGCCAACATTTTCTGCATTTCTATCAGAAATAATTGCATCTCGAAGATGAATATATTGTTCAGATCTAAGTTTAGATTGATTTAACCTGATGAATGTTAGCCTCTCCGTTTCAATTTTTACGTACATATCAACAACATATCAATGACATAATCGCCGGCATTTCAAAATGTGATTGTCTTCATTTTCTCTGATCATTAGGCGGTACGAATAATAGTTCATTGAAGTAACTTTCTTGTTAATTTCAGAGCCTGTAAATATTTATTTATTATAATGATGACAGTTGAATAATAAATTAAACTATTTAGTAGGTGATATATTGGATGAAGTAACATCTCATAAACCAATATTTCAAATACCTGTAATGGGATTTATCATCTTGATTGAGAAATCATAACCATCTTCACCTTGCCAAAATATAATGGGATATTGCAGTGCATCATATGAGCGATGTGTTTCCTTAATACGTTGTAATTGATTATTTCGACGATGTAAAACAATATCACGCGACTCCAAATTTTCTCCAACTACAACAATAGCAACTTCATCGATAGTAGGTGCATTAAAACATCCTCTATGTTGGCCCCTAGGAGTTTTATCTGCTCTGATAATAATTTTATGATCATCAGATGGCATCATATCCATTGCGCTTTTAGATAATATAATCAATTGACTGTGTTCGTGAAATAAGTTTTGTAATTGTTCAACTATTGACCTTTTCACTGAATTGTTATGTGCACAACGTAGATTAATTTCTTGTCGAGAATTGCCCATAAAATAAATTTGTAAAAATTTGTTGTCGCTATCTGGCACTGGTAACAAAGAACCTGCTCTGTGATATATTTGACCTTGTATCTAAGGAGAAAAAAGGTATTGTAAAAATGTATATAGGCTACAATAGTTAAGATTAATAAACATACAAGGGCAAATACTATTACAAACCTTAAAAGTTGGCATGAAATTTTCCCGAACTACTTTTGTTGCTCCAAATGACGTCATTTGGAAGCAGTCATTGTATTGTTGAATATTGCTTAAAAAGTGTATTGAATCTGATCCTATTCCTAAAACTAATGAGTACAATGGCTCTGGAGGTGGAAGCAGTGGTATCAATTTCACCATTCCATTTACGCAACACAATCCATTAGCTTCATTTTTGTATTTCATTGCCTTACAATATTGGCAAACTGAGTTCATAGGTCCAATAGCAACAAAGTTGTAGGCACTGTAATCAATTGATATATCGTAACAGAAAGCAGCTCGATTCAAACTTGAACCATTGTTAGTCGAATGTCGCGCTTCACGGGTCTGTCTTAACCGAACTCTTTCACGTTCATTGCGATCGTCACATTCGTGAGCACTACGGTTAGATTGATAAATAATTTGATTCGTTGCATTTCGTGTTCTTCTACCTAAATTTGTCCGCCGCCTTATCGGAGGCATATTTAATAAGTCACAAACACACAACAGTTTTTAAATTTGTATTGTGGCTTTCAAATATATTATAATAGTGATTTTATAGATGCACAGCAAAGATACGTTTACATTTCAAGTGACATTTCACATAAATATTGTCAAATATTGACGTTAATATTTTACGACACTCATTACCTCTCCACTAACACTTAAACCTATATGGTACGGTATTAAAGTTCAAATTGACTTTTAAGTATTATTACGAATATTTTGTATGAGAGGATATAAAATATTCAGGAGGATAGAAAAGTGTTATTTTTAGACTAATCCAGGCTATTTTTATAATTTTTCTCTCCGTAAGAATCATCTTTGAGCTGGAAGGAATATTCTTAAAAAGGAATTAGAAAAATCGGGTCAATCGTTCTCGAGTTTTGCTCTTAGCAACACATTCGTCGATTTATTTTTATATTATAGAAAGAAAGATATTCATCACGTTACAACAACGTTTGTTAAATTTTCTTATAGTTCAGCTAAGTATTCTATTCTGAAGTATACAATAAAATACTTTTGTTTGGATCTGTCCAGTAGATCAAAACATGTGCGCGTACAAATATATAAAAACTTGGAAAAAAAATCATATAATCATGTTTTAATGTTGTTTCCACGTTTCTCTCAATTGTTTCCCGTAAATTTATGCGTGTATATGTACAGACATAATTTTTTACTATAGTAGAGCAGTATTTTCAGCTTGTGGTATTTCCCGCATAGCGAGGTAATGCCGCATAGAGGGGACCTGGGGTCAAACCAATCTGTCCTCCAGTATCCACTCGAAATTGAGAAATTGGAGTGGAACGCAAGGCCGCATTTTGTCTTGGGTACCAAAGCGAAGAAATAGAAATAAAATCATAAATATACCCCTGAGAGGGAACCAAATCCACAATCGTCGTGTTACAAACGGACGCTGTCTCACTGTGCTACGGCAGCCTCAAGTACTTAGTAGAGTAGTTGAGGTTTCTAATCAGCAACCAGTGAATAAATTTTTATATTTCTAACGTTGAAAATGACAATTTTTTTTATAATTTTTCAACCTTTTTACGTCAACTGACTGGTAGAATTTTCATAATCGCTGAAGTACGTATTTACTAATTTTTAATAATAAGAGTTATAAGCACAGTTTCACATTAACATTGGAAATGGCGGACTTTCAACTTTTATTTTACCATCTTAGGGGTCGAGATTTCACAATCGATGAAATAGAAATTTTATATTTTTAATCAAATATACAGAAATTAAATTTCATGGCTTTAACTTCAAAACTGATAGAATTTCATACAAATAAATAAAATTGTTTACCACTATTCTTTTTTTATTTCTTAAGAGGTGAATTTCTAAAAATCGTTTCTGATTGAGCGACTACCCTACAATAACTTATAATAAAGCTCCACTCGTTATTTCTTTCGGGGAATCGTTATTTTGAAATAAAATATTATAAAATAAACAAAAAATATAATATAAAGTCTAATAAATTTGAACAAAAAAAATAAAAAATAAAAAAAATAAACAAAAAAGAATAAAAAAGAATAGACATCCATGTCAGGATCGAACCATGGACCCTAATAAAAAATTAACCATAAAAAGCAAGCGCTCTTCCAACTGAGCTAACACAACGTTGTCAAATGCTGCGAAATTGACATTCGTATACTGTGTATAAAGTCATGTTTTAGCAGCTTTTTATCAATTGTTTTGACGTCTCGAAACCTCTCCAGTAACATTTAAACTTTATGGTATGGTATTAAAGTTCAAATTGACTTTTAATAATTATAACGAATATTTTGTATGGGAGGATAGAAAAGTGTTGTTTTAAGACCTTTTCAGATTTTTTTTTAATTTTTTCTCTCCGTAACAACAATCCTCGTACTTCAAGGAATATTCTGAAAAAAGAATTAGCAAAATCGGTCCAACCGTTAACCGAGTTTTGCGCTTACCAACATATTCGGCGATTCATTTTTATATATAATATTGAATTCGAATGCCGGACTCGTAGGTGAAAATTGAAGATCTTACGTAGTGTCCTGAATAGATTTTCTTTGATTTACCATCTATGTATAAAAAACAGTCATGAAAAATTAGGTATCACTAAAATATATTAGCACAACAATTGTAATTTGGATACTTTTCCATATTAACTTACTAATAATAAAATCAGAATGTTAATTTATTAGTAACAAGCGGTCACACATGTTGATGGTTCTAACCACGGATTTATTACTAATTGACAACATATTGATAAAATTGTTACGGTATTAATTGCATATTTATATAATTTATGAAATATATATACGAAATTGGGGATAGATCTGAAAAAGTGATATATACAACTAAACTATAATTTAACTATTAAAATAATAAAGAAACAAAACTTAACCCATAAGTGAATGCCTGAATTGATTGTAGTGCAGTGACAGTGTCTGACTGTATGTACGATGGTTACAGTTTCAATTTCCACTCGGCATTGTTTAATTTATTCACATTATTTTTCATTTATATATAGCACTTATTTATTTATATTCATATATGGTGTATATGGCAGATTATAGACAATAGAAAGGAGGAAGGCATGTATCAATAGTTTTTTATGTTTATCCCACAAACGTCAAAGAAGAGGTTTAAAATAAACAAAAATTACATATTATTTTAAAGAAAAAAATTATTTACTTTAACCTGCTTGTTCAGCTTCAAGCTTTATCCCGCATACTAGGGTAGTCAAAGGGAAGTTATTGTGAAGATTTTCAGTAGTCCTATCTCCGCCTGAAAATCAAGAAATTGTGTATTACGTTCCGGAATTTAACGCCACGTTTTGTCTCATTTAACCTGCTTGCTC
Source organism: Dryas iulia moderata (assembly GCA_019049465.1). Lineage (NCBI taxonomy): Eukaryota > Metazoa > Arthropoda > Insecta > Lepidoptera > Nymphalidae > Dryas > Dryas iulia. The sequence goes on along the minus strand of CM032424.1, from coordinate 5,136,923 downwards.
TCCAAAAATATAGAATCACAATAAAACAACCAACAAATATTCTAAATACTTTGAGGACGGACCATCTTTGTCACAAGCACGGATTTAAGTCTCTCGACCGACTTCAATTTGGAAGTTTCACGGTAAAAAGTTGTAAAGGCAACATTTCGGATCGGATTAGGCGGCGCCTTCAGAGGCATAAAGGAATAATGGAAGGAAAGTTCTAACAGGCGAGGCTTACTTAGATTGTGCTCGTAGGAATCTCGCTATAGGATTAAACTAGACGCGTTTAAACCACAACATAAATTTTGTCTTAGTTCCTGGCGTTCAAACGTATTACGATCGCCGGCGCTTAGACGCTGATATATAGTTTGTAGTTTCATCGCAAATCACTTTTAAATCTATTAATATTTCTGCGTGTATGAAATATACGAGTATGTATGTGTTTAAAGTAATATTTGTAACGCAATATTTTAATTTTTTTTTTGGAAATATATATATATTTCTTAGAAATTACTATTTAAATTCTTTATCCCGCACACAGCAGGGGGTAGGCAGAGGGAACCTAGTGTTAAGACACTCCGTTCCCCACTTTCCGCCGAATTCGGAGGCATTGTATGTTAAGTGGCGGAACTCAACGCCGCGCTTTACCTCGGTACGGCGGCTTTACGGCGAAGAAAATGGAAATATTAACTATTTCCACTCCTCGAGTGGGAATCGAACCCACCAGTCGTTTACAGTCACACGTTTGTGCCACTGGGCCACGGCTGGCTATTTATTGTAAAAACATATGAAATTACTAAATTACTTTCTTACCAAAAATTAGCAATCTAATGAATATTACGTGAAAGTTGTGTGTTGGAAAGTAGAGAATGGACTATTTTGACTATAGATTTCTTCCGAGTACCACCCTGCTATAATGGTAAAAGTGTGAAGCTAAACATTATTGGAACGATCTAAATATAAAGTACAGAATATATCCGTTTAAGTATTTTTTTTAAAAAATACATGATGTATATAATAAAAGACCACTCAAAATACAATAAGTAATATTTATTATCGGACATAAAATCCAATTGCATACTTTAAAATAAAACATGGATTGTCAAACATGCAATAGTTAATTTTGTTATACTAATTATACCATACAAGTATCAGTTGTGAATGATACTCAAACGAAACCATAACATAGAGAACGCTTCCACAATTTATATATATTTGTGAATAGAAAAACATAAAATGCAATGATCATTGATGCATTCGTAAACCAATAAGAGCTTTATCATATATGGATGTTGAAAAATAAATAAAATAACATATTTTAAAATTATTTTGTTATTAATTAACAACAAGTCATGTGTAAATATGAAAGTAAACAAATGCCGCTTTTTAATTGCAATACAAGTTATTAGTTTTCTGTTATATAAAATGTTTTTGCTGTTCAAAGATTAAATTTCCTATATTATGACTGAGGCTGTCGTGGTGCAGTGAGATAGCGTAAAGATAATATGCCTCTTTTATATGACTGAGGCTGTCGTGGTGCAATGAGATAGCGTCTAAGCGTTGTGGGTTCGGTTCCCACTCGAGTTCCGCCACTCAACACGCAATGTCTGATTTTTGGGGCGGAAAGTAGAGAATGGAGTATCTTGACACCAGATCCTCTCTGATTACTCTGTTATATGGCAAAAAGCGTGTAGCTCATAATATGCCTAATAAGTGAAAATTTCATTTTCTATTTGAACGGACGAGCTTCAGGGTTCTATTCATAAAAAAAAATGTAAGAAATGTCCTAAAACATTTCATTCGTTATTTCAAATATTGCCGTCTAATTTACTTGAAAGTTGATACAAATTCGGATCAGATGACAATACTGTGTTTATATATAGAGTCATCCTGATTTCCTTGCTAAGGTCCCGTCTTGCCAGGTATTTGATTTAGTTTTCTTGTCATTATTTCTTAAGTATGTATCATTACTTTACAACATAAATGAAAAACAAAGAAACTGAAAAAAAATACAATACTCATTATGCCTTTAAAGTAAATGGTAAAAAATATTAAGAATGGAGGAAAATATCAAACATTTTTTTAAACTTTATACTTTGTAGCAGGGTAGTTTACCCCCTTAAAAATAAGCAAAATTAAAAATTTTGAAAAATCCCACGACGGTTTAATGATAACTGAAAAAGGATAAAATAACTAGAAATCCCCCGCCTAAAAGAATATATATAACGAGACGATGGGGAAGACTTCATCGGGGGCTGCTGATTACTTCAAGTTTGCACAAGCCTTCCATAGGTTTTCATGTTGTTAAAAAAGATTTGTCAAAAAAAATAAAAATATTAACATGAATGATAAAACATATTTAAGAACATCCACGAATTAAACCTGAGTCTATCACTGAAAATCGTATTGAAATTATTTTTTGAGATAATTGAAAACATTCGTTTGCACGTAAAATGCTTACTGCAGCGCCCCCTGCTGAGTTAAGGCAATAAGACATATCTAAGAACATACGCCAATTGAACCTATACCTACCCATAGAAAACCATATCAAAATCGGACTTAAAGTTTTGGAAATAATTGACATAGTAATTTGCACAAACATACAAACAAACAAACAACCTCTCACCCCAAACACATGTACAGTCGCCGTTCCGTCGCGGGTAAAAATAAAGATATCTACACAATATTTACACCTGAAAGAAAAGGGTTAAGAAACCATATTAATATAACAAAAAAAAACCATAACTACCAAACACCGTTCATTTCCATTAATTTACGAAGCGATCATACTCATAAGAAACTCAATTTCATCGAACTTTAGCAATTTGCGTTCAAAATTTTAATTGAAGGAAGCCGATGTTAACCTTAAGTGAGTGGCGATACTTGTAAGAGAAACAAAGCTGGTGTCGGATACAAAATAAATTGTACATTTAGAGCTGTGCTAATGAGATCTTGGGCAGGATTGTGGGCGAGGGAAGGCAAGGGGACTGAGGACGAACCGGTCTATATTTTATGTTTAATTGACGCACAGCTGTCACGTTAATGAGATGGATTTTTGCTATTTTAACGATGCCAAGCACAATTTCTTCGCGTTTGTTTGAAGACTAATTAAAATGATACAGATATATTGTTATAATACCCTTTTATTCTTTGTTGGTAATAATGATTTGTTCTCTTTTGTTCTGTACTTTAGTACTAAATGATTTTTGAGATTTATTTTTGCAATTTTGTCTGCATTTTATTCTGAAAAATCATAATTATATGATTTTGTCGCTTATGCACTGATAAAAGTTATCCTTTTATACAAACACATAGTCAATTTGAACTAATAGTGAAGAAAATATATTCAGTATTTTCTTATTATCTCTAAGTTTATTATTTTAAAATAATATAATTATTTTAATTCTAAATTTACTGTGCAACATAACTAACATTGATATATTGATTATTGAATGGCTGAGCTCATTATTAATTAAGTAGAGCGAATAAAAAATAATCATTTAAATATAAATATTCCCCTGAGTAAAAATCGAACCAAAAACCATCGAATTTACAGTCAGATGCTGTCCCATTGAACCACGACGACCAAATGTACAAAAGAATAATAAAATATGATATATATGTACGTACAATGTACTGCTGGTCCAAATTATAAAAGGAAAAAGAACTCAAATAAAGCTGCTCAAAAAGTTCATAAAGTAGTGATTATGAAATGTTTTGAATAAACTGATCGACAAAAATATGTTTTCAAAGTATGGAAGAATATTGAACAACTTTTATTAAACAAGAAACTTTGTCCTGAACAATTGAGACCGTTCATTGTATCTTCATTATTTAAAGACCCGCTACATTGAAGAGAAAATTCTTTTCAATATAAATTAAATATTAATCCTTATAAAGTCCATCATGGCACAGTGGGCCAGTAGGGCAGTGTTTTCCTGTAAACACGATTGGTTTTAGGGTCGTTTTCTTCTTTCTTCTTGATTATATTAAAAAAAAATATTTCATCGCTCTGGAACAAAATACAAATCTGAATGGAGTCTGAAATCTTGATACTAAGTTTTTTCTGACTATTACTGCTATGCGGGAAAAAATATTAAGGTGTTCGAGGCGCAATGGGACAGTAGCTGAATGTAAATACAACTAGATGTAGGTCTCAATTCGGGAGAATGACTATATTAATTATCCCATTACGATACTCTGGTGAGACACTACGCACACAACGCGTAACAACTTGAAGTTAAGCTTAAAGTGAAAAACTAGGCATCTACTACGACTAGTGGAAAGTATAATTATTCTTTCTGTCCACACTGTATTGCAGAAAAAAGCGTGAAAAGACATAGAAACAAGAAAGGAAAAGGCGGTCTTTTTGTCTTGTGATTTTCTTTTCTTTATATCACAATTTTTTTCATCAGTATTGCCTAGAATATACACTTATAGTATACACAAATAACGAAAAAATTCTAATTTTATTGTAACTATCAGTAATTAATATTTTTACTTCAAGCATAAACAATAAATACTGTACAAACATCAACCTTTACTCCACACTAACGTAAACTTAAAAAGTAAAATATAAAATTCTCATTTTATTTCCTAAGCTTTTTATAAGCTCAGTTTTATTATCCACATAAATAAAGATGGCCGTAACCAGAGGCGTGAAGTCAATCACACGTCAGTGAAAAAATACACTTCAAACGAAAACCTTCCTTTGTGAGCCGCTTAAGAATACATTTTATTTTTCTCAGAGATTTAATGGAAATGCATTTACATCGCAGTTATTTCCTTTTATAGAGGGCAAAAAATAGACGCGAGAATTGCAATTTCAAAGAGAATTTTTGAAGGTGTCAAAATATATAATATGTTTTTTTTTAAAGTGACTTGAGAACCTTTTGGCCAGTCGTAGCCCAGTGGCACAAGTGTGTGACTGTTAGCGACTGGTTATGGGTTCGATTCCCACTCGAGGAGTGGAAATTATATTTCCATTTTGTTCGCTCTGGTGTCGAGGTAAAGCGCGGCGTTAAGTTCCGCCACTTAACACGCAAGCCTCCGAATTCGGCGGAAAGTGAGGAACGGAGTGTCTTAACACTAATTTCCCTCTGCCTACCCTGCTGTGTGCGGGATACAGCGTGAAGCTAAAAAAAAAAGAAAAGAGAACCTTGTGGCCCTGTGGGACAGCTTCTGACAGAAAACGAGATGGTTGTCAGTTTAATTTTCATTCTTGTAAATTATAGCCAAGATAACATATTGTACGTTGTTGATATTTTTCATTGACATTGATATAAGTTGACATTGGAAATTTGTTTGAAAAAAAACAGCTTTTATTTTTCTCAGCATAGCAGAATATTTAGAGAGAACTTAACGTTAAGACTCCGTTTTCCAATTTACGTCCGACATTGAGATATTCCGTGTTTAGTGACTAAATGTCTAAATACCAAAGCGGAGAAAAGAAAATAATATGTAATCATTCCCCCAAATAGAAATCGAACCTACAACCAACCGCATTTACAGTCAAACGCTGTCCTACTGAATACAATGGCCTCATAAAAATAAAAGTGTATAATTCATAATCACTACGAGATTAAGCTAATAAAATATCGAAAACTTTCGAACAAAACCAACATTTTGATCATGAATATTCTCTTACTAATTAACGTGCGGTATACATTTGAAATAAAGCGCCACATTCAATATTATGCGTATAATACTAATAATATATAGAATTGCTAATAAAATAATTGATTTATGAATAATTAATGTTCAATGTAATTTTATAGTAAACGTTTTATTTGTCCAAATTTTGAAGTTATGAGTATTTTTTGAGCTATTCATATTAGATCTGTTTCTTTGTGTTCTATCTATTTATAAGTTGGCAGATAAGCAGAACTCAGCGGAATCTTTAAGCTTATGTTGGAAATACGCAATAACCATGTAAATGAAAAAAGTAATCATATCGCTACATTGAAACAAAAACTACTTCAAGTTTTCCCAGCATAATGGATTGACAGAGAGACTTAGGGCATCTACACTCCGTTCGCCACTTACCGTCCAAAGCCGGTATATTACTTGTTGAGTGGCGAAGCTCAATGACGTGTTGTCTTTTTAGCACAGCGGAAGTATGAAAATACTCCAATAACAGGTAGGAAGTATAATATTACTACTAGGTGGGAATCGAACCCACAGCCTATAACGTTTACCAGTCATACGCTATCCCACTGCACCATCGTCGTCACGATTTCATTTTATTTACATTAAAAAGAGATACTTAAAGCATATAGGTTACTACATTTCTTTAGTTATCTAGACATTCCATACATACTACATACACACAAGAGCGTTACGCAAGTAAAACAGTAGAAGGGGCCAAGTAATTTTATACACAGCGCTGATTCGCATACGATTACAATGACAGCAATTTTCCTAAAAGCAAAATTCCTACTTGCTCTTTATATTAATTTTCCATTCAATACCTTGGGGTGTTTCATCTTTCCCTTTTGTGTGGATAAGGAAAATGAGCAAGCATAATGTGACTTTTTTCTATCCAATCTCAATATTATGTAGATTACAAGAGAACAATACGAGTACCTTAGTACTTTGATAGATTAGATGTTGAAATATATTAAATTATTTTATTTGAATGGTGGGACATAAATTATGGTAATGATTTTTTTTAAGTCATCTGTCAATGTCAAAAGGAAAGGAAAATCAGGTTCACGCTTTTTCCCACATAGTAGGGTAGGTTTCATTTTTTTTATTGAATAAAGGAAGCAAAGGAGCAGAGGGCTCACCTGGTGTTAAGTGGTTACCTTCGCCCATAGACATCCACAACATTAGAGTTATGGACGCGTTGCCAGCCTGGGATGTAGGACAGAAGGAGGGAGGAAGGATGAGAATAGCGAGAATAGGGAGAGCTGGCTTACCTGCCATAAAACCGGAACACATTATCAGATGTTTGGCGGTTCGTCTTCCACACGATAGTGGTCGCGGGCCAGCCGGAGAACGGATCTCCTACCACAAAGCTATTGTGTAGAACCTATTGTCAAGACACTCTGTTTTCCGCTTTTCGAATGTATTCGTAACATTGTATATTGAGTAACGAAACACAAAGCCGCACTTTAGCTTGTCAGATGGTAGAAATAAAAATAATTTAACAATAATTATTTCTTCATGTGATAATTAAAACCACAATCCACATTTTTTTTTTTAATTTTGTCTTTTTTACAGACAGACGCTGTCCAACAAGATTGTCTCAAGGTCAATTCATTTTTTTTATGTATATAGATATATAAGATACATACGAGCATACTTATTATACTGAAAATTTCCCGGACGTCAGCTTGTGTGAGATTAGTATGGCTCTCGACCAACTTAAAAACAACAGGGCGGCGGGCAATGACGGAATTACTACAGAACTCCTGAGAACGGGCGGTAAGCCGGTACTTAAAGTCCTCCAGAGGCTGTTCAACTCCGTCATTCTCGAAGGCAAAACGCCTAAAGCATGGAGTGGAGCTGAGGTTGTTCTGTTTTTCAAAAAGGGTGATAAAACGCTCTTGAAGAATTACAGACCAATCTCTCTTCTAAGCCATGTTTATAAGTTGTTCTCGAGAGTCATTACGAATCGTCTTACCTGCAGGCTTGACGACTTTCAACCTCCCGAACAAGCTGGTTTCCGAAAAGGCTACAGTACCATAGACCACATCCATACGCTGCGGCAAATTATACAGAAGACCGAAGAGTATAATTTGCCACTTTGCTTGGCGTTCGTGGACTATGAAAAAGCCTTTGATTCGATCGAGACCTGGGCTGTGCTGCAGTCTCTCCAAAGGTGCCAAGTAGACTACAGGTTCATCAAAGTGCTAAGGTATCTATACGAATACGCCACTATGTCGGTCCGAGTACAAAATCAGAGCTCTAATCCTATCCAATTGCAACGAGGTGTAAGGCAGGGAGATGTAATTTCTCCGAAGCTTTTCACTGCGGCATTAGAGGATATTTTCAAGCTTCTGGAATGGAAAAGATACGGCATCAACATCAATGGCGAGTACCTTACTCATCTTCGCTTTGCTGATGATGTAGTTCTACTGGCTGAAACCTTGGAAGACCTGAACACAATGCTAGAAGATCTCAATAGTGTTTCTCAAAGAGCAGGTCTTAGGATGAACATGGATAAGACGAAAATCATGTCGAATGCCCATGTTGTACCTGCTCCGATTAGCATTGGGAACACTATTTTCGAAGTTGTTGACCAATACGTATACCTGGGACATACAGTCCAGTTAGGTAAGTCCAACTTCGAGAAAGAGGTCTCTCGTCGAATCCAGCTCGGATGGGCAGCGTTCGGGAAGCTACGGTATATCTTCGCATCCAAATTACCTCAGTGTCTCAAGACGAAAGTCTTTGACCAGTGTGTGTTGCCAGTGATGACATACGGGAGCGAGACGTGGCCGCTAACTATGTGTCTCATAAGATGGCTCAAGGTCACCCAGCGGGCAATGGAGAGAGCAATGTTTGGTATTTCCCTACGTGATAGAATCAGAAATGAGGACATCCGTAGGAGAACAAAAGTTACCGACATTGCTCGAAGAATTGCCCAGCTGAAATGGCAGTGGGCGGGGCACATAGCAAGGAGAACCGATGGCCGTTGGGGCGGAAAGGTTCTCGAGTGGCGACCACGTACCGGACGACGCAAAGTAGGCAGGCCTTCTACCAGGTGGACCGACGATCTGGTCAAGGTCGCCGGATGCCGCTGGATGCGGAAAGCGCAGGACCGATCGTCGTGGAGATCCTTGGGGGAGGCCTATGTCCAGCAGTGGGCGTCGAAAGGCTGAGACGAGCATACTTATTACTCATAACAGAATAAACATAGTATGTAAAATATATTTCTCTAGTCTACAGAAATAAAATATCGGTCTTAAAGAATTACCCCAATCCAGTTAGTAGTTTTATTGAAGAGCACGTCTGTAGAATTGAATAAGAATTTGATAAAGTGCGAGTCGACGAAAAGGGAATAAATTCATAAAATTATTCATCGAGTAGAGCTAATAGTGTTGCGGCTCTGAATATTTCAACGAAATAAGATTGTTTATTATAATTTATACACTTCGATTTTTTTTATAATGAGATACCTGCGTCCCTTGATATTACAAAGGCTTATATTAAAATCTACTATAGTATATCCAGACAATACTCTTTAGAAAAAAGACAGGTAAAGATTATTTACTGTACACCCATACATAAAAACACACATTACAAAGAAATAAACAATAAAAAGAAATGTACAAGGGGCGAAATACTAGTTACCTAAACTTTATTTATTTATAAAAAATCTAATTCTTAAGATGAATGTATATATTAGGCCATCGTAGCGCAGTGCGACAGCTTTTAACTTATACGCGATTAGTTGTGTGTCTTTAAATGGATTAATAATTATATTTGAAGTATAATTGTATTACTCCGGGCACAGGATTACTAAAGCAAAGAGATGATCCTGTGTCCGGAATGTCTTGACACTATGTTCTCAATGTCTGCTGCTTTGCGGTAAAAGACTAAAAACTAAAAAAAAATATATATATTTAAAACTATATATTTTTGTATCTCAGGTTTTAGCATTTTTAGATTACTTTTTAATTGCTTACTATAAATAGTAATTATTGTAGAAATATATTAAAAAAATAATGATACTTAACGTAAACTATACTGTTATACTGCTCTTTGGATATATAAAGACGAAACCGCAACCAAGTTAGACTCCTATTTAAGGAGTGTGTAGTTTTTGCCAAGTAATTTGGCAGACGCAGGAGCCAGATAGACGTTATTTACTGACGCTTCACGACGGTTGTATCGTAATTCCTACTTAAATACCTTGTTACTAGCCTAAACTACTTGCGTCGTTTCTTTTAACGCTTATGCATTAGTTTAAATTTATATTTTACATATTGTGCGTTCTCAATTATTCAAATTATGAGATCTTAAGATTTCTAATGTGTAAAAATGTAGGTATTCTATTACAATTGTTCATTTAGTAATTTCTCCCACGCAAAGTATTAATTTGCAAAGTACGGTTTAGTTAGTATAAAAAAATAACATGCTAAAATATTTATCAACTCGATTCCTAAGCGTTTGAAAGTAAATTCCTCTAAGCTAAAGATATATAAATTCATAATTAACCACCCATTTACAAATATTGGGAACCGTGTAGCTTCATTTTGGCCACATATGTGAATGTCTTCTCAAAAATGAAAACTTTTTGATACAGCTCGCACCCAAAGCCTTTTCTTTTTTTTGTTTCAGGCCCAGCACACAGCAGAGTAGGCAGAGGGAATCTAGTGTCATGGCACTCCGTCCCACACTTTCAGCCGAATTCTGGAGACACTGCGTGTCAAGAGGACGTGACGAGTGAAGAAAATAGAAAAAAAACTGTCTATATAAACAAATATCAGGGCCAAAACAAATCTCTTAAACAAGTTTCTAATTCATTACAATTTCGTTATATGTAGGTCAATAATTTAAAAAGTAAAAACTCGAGAAAATTTCTTCTGAGAAGACTTTATTTGTAATCTACTTTAAAAGGCTTTCAGTTTATGAACTTTCGAAGAAGTAAATAACAAATATTTTGAGATTTAATTTAGATAGTGAAATGTTTTTAAGTATTTCTGTTATAAAAATGAATACTAGGAACAGCCTCTTTACTCTGCATGGCGGGAAGAGCTGAGCGAAGTACATATTTAATGTTATTACATGTTGGAAAAATTTGAAAAGCAAACACTTGACACTAACATAACACTTAACGTACCACAGCCTAAGTCTATCGGCACTTTTTGACCATTTATTCAAAAACTACAATTACAATTATCACCAAAAAACTTCACAGCACACAAGACACTGTGCTCGACATCCTTGCCAAATTTCAGAGGACTACTACAAACAGCCCAGGAAGAGTTAAACCGCAACGAAACACACTTTTGAACAAAAATATATTTTTTTTTACCAGAGACCATTGTGGTGCAGTGGGACAGCATCTGACGGTTGACGCAATTGGTTATGGGTTCGATTCCCACTCGAAAAATGTTTATATTTTATTTATTGTTATTTCTCCGCTCTGGTAATTCAAGGCACGACGTTACGTTTCTCCATTCAAAGCAGAACAAAGTATCTTGAGGTTCTTGTCTTTAGGTTATCCTACTATACGTAAAAAGCGTAAAGCTGAAGAAGACAACATATATTGTAAGAAATTAATTACGTATACAATAACAAAAAAAAGCAATAATTTACATGTATCTAAATTACCTTACTTTTTACCGTCTCTTTTGAAAAAAACATACAAAATTAGGTTCCATTCTAAATCGAAACTTAACAACTTTATCCAAAATCCTTTCCCCCATCGCATACAGTAATCTAATAAAAACCAGGAATAAAGGATATAATTTATCGAGAGCATAAATAGCGGGCCGTAATTTGTCGTCAACAATGGTGCCGCCTACCTATATTTTATTCGCGTTGACATACGATTTCTTTCTCCATTGAATCAAAGTATTGTTAGTGGGACTATTCAAAATCTTATTGATGCTACAAGTGATTTTTCTATGTAGGTAATTTATATTGGTACTAATAATCCGTTCGCGATTTCGCCCTTGGGAACGACAAAGTACTGAACTTAACAATCAGAGGCCAGTCGTCTGACTGTTAAAATGTGACTGTAAACGCTATGGGTTGTGGATTCGATTTCGACTCGAGCAGTGGAAATATTTTAAATTTTCGTTTTCGTTTCGTAAAGTTTCGCCACTTAACACAATGCGTTTAAAATTCGATGGACGACGGGAAACGGAGTGTTTTAACACTAAGTTCCCTCTGCCTACCCCGCCGTGTGCGGGATACAGCGTGAAGCTAAAAAAACACACTATCTCGATTTCGAGCCAAAAGTGGAGAACGGAGTATCATGACTCTAGATTTTCTTAGACTACCCTACTATGCAGGAAAAAACGTGACGAGTAACTATAAAATCATTATTTTAAAATAAAAGTGCTTTTTATTATATCACTAATATGCGACTTCGTTCCAGCTACTCCAGAAGCAAAGAAACAGACAGACAAAAATTGTAAAAAATGTTACTTTATTATATGTACCATTATTTTAGTATCACAAAGAGGGATTTTATTTATTTGTATGGATTTGATACAAAGAGAAATATACGTATAACAAACCAGCTTTGTTTTATGAGTAAGAAGAAAAATCAGTTAATTTTGAAAAGAAAACGTTCTACAACATTATTAAAAATATAACATTATTAAAACTTTTAGCAAGTCTATTTTGTCTTTGAGTTCCTTTAAGTAAGTATAATTATTATGTAAATATATTACAAATAATCAATGGTAAAGAAGTTAGGGGACATCGTGGTGCATTGGGACACTGTCTGATTGTAAACGCGATGGTTGTTAGTTCGATTCCCACGCAGGTATGATTAGTTAAATTATTTTCATATCTCCTCTCTGGTACTCAAGTGAACTCTTCACTTAACACGCAATGTCGGGCGGAAAGCTGAGAACAAGTAGTTTGCTAGGCGATTAAAATTGTGAATAAAATTGTATAGAAAATCATATATTAAGAACAAAAAAAAATATTGTTCTTTAATAATCCAAAATAAGTTCAATTGGATATATATATATATATATATATATATATATATATATATATATATATATATATATATATATATATATATATATATATATATATATATATATATATATATATATATATATATATATATATATATATATATATATATATATATATATATATTTCTTTTTTGCCCAAACGGCAATAGAAATAATTTCACACTCAGATTCTACAGCTGAGCCAAATTCGTATTGTGATAATATATTTCTTAGGAGACTTATATTACGTTTTATGTATTCGTATATTTTTTAAAGTTGTATACACCTTATATGTTCTAATAATAATAATTTAATTACCCAGCTGTTTCATAAATTTCTTTTATAATACGATAGCTTAACGATTATTTTCGTGCGTTCTGGGATAGTCTTAGAGAACCTAGTGTCAATAGACACTCGAGAAATCGAGACACTTGAATGGTCGGAACTCAATGTCGCAGTTAATGTTGTTAAAGTACAGAAATAAAACTTTTCAAATATAATTCTCCCGAATGGATATCGAAGTCACAGCCAATGGCATTCACTATTAGACCTATTGCGCCACAATCGCCTTTTGGTAAGTTAATAACATTTTGAAATAGATAGGTGTAGGTAAATAAGTAGGTTAGTGGCCGGTTGTGGCCCAGTGGCACAAGCGTGTGACTGTAAGAGACTGGTTGTGGGTTCGATTCCCACTCGAGGAGTGGAAATTATATTTCCATTTTCTTTGCTCTGGTGTCGAGGTAAAGCGCGGCGTTAAGTTCCGCCACTTAACACGCAAGCCTCTAAATTCGGCGGAAAGTGGGGAACGGAGTGTCTTAACACTAGGTTCCCTCTACCTACCCTGCTGTGTGCGGGATACAGCGTGAAGCTAAAAAAAAAACAGAAATAAGTACTTAATGGAATCTATTATATTATTATAGCCCCGCTCCGTATTACCTCACGCTGCATAGTAGACTCGTAGGTGTAGTTCAGACTGCACTGCGCTGTTACCTCGGGATTACATAACGTCTCTCTGATCTATAATAATCCTATTTGGATTTTAAATGTGTATTTGTCTTAGGACTAGGGGCTTGTAGGCATTATTTAGGTGAAAAATAATAAAAAATAACTTTATATAGCTAAATAAAAGTCTAATAGATACACTATTCTGTTCATTAAAGAAATAAATACTGGGTATTGGAATTCTGTTTTGAGTTACTTTTTACAAAGAAATTCATATATTAATTAAAAAACAGTTTTACAATTAGTAAGATCCTTTGCTTTCGCATTTTTTTACGTTTTTGAAGTAAATTATTTTGACCGGATTAATCGCGTATATTTTTGGCGTTCGAAAGTATATTTTTACCAAATCCGTTTCAAACACTTTACAGTAGTTTTAAGAATTATTATACGCGATTAATCAGGATAAAAATGGCTTTATTTCGCTCTTTACCGAATAGCCCTAGGTTGGCACAGTATACCAAAACATGATGAATTTTAAAATAAACTTTATTTTATCTGTTTACCGTCATTATAATGAGAAAATATTAAAATCCTTGAATCTATTACAAGGTCCGGTTAAAGAGATATCGTTTGTGAAACTACTAAGCGGAATATACTGATTGTCTTGTGTCTTAACCGTTCGAAAATCAAAATATATACAAACATTTGCTTTGTTAAAACGCATAATGAATAAAGTTTATACAAGAAAACAACAACAAAAGAAGAGATTTTAACGAGGTTATATGTTAGTCTTACTTTTGTCACTCTTAGCACGTTTTAAATATAAATATTAACCGTGGTTTAAGCTGTATTTACTTGATTTTGATGTTGATAACTGACATATTAGAAGTACGTACATATAAAAACTCTTCCTTACTATGAGTGGCTGACAGCAAAGGTATAGCCAAATTGCACGAAGTGAAAAAAAAAACAAATTTGTCATGGGCATATATCCGTAAACTTGCAGTTCCTTGAAGGGTCTAGGGGAGTACTTATAAAAAAGTTTTTAAACCTTTCACGAAAATATGATTTAAGAAACGAAATTCCAAACTACAACTATTTGGTATATAATAATACCTAGGAGAACTTGTACGTATAAAACAAGATACTGAATACAACCTCTTCCATTGATAAGATGTATGTAACATTTAGTACATACATAACTTGATATCTCTAAGTAAAACAAATACTTATGCTAATCGTCCAATAGGTAATATACCTATGGTTTACGTCCTGGAAGGAGATCAAATCCCCTAAGCTTAGCAGCCTACCATTAGATAATACAATACGCAAATCAAATCACCGGTATTATCGTTGTACCATCTAAATATATCATACAATAAATAAATTTGAGAGAGTTATACAATTTAAACATTGAAAATGTATTAATTTATATAGTAAACTGCCCCGCTCGCGGTTTTACTCGCATTGGCTACTCGACTATAGCTGTTTAATTTTTTTGGGCGAAATATTTAAAAATTAAAATAGCCTATATAGCCTGTATACATTAATCGATCAAGAGATTTAGATTTTTTGTACAAATGTTCATCCCCTATTTCATCCCTTTAAGGGTTGATTTTTGAAAAATATAGGTTATTAACTATTTATTGAATTGAATTTGATCCAAAGCTTTAAAATCGTTACGGACAGACAGATTTTCGCATATAACGTTAGTATAGATTTCAAAACATCTCAAACTAACATCTCATATATATTTTTAGCTTCACGCTCTATCCCGCACACAGCAGGGTAAGCAGAGGGAACCTAGTGTTGAGACACTCCGTCCCCCACTTTCCGCCGAATTCGGAAGCTTACGTGTTAAGTGGCGGAACTTAACACCGCGCTTTACCTCGACACCAGAGCGAAGAAAATGGAAATATAATTTCCACTCCTCGAGTGGGAATCGAACCCACAACCAGTCGTTTACAGTTTACAGTCACACGCTTGAGCCACTGGGACACGACTGGCCACTAAATAATTAATAACAATAATAATTAAAATCTATAAACAATCTACCACAATTTACAGTGAAATCCACCCTTAACAAGCTTATAGTACCAGCTAATATCTCGTTACGTATTCATAACACAGCCATTGTGTCGAGTAGCGTAGTGTTGATTCTATTATGCCACGGAAACGAAACCGCGTCAGATGAAAGCCACTGGCTTGTTTAGCACGTGATATGAAGAGGTTATTGTTTGTATTTTTATGATGAGTTTGTATGATAGTGTATTTTATGTATGTACATACTAATGTAGTCAGCTTATATGTACCTATATAAAGTTGGGCTTGATTCTTGACTTTAAGAGTATATTATATTATTTGTTAATTCCACTTTCTTCACTCTGATGTTGGGGCAAAACGCGGCGTAAAGTTCCGACACTTAACATGCAATGACTCCGAAATTTGTAAACACGATACAGCGTGAAGCTAAAAAAACATTTTTTATCTCGACGCCTTAATCTTAAGACACTCCGTTCTCTACTTTCTACTCGAAATCGACTCAAATCAAAGCCACTGGCTTCTTTAGCACGTGATATAAAGAGGTTATTGTTTATATTTTTATGATGTGTTTTTATGATAATGTGTTTTATATATGTACGTACATAAGTCATACAAACGTAAATAGTATTCATAGTTATCTGTATGAGAAATTTCACTTATATATAACAGCAAGGTGGGTACGGTACCCGGATACTCGAGGAGTAGAAATATTTATTTCTTCCCTTTTTTCGCTCTGGTGTTGAGGTAAAGCGCGGCGTTAAATTCTGCTGCTTAACAAGCAATGCCTCTGGAATTCGGCGGGAAATGGAGAACGGAATGTCTTAACATTAGATTTCATCAGACAACCATGCTGAGTGCGGGATACAGCGAGAACTTAAAAAAATCGTCCTTTTTGATATAACAGAGGTACCTAACTCAATCTTAAAACGCTATTTGCTACTCTCCACCAGGAATCGACATCGTCAAATTAACTAGCCACTGGTTGTTTAGCACGCAATATGAAGAAGTTATTGTTTGTATTTTTATGATGAGTTTGTATGATAGTGTATTTTATGTATGTTCATCAGTGATAGTGTGTATAATCGTAATAAGCCACACATAAAAGCCAGAGTAAACATATGGGCACGTCGATAGGATAAATGATGAAATAATGGTAAGAAAGATATAGGCAGCGAAGGTGAGTGGTAAGAGAGGCAGGAGGAGACCTCAGCTGACCTTCGATGATTCTGGAGGAAGGTTACATAAAAAGCACGAGGGCCTTCCGGAGGGCGTGAATGAAGATGTCAAAGACAGTGGACGAGGCGACAAAAGTATGCCAGGAATGCGCATTCTCACTGCGCCAGATTATCCTAAGACCAAATTAAAGTAAAAAAATATCGAACTTTATATATAATATATCAAACGTTACACTCTGTTTCTATACTTAAAAGGTAAAAAAAGAGAAATGTGACTAAAAATAAAAAATAGAGAGATTTCTCCGCAAATTCTGTCAAAGGCACCACCACCGCAACACAACGGTCAATTAGCCATTAGCAACCGATTATTATCAACGTCTATTCTTTAACAAAACAACACCAATTGTTCAAAATCTGACAGTAGAATCTTTAAATGGAAAACGTCACGATTTATAATTAATAAGAGCACTCAGTTAAATTATGCCACGATCTTCCGAAGTTGTCTCGGAGCTCTTTGCCATACTGATAAGACCTTTTGTTCTTATGCTTTAGATCTCTTTGACTTAATATCTCTGTCTAATTTTGATTTTCAAACAGATTATAAAGTGATATTTTAAGTTTTCAATATTTATGTCGTATAATATAAACGAAGTCTTTGTGTAAGGCTTTAGTCAACAGAATAAGAAAATATTAGAATTGTTAAATAACTGAGGCTGTCGTAGCCCAGTGGGAAAGCGTGTGACTTTAAGCCTGCTAGTTGTGGATCCGATTGTCCCTCAAGGTAATGATTGTATATTATTTTTGAGTAACAAAAATAATATACAATCATTTCCTCCTTTGCTTTCTCCTACTCCCTGGCCTCCGACGGCGGAGCGGGTCAGCATTAGAGCTAGACTCACGCGCCCACCCCGCGGCCTCCTTCAGTGCTATAACTGATTCGCAGAAGGAGACCATTGCAGACCAGTCCTCTCACTATCCAGCATGGCCCTCACCACCCTGACCAGTGAGAGGTCTCTACCCACTACAGCCATCAAGGCGTGGCATTGTGGGGCCCAAGCGGGGCATTCGGCCAAAGTGTGATGCGCCGAATCAGGCTGTCTTTGGGCTAGTATAAGTAAGTTACTAGTAACGAAAGTGTATACCTAACCTTTATTTAAAATAAATCTCGTTTTCTCGAATAACTCTCAAGTAAAATGACCTTTACAACAAAAACCTTCTTGCGAAATTTATTTACGAATCAAATCAAAATGGCCAATTTCTTGTATCAAAAAGGTTTTATTATTTATAAAGACTAGAAATGTCGCAGTTATCAAAACGAAAACTCAGTGCTACGTGCTAAATCTCAGTGACAGTTTAATTACTTTATGAACGTTGAAATAACTTATGAATATTTTATTTTTAATCTCGACGCCTTGATTTTCTGGAGAGTCCGAAATTTCCTAAGCAAACAGACTCGCTGACAAATTAATTCGACTTGTGTTAATGTTACTGTTTTCTTTGTTTGTTTTATGCCATTATAATCCATATTGTTAAGATATTTAAGGTGATAATTGCGTACGTATTTAGGTCTATGGTCAGGTGTATACTTACCTTGTATGAAAGGCCTTTTGTTGCACAAGAGGACGGAAGGATGTTTGTTTGTATATATAAAATTATACCTATTATTGTGTATTCTATTCTATTTCAGGTATTAGATTAAAAACGTAAATAGGCCTCGTTATATATGGACGATATAAGTATAAATAGAAAAAAGAAATCTTTAGTACTTTTATAAAAAACAATTAAGTAATAATATATTTTTTACAATGGTTGGACAGTGGAAAGCAGAGTGTCTTGACACTAAATAAGGTAAGTAAATAAAGGTCTATAGTTAAAATAGCCAAAAAATATAGTTTTTTATAACTGCAAAAATCAAATACCAGTTAACTTGTATTTCGAACCAAACAGATAGACACTTAGATATATGTATGAACCAGTACATATAATGTATCCTTACATATTATAATATATCCTTTCTCATTATCGTATTTTCTAATTTCACCATGATAGTGTGAAACTAATATTAACTTTTGTTGCCTTTTCGTCGTCATGCAAAACCGGCTAAGGAATTTAGATGAAATTTGGAACATAAATAGCTTATAGCATATATGTACTCGTATTTACAGCTTACCATATGAAGTACTTTTTAGTACCATATGAAGCTTGATAAGTGCCGAGGCCTAATCACTACCAATTTATGAAAGCACACGCAATAATTCTGTGTAGATAACGGAGAGTTATAACTCTACGAAGTATTCCAGCCAGTGTTTGCGATATCGTAGTTCTTGAATAAGTTTTTTAAAGAAAATTTTGCAAGTTTTTTTTCAACCACTTTTAGCTATTTGATTTTTTTTTAATTATCACACTTGTTTAAATCTGATGACAATACAATATTTCTATAACATGAAAGTTTTGACAGTATTACTAATAACATAATACGCGTATATTTTTAATTTTCTTTTTAAATTAATTTTTATGACCTGTTTAAAGGATCTAGTTATTGTAATATACATAACATATGTTTGGATTGTAAAGAAAGTCATTTTTTAGGTTCACGATTTCTCTTGCATAATACCAGCAGGATAGGGTATGAGAACCTAGTGTGAAGGCACTTCTTTCCAACTTTCCATCCAAGTTCAATACGCACATAATTTTATTATTTGTTATTACTTTTAAACACAGTGCATTATTTCAAGTTAATATACAAAAGTTAAGCAAAATGTTGTTCAATGTTTTTTTTTGTATTTTTAAATACATAAAAGTCATTTAAAATTATCAAAGTAATAATTATAAAGATTTAGTTAGGAACAACTATATTAGCAAAAAAAATACATTCACAAAGAAAAAAAAAAGATAAAAATGGGTACAAAACAAGTGTCAGTACCATTTAAATAAAAAATCTTATTTTATATAAATTATCATTGAAAAATTTTGTCGTGACATAAAAGGATTCTTCTGTAAGCTTTTGCAAAGTAAACACGTATCGGCAAATCCTATTATTGCATTGCCGGGATAACGTATAATTCAATGTTTATTTCCGTCATAGTATGTTTAAGAAGCTGCGTATATGTAATATGTACATATATATTTTTACAAGTATCCGTGAACTAGATCTAATACTATAATTGGTTTATTTATAAGATCTTTTGTTTTTACTATTTTTACATATTTTGAAATATAATATTTTAATAGGATTATTCGTTCTTTTTTTTGGTATTTGATAATACTATTGTAAGACTACAAAATGTTACCGCAGACTACTCTAAAGTGACCGAAACGACGGGTTTTTATAACCATGTATTTTCGAATACCCATAGTATAGGCAATTGATACAGTTAAAATAGTTTACTTCAAAGTGGCTTATTTATTTTTAACATTTTTTAATGTTATTAAGAAATTGAGAGCCATTTTTAGAAGGCAATTTTTTGCCGGCTGCGTTATACGTTGTTTGTGTTATAAGTCTTCTATACATATTTTTCAATTGGTTTATTTGTTCATAGGAATATCTTCTACTTATACACATCTGTATGTACATACATACATTAATAACCTTTCTATAAAAAAATAATCTATAGCGTTTTCTTATCAGTCAGATAAGTGTAGGCTGTGTCAGAATTAACATGTTTCTTAATATGCATTTACTAGCTTTACCTGTACGTCAGTCTATCAGGGATGGATCCAGCGCTGTAAAATGGTTGTGGTTACAGCCACCTTAAAATTGACCAAGAGTGAGTATAACATGGAAATAATTACAATTGAGAAACTTTCACCAATATTATTTTATGTTATTAGGTTGATAATGAAATCCGGCGTAAGACAGTGAATTTGTGTTAACTTGTGTAACAAGTTAACTGCTGTTTGATGTTTGCAGTTGTAGAACTACAACTATATTTTTTAACTTTCTAGCTATAGACCTCTACTTACTTACCTTATGTAGTGTCAAGACACTCTGCTTTCCACTTTCCGAAGTCAGTGAACCGATGTCGCATGTCCGTAGTGGCCACGACAGTGGTTTCGTGCTTGGCCTCTATCGATATATTTAAGAAAATCTTGCAACACTATTTACCCCTTTCCTTGATTTTTGTTTTGTTTGAAAACTTGCAAACATGTCAACATTCGGTGACATTAGAATACTTTTATAAGCAGGATAACGGGATATAAGCAGGATAACGGGAAAATTATTATATGCGATATTATTTTTTTTAAAAACTAATTTAATTATAATTGCAATGGTTGTAATAGCAGTATGTGAATTTGTTAAGAATACGAATTCAAAAAGTATGCCACTTGTTAAGTGTACTTGAATTAAATGTAATTTTATACAAAAAGTTAGAAATAGCACAATTAGGTCACATATAATTAACCTAAACCTAAAATGGGATGTAAGTGAGAATAATTTCACGGTTTCCTCGGTAAATACCTCAAAGGTCACCTAATATATAAACTTTTAAATGAACCAAAATATACAGATTTAAACTCGACCCAGATAAAAAATTTAATTTTCGTAGACAAAAGAGTTTTTAGCTGAAAATATTTAAAAACGTGAATTTCGTATACACAAGTAAGCCTTTCTTTAACCTTGAATAACGTGAAAGACTTCAGTAAACAAGTAAAGGCTTTTCGGTTAATATAAATTGTTAGAATAAAAAATTAGATCACTATTTTAACGTGAAAAAACTCTGAAAATGTTATATAAAGCTTTGAGAATAACTCGAGGCTTTATAAGAATTCTTTTGTTTAATTTGTAAGCGTAGGCCACAAAATGTTCTTATTTTATATTGAATCTACATATATACGTATAATAAAAACGTAACTGATTGCTGTCTGTACAAAAAAGATGTATAAGAATAATTATTATTCAGGACGTTTATTATTAATTCCATCAATAAATCTATAAAATAAGGATCGAGGCTTAACGCGATGGTCGATGGGTTCGATTTCCTCTGGGGGAATGGTTATATTAAAATTTTTTTTTCGTCGCTCTTGCATCTAAAGGCGTTGAGTTCTGTCACTCAATACGCATTTTAAACGCAGTTTTAAATGCAGTTTTGGCTATCGTGGCTTAGTAATGTTCTGTAAATATTTAGTGTTTATTTAATTTCAATCGGTTTCAAACAAAGAACTTACAAAATTTAGCGATCGTCAACCATTAAGCGATAATCGTATAGATTACTTAGTAATAAGTAATAAGTATGTCAGCAATAAGCTTTTTTAGCTTCACACTTTTGGTGTAGTCAGAGAGAAGCCTCCGCCTTTCACTTTTCGCCTGAAATCAAGATATTGCATATTGTAGTGACAAAACTCAACGCCGCCCTTAGTTTTAGATGCAAGTGAGAAGAAAAGCAAAATTTAAATATGATCATTCCCCCGAGTGGTAATCGAACCCACAACCATCGCGGTACTTTCATACTCTGTCCAAAGTTGTATTGATATATATTAGATGTTTTTAGGAAATTTCAGTTAATATTCTCTTCATTATTCACTGTTATTGTTTTGGGCTAAATTTTAATTATTTGGTGAGCGAGCTTTGAGAGGAATCTTCTTAATTATTCCCATACC
Source organism: Dryas iulia moderata (assembly GCA_019049465.1). Taxonomy (NCBI): domain Eukaryota; kingdom Metazoa; phylum Arthropoda; class Insecta; order Lepidoptera; family Nymphalidae; genus Dryas; species Dryas iulia. The sequence continues at coordinate 5,114,530 of CM032424.1, read as the reverse complement.
GTTTAAAATTTAATAGAAAATCTTGTCAATTATGCGAGAAAGGAAGTAAATAATTTTGTGAAACGTATTCAATTCTGACAAGGGATTTTAATATTATATACGTATTTAATATTAGATGTAATATTGGTGAAATAGTTAGTACTTTGGGATCTTAATGACCAAACAAATGAATTTGGGAGGCTCTATTTGTTTAAAGGAAAACTTTATTTTTTCTAACTTTTGCGGAATGGCAGGATAGGTTAAATAGCGTAACTAAACGCCGCATTTTGTTTTAACGGAATGGAAAAATTAAATTAAGTATAAAGGCATTTTTAGAAACATTTAAATAAAAAATGAAATAGTTATTATTGTTATTTGCATAATGTAATAAGCATATAAGAATTTCAAGGCAGTAGCAGAATACAGGGATTCGCGATCAGAACGCTTAGACGGTTTTAAAGATGTGCAGCTTCGAACCCGGTGATGTTTAAGTTTTTATACATTTTCTAAAACTGTTTTTATCCTATATATATATAATTTCCTAAGTTTTATTTACACAATAACACTTTAAAATATTAAAGGACATTTAAGTATAATCATTTCTTCAAGTGGGGATCAAACACTCAACCATCTCGCTTACGGTCTGATGATGGCCCGTATATATTGACAGCTTTATGTTTCTTCCTGCATTGCAATGTAGTCAGAGAGAACCTAGTGTCTTGATATTCTGTTCTTAGCTTTCCACCGGAAATTAAGACACTACGTGTTGAATGGTTGAACTTAACGCCGCGTTTTCTCTTAGGAACCAGAGGGAAGGAATGAAAATAGTTTAAATATAATCGTTCCTCTTAGTGGGAATTGAACTCACAACTATAGCATTTACGGTCTGACGCTGTCCACAGAGCAACGTGCCCCTAGGTATGTTAACGTGTTTTAAGTTTTTCTCGAAACAATATGGCAATTGCGAAGTATAATTTCCATATAACATACAATCTACCCTCATTAGTTTGCTACAAACATACATACGAGTATATAGAACGTATATAAAGTTATATCTTACCTCTGAGTTTGTGTGGAATTGAGGCTTTTGTATTGCAAAGTGTCATATATCTATTCATACCTATGTCCTTGTAGTCTAATGATAAAAACATTATTTTATAGTGCTACTAGATTCAAACACATAAAAAACATCTTTGCCCTCTTTGTATGAAACACATTCTGTTCTCTGTTGTGGAGTGTTCTCCGTATAACGGAGTAGCCAGACAGAATCTAGTGTCAAAACACTCTTTCCAAATGAGAATCGATCCCATAATCATCATGTTTACAGTCAGACGCTATCTCACTGAGCCACGAGAGTCTCAAATCAAAAAATGTCATATGCACGATATACGCGATCGAAGGAGAACAGAGTAATGAATTTGTAATTAGATTTTTCTCTCTATTACGTGAAGCAAATATGTTAATATTATATTTTGTATTTTTTTGGTACTTGTATTTTTATAATTTTTTTGATTTTCCCACATTAACCAGGGTAAAAATTAAAACTGATAAAAATGCCTGAATCACCACTTTAAACCAGGAATTTTCCACTTCAGAATACGTAACTCAACACCGCGCTTTTCCGAATAATTTGGAAAAACGTAAATTAGTAAATTTTTAAAACAAAAACATATAGTATAGTATTCGTATGGTTTACTCAATCGATGAGGTCCTTCCAAAGCGACAATTTTCAGTAATACGAGGAAAATATACAGCGAAAGGTAGATCTAATCTCCTTTAACGCTGACGTGCAAGAACAGGGTCCTCCATAATCTCCTTTTGAGACGTAACGGACATTCTCTTAGGGACATATATTTTTCGTGAAATATACTTAAATTCTTGATGGTTAGATTCGGTGACTATAGCTTTTAAAGCATAAATTCATTCTTTTAAGTTTTAAACTTTATTTCACATATTTTCATGCACAATGTCAAAATATTTCGTTCTCCACTTTCCGCTTGAAATCGAAACATGGCGTGTGTTGCCAAAGATAATTAATTATACGGCCTTTGTTTTCGGTACCAGGGCGGAGAAATGAAAATAATTTAAATATAATCGTATCCAGGGGCCAATCGACGCGCAGTGACATAAAGTGTTACTGTAAAACGACTGGTTGTGGGTTCGATTCTCATTTAAGGAGTAGAATATTTCATATTTCCATTTTCTTCGCTCTGGTGCCAAGGCAAAGCGTGGCGTTAAGTTCCGCCACTAAACACACAATGCCTCCGAATTTGGCGGAAAGTGGTTGACCGAGTGTCTTGACACTAGGTTCCCTCTGCCTACCCTGGTGTGTGCGGGATACAACGTGAAGCTAAAAAAAAATCGTTTCCACATATGAGAATCGAACAAAACAAATCACATTAATAAATAAAATTATTATACTGTTATTGATATATTATTTGTATAACTGTATCAGTATTATAGATATGTACATAATAATTAGATTTAACTATGAAAGGCCTGTATCGATATTTTATGTTAATAACTCCGCTCAAACGAGTAGTTTTAGTTTCAAAGCAATAATAACATGTGCCTACTTAATGTAGGGTAACTTTGTAATAACATCGCATCGTTTCTGATATTTACCTTACTAACTTTAGCAAAGGCAACAAAATTAACTTGAGAGAGGCAGGTATTCAAATGGAGAGATGTTTATCAAAACTGATTTCGTTGAGAATTCCCCCGAGCTGCTTCCTAAAAGGGTTTTAGAATCTAAATATATAGAATGACCTTTCTGAAAAATTTCGACGAACGTTGACGGATATAAAATTTATAATAGAATTTATATGTATTATGTAATTTGATAAGTTCAACATGTTTTTAATAAAAAATGATGTATTAGGATTTTCCCTATTTTAGACATTTACGCTTTTTGCCTGCATATCAGGGTAGTCAAAAAGAATCTATCGTCAAGACGTTCTGTTCTGTATATTTCTATCAATTCTGAGACACTGTTTGTTATGTAGCGATACTCAATGCGGTGTTTTGTCTTGTCACCAGTACGGAAGCATGGACATGATTTAAATATAATTATTTCTCCGATAAGGAATAGAACCCGCATTCATCTCGAATACACTCAGACGACGTAACCCTGTGTCATGATGGCGTCATATACATGAGTAAAGAAATATATGATCGATACATTGTATGAATATTTTTCACTCGATATTGAAAATTATGTATTTTTATATTATATTTATTCTAATACAGTGACGAAGTTTTCCTTTGCAGGTATTATCAATATGTATTGTATTTTCCTGTGAAAGATATTATATAAACACAATTCAGTAAAATTTGAATATATATGTACGTTTTTATATCCACACAACATCCATACTTTGCTTTAAACTTAGATATTACAAGCATAATACAAAGAAATTAAGTCAATTACTACAAGTGAAGACTGACAAGTCCCTTCTATGACACGAGGGGGCCATTCAATACTAAACAAGACTGTATATAGACTTATATAAATTGTAAATTTGTCTCAAAGTAACATATACAACTTAAAGATATGACTAGAAAAAAAATTAAATTATCACATAATTATATAATGTACGTAATTTATATTTAGATAATATTACTTACAAATCGGTAAAAAGAATTCCAATAAATTGAATACCTTCCTTATCGCCTACTAAAGATCAAATCTTTAGTTTATTTAAAACACATTTTCATAACCTCAGGAACACGATCTCATTGGAGATTCGCCAAACAGCCATACCTACTTTAAAATCAATTTCGCTAGACCCCATTAGGCGAAATTTTGGACGAATTTTCCATTGCCATTTCCAAATCACGTTTCTTTTCTTATTTCGAACGGGATAACTACTTCCGATTCTGATTTTTATGAGGTATTAGATAGGTATTTTTTCGTTTGTTTATATTTTTTTTAAATGTTATAACGTAAGATGTGAGCAGAGGACTGAGATTTCCAAGTGTCAAATCATTATATCTAAAAGATAAAAGAGAGAGAAAGATAAAATAGAAAAATATGTTAGAATAAAATGCAATTAAATATAGTCTTAAGAGTTAGTGATATATCAGTGTCCTTGACTATGTTATTATATCCAATACTAGAATAAAGAAAATCCAGGCAAGCTCATTTGAAACATTATGGCCTTAATTGATATTTCTCTCTTTAAAATTGTATCATAACAAATTTTGTCAAAATACATTTGATATTTTCTTTTTTTTTTATGGTATGGAGGAGGCAAACGAGCAGAAGGCCCACCTGGTGTTAAGTGGCTACCTTCGCCCATAGACATCCACAACATTAGATTTATGGATGCGTTGCCAGCCTCGGGGATGTAGGAGAAAAGGAGGGAAGATGGACGGGAAGGGTGGCAATAGGGGGAGCTGGCTTACATGCCATCGAACCGGAACACATCATCAGATGTATGGCGGTTCGTCTTAGACACGATCGTGGTCGCGAGCCAGTCGGAGAACGGATCTCCTACCACCAAGTTATTGGGTTACCCGCCTCATACGAGACGCTACCCAGCGGCGAGGGGGTATTGTATTCTTAACCCGTCCCCCCACGGGTAAAGATGTAAATCATATCTGACAATATGTTCATATTAATTCATTAAATCTGAAGTATGTACCAAAAAATGTATACTTGCATCATAAATTTAATATTAAAATGGCAATATTCAATAACGAAAACATTTTCGCTCATCAAAAATTCTTTTGCGCAAATTAAAATTTTACTTATGAGCGCGTATCTTTTATAATTGTATCACTTATAAGTAAAGTATTTAACTTATTAATAGGACCGATGTTTAAATTATTTTCATTTTTAGGCACTGATATCTAAGAAAAGCGCTGCGAAGAATTCTGTCACTCATGATTCAATGCGTAATGTGCAGATTTCAAAGGAAGGATATTTGGAGAATGTATCCCGAAAAAAGCTAAGTTAAGTTGCTTTTTTTAGTACCCAAAACAAATCGTGGATATGATTTCCGTCTCAATTTCGGGTGGAAAAGTCAAAAACGGAGTGTCTTAACACTATTTTAGCACTTGGCAGGGTAATTAGAGAGAGATTGCCCTGTTATGTGGTTTAAAACGTTAAGTTACATACATAAAGCCTTTTGTTCCTTCCTCACTACATCAAAACAATATAGAAAAGCATCAATCAACAAAACCTCCAAAGCGTTAGCAGTCTGTATCTGTCCTTATAAAATGCCTCACCTGTATTATTGAGGGGTTGACAGTACGCCGATTGGTTCAGTAATAATTTTGGGCAAGTTCTCGCCACGTTTTGCCGACATACTTTATATTCAGGTAACGTAACTCATAATTCGGGCTGATCACGTGGAGGAGGTAGCTCGTTATCTTTTCTTACCTTTCAAATGTTTAATAATCGTTTGAAGTTCATATGTTAACTGAATTTGTATTATCTGTTTTTTAATAGAAATCTAAAGGAGGTTTTATAGTATACTGTTAGCGTTATGCTTTTTTCAGCGTAGCAGGGTAATCACAGGGAATCTATTAAGACTTAGTTCCCTACTGTTCGCTCAAATTCGAGATATTTCGTGTTTAATGGTGGAACTCAACCTCGCGTTTTATCTTGTTCATTAGTGCAGGGAAATGATAATATTTAAATTATGATCAATTCGAACTGAGTAGGAATCGAATTTACAACGAATGTCAAATACAGTCAAATGCTGTTAACTTAACGTTCCACATCCTAAGTCTATGGGCACTTTTTGGCCAATTAATTACCATTTATTCAAAAAATAGTTACAATTGTCACCAGAAAACTTTATAGCACACAAGACACTGTGCTCGATATTCCTGCCAAATTTCAGAGGTCTACTACAAATAGCCCACGAAGAGTTAAACCACAACGACACACACTTTTGACCAGTAAGAGAATGACCAATAAAAAACATTTAATATAAATTTCATATACAATTTAATACAGAAGCCTCGTCTACCTACTAAAGATAATTTGACACTAAATATTGTCTTATTTTTTTTACTGAATACGCCAAATGATAAAGCGTGAAGCTATTGACAATACGAAAAGTAATATAAAATGATAAGTATTTTTTGTAACAAAATACATAAAATTGATATAAAACGCATGGCTTAGTAGTCAGAGCGTTTAGGCGGTTTTTAAGAAGCGTAGGTTTGAATCCCGCTGCGTTCAAATTTTCATACAGTTTTTATTTAGTTAAGTGGGGAACGAAGTGTTTTTTAACACTAGGTTCCCTATGCCGACCCTGCTGTGTGCGGGATACAGCGTGAAGCTTATATAGTTTTGAAAGTTGTTTTTCAATTTCCTAAATTAAGATGATAGCACTTTTAAAATGTTAAAATATTTAATACAAGTTGCCTAAAAGTTATATACATCCAAACGATTCGATTAATTTCTAGGCTAAAGTGTTTCAAGAAAATACTCAATGAAACTTTGAACAAGTGGGGAACGGAGTGTCTTAACATTAGGTTCCCTCTGCCTACCCTGCTGTGTGCGGGATATAGCGTGAAGCTATTTTTTAACTTTGAAGAACATTCGTTACTTATTATTTGCAATATTAATTACCGTTCATAAATTTTCAATTTACTCACATTTGATCAATCAAGAGAATCGTTTGGACTAACGTTTGTAATTATCTCTGACGAGTCTAATATTGAGATCAAATCAAACTGAATATTAAACTTCCTCAATTATTTTAATATAAAATAGGAAAATAGGAATAATACTTTAAAATATATTTTTCCTATATATGACGTTATATGTTTAGTTCTTAGTATATATTTATATAAACTTATAGCATAAGTAAAAAGCGCCTTGCTATAAGAACTTACCTATATGTAATTTTGTCCAAACGTGTGAGTCAAAAAGTCGCTTTAGTAAATTGATTTATTTTAATTTATTATTTTAAATACTGGCTTTATGTATATCTTCTCCACATTAACTGTAACTATTCCAAAAGTCATACTCCTACTTTATTATAATTTTTAAAAAGAGATACAATCTTTATCCTTAACTTAACCGATTCAGAGGAGCGGTTATATATTATTTTCATTTCTTCGCTCTAGTATCTAAGCGTCCAGGCATGGTGCAGTGGAACGAACGATGACTGTAAACACTCGAAGAGTGGAAATATTTAATATTTCCATTTCCTTCGCTCTGGTATCAGAGGTAATGCCTCCAAATTTGGCAGAAAGTGGGGAACGGAGTGTCTTAACACTAGGTCCCCTCTGCCTACCCTGTTGTGTACGGGATACAGCGTCAAGCAAAAAAAAAATCAAAGCGCAGTGTTGAGTTCCGTCGCCCATAAAACGCAGTCTTGCTTTCGAGCGGAAATTGGAGAACGTGTCTTGACACTAGACTCTTACTACACTATAAGGGAAAAAACTGTTTATCTGAAACAAATAAAAAACATTTATTCGCACCCAACAAGTAATATTTCAAAGAATTTCAAATCACAAAAGGCAGTGCAGTATGAAATTGATATTTTTCAGAAATATGGCAAGCATAGAGGCAGTCACGAGTCGATAAGTTACGCCTTATTTAGCAAAGGAACACTTAACATGGGAACCCCAACCCTTCTAAAGGGCTCTCGTATTGAGTAAATCGAAAGTCGTTACACAAAGCCGAGATACATTTTTTCCACTGCGTGAAGGACGACTTTACTTAAAGCTTATTCAGATCAAACGTTCAGGTGGAATTTTTTAACTTGCGTGTTAATTGAGTGCCGTGAAGTCATATTGCGTGAAAGTAATAAATATTTTATTTAGTTATGTTTTTTTCTTTTTATTTTAAATATGTTTTATTAATATTAAGTGGGGAATGTAGTGTCTCGACATTATGTGTCAGGATGTCTCTGAGTAATGTTGCTATGCGGGAAAAGCGTGAAGCTCTTAATTGTATTGTTTTTTTCTTTTGTGTTCATTTTTAATTTAGATAATTTCATATATCTGAGGAAAATAGGGAAATCATTAACTCATACAGTCTTCTCCAAATGAATTTTGTAATTAAATATATTATATTATTTTTATTACTTTTTAATGTTTTTTTTTCGACATTATATTATTACTATATTTGATTATTTATTGTATTATTCTATTGCAATAAATATTTTAACAATAATACTTTATTTTTGTATACCTATAAAATAGATAAATACAAATTTAACACATTAAATGATAATATGGACCTCAACAAAAAAAATTAGGCTAAATCTCTATAGAATGTTACATATGAACGAGCTCTTACTCTACGCTTTGAAGATTTCATGCCGTTTTACGTCAGCGACAGATGGTAAGGACATATTTTTCGCTATTTTGTACATGAATATGGTGAATTTCATTACGCACCCATTTGGGGGAAATTACGACTTTCCAAATGTATGTAGGTATATGGAATATGTATTAAATTGTATTTTTATTATCCTTACTTAAGCCAGTGCTTTGAAAAGTAATAGAATTTTAAAATACGTAAGAAATATAAGGTTGTAAAGTCAGAATCAATGGTAACGCTGAATATAATAGATTCGATTTCCGATATGTAGTTTAAGATTTTATTTGTTTTTATTTTTTTATATAGCACAACATTTATTAGTAACAATTTACATGCAACGTCTTGATTTCAGGTGTAAAGAGAAGAACAGAGTATCTTGACACTGAGTTCATTTTGGCTACCTCAGTATACAAGAAAAAAACGTGCAGCTGCTAATATGTAAATATAAATATCTTACGTTACCGATGACTGACTAACAGCAAACTCCATCCAATACCACTGAGATAGAAAGCCTCTAGATTTCTAAAGTGGGGGACAATATTAAGATAAAATTTACAAAAAGTCCCTACAAAAACGAGAACTAACAGAAAAAATGCCAAACAACAATTCGTTTATATATATTTTACTTCTAACTACCAATCAAACCAATCCAATTTATACGTAATTTATTATAACGACAAAAAATACATTACTCATTTCGACATTCGCATAGTATAAATGGCAATGTAATAATAAAATCATTTAACATAGCGAATGCGAACTGAGATCGCAAACACTAGTTATGATTCACGGCCATCTCGCTCGCCGGCGTTCCCCTTGTTATTAATTATGTCAATATTAGTTCCGCAGAGACGTTGTAAGGGAAACTTTGTTACTTTATTTATTCGACTCGTCGCCTACTCGCTTAAGTGATACTACGTGGAATGTTTTAACTTTATAGTGTACGCTGTCTTTATGTATTAATGTATTATATAAGTAGATTGCTAAGTTAAAGTTATAAAAGAGTGTAGGAACTTAAATTGATTGAGAATTATATTTGAGGATAAGGATTCACAAATTAAAGTAGCCTAAAATGTCGCCTATGTTTTTTAAAAAGATTATTTGTAACAGCGTTTCTAAGATTCTGGCATAGATAGACTGATGCTTATTTACATATCGATACTACATTAGGTTCATCGTGGTACAGTGAGACACTGTGTGGCACAGTGGCTCTCTCGCAGGAAAGATTATTAGGTTTTTTTTATTATTTTCATTTCTCACCGCTCAGGTGAAGAAGAAATAGCGCAGTGTTGAAGTCCGCTATTCCACATGCAATGTTTAGAATTCAGGTAAAATTGGTAGAGTTCCTTAACAGTTTGAATTCGAATTTGAAGTTTGAAGTCTTCCTTGCTATGCTGGAAAAAATGTCATACTGACAAACGTACACTAACAATATTTTACTAACATACATATAAAAGTAAATAACTTTACTTTTCTTTCAGCGTCTTTGTATTGAAACTCTGTCCTCCGCTTCCCGTCGGAATTCGACACATTGCGTGTTGTTTGGAGAAACTTGAAGCCGTGCGTTTGTTTTATTACAGTAGAATATTAACATTAATTAAAAAAATCATAACCGTTTGTACCAGACTTCTATCAAATGCGGGATTGTATAAACTCATTTAAAATTCGCTTACGCAAATCATAAACCTTAAAAAAAGACAAAGAAAAGAAAAATAGTCTCAAGGTAAATCTTATATTTTACTATAGAATTAATTAGTTTTATTTAAAATTGCATTCTAATTTATCTGCGTTTTTATTTTCACTGATCTTTAATATTGTTTTAATATAATATAAAAAAGCAAACAATGGTTACTAAAATCATATTATTCCTAGAATATGCCTCGAGAAATTGAATCGTTACGATCTTTCTTCGTCACAAATATATTAACAATACTGTTTTAGTAAGAAAACATCAATCGCGGCGTGGCCAGTCTTGGCTTGTGGACACAAAGTGTGACTGTAAACGCGACTGGTTTTGGCTTCGATTTCCACTCGAGGAGATATGTTTAATATTCCCATTTTCTTCGCCCAGGAGGCAAAGCAAGCGTTAAGTTCGTAGTGTCGTAACACTAGATTCCCTCCGCCTACCCTGCTGTGTGCGGTATACAGCGTAAAGCTAATAAAGAGAACGTCATTTTTATAAATTACACCTACTACTTTTAAACATTTTTAAAGTGTTATTCCATACTTAGGAAAATTGAAAAATACACCTACTAGCTTCATTGTTGTAAACTGTTAATATTTGAATTTGCTAAGTAATTCTCAGATCTGGGCTTATATATTATTATTTCATTTCAAGTTAATATAAATAATTGGATTATGATTTGTCTGTCAAATGAGAATAGTCACTAAGTCTGTGTTGAAATTATATTGCTGGAATTAGACGATTAATATCTAATATAATTTAACAAAATATATAAGACTTAGTATTTATTATCATGAGCCATCGTAATACAATGTGACACCGCCTGAGTGTAACTGCAAATGGTTGTGAGTTCGATTCCCGAAGGAATGAACATACTTTAATTGATGGCTCAGCGGTGAGAGCGCCTGGACGGTATTCACGAGGCCCGGGTTCGAATCCCGCTGCGTTCAAACTTTTATACGTTTTCTAAATGTCTTTTCCAATATTCCTAAGTGTGGAATAACATTTTAAATATGTTTAAAAAATATTTATTTATTTTTATTCCACCGTTTCAGTGAATAAAACAAAGCGTGGCGTTGTACTCAGCCATTTATTATCCCGTAAAGTGTCAAATTTAGGCGATAAGCGGACAACGAAGTATCGTGACATTAAGTTCTCTCTGTATATATAATATACAAAAAGCGTAAAAATTGTGAAAAATATTATGAATAACATACAAAATATCCTCTCTATAATACAAATTGCCATAACGACTAATAAGTGCCCTCTGTCATTCCAGCAAAGTTATTGAGAGTTAATATACTGATTTGTGTGTGTTATTTGTCTATATCAGGACACATTACATAGGATATACTTTTTTATAGGAAATTTAAGGGTCATATTGTCAAACTGTACTCAGTTTCTATTGTTCCCATTACTGCATGTGGCTAGGATCCTACGCTAATTCATTTTAAATTAAAAACTATCTTATTTTACATAATATTTAACCACAAAATCACTTTGAAGCCTGACAAAGAAGAAAACGTTACTTAGTTAAATAACTATAAAAAGGTTCTCGATTTCGGGCGCAAATTGGAAAACGGAGTTCTTTGACACTAGTTTATCTCTGGTTACCCTATTACACAAAAAAATGCATCAAATTAAAATAAATAAATCATTATATTAACTGATCAGTTATATACCTTGGGAATGAAATGCTCGCTCCAGGCTACTTCAAAAGTATCATTGTCTGCAATAAATCTGTATATACTGTATATAATAATCACTTAAAAAAAAAAGAAGTCTCGCTGAGTTTCTTGCGCCGGTTCTTCTCAGGTCTGAGACATTAAATTTAGTGAACCGGTGGTAAACTATTTGACGTTCAAAAAATGAAGCTTGTAACTTCTTATTTTGAATAAAATTATTTGACTTTGACTTTATATAAAAAATACACAATCGAAAAATATCTCAATTATTAATAAAGACCTTCAAAACGAATGTTCATATTTCAAAAATCCACAATACCAAAGAAAAGTAAACGAAGCAAATGGCACGGGCACGGGCGCGAGTGCGAAGAATGTAATTAAAGGCGTGCAATAAAAGGCAGCATTTTACAGCCTCTGACCGCACCGTTGTGTTCCGCTAAAAATATTATCTGCTTTTTAAATTTCCCACTCAGATAGCGGGAATTAAAAATGAAAACATTAAGCGTTGTGCCTTAATTTTGCCTTCACGAAAAAATGGGGACGGCATTCGGCGTTTAGCATGTAATATATGGTATGTAATAGTGAAACGTATGGGGAACCTTTTTTTTTGAGTGAAACTTTGGTATATATTTTGCGTATACGTTTTATGGATGATGATTAGATGATTAGATGGCCAGTCGTGGCCTAGTGGCACAAGTGTGTGAATGTAAGCGACTGGTTGTGGGTTCGATTCCCACTCGAGGAGTGGAAATTATATTTCCATTTTTTCGCTCTGGTTTCGAGGTAAAGCGCGGCGTTAAGTTCCACCACTTAACACGCATGCCTCCAAAATTCGGCGGAAAGTGGGAAACGTGGGAGTGTCTTAACACTAGATCTGCCTACCCTGCTGTGTGCGGGATTCAGCGTGAAGCTAAAAAAAATGATTAGATGATGTGGGGAACGGAGTGTCTTAACATTAGGTTCCCTCTGTCTACCCTGCTGTGTGCGGGGTGAGCGTGAAGCTAAACAAATATATATATTATTTTTTATTTACATATTTTGCAATGCAATATGTGAATCAAGGAGATAGAATTTTTTGTTAAGATACTCCTTTTTAAGCATCTTCCATATTTCAGAATCTGTAGGTTCTAGTACAACCAATCTTGGGGAACCAAGGAAATAAAAATATTACAAGGATCAACTATTTCTCTTAATTGTATATTTGCAAATAAGGTATTTTTGTTTTATTTCTTCGATTAGATTTTGTGGTATTATTGTGTGTGTAGTTACTCAATACACCACAATATAGTCATTTTAGTGACTACAAGAACAAAAGTACTTCACACTTGAACTACGTATGGAATGTATATGTATCAAACAAATTAGTAAGGTAAATCGTTGGGTAAAGACAGTTGGTAAAAAAAATTCTTACTAGAACATTTAAAACAAAAATTAGAAATCCTTGTCAAAACTGCAAAAAACTCTAGTAATATTGACACGAGCTCAGCGAAAGTTAATGTTTTCTTCATTTATCCTACGGGTAAAACTACTTTTTGTAAAATGAAACAAAGTTATTGCTTATTTTGCAATAGTTTATGAACAGCATATATTAATGATTTTTCCGTTAATCCATTAGAATTTTGAATAAAATTTACCACAAGCAAATATCAAATCTATCATCCATTTAAAAGACAAATGCCCTCCTACTAAGCCAAAAGGTCGTTGACAAAACACGTTTGTGTATCTCCCTTTTTGTGAACACTCAATCCTCAGAAAATCTAGAGGAAATCGGTCACTCGCAAAGACGTGACGTTGATTAATGAGCTGAATGCATTGTTTCCCTTTTTACTATAGGTTTGATTCTAATATTACTTTATTTGGGGATAAATTTGCCACGAATTTATTAATCACCCAAAGCCACTGGTTTGTTTTGGTTGATTTAGCCAAGCTCGTAGCTAAGAAATTATCGTTGGTGAAAGAAATTGTACTTTACGATACAGATGTATATTTTTTTATTTACAATTTATATCAGAGATTTCGTATCAAATGATTTATATTATCGGCATCCTGGGACAAACTTCCTTCCTCCTCCTTCCTGAAATTCGATGGGTCTCGATTCACAAAGTACGTCGTTGCATTCAATCACTAAACACGCAATTTTTCAAATTTCAACGGAAAGCAGTAACGGAAAAATTGATACATAAAAAAAATTAATACTAAGAAACAAAACGAACTAAGTTTCAATTCAATTCAATGCATCAACTTCTACATTTACGTATTTCATACTTTTACTATAACCAATACACAATGTCTCAATTTCGGTTGGAAAGTGGAGACTGGAGGCACTTCACATAACACTGGTTACCCTTTTATGCCTGCAAAAGCGTGAAGCTTATATAAATAGAATAAAATATACCCTAACATTCAATTTTAATATAACTTTAAAAATATAATATAGGTACATATAAAAAATATATCTTTACACATGCATACAACAAGGACTATAATTATGCCCAGCTTTTAAAACCAATTGCACTGTAATTACATACTCGACGTTCAAAACAGGCCAAAGTGTCTTCTTTTAACTAACGTCTAACTGCAAATGGTGCACTTAAGGGGCTAATTGTAGCGTATTTTGGCTAATTACTCTTGCATATAGATAATTTTACGTATAGGCCACACGAATGTAAACTTTATACATATATATGTATCTATATTTATATTAACGCTTGAAATGAAATTTACTAGGGAAGTCGTTTTAATACTTTTAGTAGATGACCAATGAAATCGGATTTTACGACATAGCCATGTTAAGGAGATCTAAATCGTGGCGTTTCTTTATGAATGTTGTTTTTTTATTTTAAGCTTAATTAGTTAAAGATCAGTGAGAAGAGAGATCTCCTTTACTACACGGACATAGGTACGAGCAATAGCTAGAAGTGTGTAATGTATAATATATCTATAACGTATCTATAATACGTGTAAATAATCTAGTGGAATAAATTAGGGGTCGAAAAACAATTCCAAATTTTTTGAGGCTTTTCAAATGACTGTATTTGCTTCAAAAATGGTCGTACTGAAATTAAAAAAAAATACAACTTAAAGTTCTTAGTAATCGCTTCTCGGCCTTTTGGCTAAGATCAAATTGTAGTGTCTGTTCTTTTCAGCTTAATAATTTCTGGGTCTTCAACTATTTTCAATCTAAATTTCATATATCAGACCAATAGATAAAGCCATAAAAGTGTCACAGACAGACAGACAAAGTTTCAAATTTATAATATTGGTATGGTTAATCTATACATGTAAATAAAACTAGAGCGTCTTTTTATAGTGCTAAAATAACTGCTTTTTACAAATGCATAAATATGTAAACACCCAACGAATGTATTAAAATAGTATTTTTTACATTTTTTCAATCTGTCTGTTTGTTTCGGATAATCTGTGGAATAGCAGGACCGGTTATAATAGGACTTTCACTAGCAGATAGCTAATGTAATAAGAAGAAACTTAGGCTTCGTTTATTTTACAATTATTACCTCATAGCTAAGTTCCACACGGACAAAGTCGCGAGGACAACTAGTCTACTATAAATGTGAAATGTCAGTCCACAAATTTTGAACAAAATGCAAATTTGAGCATTTGTAAGGTTGTTAGAGGGATGTTTGTGAGAGCCACCACGACACAGGGACTAGCTGAGATAATCTCCTAACATAATAATAGTACGTTTGCTCTTACCGTCTTTGGTGCTTAACAAATAGTATAAGCAAGTCTGTTTACTTTGTTTATGGTTACTCTAATATGACTTTAATAAGATTACGATGTGTGTAATAATACAATACAATGATGATCGTTTTCTAAGAGGTTTTAAGTACATGTTAAAGCTTTTTCTTACGTAGCAACTAGTCAAATAGAAGTCAAGACTCACCACTTTCCGCCAGCATTCAGAATTTAACAGAGTGGAGAAATGAAAATAACTAAATGATGATCATTCTTTCGTTATTTCGATGGTGGACTAAGAAAAGAAGATTCGAAATAATTATATAAAATAAAAATGACAATAACTAGAATCAAGCTGCAAAAAAAAAAATTTTTGAGCAATTCAAAAAACATACTCAAATACTTATAAAATAAAATTAAAACAAATTACAATACGGAATTAATATATAAATGACAAATCGTTTAAAGTATCATTTACAGCTTTTAAAAATAATAACACTTCTGTAAAAAAAACATTTCATATAAAAAAAAACTGAAACAATACAATCGCATACAAAAACAAAGAGCAAGTCGCATGAAAACAACACTTATTTAGTTAATAAAACATGTAATCCGTTTTGGTTTTAGAGTGGAACGGAAAATTTTCCGGACGAACAATTTTTTCCCCTTGCCTCATTTCCCAACGGGGCAGCGATAACGACCTACTTCTGACTTCAGCAGTTACCTTTATTTTTAATTATTCATATTATATTATGCCAATATTAAACATTTAAAATGTAGTAAAGTGGAGACCAGTCGTGGCGCAGAGGCACAAAGTGTGACTGTAAACGCGGCTGGTTGTGGGTTCGATTTCCACTCGAGGAGTGAAAATATTTAATATTTCTATTTTCTTATTTCTGGTGTTGTGGCAAAGCGCGGCGTTGAATTTCACACAATTCCTACAAAATTCGGCGGAAAGTGGAGAAGGAGTGTGTAAACATAAGCTTCCCTCTGCCTACCGTAGATATGGTGTGAAGCTAAAACAATGCAATTTGTGAAAGCTCTCATGACTCAGATGAATAGCGTCTTTAGATGTGATGGTCGTGTGTTCGATCCTTACGCGTGGGAATTATTATATTAAAATTATTTTCATTTCTTCAATCTTGTACCAGACTCTTTAAGACAAAGAGCGGTGTTAAATTCCTCCAGGGAACATACTGTCTCTTTGTTAGATGGAGTGTCTTAACACTAAATTCTCCTGATCACCTAGCGGTGAAAAGCGTCAAACTACAAAAAATATAGTTAAATGCGGTGTAGCTGTTTCAATTTATATTTCACACATTTCATATGTCTTTTAGGAATTAAAAAAAAAGATTTTTAATAACAAATAAAAAAATATCAATTATAATTAAAATAAGTAAATCACGTATTATTTTAAACTCCCAAATAAATGTACAGCTGCTATTATTGGTAAAATAAAACTTTTAATCTTGATTCAATAAATTAAATTTTACATTTTACCAAGCAATTTTACTTTAACAAAACTTTTGAAAACAAATTAGTTCAAAATCTATGTGGGTCATGAATCGTTTGAAGTAGAATGAAACGATTTGGTGAGTTAATTAACAGGAACAATGGGGGATAAGCAAGCATTGTCTTGAGATGCACGCGCTTTCTTATCTCAGTCGTTTGTTCGAATTATCACCCTTATTTAGGAGACCAATTTGATATACAACATGTCTATGTATTTATAAGTATTATTGAGGAGTAGGGGCGTTTTGTCACATTTTCCCCTACGCTGTTTGTATATATGTATGTCTATAAGTTCGCGTTCTATAGAAATGAAATTAAAGTCGGTTAATTGACTATACAATATATATTTTGGATTTACGTAGACTCGAAACTTTACTCGCCCCCCTCTTGAGATCATCCAAGCTCTCTGATTACTAATCCATACGTTATAAGTTGTCGAAAGCCAACAGCTTCGTCGAAATTCTTACGCGAAATATTAACTACTGTATAAGTTATATTAGTTGTTAGCAGAAATTCGAAAATTTTATTTAAATCATATTTGAAAATATGAAGGCTTATAGAGAAATTCAAATGTTCAAGTTTGTGCTACACTCAGGTTCCAATCCTTTAAAAAAAATATATTTATAAAATATTTTTTTGATTTCCTTGTTTTCTTTAACAGTTTTCAAGAGACACGGTTGAAAGTACTGATACGTTAAAATTATTATACATCTTAAAAAAGTTTTCCTTTTGTAAGTGTGAACAACAATTTAAAATAATCAAAACTATATAATCTACCGATGGATAGGCAGGCATGCTTTATTTAATTTTTTTATATTGAGTTTAACGTCTCAGCCGTACCTTTTTTGTACTGGATTATTATTTTTTTAATTTTCTGTCACATTTATTACATTTTTGTCCAAGTCTATATAGTTACATAAAATCTTTAGAACGTTTTATTTTTTTTTTCTCTATAACCCCTGAACTTGCGAAGCTCTGAACAATATTACTTAAAAATATTATTTATTTTTATTCTTACCTTACATTAAAGTTAAACATTTAGCAGGTTAACATCTAAGAAATACTTTTATTTTTAGCTTCCCGCTGTATCCCGCACACAGGGTAGGCAGAGGGAACCTAGTGTTAAGACACTCCGTTTACCACTTTCCGCCGAATTCGGAGGCTTGCGTGTTAAGTGGCGGAACTTAACGCTGCGCTTTACCTCGACACCAGAGCGAAGAAAATGTAAATATAATTTCCACTCGAACCCACAACCAGTCGTTTATAGTCACACGCTTGTACCACTGGGCCACGACTGGCATAATAATTATTTAAAGTAAATACTAGTAACCTTTTATTTCTCTTGGAAGCTTCTTTCAAATACAAAAAAGATATTCCAAGCACACGCGACCGTGGACTTGCAAGAGATTAGCCACGGCCCGTGAATTCTAACTTCCACTCTTTGTTCTCACGAAATTCTCACAATGTATAAGTTTTGCAAAGCTTTTAATTCTTTTAACATCAGAAGCTTCTATGTTCTGTGCAAATGGGTGTATAGCTTTATGTCTATATATTTTATTTTTATTTTTAAAACAATTTCACGCTGTAAGCGAACTTCTGTTAAATGTTGGGCAAATTTAATTTAACTTCACGCTTTTTCCCGCATACGGGTTAGATGGAGGAACCTAGTTTCGAGATAACCCGTTCTCTGTTTTCCACCCGAATTCGATTTCTTTACGTGTTAAGTGTTGGAACTCAGCGCTGTCTTCCTCCTTATTATATTAGCGGAGTTACTCCTTATGCTACTTATATACTTAGCTATCTATCAGTAAAAGCCCCGTCACAATCTGTACAGACAGACGTTCCAAAGATGAGCCGGAACAAACAGATAAAAAATGTAAAAACGATGTTTTTGTATGTGTACCGTATATATAAAAACATGTGTTTGGCAAAAAATGAATATTTTAATATTACAAAGAAGCACTCCAAAGTTATTTATCTGTGTAGATTATACAAATTTTCAATGAAAAATGAATCATTAAACAAGTAAATTATTTGAAGAATGTTCTTCCTGAGATATTCACAGCTAAATCTTATTAGTTTCTTTCGACGTTTCTAATTTTATACACTTAATACGTTTAAAAACACACTTAAACACACACAACATTTCAAGTACATTAACATAGATTCTCTCTGACATAATTTATTTTTACAACTTTACATTTTTTCCCACAATGCAGTGTAGTCAGGGAGCCCCAACCCCAGAGCACCCTGCGACAACCCCAGAGCACCCGGCGACAGTCGCCCACAGAAGGTGGGCCATCCACCGAGGCATCGTAGTAGATTGCGCGAGCGAGCGAGCAACGTCTCAAGGCGGTGGAGAGGGTCTCCGCTGGATTTTAGGGGGTTTTAGGGGGCGCACTTCCCAGCGAAAAAAAGGGTAGTCAGAGAGAACTAGACTCCGTCATCCATTTTCCGCCCAAAATCAAGATATTGCGTATTAAGTGGCGAAACTTAACGCCGCGATTGGTCTTAACTTTCGGAACGGAGAAAGGAAAATAATATATAATCATTTCCCCGAGTGAGAATCGAAGCCACAACCATCGCGTTTACAATCTGACGTTGTCACACTGCGCCTCGACGGCCTCGACTACAAGGGGATCTACATTACACATTAATAAGAGTTGAATGTCCAACTTTATACCCTCAAAGCCGTACTTTGTCTTATCAGAACTAAGAAATTAATTCACTACCATTACCAATATAAAAACGTTACCAAATTTTCATCTAGATTATTTTATTTTTTTAGCTTTACACAGTATACCACAAACAATAAAGTAGGCAGAGGGAACTTAATGTTAAGACACTCCGTTCCACGCTTTCCCCCGATTTCTGGAGGTATTTTGGGTGAAGTGTCGGAACTCAACGCTATGCTTTTGCCTCGACACCAGAGCGAAGCAAATGAAATATTAATACTTCATTTACTTAAGTAGGAATCGAACCCACAATCAGTCACGTTTACAGTCACACTTTGTGCTTCTGCGCCATGACTGGCCTAAATTTAAATTATGCAACGTTACATTTCAAACAATTTATTTACATAACCCAAAAACATTTGAAATTTAATTAAATCGCATATGTACGAAATTCCTACGTAATTAATATTTACGAATCTCAAAACAAATAACAATGTAAATAGATAAAGCTATGACATCGTTCCCATCAATGTTAGTTAAACATCGTTTTGGCAAAACTAGGCCGCAGTAAAATTATATGCGGTAAACCAGAGTACAGTATCAGCATTTTATCTTGACCAGTCATATGTACGCTTTCCGAAATTTCATGGAGGTACAATCAATCAGTATCCTACGAAAGTTGATAATAAACTGAGACACAAGACCCCAAGTAAAGGAATCACTAATATTCTTCTATCGATCATCTCGCTTACAGCCTCTTACCACCAATCACTTCCTAAACATCGATTTTGCGACGCCTATTGTAGCTAAGTTCCGATTTTTCAAGTAAGAGTGCGCGTACTTTAACAGAATTGTATTCGAACAAAGGGTCACGTTAAAATACGTTTCAAATGTAATTTTGCGTAATCAGATGTAGCTGCCAGTTTCAATCACTGTTAGCTACTTACCGAGTGAATAATTGCAAATGAGTTTTCCCGAAAAGCAAAGCGGTTTGGAGAATCAGTTAGTGCCTAAGCTACTTTATGTGGGATATTTGCATATCTTAAGAGTATTTTTTCAGTTATTTTGCAAGATTTCATTATATGTGGTATGATATTGGCATGATATTATGTAGAAGTCGTACTTACAATATAAAAACTTTATGTACATACCAAAGTTCTTTAACATATGGTATAAAATTTTGGGTGCTCAGAAAAAATAAGCTTTTAAGCACTATGTACATGTGCATTCTAACTATACTGCAATGGCATCAAATTATCTTTTTCAAATATATTAAAACGTATTAATATGAGAAGGGCTTCAAGATATGAAATAAAACGTTTTGAACATTGTTAACTTTATTGTATAATGGTCGTTTAAAATAATTGTATATAATTAACTGTAATATAAAAATAAAAAAAATAACATATAGAGTCTAGACTCTCAGTATATCTTGATATGCAGAAAAAAGAGTGAAGCTGAAAATACAACTTATAAAGAAAAACACTGTCAAAGTTTTAGGAAGCTTGCATGGCTAACTACGATTTTTTTTCTTTAAAAGCGATATTAGATAAGTATTCATTTAAAAAATATTACTTACACTAATTTTTATACACATTAATATATTAGCAAATTTTCTATGACAAGTCTTCTAACACAACGGCCTCGATTTTATAAATAATATATTAATTAAAAAGTGTGTCGTAATTCTAACTTAAGCAACAACTATTACAATTCTAAATCCTGACTTATTAAAATTTAAATGACACTAAACAAAATTTACTTAGCATTTCTGTCCTCTGGGAAAGATAGAGTGTAGCTTTCGGTTACTCCGCTAATTAGACTTAAGTACCAACATGATGCGCTGTTGAGAATATTATTTTTAGCTTTAATTAATACTATATTGCATAACCCATTAGAATAAAAATGAGCGAATGAGCATGTGAACAGCGATGGCTGTGGGTTCGATTCCTCTTAAGGGAACGGGTATAGAACGGGAACATTTAAATTTAACTTGCTTTGCTAAAATCGTGGCTATAAGTACCGCCATTCAATACACAATATCTTGAATTCAGGTATAATAAATGCAGAATAGAGTCTTAACAGTAGATTTTTTCTATTTGCCAACCCTACTAGTAGGAAAAAGTATAAATTTACATTTTATTATTCGTATGCATTTTATGTTCATTTATTTTATTTTAAGCTTGAAGATATAAGCTAAGTTGTCATTCTAATTAAGGAATATAACGCAGTAAGTGGTGAACCTAGCGTATCGACAAAGGATGGGCACGAAAATGTTTTAAATTTTAAATCCTTGTAATATTATACCAAAAAAATCATAATGTAGTGAACTGGCATATAAATATTATACTGAATAAATGATTATTATTCATATTTGCAGAATTCGCGATATTTTCCAATACGCCACACACTCCAAAAGCTCACTTAATCAAGTGCGAAAGCTCTGGATGTCACTGTCCAATCATTTACGTGGGATTAAGCGAAAAATTATCATTGATATTTCGTGGTATATTATATTCGTAAAATATTTACTATAATAATTATCGTAATGGTATAGTCGGTTAAAGCTGTCGTGAGGTTACACAATTTAAAGAAGAAATGTGTATAATTTTTTAAAAAATTCAACACATTTATGTTCTTATATATTTTCTAAAAACGATATTTGATTTGGTTGTTAAATTATGAAATATGTATTTTTTAAACGTATTCTAGTTTATTAAATTGAAAATATCCAATAACGAAATTACCTCTTCTTTTACCAAACTAATATATAATTAACTTGCAATTATAAAAATTATAACGAGTCATTCATCAATTTTGCATTACTAGGTAGTTCAAAATAGAATTACTTTTATAAACCTTACTACACCCAAAAAAATCATAAAAAGCCTCTAGAAAACCGTCAGGGTACAGGTTCGAATCCCGCTATTTTCTAAAAAATACTTTTTATATCCTAAGTATGATAATAACACATTAAAAATATTAAAACACATAGTTAAAAGTTTCATAGATATTGTTAAAGATCTTATTCGCATGATTTAGTCGAACGTGTCACTCTAAGCGGCAGTTGATAAGGAGATAGCTTCTAGTAACTTTCAAACTTTGGCCTCTCGTAACTCCACTACGATATTACCTCACTTTAAAAGAGCGGATGATTTATAAAAGTTGGAAGCTCTCTGATATAGCAGTATTGGAGCAGTATCAGGAAATAAAATACACACCATTGCTTTTTTATTATGACAAGGCGTATTTATTGCACATTCAAAATATTTAAAACTTACGCGAAACTGTAAAATTCTTTTTATTTTTAAATATATTGTACCACTTTATTTTATATATGGTTGGTTTTATACTATAGTAATAGGATTCTTGACGGTAAACTTAAATAAAGGAAAGAAGACAATGCTGACGAATGATTCCTTGTAGTAATAATAAATTCTAATTTTATTACTATTGCATCCCGTTAAATTTATGGTTTAGAGTTGAAGCCAAAAATCTTGAGGCTGTACTGGCGCAATGGAGTGGTATCTTAATGTAAACGCGACAACGATGTGGGAATTACTTCCCACTTTGGGAACTAATTATACACGGATGGATATGTTTACGTAATATAAAGCAAAGTCGCTTCCTGCGTCTGTCTGTATGTCTATATGCTAAAAACTTCAAAACTACGCAAAAGGATTTTGATGCGGTTTCATTTAAAAGAATAGAATGATTCAAAATGAAGGTTTATATGTATAATATATATAAAGGAGCCAGTCGAGGCAAAACGCGGCGTTAAGTTCCGCCGTACCCCGTAAAGCAGGAAAAAAACTAAAGCCGAAAAATAAATGTGTAAATGTATTTAGGATATTTTTTAGCACAATGTCAATTTCCAGTACTCATAATTATTGAAAAATAAGTAACAGGACTAATTTCTACTACCTCTATTACTGAAAAATAAGATAAAAGACAAAATTATGCAGTTTCAAAGTATGTACTACACGTAAGTAGAGGCCTAATGAAAAATTACATCAACTGTCAAACTTCGCTTGAATACTTTCAAATTACTTATTAAGGGAGGTTAACTTATGTTGATCGATAACAGAAGGCACTCCTAATTTAATACAAAAAATTTGCGCATATGCATCCATGACAAACTTACTTTACATATAAAATTATTTTACCATAGAATATTGAACTTAAAATCATTATTATTTTTATTATGTTTAAAACGTTATGCACACAATTAGGGAATTGAAAAATATTTTTAAAAAATGTGAAAAATGTGAACGCTGCAGAAATCAAACCCAGGCCTCTTCGAAAACGTCCAAGCACTTTTACCGTTAAACCATGCGTTCTACATTCGGCTACATCGAATTTCTGCCACGCTTATTTTCAGCGCTATTATTCTTTATAAATCAACTATATCAATAGCATTCATTATAAGCATAACAAAGTATATCAACGAAAGAAAGAAATAAAAATCAACCAAAAATAAGAAGCGAGACCGAAAATCTGTACAGATTCACTAAAATACAATACGCAATCACGTGTTTGCTGGAGATCCCGATCAGACAGTCGGTGACGCTATATATCCATTATTTCTGAGGACCAATGGTCTTAGATTGACACCAGGCCCTGATTCTCGTTGCCAATAATTCGCACGTGACCGGCATACTTTGCAGGGGACGACCTTTTTCCTATGTGATGTGGACAACTTTATGCTAAAATGTACCAAGTTGTATAGTTGTTTAAAATGTCTTATATAGATAGCTGTAGTATTGTGACACTATATGCTTTCAAATTATTATGATATAGTAAAATAGTAACTAATTATTCACATGATAGTTCGATCTTCAATTGGGAAATAAGTATATTAAAATGTTTAATTCGATTGCAGATACTTTATCTGCACGATACATTGTTCAGAATATGATTTTTAGTTTCAATCCATACCGGGTCGGTAGACAGACAGACCGGACAGACAGACAGACTTTCACATTTATAATCTTAATATAGATTAAGAAACTTTATACTGATCAGACGGTTTTAGTCTGTTACTTTGAATTACGTACGTGCAAGGTAAACATTGTAAGATTAATATTAGCTTTTCGCTTTCACTCCCACGCTATACGAACCCCTAATTTCTAGTGCCGAGACTTGTGAAATAAGTTGAATTTATAATTTAACATCAATTGACGTCGTTTCGACAACTTAAAGTTGTTTAAGCGTGGTAAGCTTGTATCGTTGTTTGACTGTCATGGGATTTACTTAACTACTTTGAAGAATGTTTATATAATATTTATAATACAGAAGTTTAATACTTAACATGTAGAACTTTTTATTAAGATACTCATGAAATATTCAAAGTTAAACACATCCCACTGTTTATTCGGAAAGACAGAGGAGTGTTTAGTCTCTATAGTTTGCATAAATTCTCTGAAGATTTTTTAGAAAGCGTATAAAAAATTGTAAAAATGCTTCGCAGCTGGTAGTAAAATGCATGACTTAACGGTCATAGCACTTGGACAGTTTCTAAGAGGCGCGGGTTCGAATCCCACTGCGTTTAAATTTTATGTATACGTTTAAATTTTATGTATACGTTTTCTTTAAATGTCTTTTTCAATTTTCCTAAGTGTGGAATAACACTTTAAAAATGTTTAAAAGTATTTAATAAATAGCATTCTCTCTTGCCAAATGATTGTTCGTAGAATAATCTTTGGGTAGCAGAAATTTGTAAAAATCTCTCTACAGAGATGCTAACAACAAAAATAAGTTGTAATAAAGCGTATAAGAATTTCGACGCAGCGGATAGTAGAACGCATGGCTCAGTGGTGAGAGCGCCTCAACGGTATTCAGGAGGCGCGGGTTCGAATCCCGCTGCGTTCAAATTTTTATACGTTTTCTTTAAATGTCTTTTTCATTTTCGTAAGTTTGTAAACAACACTTTAAAAAGTCTAAAAGTAGTCTCTGGAGGTTTATCTTTCTACCTTCCTTTCATATCTATTCTCTCTACCTACTTCACCTACCTAGCACATATACATATACAAGGAATAAATAACACCAAATAAACACATTTATTATAACGAGAATTTTTAGATTGGCATATTTCCGCATAACCAACTCCATATGAGTATGCCTCATATTTATTAGAAACGGTATTACTTCGAAGAAATGTGAACAGTGTTATTACGTTATACTTTAGGGCGCTTCGATGTGTATACGGCCGATATTGATTTGATTTGTTTTAGTGTTTAGCCCTGGTTTCATTAACTCGAGCGTGGTCATTTATCGATGAATGAAAGTAGCTTTTGGCATTACATTTATATCATAAAGTTACTTTGGTATAACTATATAAAGGTCCTGCTCGTTTATGAGAACCTTTAGATTCAATATACTATATGTTTAAGTTGTACGAATATTTCGTTAGAAGAATAATTTTCTTCTACTTCACGCTTTTTTCCGTTTAGTAAGGTAGACAGCGGGACTTAATTTTTAGACAGTCCGTTCTCTACCTTCCGCCTAAAATCGGAAACTTGCATGTTGCTCCGTGGCAGAATCCAACACTGCGCTTTGCCTTTAGTACCAGAGTGAAGAAATAAAACTGATCTAAATGTAATCTAATACGTTTGAGAATCAAGTATCAAGTCAAAAATCATCGTTTTTACAGTCACATACTAAAATGTTGATATATAATAATAAGGACTTTTTGTTTTACGATATTTACTAAAGTATTGCATTCTTTTTGTTTCTTAGCAATTGTATTATAATTGTATTGGATACTACTTTTGCAAATGCTAAAATATAATTCTAATTTTAATGATTAAATGAAAAACGTAAATCCTATTTTTTTCAACTTACAAATTAAGTAAAATTCTGAACCGAAATTCTGTATATAAATCATTTAGATAGTAAAGCTTTTTTAAAAGAAGATAATAAGTTACTAACTCACTTAAGATCCTAACTCTTTAACGACTTAACTATACAAGAAATTTTGCAAGTTACTTTCAAGTTTTAAGATATGAGAAAAAACTGAACGTCGGTTTCACAATGTAAAAAAGGAAACTTTGAACTATAGAGCTTCGCGGTTTTCCTGCAAAGAAAGATAATAAGGGAGGACTAGTGTTAAGACACTCCGTTCTCCACTTTCAGGCCGAATATGAGACATTATATGTTAAATGGCGAAGTACAACGTCGCGCTTTGTCTTGTCTACTAGAGCAAAAAATAGAAAATATAAATATTATTATATAGAAATATATTATAATAGTAAGGAAATCGAGCCCATAGCCGTTCGCAATCCCCACGTAGTCCTATGGGCTATAGAGGTTTATCTATTTAAAATTTCACTAATACTGTGTGAATCACTGCGCTGCTGTGCATGAGCAAAATATCTAATTTAATTTACTTGGAGATAGCAAGTTCAAGACTCTGCTTTAGTTAAAATAAAGTAGCTGGGAAAAAATCGCGAAAAAACCTTGTTAAATTAATATCTATGTAACTTTAAAGTTTTCCATATACCTCGTTTGGCAGGGAGAGATGAGTGTCAGACTTCATGTTCACCATTAAGCGTCCAAAATCGGGACATTGGGAAGCGAAATAAACAATATTTTTTTTTTTAGCTTCACGCTGTATCCCGCACACAGCAGGGTAGGCAGAGGGAACCTCCGCCGAATTCGGAGGCGTTGCGTGTTGAGTGGCGGAACTTAACGCCACGCTTTACCTCGACACCAGAGCGAAGAAAATGGAATTATAATTTCCACTCCTCAAGTGGGAATCGAACCCACAACCAGTCGTTTACAGTCACACGCTTGTGCCACTGGGCCACGACTGGCCACAAATAATCAATATAATGTTAATATAATTCTCCCGTATTAAAAGTGAACCCATTACACCTCGCGTTTACAATCAGACGTTATCCCAATACGCCTCGATGAACTTAACCAATAATAGAAACTTTTTAAGCCTAAACCTGCAAATACTGAAAACTAAATTTAAACCATTGTATGAAAAACTAAAATCTACAATATTAATAAATTGAACTCAGGTCCTCAAATATATGCTAGGTCTAGTCCGTATCATTTTAATTACTTAGAATTTCTACTATTACACAATTGTCTGGCTTTTGGTTACACAACTGCTAATTAGTCGTAGACTCGTATATTATTACACTAATTGGAATATATCGTGTTATATAATACGATAGACAACGATTATATGTTGTTCGTGTAATATGCTAAGTATAATCGTATAACGATTATAATTTGTAATGTCTCTTATGTTTAATTATTATGAAATGTGGAACTATATGGCTACAATGTAAAGCGTTAAGACGTGTCTGAATAGATATTATAAGAATTTATGTCTCTGCTTTTGTGACTAAGATTAGGCGCTACTTTGAGTTCCTCTATCTAGTACACACGCAATATCTCAACTTCGGATAAGAAGCGAGAAAGGAGCATATATAATAATATTGATATTAATCTCTCTCTCTCTACGATAATAACTCTGAATTTAAGATTCTATTATATGTAATAATAATTTAATTTGATTTGAAATTTCATGTAATTGTCTTAACACTAATGTTTCTCTGAAAACCCAATTGTGCGAAGAAATAGGGCAGCTGAAAAAAGGGATTACAGGTTAGTGAAATCCTCTTTTATATCAGTATGGCAAAAGCCAATTTCTTAATTTTATTTTTGTTGGCTTCACGCTGTATCCCACACACAGCAAGGTAGGCAGCGGGAACCTTATAGGAAGACACTCCGTTCTCCACTTTCCGCCGAAATTTGGGAGCCAGTGCGTGTTAAGTGGCGGAACTTAACGCCGCGCTTTACCTCGACACCAGAGTGAAGAAAATGGAAATATTAAATATTTCCACTCCTAGAATCGAACCTACGACCATTTGCTTTACAGTCACACTTTGCGCCTCTGCGCGACGATTGGCCCCTGGATTCTTAAGTGCAGCCACTTTTCTAGTCACCTGACAAGACAGGTCACCTGACAGAAACTTAGTCGTGTAGGCTCTCGGCATTAGTGTTGTAACTTAAAAGAGCACTATAAAGTCCTAACTTATGTGGCAGTCTCTAACATTCACCTTAATAAAATAAGTAAAAATAAAGTAAAAAAACTGTGTAACATATCAATAAAAAGTGCAAAATTGTAATTTAGTTGCTAAAAAATCTGCAGGCAGGGGGAGACCTTCGTTTGGCGCTCCGTTCTCTCTGACTACCCCGCAAGGGATACAGCGTGAAGCTAAAAAAAAAACTAAGTGCTGATTCGCTTATGTAAATTATTAAGCTTTTCTTGGACGAGTAAAATTCTAAAAATATACATACGTGGTACTTACTGCTTTACTGCGGTATTGCACGAGCAACGACGATATTGTACTTAAAAAGGCACTACATCAAAGACAGTGTATCTATCACTAAAACGTTTTGACCTACTATACCATTTACAACAAATCTATCCGCATATAAAAAGTTACGTTCCTAATATAAAAAAATCTCATTTTAAGTTTTTAAGTTACAATTTTTATGTTAAAATAGAACGAAATATTACAATTTTATAATTTTACTTTAAAGCACAATGAAATATAGTGGTACTATCGTGATATGACAGGGTCATACATTATATCGTATGAAATGTTCAAGTTGCAACGATATAAATAGGATGCTATAAATTTATGGGAAACTTTCAATATATTGTGATTTTAATGATAAATTTTAAATAATGCACTTATTGAAATTTAAATTCTACATTAAAAAAATATTACCGCTTTCTTTTTTCTTCGTCTTGTTTTTCTTTTTATCTGTAGCTAATACATTTAACTCAATCAAAACTTTTTTTTAAAATCTAACTGCAGATATGATCATTTTTGTTCTAGCCTCCACTCAAAGGAATTCCTATCTATACTTATTTTAATAAAGAGGTAAAGTTTGTAACTTACCTTGTAAGGGGTAATCTTTTGAAAAACAGAACCGATTATGAAAATTCTTTCACAATTAGGAATGTACAATAGTCAGGAGTGCTATAGGCTATTATATATTATGTTTGAACAGAAAGTAAAAAAAAAATAGACTTAAATAGGGAACGAAAGCCGCAAATCACGTAGCAAAGTCGGAAGCGGGTCGCTAGTATTTAATAGTTTCATAACTCCACTCTCATAAGACAATCCACGACTTTGACTTCTGCTACTCAGCACGCAACGCCTCACGATCGAAAGGAAAACGAGCATTCTTTAACTTCTTTGCTATACAAAAGGGCCAAGCTATTTATTATTACTATTACTAGTTCAAATATTGGTGCATAATTTGCATATGACTGAGAAAGTCCTGTTGGAACTCGCTATGCACTACATTAATTCACTAAAAAGACAGAAAATTGAGTTCGGAATAACTAATCACTATTCTTCTCCCAGTCCACTTAACAAAATGAAAAGAAACAAAGGTTAGTTAACACTTTGTAAACATTTATTTTATTCATCCAATTTGTATAGAACACTTATTCTTGATACTAAATAAGATTTATACTTACTATAAGTATTTTTAATCTCTTTAAGAGCTATATAAATAGAATCAAGTAGAGTATATGAAATAAGCAAATCACTTAAGAATTTATGTTCATATATAAAATAGTAGTAATATTTCGAATGACTAGCTAAGATGGCGTATTGAAAGCTACCAGAACGTTGTGAGGTCAAATGTAGGGAATGTTAGATAAATAAAGCCATATTGCGATGAGAGCAAAAGTAATAGGGTTGTCGATGTGGGTAAAGTAAACATAAACAATAATATAATTATTTCTTTATTGACAGAATATAATTACTTTTTTTAAGTATACTGTTTAAATATATAAGCATAAGAAAACATCCTATTTATTTGCTTACTGTTCTCTTCATTCTTTTCAGTAATGCATCATTTTTAATGTTTTTTGAGTGTATGTTCTCTTCGTCATATTTGTGATAATAACATAATGTGTACATATATGAATTTTCAAAAGGGTGACCATAAGTGATAATGTTTTTTTCAAAAAACAATCTTCAATCTTCAATAAATTTAACAAATTCTATTTTTTTTTATTTAAAAGAAGTCATTTTTTACATATAAACGATATTAACAAACGAGATGACAATTCGTTTTACCCATTTTTAATTGATTTCGATACAGTGATCTAAGCAATTAATAAAAAAATATTCAATTATATTAATTACATCACATTAGTATGAACAAGTCAACCCTAACAATACCTTCCACGCAGTATCACGTCTCCGGAGGAAACGAATGATGGGTACCCTTGCCGACTGCGAAACACTCGGGCTAACTGTAATTTTTTCTGGCCCACGTGACCGTAAATGATAAGTCACTAAGGTTGCTTACTTCCAGGATTTATTTAATATTTTGTATAATTTAAACTGAGGGTGGCTCGAGGCTGTGGTTTATTTTTGGAGGGAGGTTCCTCTCAAACATTTGTATAAAAGCGTGCGAGCTCATACCTAATTACTCATTGCAGAGTAAATATGTTTTTTTTTTTCATTTTTATCCTTGGTCTAATATTAAAATTCATGTAAGCTTTTTACGTAGGTTTGCAAAATTTGCTTTTTGCAAAATATTCTTTAAATTTATATCTGCTTTTAGAGGACGTTTCGTCTCGTAATTGGAAAGTAATTCATTTCGAGCAGCTTCATTTTTTTTCGCATATAGCCATCACATCGTCAGAAATAACATAGTGTCGAGACACTTTATTCTCTACTTTCCGCTCTAAATCAAGATATTGAGGTGTTAAGTGGCGGAAATTATGGCCGCACAATATCTTAGGTAGTTAACGAACACAGTATATAACTATTACCCCAAGTGGAAATCGAACCTACAAACACAGCGTTTTACAGCCACGAACTGTCCTGCTAAGCCACGAGGGCCTCATGCTTTAATAAATACAAATCTTTACTCCATATGTCTCGTTTTTTTACACATAATATACACAATATTTAAACAACTTTTTGTTGTATAAGTGTAAGTTTCTATTTAAAATTTTGTTAAACGCTTTGACAACTTCATCTTTAATAAAAGCAAGGTTAAAAGTGCACGGGATTCGTAAAGAATCTTAATTTTTCAAAAAACCACACCTCTAACAGATTTGGTTTTACATTATTAAATGAAGTCTAGCTAGCAGGAGTATTTTTCTAGAGTTGACGCTGAAGTTTTCATCTTCAAAGAAAATAATATTTGTGTATGTGAACCATTGATAATTGTAGGTAATTCGTCATTTTTTAATATTAAAAATATATATTAAATAGATGAGATCAGAATAGGCTGCAGCGTTAATTCCCCAACCTTTACCATGGTATAGAAAATTAATATACCTTATAACGTCTAAAGTAAGAAACACTATGAGGTATCAACGCATACTCTCCACATGACGAAATATAACAAAAAAAAAACAAAAATACAAAAAAAATGACCAATCCACTATTTAACTTTTATTCCACCAATCAATACAATATGAATAAATAAAACATAGTGTTAAGTTCACGATTTTCACAACAGATTGGCTTAGAACAATAAAACAGCATATAAAAGGTAGGAATCAGTGAGCTATTAACATCGTTTTGCGGATGAGCGGCGACAGTAATTGCCGTGTCGGTCTGCGGACAACAATTTATAGTCCCCGCCGAGGTAATTGAGTTCGCTCACTAGTCATTCTAAGGTGTTTACCGCACAAATACAACTATAGTATTGTAGAACTATAATTAATGAAGTGTTTTTATTATCTATTTTGTATTTTGTATTGATGTTCTTCATACTGCAATTTTGAATGTTTTTTTTTTAATATTTTTGTTAGGAAAAACGGGAAATTTAAATTTGAATGAGCAGACTAATAAATGTTTTAACATTTTTGAATTAAATTGTTTGCAGTGACTTTATCAACAATGACGTTACTTTGTAACAATTTTTATTTAGTTTATGTTCTTATGTTTTTTTGGTATTTTAGAAAGCAGCTTTAAGCTTTTTGTCGCATGTCGGGCTAGTCAGAGTGTCAAGACTGCCCCGAAACCGTGACATTGCTAGTTGAGTAGCGAAACTCAACGCCACGCTTTGTCTCAGGTACCAGAGTGAAATTTAAATATAAGCATTCCCCGAATGAGAATCGAACCCATAGCCATCGCTTTAGACGCTGTCCCACTGCACTACGACGGCCTTTATAATTATAGTGTTTTAAAATTAAGGAAATTGTACTTTGGGCATTTTTAATTTTGTTAATATTTGTTTTTAACATTTGTTTTTTGTACTTTAATGGTGAACTATTGAACTGTTGAAATATTTTTCTACGAGCTAGCAGATTAGTAAAAAGTGTTTTCACTGCGTCGATTTTATTTTGTAACATATTTGAATTTTTTTATAATGTTTTTTGGCCTAAAAAACTAAGTAACGATTACTTCCACATCGCACTCTATCCTTATTTGTAACTCATTGTATATCAACTGGTAACTCAATATATACCAAGGTATAAACTAATCAAGCCAAATTTAAAATATTTATACTATATGCGCTATCAAATGTACCCCTGAAGGGATGATTTGAAATACATGTTAACAAACAAGCTTTTCTAAGAAAGAATTTGGCAAGTATCAAAGATCAAATATAATAGCTTTCGTAAATAGGTATTTGTTATTCTTGTTACGTATAATATTAAGATGAGTTATCCAAATTTATACATAGAAGAACATAAAATATACGAAAGTTATTTATATAATGGCTAGAGATATTATTTTTAAAATATATTTTTACTTATATCGTCGAGTCACTGTTTAATTATGTATATTTATTGAGTAGTATAAAAATAAAGGCCTTTATGACGTAGTAGGTCAACGTCTGATTGTAAATGATTGGTTGTAGGTTCGATTTGGATTGTGGGTTTACTCCAGGGAGAATAATATACGTACATTTTGGCCAGTCGTGGCCCAGTGGCACAACCGCGTGACTGTAAGCGACTGGTTGTGGGTTCGATTCCCACTCGAGGAGTGGAAATTATAATTCTATTTTCTTCGCTCTGGTGTTGAGGTAAAGCGCGGCGTTAAGTTCCGTCAATTAACACGCAAGCCTCCGAATTCGGCGGAAAGTGGGGAACGGAGTGTCTTAACATTAGGTTCCCTCTGCCTACCTGTTGTGTGCGGGATACAGCGTGAAGCTATAGACATTACATTTTTACATTTTTTATTATGACTCTACACTACCTAACCTAACCTAAGACAAAGCGTAGCCTTCAGTTTTGCCACTCAATATGCAATGTCAGATGATGACAACAGAGAATAAAGTATCTTGGTACCAGATTCTCTCATTACCCTATCTGACGGGAAAAGCTTTTTAAGTAAAATAATAATGTAGAGATTTTAAGTAATTGCACATAAGCACGTAAAATAATTTCAAATGCACACTTTAATTCAAAGTAGGATAGATTATTAAACTTTTTATAAAAGGTTAAAATTTATTATTTCCGACGGGGTAATCGAGTTCGTTCACCATTTTAAAGTCGTTGTCATGAAAAATATTTTTAACGTTCAAATTACTTAAGCTTTTTATTTTAACCTTAACTAGAAAAACAGCTAACTATTTATGTTATATCTCAAATGGAGAAAATGTTAATCAATAATAGAAGTCTCCTTGACACGTTGTATATGTGTATGTCAAACATATTGTAGTGTATGTAATAGATATTTTATCAATTTATTTTTTTATAATAAATTGTAATATAAAGTATTGTCTCTCTTTACTTCTTCTGCATTTAAATTTTACCGTTGGCACAATTTTTATAACAAGGTCGAAAGTTTTACATCTATGTATTAATATAGAGATTATAATAGTTCTAGAGATGGTATTGAACATTATAAAAATCTGAGATTATAACAACCAAAACTTGATATATAAATAACGAGAGCAAAATTAGTCTTGTTATGATATTACATTAGAAATATCTTAAATTAATAAAATATATGTTACATACGCTATTATTTGTTTTACATACTTATTTGTAAACTGACATACATGTTGTTAAAGCAACATGTGTTTTAACTTCAACGGATCTTCTAAAATCCAAATAGACCTTTACAAACACTTTATCTTTTATTTAAAAAAAAACTTTTTTTCAGCTTCACGCTGTATCCCGCCCGCAGCAAGGTAAGCAGAGGGAACCTAGTGTTACGACACTCTGTTCCTCATTTCCCACCGATTTTTTAAAGGCATTGCGTGTTAAGTGGCGGAACTTAACACCGCGCTTTGCGTCTAAGAGCGAAGAAAATGGAAATATTAAATATTTCCAATCCAAAATTCTAAATATGGGAATCGAACCCACAACTAGTCGTCTACAGACGTTTGTGCCACTGGGCCACGACTGGTCCCAAGAAAAAGATGTATTTTTTGGAAAAATTAAAAACATTCCCTAATAAATACGTTGGCTTTGAAAATGAATATAAAAATGTATGTATTGTGTAAATTTGTACAACAACCCCGTTTTAATAAAATTTCTTACCCTCTTTCATAAGAATCCCTTTTGTTACTGACATGTAAGCGGAACATGTTAGTCCTCTTGAAAAAGTTAATTGTCATAATGTACCAATTTCGATGTAGGTGATGTACATATATATACTTTTTGGCATTTTCTTTTAACACTAACGAGAAAATATTTAGTGAAAAATGACTTCTCCTTAACTTAAAAAAATCACTTAGATATACAAGTATATAAAAAGGTATGCAACATATTAAAATTTACAATTGATGGATTGGTGGATAGATGGATTTACCCGTGGGGGCACGGGCTCAGAATACAATTCCCCTCCGCCGCTGGGTAGCGTCCCGTAAAAGGTGGGTAAGCCAGTAGCTTGTTGGTAGGAGATTCGTTCTCCGACTGGCTCGCGACCATTATCGTGTCAAAGACGAACCGCCAAACATCTGTCGATGTGTTTCGGTTCGATGGCATGTAAGCCAGCTCTCCCTATTCCCATGATTCCTATCCTTCCTCCCTCCTTCTGTCCTACTTCCCCGAGGCTAGCAACGCATCCATAACTCTAATGTTATGTATGTCTATGGGCAAAGGTAACCACTTAACACCAGGTGGGCCTTCTGCTCATTTATCACCATTATTCCATAAAAAAAAAATAGATGGATTTAACACTATTTGTATTGTTCTTTTATTACGTTTTTCAAGCAAAGCAGAATAGGCAGAGAGATCCTAGTATTAAAAACTTGATTTTCCACTTTCCATATTAGTATGGAATACTAATACAGTATTATAGTACTAATACTAGACATTGTATATTGAGTAGTGAAATCAACGAACGAAGGCAAACCGAGCTTGCCTTATCACCATATCATAGAAACTAAAAGAATTATATAATAAATACGAATTAATATAAAATAAATACGAACAAATTTAAATAAAAAAAAAACAAAAACAAATTTAAATAAAAAAAATACTAATTAAAATACAATAACTTCCCCGAAAATAAATCGAACCTACAACCACTGTACCACAATAACCTCAATTTCGTATTCAATTTAAGAAAATAACATTTTTCAAATGCCCCTTAATTGTAAAGAATCGTATTTTGAGCCTTAATAACCGTAATCATGTACTGTGGACTCTCCCTAAATTGTACTCCAGAGCGAAGCCAGCTTAATCAGAGTTACAACTTAATACCACTGCAGTATGTGAACCCTACGAGTATAAAGCGATTATCATTAAACGGTTTTATCGACGGAACTAACTGGCATCAAGCAATGGCATGAATATTGGAATGCTATGCGGGTGGAACTGCGGCTATTGGTTATTACAAGAACTTGTTGTCTTTCACTGTGTTGTCTTGCTTCAATTTTTTTTTTTTTTAGCTTCACGCTGTATCCCGCACACAGCAGGGTAGGCAGAGGGAACCTAGTATTAGACACTCCGTTCCCCACTTTTCGCCGCATTCGGAGGCTTGCGTGTTAAGTGGCGCTTTACCTCGACACCAGAGCGAAGAAAATGGAAATATAATTTTCACTCCTCGAGTAGGAATCGGATCCACAACCAGTCGCTTACAGTCACTCGCTTGTGCCACTGGGCCACGACTGGCCACAACATTATTTTTTTATTTTTTTTATTTATTTAATTGATAAGAAAAACATACAGAAATTACACTATTTAAGGTGCAATCATAAACTCATTCGAGTTTTACCGTGCACCAGTGTCGTTAACCATATACAGAACAAATGTTTTCTTTTATTTAATTTTCAATTGCATTTCCCTAAATCATTCAATAAATTTGAAACTGCATATACGAAGGGTCGATTTCGGTATATAAAATATATTTTTTTTTTAAGATAGAGAGATTGTAACTTAGATCTGCTTCAAATTATTTTCATTTAAATTATTCAGCAGTTGTGGCGATGTGGCACAAAGTGTGACTGTAAAGCGACTGGTTGTGGGTTCGATTCCCATTCGAGGAGTGGAAATATTTAATACTTCCATTTTCTTCGCTTCGATCGAAGCGGTGGAGGCAAAGCGCGGTGTTAAGTTCAGCCACTTAACATGCAATGCCTCCGAATTCAGCGGAAAGTGGGGAACGGAGTGTCTTAACACTAGGTTCCCTCTGCCTACTCTGCAGTATGCAGGTTACAGCGTGTAGTTAAAAAAGATATATTCTGCTATAATAAAAATACTTGAAACATTATTTTATTGAATTGAATTGAAGTTGTTGAGTTGACAAAGTATGGACTAACAACCAATCACATTTACAATCAGCCCCTCTCT
Source organism: Dryas iulia moderata (assembly GCA_019049465.1). Lineage (NCBI taxonomy): Eukaryota > Metazoa > Arthropoda > Insecta > Lepidoptera > Nymphalidae > Dryas > Dryas iulia. The sequence continues at coordinate 5,077,245 of CM032424.1, read as the reverse complement.
TTTAGAGCCAAAATGACATTTATAATATAGTTAAATTTATTTTTTCAAAGAATTTCAAAATTTAATTTTCATCGCAGTGAACTCACTAGCTCAAGCTTTATCATATGGCGTGTCGGATAGGAAAAATATGTTGTAAAAAATGATAAAACAAGAAATGATATTCTTGTAGCGTAGTTAATTTAATTATCTACACGGCTTACTCAGTGGTTGTGTATAAAAATGTACTAGAAATTGCAATTGTTAAATTTCAATTTAGGGTATATGTAAATTTAAAATGTGATATTCAGAGAGGAAAATACAAGCATCACTTAGAATATTATTTTTATACCTTATTATTTTTTTTGAAGTAAACCTAGACCAAAGCACGGTGTTAAGTTCCGCCACTTAACACGCAATGCCTCAGAGTTCGGCGGAAAGTGTGTAACGGAGTGTCTTAACACTAGATTCCCTCTGCCTACCCTACAGTGTGCGGGATTCAGTGTGAAGCTAAAAAAAAACCTAGACACTCCGTTCTCCATTTTCTACGAGATCTCCAGTTCGGTGACGAGAAATCATTCCTCCGATTGCAAATCGAACCCACACCGTGTTTACAGTCGTACACTGTCCAACTGCCTTCCCTTACCTTATACGTATAACAAAAAATAAAAGAATTTGGAACACCTCTATGTAATGTCAGGTTAAAATTTTCGGAATCCCAAGCGTACATGTATAGAATGATAATTCTGGAAACGAGGGCGAAATCTAAAAATAACTCTTGTCTTTCACGACGATATATTATTTTCTTATTTAATGTTACAAAGATTTGTGAGTGACAATGTTGTCTTCATTTCTAGTTTCACGTTTTTATCTCACAGTAGGCAGAGAAAGACTAGCCTTTCCGTTTTCTTCTGTCTACTCGACTTTTGACTTTATGTGTTGGGTGGCGGAAGTCAACGCCGCGCTTTGTTTTGTTACCGGAGTGGGGCAATAAAGATAACATAAATATAGTTGTACGTGGCCAGTCGTGGCCCAGTGGCACTAGCGTGTGACTGTAAACGACTGGTTGTGGGTTCGATTTCCACTCGAGGAGTGGAAATATTTAATATTTTCATTTTCTTCTCTCTGGTGACGAGGTAAAGCGCGGCGTTAAGTTCCGCCACTTAACACGCAATGCCTCCGAATTCGGCGGAAAGTGGGGAACGGAGTGTCTTAACACTAGGTTCCCTCTGCCTACCCTGCTGTGAGCGGGATATAGCGTGAAGCTATTTTATAAATATAGTTAACCACAAATAAAATAATAAAGAGTAGGAATCGAACCCACAAACAATCGTGTTTACAATGAGTAGCTATACGGCGCCACGTTAGAAAAATTAGTCGAATAAACATTTGCTTAATAAATACAAATCAAACTGGTTAAATTTGGTTTATTTCTTCTTTCCGTACAAAGAAAACTTTTTGTCACCCAAAAATTCTTACTGTAATTGCTATATGAAATAAGTTCATATAGATTTTTTTTGACTATTATGTTATTGTATGAATAATATTATTTTTAACTTCACGCCATATTCCCCACACAGCAGGCACCAAATTCTGGAGTCATTGCGTGTCAAGCCAAGTCAAGTTAAGTGGCAGAATTTAACGCCGCGCTTTGCCTCGAAACCCGAGCGAAGAAAATGGAAATATTAAATAATGCCACTTCTCGAATGGGAATCGAACCCACAACCAGTCCCGTTTATAGTCACATTTATGTTCCCCATACAATATGAAGAATAGTCAGTATTACATTATTTTTAATAATAAAAACATGTAGTTTTACTATATCAAAAATGTTATATTCGTATAGTTATAGCATATAAAAGTCATATATACGTAGACAATAAAAAAAACGTTTAATTGAAATTTTAAATCGTCGTTTATTTAGTTTCAGTGCCAGAGAATGCAACAGATGTCATTCACGTTGGTAACGTTTGACAAAAACCACTTTGGTTTCATAATATAATTTAGATTTATTTTTATATGAATAAGTTTATATTTTTATATATAAAATAAGCTTATATAAAATGGTTTTTGTACTATTTTGATAAAATGTTAAAGTTAGGTGTTATGTATATTTAAAAGTATTTTATTACCCCTTTAAGTTTATACACTTTTAAGACTTAATAAATGTCGACTTTAAATAGTGATTCTTGTAAATTTGTATTGTTATTTTCATAAGTTAAATAAGAACTTAATATTGTTTTATATATTGGTTTGAGATGAATAAAAAATGAATGTCACCGTTTTAGAAAATGTTTAATACTATGGGTATAACTATTGAGAATTTGAGAAGCATTAAATATTTAAAAAAGTGGGGAACGGAGTGTCCACTGCATACCCTGCTGTGTGCGGGATACAGCGTGAAGCTAAAAAAAAAGAAATTAAATATTTACTTCGTCAACTATAAATATTCTAATAAATAATTCCAAAATAACAAAAATTGTAACTATTAATAATGGCTCTAAGCAGTTTACAATGCATTTATGCTCACATTTACAACTATACTAGTAATAAGAAAATAAACCTAAAAAAGCACACAAAAAACACCAAGTGAAAAATAAATAAAAACCAACCAGCGAAGTCGATTCGCTAAACTATCAGACAGAATTCAGTTCTAGCAAGGAAATGTTTCCAAGCACAATAACGTACTTGCGCTAGCTGTAAGCGGATTATGAGAGGTTCTAAAGTAGGCAGCTTTGAAACTCGCAAGAAAAGCAATATCCATTATCTTGGCGGGCTTTGTGGGCCGGCCGCCCATTGTCGGTCTGCCGGTCGCGCCGATACAAAGGACCGAGTTTCAGAAGCAAATAAACATCAAATATCATGAAAACAGTCAACCATTAGATGATACCTTGCGTCCATATTTACATAGGACTGCACTTTCGGTTATTACGTTTTGTCGTATATATAAATCAATGTATACAAGCATAGGTATTTTACTTACGGTGATATGCCAGTAGCTTCATGCTTATTTCTGCAGGATAGTTAGAGAAGACCTATAATCGTATAATCGAGACATTGTGTGTTGTGTGGCGGAACTGAACGCCGAATTTTTTTTCGTTATCATAGCGAAGAAATGAAAATATAATCATTCCTCTGAATGGGAATCGAACCCACAACCATTGCGGTTATAGTCAGATGCTGTGACGCTGCGCCACGTTTGTCTCCATGTTTAAAAGATACATTTTTAATTTTTATAAGATGCCAGCTTAAACGTATAATAGTCAGGCATACACATAGTATAAGATGAATTTAAGTGAGACAGATATATGAAATAATAAGAAATAAAATTATATACGAACTATAAATTATATAATATTCATGGAAGGACGAGGGGGATATCAAAAAGATATATTTTTTTAAAAATTCTGTGCATAGCCACAATTTTACATTTTACAGTATATATCATGGAGATTAAACTAATATATCAAAGAACATAACGGCCAATACAATTTTTTAGCTTTTTATTATTAATATAATTTTATATCTATGAAAAAAAAATATCTATAGTGTTTAAAATTTTATCATTTTATAAATATAATCAGTTATAATCGAATACAAAGTAATGTTTATTTAAAAAAAGCCTTTTTCCCTGTCATGTTTATATTAACAGCTTATTCCAATTTAGTATAGCATAAAACTGTAAACATTGCGTGAACATCAATCAAAGCTTGTAGTTATATAATATGATTTGGCAGATATATTATAAAATAATAAATTTCATGTGGTGCAGACTGGTTAATAAACAACTGGTTGTGGGTTCGACTCCCACTCGAGGAGTGGAAATTATATTTCCATTTTCTTCGCTCTGGTGTCGAGGTAAAGCGCGGCGTTAAGTTGCGCCCCTTAACATGCAAGCCACCGAATTCGGCGGAAAGTGGGGAACGGAGTGTCTTAACACTAGGTTCCCTCTGCCTACCCTGCTGTGTGCGGGATACAGCGTGAAGCTAAAAAAAAGTTTCATATTAAAAAGTCTTTCAATCTGTAAAACTTGAGTGTTGATATATCTTTGTTCTATGAATAAAACGATTGCTAAATGTACAAATATGTATGCATGTTGCATACAATTATATATCGCTTAGTGACAAACAGTTACAAAAAGAATAAACAGAAAAAATCTAGTATCAAGACACTCCACTCTCCTACACATTATATCTAATAACTACTTGCACAAATACCAAAGCTGCGACCAAAACATAAAACAAAAGAAAAGTACAGTTTCCAATAATGTAAACATTTACCGATTGCTAACATGCGGGCAACAATCACTCTTAAATAAACTAAGTATGTTCATCGTTCACAATTCCAGTTAAACATACTCGTACGTACATCTGTATCAAGTTAACGACAAACAAGACATTGAAACAGCCAGAGACTACAAATATTTGAACTACAACTAATGTGCATTGTACGCGGCGACGCGCTATTAGACGACTGGCATTAGTTTCTATGATTATTATTTTGAAAGTATATTTTAAGACTTGGTTAGTGTCTGTTTAAGTAATAATATTAATATTTAATTTTAAGTAATAATTTTCGCAACATCTAAGAAAAAAAGAACATTGTAAGCTTTTTCTCGGTGATTGTTACACTAAAGGTTTGGATTTGATATTAGTACTTGTTTCAAAGCCTTTTTATGCCTCTTCCTGCAGAGAGAGAGTAAGAGAGAGAAAGGGAAAGTAGTTAGAGAGGACCTAGTGTCAAAACATTTCTTTCTCCACTTTCCACCCAAAATCGAAACATTGTATGTTTAATGGTAGAACTCAATGCCATGCTTTGGTTAGGTACTAAATGCGAATAAATGAAAAAACTTATAAGTATAAGCTTACCCCCAAGTGGGAATCGAATCGATAACCACGACAACAGTACATGAAATCCATAATGATTAGATACATAGAATGACTAACGCGGAGAGGAGGAATAAATTATGAGAGCGCCGCGCCACACTGAAGGCACTCCGTTCTCTCTGACTGCTCTGCTAGAACTAAAACTAGAAAATTAACTGAATAAAAATGAACAAGCATATTTCTTATTCTATAAATTTATTCACCGGAAAAAACAGAATTTCACATAAAATAGAAAGAAAAGGTCGTTTGCGTATTATTATTTTTTTTGTAATCTCTTAATGTTCTTCTAAACTCTCCAAGGAACCTAAACGCAAAATTTCCGCTCTCTACGTTCACTAAGTTTTATTTATATAGTAACTGTTTTTTTAACAAAATGTTGAACGCAACTCGGGACCACTGCACGTGACAGCAAACCCTCATAAGATATTACATCCCCCTTATCCGAAGACTACAAATATTTACGTACGAACTAATATACATAGCACACGCTGGCTAACATTTCAGCAAACAATGCCCCGTATTAGTGTTTCTACTTAGCTACTCGATAAATTCTAAGTAAACCTGAATAAGCTAGAATGCGTTGCTTAAACAACCGCACCTGTAAAGTTTATTTCAGCATATAGCAGTTTCACTTTAATTAGAATGTGTTTGAATAGTAGGAATTTCAGAAATTGCAATTCGCTAGATACTGAAAGTGTTCCGTTTGTTATATTAAGATTATTTTAAAAATATTTTAAAAAAATTAACACAAAAAGAAATTTTGAATACGTATAAAAATTTGAACGTAGCAGGATTCAAACCCACACCTCTTGAAACTGTCTAAGCTCAAAAGTTTAAGATCAAGGGTGTTAATTTATGAACTAAATTGCATTTAAAATTGATATTGTAATTCATTTAATTACGGCCTATAATTAATGTGACTAGAAGTCTCATTTTGAATAGTTTTCGTGCTGTGCCTAGGTGTCCTCAAAAATACCCTGGGACGTAAAAGTCCCGATTCTTCAAAATGGTGCAAAAACTTATTTAAATGGACCGCGGTCGATCTTATATCTAACAACGATGGCTGCATTTCACACAATACAGAGGTCACACATTTATGTGACACACACTTGTTTTTCTATTGATTACAGCGACTTCTTTTCTCTCTTCGACAACTTCCTTGCCAATTTGAGCTTATCGCAACCGCGCTATATATAGCGTACACATACATAAATGTACAATAGATAAATAAATAAAAGAATACTAGGTTATTAAGTATCACAAGTCAATGTCCAGTTTTGAGTCAAGGGAAAAATGATCACGTTAAATTAAAATCGTTATAAGCATGCTAATGTATTTGTTATTCTGCATGCACCAAATTCCAAAATAATATAGATTTATTTCATTAACAACTTCATTTGTATTAGAAGTCCCTATACATTTGGCTTTCTGCACTCCTCTACATACACGTTAACTGTGCCAAATTTCACACTCAACTGTCTGCATAATTTTCGTAATATGGGTGCAAAGTTATTTCACAAACGGAAGTAACATTCACTATAATTTCATTCGATCAGACTTCAAAGACTATGTGTGTTGGGTAGCGGAACTCATTACTGCACTTTTAAAAGATAAACAAAGATAAAAAAAATAAAAAAGAAGCAGCTTTTCGCTTTTTCCCGTATAACAGTATCCTATATGCGGAAAAAAGAACCCAGTAAAAAGAACCTGGTCAGAGAGAACGCAGTGTCAAGACACTATATTTTCCCCTTTTCGCTCGAAATCGACGCCGCGCTCTAACTTAAGCAACACAAATATTTGCAACATAAACTATTACTGGCCTATAAACTTGGGGCCAGTCGTGGCCCAGTGGCACGAACGTGAGGCTGTAAGCTGTGTACTGGTAGTGGTTATCATAGTTATAATCGAATATAAATAATTGTTTATTTAAAAAAGCCTTTTTCCCTGTCATGTTTATATTCACAGGTTATTCCAATTTAATACAGCGTAAAACTGAAAACATTGCGTGAACATCAATCAAAGCTTGTAGTTATATAATACAAAACTCAGTTGATATAAAATTTTGTTTATAAATAAACATTTAAATTAAACATGGCGCCAGTTGTGGCGCAGTGTCACAAGCCTGTGACTTTAAACGAAATAATTAATATTTCCATTTCTTTGCTCTGCTATCGCAGGTAAAGCGCGGCGTTAAGTTTCGCTACTTAACACGCAATGTGGGGAACGCGGAAAATGTGGAACGGAGTGTTTTAACACTAAGTTCCCTCTGCCTACCCTGCTGTGTGCGGGATACAGCGTGAAGCTAAAAAAAAGACTATTACCCAAGTAAAAATCGAATACACAACCATCGTGTATTCGTTTACCGTTTAACTCAACTTCACTTGCCAACTCCACTAGAATGTCCGATAACATATTTCTTCTCAGAACTCTAATAATATAATCTTCATTATAGGATAAATATAATTGAATAAGAAAATTATATCTTAAGGCCAATGTTAATCTAATACGCCGTTATTATTACAAATATAGCTGGCCATATTATAACAAACGAGTCAAGTTCCCCGGCTAGTTACGGGTAATTGGTACAAGTACCTCTCCAAGTCCTAACTAATACCAGTAGTTTAATAATGTATAACGAATTATTTTCTGGGAATACGAGAACACATATTGAGTTATCGGTTTTCTCGTCTATACAGAAATACATGTATATGTACTCGTAGGTATAAAACATTATATTGTTCGACCAATGGCCATCGTAGTCCAGTGTCTGACTGTATTCGCAGTGGTTGCGGTTTCGTATCCCACTTAAGGAAATAATTATATTTAAATTAATTTCATTGATTTTTTTGATTACAAGTCAAAATGCGGCTTCTTGCCACTCAACACGCTATGTCTCGGACACGAAGAACGGAGAGTCTTTACACTAGATTCTCTTAGTGAAGCTAAAGAAAAATAAGAAAATCAACTGACTTTCCCAGTACATGTGAAAAATATTTGTTAAAAAAGTAGACTAAACCCAAAATCCATTTAAAAAATCCCGTTGCCCTTTTAAAATCTCACAATACTTAAACCAATGAGCGTTACATTGTTCTTTTTACGAGAATTGTCTTAATTAAACGGCGAGCAGAAAACACGCTAATTGCAAAAGGACAGCAAAAAGTTATCATCCGCCGTTACCGTTTCTCATTTTCCATGAAAACTGCATATATAAACACAACCAGCCGACTAATATTTCAACATTTTTAAAGCGTGAACAAAATTTGATTACTAAACAAGCTCGGGCACTCTAAGAGCCCTTATTTCGTTCTTTTTACATCTACTTTGCAAAAATATTCGATGTAATTCTCACCCCAGGAGGCAACAATACTGGGTTAATGAAATATCAACAGCACTGTGTATACCTTTACAGCAATTTCTTTTTAATTAACGTTCTACCATCACAATTCGTTTAATTCAAATTGCAATTTGTTTGACTTACGCGCGCTTATTACGGGCTGAGTAGGTTTAATGTACTTTTTATGGTTTTACTAAAAATTTTAAACAATTGACCAAATAATGAACGAAAGTCTAATTCGATGGTGTTAAATAAGAAAACGTATATATACGAGTACATACTAGCAATCCGATCGTCACATCGCCGCGCGAACTATATAAGTATTAAGGTGGATTTTTGAGCAATAATTTATTTAACTCTGGGTGTGTTAAAATATTTATATCTAAATTTATTACAGTAGCTCAAAAACTTCAGATTTTTCGTATAGCCTTATGGGTTAATTTTTGAAAAAAATCTACTTGTTTGACTGAGGATCTTCAACTATCAAAGCGGAACCGGTAGATTAATCGTGAAAGCGTTACAGACAGACTTTCGGATTTTGTAATATTAGTTGCACAAAAATAAAAGCAACTGTTGAGTTTCTCGCCGGCTTTTCTCAACAGAACTGCGTTCCGAGCCGGGGATAGCTTTATTTTCGTCCTACGATTCAAAAGTGCTTGAAAAAGTCTTATTTAAATGAAGCATATTTTGAATTTGAAAAGAATAAGAAATAGTAAATAACAGCAGGCCTCTTATGATCCGGCATCAACCTTAACCCCACTAGGGAGAAAAGAGAAACAAGCTTTGCAACAGAATATACTTAAAAATTTACACAATGAATTATAAAATTACTTTTTGTAATGAAAAATTCAAAAAATATACGAACATAAAAAAATTGTGGCCCGTAATACAACTCAAAAAAAAAAACAAATAAGTATGACTTTAATAATAAATTTACTTGGTTATTATTTCAATACTAAGTTATACTTGATCTATTATGTAACTATAAAAGCACTTTTATTTACACTTCCCTATAAAATTAACCCGCTTTTAATGTCGGTAACAAGCGATTAACTACAAAACGACTACGCTAAAGTGCTCGTTTAAATGTACTGTAAGAGAATGAGCCTTGTTTGAACTAATTAAGTTTACGTTGCATTTAGTTTCCACTTTTGTTTAAGAATTGACGTTTAAAAAAGCTTAAAATAAATATGTAGTTTAAAGTAAACTTTGAATTCCGTTGGCGTATAAAATACGCGTTGTCATGGCAACGTGTACGTCACTTTTTATAAAAATTCGGAGGCATTGCGTGTTAAGTGGCGGAACTTAACGCCGCGCTTTTCCTCGGCACCAGAGCGAAGAAAATGGAAATATTAAATATTTCCACTCCTCGAGTGGGAATCGAACCCACAACCGGTCGTTTACAGAAACACGCTTGTGCCACTGGGCCACGACTGGTCGAAAGTCTTGGCATTAAGTTCCCTTTGACAACCTTGATATGCGGAAGAAACGTAAGGTAGAAATAAAATAAAAAAAAAAAATAGTATCACTTCAAAATATTTATTTAACGTATGTGTTTATCATGACAGAAAACAGAGAGATTAATTCAATTTTTAAGACATGTGCCTTCAAACGACTGGTTGTGGGTTCAATTCCCACTCGAGGAGTGGAAATATTTCATATTTTCGTTTTCTTCGCTCTGATACCGACACAAAGTGCGGCGTTAAGTTTCGCCACTTAACTTCAAGCTCAAATCGAGACCTAGAGTATATGCGGTATTCAAAGCCTTACTTTGACTTGCCAGAGCAAAAAAACAAAAAAATGAAATGTGACCACTCTTAAATTGAAATATATCCATACCAAGTCGACAGTACAAAATTAATACATAGCTTATGCACTAACCATTCAACTTTACCGGCAAACCGTTAAGCTTTACCCTCTACTCAATACCACAATATGCTCCTCTAATGGCTAAGTCAACCCAACCTTTTTCTATAAAAATGTTCTCAAAAGAAACCTTTTAGAAATTATATATTTCTACGCACTTTAAACGTATTTATTTGGCTTTAATAGTTATAAAGGTTTGTATATTGATTGAGACCAGTCGTAGCGCAGGGATGTGAATGTAAACGCGACTGGTTGTGGCTTCGATTCCTACTCGAGAAATTGAAATATTTAATATTTCATTTTCTTCGCTCTGGAGTCAAGGCAAAGCAAGGTTTTAAGTTCCACCACTTAACAAGTAATGCCTAAAAACGGCATCGGAATGTGAGCTAATATTTATTTATTTATTTATTTATTTATTTATTTATTTAGGAACACCAACAGTACACATATGCAACATTTATATTAAATATACAGTCAAAAGTATCTGATCTTCATATGTACACCAATTACAAGTATTCACAACATTGTCCGAGAAGTTTTATAACAACGATAACACCTTAATCCAACTAAATTAAATTACTACAACAAAAAAAAGCAACATTATATATATATATATATATATATATATATAGATATATATATATATATATATAGATATATATATATATATATATATATATATATATATATATATATATATATATATATATATATATATATATATATATATATATATATATATATAAATAAAGTTATGTAAACAACTACACATTAAATTAAAAGTGAAACAGTTACAATTTTAGAGAGTAATATTTATGCAGAGTATGTTTGAATTTTGAAAATGAATCATGAAACATGTCCAAATCTGTTATCTCTTTATTTAAGAAGTTGTATAAGTTGCACATCCTAGCAAGTGGAGAATGCGCACCTAGATTTGTACGAACTCTTGGATGGTAAAAAATTTTAGTAATGCGTTGACGAGGAATTTTATAAGGTACTGAAATAGAAAGCTGAGCTAGTAGATGGCTGCTATCAATGTTGCCATTTATGATATTGTAGATAATGATTAAATCATGAATTGAACGTCGAGCATGCAGGTTCTTCATGCCAAAATGAATTAAACGTTGTTCGTACGGGCATCTGAATGATATTTTATGAGAATGAAAAGCTAAGTAACGAGTAAACGCTCGCTGGACTCGTTCGATGCGCTGACTGTGTATACTATAAGTTGGATTCCATATCGATGAAGCATATTCTAACTGACTGCGTACTAATGCGTTAAACAATGTAATTTTGGTGTGGGGATTTTTAAACATCTTTGTATTGCGTCTTAAAAACCCTAGCATTTGAAAAGATTTTTTAGTTATATGGTCTACATGGGACACAAATGTCAGTTTTTTATCAATTGTAACACCTAAATCGCGAATTTCGTTAACTTTTATAAGAGAAATTCCATTAATGTTATAAGATGTTACAATTGGCTTCCTCTTTCTAGTGAATGTTATATAAGAGCATTTACCAACATTTAAATCCATCAGGTTGTCTTTACACCATGCGCTTATATTGTTTATATCATTCTGCATACAGGCTACGTCAAGTTGAGACTCAATTAATTTGTAAATTTTTAAATCGTCTGCAAAAAGAGAGAACTTACAGTGCTTAATTACCAGAGTTATATCGTTTACGAATATTGAAAATAAAATGGGACCCAGGTGTGAGCCCTGGGGAACGCCGGATTCCGCATAATACGCTTGAGATTCGTATCCATCTACTGCAACTACTTGAGATCTTCTATCCAGATAAGAGGCAAACCACCGCAGCAATGAACCATTTATACCTATTGCCTGAAGCTTTCTAATGAGAAGCAGATGATTGACTTTATCAAATGCAGAACTAAAGTCAGTGTAAACGGCATCCACTTGCTTACCTTTGTCAACGTCGTAGATAATGTCTGATATAAAAGACAAGAGGTTTGTTTCCGTAGAGCGACCGCGCTTAAATCCATGCTGATGAATAGAAATATCAGATCCAGCAAATGATGATATTAAAGGGCTTATAAGAGATTCGAATAATTTTGAAAAAGAGGATAATATAGATATTGGGCGATAGTTCTTTACGTTACTCTTATCACCTTTTTTGTAAATAGGTATAATTCTCGCTCTTTTCCATTCCGTTGGGAAACAACCGCTTTTTAAGGATTGATTGACAATTATCATAAAAGGAAGAGCCAACACAGATGCACAACGCCTTATGAAAACTGGAGACAAGCCGTCTGGACCGGGTCCTTTGTAAATATTTATAGATTTCATTTTCTTCAAATTACATTTTCAGAGAAGCTTAGTTTTGACATATTTTTTCCACCAGTCAATTGCAGAGGCCTGCCAGAGGGAATTGAATTACGACAAAAAACTGAAGAAAAATGTTGAGCGAATGTATTGACTATCTCTATACCAGTATGGGCACTATTTCCATTAAGGTATATTGTGTCAGGAATAACGGATTGTCCCTTTCTTTTATCCTTCATAAACCGCCAAAAGTGTTTTGAATTTTTTATAATGTTTGACTCAACGTTAGTACAATAATTACAATAATTTATGTTAAGTAAGTCATCACATCGTTCTCTTAGTAGTTGGTATTCTATTAAGTCTCGCGGATTTCTATATTTACGGTAATTGATTCATAATTTATCCTTTTCATGAAGCAATTTAATAAGTGTTACACTAAACCAAGACGGGAATAATGATTTTTTGTATTTTCTTTTTGGTACATGTTTCACAATAACATTATTTAATATTTTGTAAAAAATCGTTAACATATCATCCACGTTTGTAATATTTTCAAATTCATTGTGCCAGTTATAAGATTTCAGTTCACTTATTATATCTGTGTAATTTGCCTTAAAAAAATTAAAGTCAACACGACCCACCGAACGATAGCAATTGTTGTTATTAATGTTGGATAAAATCGTTAAGCTAATCAAAATTGGAGGATGTTTGTTATCGACCTTACTCAAAACATTTAAGGGGTCAGTTATTTGTATATCAAGAATATTACTCAATACAATATCCAGCATTTTACCATCAATATTAACAATATTATTGTATTGGCGAATGTTATTCATTGCCATGAAATCTATTAACAAATGACCTATCTGATTATTACTAACATTATGGGGCACTAAATCGTTATTATTATCGACTTTATTCCACTGGATAAAACCAAGATTTAAGTCACCAATTATAATTACATTTTCAATCATATCAGCCATCTTATTGACATTATCAAGGAATTTATTAGTGGACTCGAAGCTAGCTGGAGGTGGTAAGTACACCGCACATATATGAATCCTTTTTATTACTTTATTAATCTTAACATTGATACATACCCAAATATCTTCAAGATCAGTCTCATAATTGTTAACTCGCGATGATGATATTTCTTTAAATATGGCTATTAGTACTCCTCCGCCATCACGCTTAGAGTTGACGCTACATTTACGATCTTTACGATATATAATATAATTATTGCTAAAAATTTCACTGTCAACAATATTTTCGTTCAACCATGTTTCGGTAAAAACGATGATTTTATATCTACTAATCAATATTTTATTGTAAACATCATTAGTCTTTGTACGTATACCTCGGATATTTTGGTAGTATATATCTAAGTCCAAAGCCATTGATAACAGAAAAAGAATATAGCAAAATTGACAACAAGGAAAACAATACTTATTATCTTATTAAATCCAGACATTTGGTATTGCGAATGTGTATCTTCTGTGAGTGCTCATTCTTTCTGACAAAAATTCGGCCATTACGCACCCATGTGAATGTGTACGACTGCTCCTTAGCTTTTATACGTGCCGCGACATGTAAAGATTTAGTAGACGGCGTAAGATGTTCCGAAACAAATATACCTATATCCGTGAGGTGCAGCGTATCCCAAATGCTTCGATGAGAGTTTATCATTGGGATGTCCTCTGTTAAATTTTGTTACTGCAGCTAGCAAACTGTCACGGAGACGAGGTGAACGTAATTTGGCTATAACAGTCCTTGGTTTTTTATTCTCTTTGTCGAGCTTAGCGACTCTCGTTATGTTCATTATGTCGTCGTCATGGAGCGTACACTCAACTGTTTTAGCCAATTGCAATAACGTTGTACTCAGTATCTCAGACTTATGTTCCGGAATATTGTTGATTTCGACATTACACTCTCGTAGATATTGTTCAGCTGTATTTAATCTATTGGATAAATCAGTAACAGCTCCAGTAAGTTTTTCATTGTTATCTTGTAGCTTTCGAATCTTATTTGACTTATCTTCTAGTTCTTTCTTCATTTCTTCGTATTTAGCATTAAAAAATGAAAGTGAATCCTGAAAGCCCGACACATATTCTTTAATGTCGACTAGTTGTTGAGATACTAATTCCGTTATCGAAGACTTCATGGCTGCTGTTACCTCTTTTTTAATAATATTCGGAGTGACTAAACATTATATTCCCTCTGCATACCCTGCGTGTGCTGGATACAGCTTGAAGCTATAAAAAAAAGAGAATATCGATTTGAAGTGAGATTTGCGTCACTGAAACACTAAGTCACTAAGTCACTGAGACACAAATAGCTCTTACGTAGATTTTGCTCCCTCGTATACATTTTAGAATAGGAATATTTCTTCAAGTGTTTTAGTAATTGAATTGAGTTCACGTATACAACTATAGTGGTTAGCTGCTTCTGAATTCTATGCTCGGCTTTCCCCCTTGTTGTACGTAAGTATGAGTGTATTGTACTCATGCGTTCTTGTGGTGTTTCACCTTCTGCGTCTCTCTTTGCTTATTTATTTAGAAAGATTATAAAAACTTAATTTTACCTATTACTGTTAATTATTTGCATTTTTTTAAAGCCCACGAGGCGTAGTGGGATAGACTTTAAACGCGATGGTTGTGGGTTCGATTCCCGAAAAATGGAGAAATCATTGTCTTAACAAAAGATTTGATTTTTGCCGTAGTTCTTTTCCTTTAACCTTTTTTTAGATTCTTTTGATAACTTGTAATATATATTAGTTTGTTCAGATTGAATTTTGAAGCATATATCGCTAACCGATTGACCGAAATTCGAATTTTTGTTTGTATGTTTAGTTCGAGTGACAACACACAGTTAAGTTATCTGACGTCATTCTAAACCGAAAATGGCGGCACATTCAAGATGATGAAAAAGCTTGCTGAGAATATTTCGAAAAAAAGCTATTTCTTATAATTTTTTTAAAAAGGTATTAAAAAATTATGAATTTAACTAAATATTAAAAAAAACAGAATAAAAGCCTTAATATGTAAAACTTTTATTTAATCTGATTAAAGGAACACGTTAAGTTGTTTCAGACCATTTATTTCGTGCAACCACATTAAGTAAATAGCAGTTTTCCAGAAATTCTCTTTTCCATTTTAACTTTGTTCATATTGCATAATATTCTGATAAAGCCCGTTATTTTGTTTGAGATAAAAACAAACTAAATATAATTTTAGTTAAAGTAATTCAAATATAAGTAGGTAATAATGCATGAAACTGTAACTTTATAGTTTAAGTTTGTAAGACATTTAAGACACTAAACAATTCAAGTAGCTCTGTGGGAGATCTTAGCGTAGTTTTTTTATCTTCACCCTGTATACCGTACATAGCAGAGTAGACAGAGGGAACCCAGTGTTAGGACACTCCGATCTATTTACCACCGAGATCTGGAGGCATTGCATGTTAAGTGATGGAATTTAACACTGCAATTTGCCTCGACAGCAGAGCGAAGAAAATGGAGTTATATTGAATATTCCCAATTCTCAAGTGGAAATCGAACCCGCAACCAGTCGCGTTTACAGTCACACACATACGCTCCTGCGCCACGACTGCCCTCATAATATAGTAGCGTAGTTATGGGTTTCGTTCCCACATTTTCATTATGAGGCTGTTCTAAAGCGCGGTGCTAAGTTCCGCCACTCAACACGTAATGATTTTGGGCAGGATGTGGACCGGAGTATGTTGACAATGAATTTCTTTGTAAAGCGTAATAACATAAGAGGATAAATAAATAAATTAAATAAGGCTTACTTTAATAAACATAAAGATTTAAATGTTTAAAAGGATTATGTAAATATTCTTGGTAACTACAAAAATATGAATTCATAAGTAATTAAATAAGTACTCAAGTAACTCCAGGTACTTTTGTATAAAATGACAAACACGTAAGGTAACACATATTATGTGAATCGATAGGATATATTTAAAAATACGTATATTATATTATTGTATGCATAATACAAAATCTGACATCCCTATGTATTATAATTTATAAATATCTTAAAAATATAACTTTCACATATAAAAGCCAAACAAAAAAAAACAAAAACCTCAAAATAAACCAAGAAAATATTAACTAAAGTACTAGAAAATTATTTTATAAGCGTTTTTTCTCACAAAAGAAATAAGCCCAGAGGCTGTTTGATGTAAATATTCTTTTAAAGTAATCAAAATCCCTCGCTCTATTCTAGGCTTTTATAACACGTATGAATGAACGTGACGTGAAATAAAATTTCTTACGCGGGTTGTACTCATTATGTAAATTGCCCTAACGATGTTCACATTATCGTCACTAAATTGCAGTTATAAACTTTCCCCGTGTTGCCAACTTAACTGGTTATATTGCTTGTATTTACACTTTATCAGGACTTTACGTGTGTTCTAGATTTTAATTTATTCTATACTATAATGGAATAGTAAAAAAATAATGTGTATACATGGAAAATACTTAAGAAAAATATATTTTTTCAGGGATGAAAAAATTATATATACATATGTATTTTTTGTCTCTTAGTTTGTCTGTTTATCTATGTTTAGGACTACTGGATGCTCTTAAAAACAAAATTAAAAAGAAACTGTATAGCCTGAGGCCAGTCGTTGCTTGTAGGCACAAAGTTTGTAAACGCGACTGGTCATGGGTTCAATTGCCACTCGAGAAATTGAAATATTTAATATTTTCATTTTCTTCGCTCTGGTTTCGAGGCAAAGCGCGACGTTGAGTTCCGCTACTTAACACACAATCCAGAATTCTGCGAAAAACGGGGAACAGAGCGTCTTAATACTAGATACCCCCTGTCTACCCTGCTGTGCACGAAGTACAGCGTGAAGCTAAAAAAAACTGTATACTACATACAACTGTATATTACTCCTGGGACGACTTTGCTATAATTGATTCCGAAGAGTAAAAAACCTGTGTAGACCCATAATATATCAGCTAAACTATAAGATATAAGAAAAAGCCACCTTAACAAAAACTATTCCACTTAATGCACGTTTCATATTGACTTACATAACAATTAAAGATTTGGAAAATTTTATTAAGAAGTATGATAGAGTAGCCAGTCGTGGCCCAGTGGCACAAGAGTGTGACTGTGAACGACTGGTTGTGGGTTCGATTCCCACTCGAGGAGTGGAAATTGTGTTTCCATTTTCTTCGCTCTGGTGTCGAGGTAAAGCGCGGCGTTAAGTTCCGCCACTTAACACGCAAGCCTCCGAATTCGGCAGAAAGTGGGGAACGGAGTGTCTTAACACTAGGTTCCCTCTGCCTACCCTGCTGTGTGCGGGATATAGCGTGAAGCTATTTAATTTTATTTAATTTAATTTTATGATAGAGTAGCTAAAAGTTCAATATCAACGATTAGTAAATAGAAGTAATATGTGAAAAATTCATAAAGTCGACGCCAACAGAGTAGCATTGCCATATAGCAGGGGTTCCCAATCAGTTTTTGATCACGGACCACTTTTACATTATTCTTCCTAGCAGGGACCACTATGTATGTAGGTATAATAAAAATAAACTGTAATAATCAAACGAAAACTTTACTTAAAAACTCCTGAAGAAATTATATAAAAATAAATAATATTTAATGAGAAAATTGTGTCAATTGCGAGGTTGTCGTGGCACTATTGTTAACAAGTAGTCAAATCCAATACTGTTTGCGAATTGTTAAAACATACTTTAGGACATCCTAACTTCCTTATGTGTTTACATAAGGAAGTTTGGATAGGACATACTTATTTTATAATATCAATGAATTAATGTGCAATTACTCCTGTCGCTCACTGCGCGGCTACCAACACCCGCTAAATTTAAAATCGTTCGCGGACCACTTTATCCGGACCACTAGCTGGGAACCAGTGCCATATAGGGTAAAATAAGCAGATAAGGTAAAATATATATATGAGATATGAGACAAAATAACTACATTCTTCTAGTATAGTATAAATACACTTTGATACTAAACTATACGTAAAGAAAGGTTAATTTTAAAAGTACTAAGTATAAGTGACAGACAGAGAACGCACACTCTAAAATACTAAGCGTAGAAAATAAAAGTTGCCATGTCACTGTGCCACTAGCCTTAGGGACTGACAGGATTTCTTGAAATACCTAACCGAGAATGCTAAATCTAATGTACGTCTAATAGTCGAAGCTACGTAAGAAAGAAGAGGAAATAGTATTGCAAATGTCCAGCATTAAGCCGTTGTGGCTCAGTAGGACAGCGTTTGACTGTAAACGTGAGTTGCGAGTTCGATTCCCACTCGGGGGAATGATTATACTTCAATTTTCATTTCTTCGGTCTAGTACCTAAGACAAACTGTTGCGTTGATTACCGTTAATCAAGATGCAAGGTTTTGATTTCGAGCGAAAAGTGGAGGACAGAGTGTTCGGTCACTAGGTTCTCTCGGACTACCCTGCTATTCGAAAAAAGTATAAAATTGCCACCAATAAGCCCACAAAGAAAAATCCTTGCATATAATCACCAACTCGTAGCAAATAATATTGATTCAAAATACTTTTTTCATCGCTTACCGGTTATAACAATATCAGTTACCAAAGCAATTTATATAACAAGGCACAATTATAAAGAGCTGTATCAATTTCATTTCTATTAGAAATAGAATCTCTTAGGTAAGCATTAAAATTACCATTGTATTCGGTCACGTTCAATTCGTGAGGAAGTAAATATTTGATCGGAACGAGTGTATTTGCAAAATCTTAGCGTGATTACGGACGGCTTGAGTGTAGCGTAGGCTTAATTAAACGTTCATTTTGAATTATCTCGACTCAATGTGTATACGTCATTAAATATTTTAAATTAAATTGGTAGTGATATTCTCTGTGTGGGTATTATGTGTTTGCGTTTGTAGCTCAGTGGAAGAGATTTCACTGTTCAAACATTCGTTGTAGGTTCTATTCCCACCCTGGTGAATGATTTTTAATGTTTGTCATTGCTACGCTCTGGTACAAAGGAATGCGATGTGTACTTGAGTCACTCAGCACACAATAAAGTTCAGATAGCAAATGAAGAACGAAGTATCTTGACACTAGATTCTCTCTGCACTCTCTGTTATGGAATAAAGTATAAACATGAAGAAAAAACTTTTTATGTTATTTATTTTTGTGAAACATTGTTATTAAACATTGTAATCTTATTTCCCGATTTCCGAGTGTTTTCCAAAATTTTATTTGAATTGCAGAATGTTAATGTTATAAGATGAACATTAATTAACACAGACACATTTTAATTATAAGAATATGATCAAAATCAAATATATATCAAGCGATTTTATTTATTATTTTAGTTAAAGATCAGATCAAAAATATTTTTTGTACTAAGCACCCAGGCTGTGTGATAACAGTTGTTACAACCGCACGTCGCCGGTGGTGACAGTTGCTAGGTGGGGTGTTATATGTATAGGGTGTATTTAGAGACCATATAAAAATATCTATGTACAATATTTTACAAAACTTTATTATAGCTTTTTTACATAGCAGGGCAAGCAGAAAGAATCTAGCATTAAAATACTTCGTTCTTCGTTTTCATCAGTGTCTTGATCGGCGGAACCTAATCCAACGATTTCTCGTGTTTCCAGGCGGAGAAATGACAGTAATTTTGATATAATCATTATCCGAGTGAGAATCGAACCTATAACCGTCGTGTAACTGTAGCACCTTTTCGATAGTTAGCAAAATGTACGGTTTCAAGTCCCGCTATGTTCTATTTTTTATATATTTTCGAAAAATATTCTTCAAACTCTTATGTTATTTGTAATTTAGCGACATAGATATTTAAAATGTTACATTCGCAAGACAAAATAATAAAATTCCTAGCAGTCTTTAAATTGACAAAAAGCTAAAAATAAAGTTTCTTTTCCACGAAAATTCCTCGTTATCCATTCAACAACATGCAAATTGCGCGTAGGTATATCTTAAAAGGAATAAATTTAATCGATATAAAAATTGTAATCGTGGCCTAGCGGGAGCAGTGTCTGATTCAAATGAAATATTGTTTTTTACCCGCGACGGAACGGCGACTGTATATGTGTTTGGGGTGAGAGGTTGTTTGTTTGTTTGTTTGTTTGTGTGTTTGTGCAAATTACTATGTCAATTATTTCCAAAACTATAAGTCCGATTTTGATACGGTTTTCTATGATAGGTTTAGGTTCAATTGGCCTATATTTTTAGATATGTCTTATTGACTTAACTCACCAGAGGGCGCTGCAGTAAGCATTTTACGTGAAAATGAATGTTTTCAATTATCTCAAAAAATAGTAGTCTGATTTCGATAGATTTTCAGTGATAGATTCAGGTTTAATTGGTGGATGTTCTTAGCTATGTTTTATCGTGTCAAACCACCAGGGGGCGCTGCAGTAAGCATTTGTTTGTACTTTTTTTGTATTTATTTGTCTAAAACCAAAACTACTGATCCGATTGAAAAGAGTTTTCAGAAAAAGATTCAGCTTTGCTTGACGCATATTTTAAGATTTTTGTTTTTTTGTTACGGGGAAAGCTCACCAGGGGGCGCTGCAGTAAACATATGTTTATGCAAATCAAAAACTACTAGTCCAATTTAGATGTAACCTTCAAGGGTAGGTTCAAGCTTAATTGGTGCGTCTTTTTATATGTGTTATGGTGACCACTCATCAGGGGGCGCCGTAGTAAGCATTTGTTTGAGTTTTTTTGTGTAAAACCAAAATTTTTCTTGTATTTATTTGTCTAAAACCGAAATTACTAATCCGATTGGATAGAATTTTCAGAATTAGATTCAGCTTTGCTTGATGCATATTTTAAGATTTTTGTTTTTTTGTTACGGTGAAAATTCACCAGGGGGCGCTACAGTAAACATTTGTTTATGCAGAGTAAAAACTACTAGTCCGATTTAGATAAAACTTTCAACGATAGGTTTAGGTTTAATTGGTGCATCTTTTCATATATGTGTTACGGTGACCACTCACCAGGGGGCGCTGCAGTAAGTACATTTGTTTGTGCAAAACTAAAACTACGAGTCCGATTTGAATGCAGTTTTCAATGATAGATTCAAGTTTACTTAGTGCATATTTTCATATATGTGTCATGTATGTTTACTTAGTGCATATTTTCATGTATGTGTCAACTCTCTAGGGGGCGCTGCAGTAAGTAGCTGCTTCTATTTTTTTATGTAGAACCAAAACGACTAGTAGGATTGGAAAGAGTTTTCAGTTTTAGATTCCGCTTTGCTTAGTGCATGTTTTTAAATTTATATTACGGTGACAAGTCACCAGGGGGCGCTGCAGTAAAATATTGTTTGTGCAAAGCTAAAATGACGAATTCGATTTGGATGCAGTTTCAATGATAAGCTCAAGTTTAATTAATGCTTGTTCTTGGATATGCTTAATCGTGTTAACTCACCAGGGGGTGCTGCAGTAAACATTTGTTTGTAATATTTAAAACAAAACCACAACTACTAGTCCGATTGGGCAGAGTTTTTAGTAATAGATTTACCTTTACTTGGTGTAAGTTTTTAGGTTCTTTTTTACGTTAAGAACTCACCAGGGGGCGCTGCATTAAACATTTAATTACGCAAAGTTAACACTATAAGTCCGATTTGGATGCAGTTATCAAAAATAGGATCAGGCTTAATTAGCGCGTGTTCTTGTATATGTGTCGTGGTGATACCTCACCAGGGGGCGCTGCAGTGAGCATTTACTTGTATTTTTTGTGTGAAACCTATTTAGATGCGGTTTTCTGTGATAGGTTCAGGTTTAATTGTTGCGTGTTTTTATATGCCATATCACGAACTACCACGGGGCGCTCCAGTATAAATTAGTTTGTTCAAAATCAAAACTACTAGTGGGTTTTGTGATTTTCACTGATTTGGTTAGACTTAAATTTCCTGAAAATGTTACGGTGACAATCTACCAGGCGCTGCAATAAGTATTTGATAACCAGAAAGCATTGGGCTTATAATTCTTTTCTTTTGGATTTGCATGAAGATTAATTATAAAGTATTTCGAAATTATGTAATAATATATAATGTGTATCTATTCACTTTAAAAAGTTTAAAATAAAAAACAAAATTAAAAATTTTGAAAAAACCCACGACGGTTTAATTGTAATTGAAAAAGGATAAAATAACTAGAAATCCCCCGCCTAAAAGAATATATGTAACGAGATGATGGGGACAACTTCGTCGGGGGCTGCCAGTTGCAACCTCTATTTTAAATATAGTAGCTAACAGTATAGATTTCGTTCTTAAAGTTTTTAAAAGGAATACCAGTTATCAAAACTGTAAATTCATATTAATATTTTAATTTTTTCCTAAACCTGTTCTAACAGCATGAAAACCTAGGAGAAGTTAGCAAACTTAAAGTAATGGCAGCTCCGACGAAGTCGTCCCCATCATCTCGTTACATATATTCTTTTAGGCGGGGGATTTCTAGTTATTTTATCCTTTTTCAATTACAATTAAACCGTCGTGGATTTTTTCAAAATTTTTAATTTTGTTTTTTATAAATTGTAAATTACTATCCTGTTGTCATTTACTGTAGGGCCAGTCGTTGCGCAGAGACACAAAGTGTGACTGTAAAGCGACTGGTTGTGGGTTCGATTCCCACTCGAAGAGTGGAAAATTTATATATTTCCATTTTCACTTTCTTCGCTCTAGTGTAGAGGCAAAGCGCGTTAAATTCTGCCATTTAACACGCAATTCGGCTGTGAGAGGGGAGCGGAGTGTTTTAGCACTAGGTTTTCCTCTGCCCACCATGCTGTGTGTTAGATAGCGTGAAGCTTAAAAAAAGAAAAAATTAAATATCTTTCCACTGATGCGTTAAGAGTAATATGAACGGGGTTCAGTTCCACCACTTTACACGAAACGTTTTTTTTTTCTATTTATTTACCTAAGACGACCTTACAAATACATAAACTAATTTAAACAAGCCAGTAAAATAATTAAAAAGATATTAATTGCTACGAAGAAGAGCATGTCACTTCTACAGTGGTCTACGGTCTCGCGATACACTCGAAGGTTATTGCGAGAGTTTTATTAAAATCATAAATCCTGTGTCAAACACACCCGCGCACTCAACACTGTAAAATCGTATTTTATGCTAAACAGTTCCTTTCTTTATGGCATCAACGAAACTGTTACGTAACAGACAAATTAAATATGTATGTATATATAAAATGCTGCTAATTTGCTTGTCTGTAATTCTGTATGTTTGTTTAGCTACATATAATAGGTGATGGGTTCGATTCCCGCTGGGATAAAGGAACTTTATTTATTTATTTTCTCTGTTTAACCAGGCAAAGCGCGGTGTTGAGTATCGTCACTTAACATGCATTATCTCTAATGGAGATAAAGTGGAAAGTGGAAAAAGGAGTGTCTTAAAACTGGGGACTGTCTTTTTGGTTTTTTATAGATATACATACTTAACTATCATCTTTAAGCTTTCTGGTTTTATACTGAGAACCACTATATTGAGAAGCAGGTTCAAATAAAAGACTTTCGAAATTCAAAAGCCCATATATGAACTACTTGTTGAATAGATTTATTTATCTGCAAGGTGTAATTCTTTTTGTCAAATTTCTGCCTGAAAAAAAATTAAATACTTTCCCTTTTATAAGATATAAGAATAACTTCATAAGTATGTATATCATTAAAATAAAACACTTATTTTCTAAATGGCTTGCAGACCTCAAAACAAATTTTTAACAATCCATATTTTAATTTTAAAAAGCATATATCAACTTTCGAAAAGTTAACCTATATACACACACAAAACACAAAGAAAATAAACAATTATTATTGTCATATTAAACGAACATTCAACAATAATCATTATATTATTTTACACGGCCAGTAAATAACAAGTGGACCGTTTTGCGCGGACAATTTAAACTGATAGTATTTATTTGTATTACATCCCGCTGGTCGTTAAGATAAAATACACGATGACCCTCATATTTCATAACGTGATAACATTGTATTAAAGCTGCTGAAGCCACATATCACCGCTGAAAACTTTATATTAATTCAGCAATAACGAGAAATAACGTTCAAACTTCCTAATTTGGTATGAATGCTTGCTAATAATAATGTCAATGTAATATTGTTAAGTTAACTTATAATAAATAAATTCTTGGTTATCTGAATTTGTTAATAGAAGTATTTTTGTGTGTTGGTCTTTTTTTTAGCTTCACGCCATATCCCGCACATAGCAGGGTAGGCAGATGGAACCTAGTGTTAAAACACTCCGTTCCCCACTTCTTTTTTACAGTTTTATAATTTTATACGACTAATGTGGAAATTATACACTGATTATTACTTACTCTTATCGCTATAAAGGAAATGTTTACATGTAAACGTTACCCAGAATAAATTCAAATTCACAAACAAAAACTTTAATCAAGGACATTTCATTCTACTTTATGTAGGGTAAGTTACTACCACTAAGTACCCCTACCCTACCTGGGTAGGAGTACTTAGTGGCAGGGGTAGGTAGGGTATCTATCCTAGTAAGTAGTGGTATAGTTATGTAGTGGTAAACAACTACATCCTTAAACTATCTTTCAGTCTCAGGCTGTCATTTCCCAGAAAATATCACCTATTATTAATATTTAAATATAAAATAATATTTCCAAACTGTTTCATTTTATGTCACTTACCTGGAAAAGATTATTACTCAGTTAACGATAACGCCGTTTATACAACTTCATATATTCAGATGAATGTACTAACAAACAATGCACTTTAAATGTTCGGCCTGATTTCCGAATATGATATATATTTATATATTGGAAAGTGTCTGACTATAAATGCGATGATTGTGGGTTCGATTCCTACTCGGCGATTATAATATATTATTTTCATTTCGTACTCTGGTGCTTATGATAGAGTGCAGTCATAAGTTCTGCCACTTACTAAGCACGGTCTCAATATTGGTGGATTAATGGTAAAGGAATATTTAATGATATGTTCTTCCTAAAAACGTGAAGCTAGATAAAAGTATCATATTAATATTACTGTTATTACACAACATATCTGGGGGCCAGGCGTGCCGCAGATACACAGAGTGTGCCTATATAGCGACTGGTTGTGGGTTCGATTCCCACTCGAGGAGTGGAAATATTTAATATTTCTTTTTTCTTCACTCGCTTCGCTATGCCTCCGAATTTGGCAGAAAGTGGGGAACGGAGTGTTTCAACACTAGGTTCCCTCTGCCTAACCTGTTGTGTGCGGGATACAGCGTGAAGCTAAAATAAATTACATATCTTGCATGTATTTTATATATTTATTTATTCTTAATATATTTATTGTAGTTTTCATACCCCAAGAAATAGAATATTTTGATTTTTTACGCTGTATGAATCTAAGACGTAATGCATGCTCCAATAATGTAGGTTTCTATTACTTTTATTTGTTTTGTGTTGGTGTGTGCAATAAAGAATTTTATTCTCTATCTACCATGGTAAACACGATGGTTATGGGTTCGATTTCCACTCGAGGGAATGATTATACTAAAATGTTCTTCTCTTCGTTCTAGTACCTGAAACAAAGCGCGGCTTCAATACCGCCACTTAATATCTCGATTTCAGTCGCAAAGTAGAGGATATTAGGAGTATCTTGACACTAGGCGTGAAACTGCAAAAAAATCTATCTATCAATCTCGTCTCACTTAAAAGCTTAAACTTATACAAGTTAAAGTTAATTTTCATATCAAGCACATATGTGACTAAAGTTAAACAAATTCCAACGCTAAAGATAATATATAGAAAGTTTCACATTTAGAGTTTCGTATTCACTTTATTTGCTAATTACTAGAGTTGCCTTTGACGGCACTCGGCTGGTCGTGTGACACGAGCTCTTCATAATAATTATCCTCGTTAGCAACTATGTGACTTATCGTAAATGTTTATTGCATGTAAACTATTTAAACCATTCGCTAAGTATTCATAAGTTCATTAAAAATTAAAAAATGTATATCATTTAGCTCTAGTTGCATACTTTATTAAAGCATTTTTCACATAGCAGGTAATTCAGAGAGAACCTAGTGTCAGAACACTCCATTTTGTGCCCGATATTGAGATATTTGTTAAGTGCCACAGTATACACCGCGATTTGTCTTCTTACTAGGCGGGACAATTTTATTTCTTTTTAGTTTCACGCTGATCCCGCACACAGTAGCGTAGGCAGAGGAATCTAGTGTTAAGACACTCCATTTACCACTTTCCACCGAATTCGGAGGTATTTCGTGTTAAGTGGCGGAACTTAACGCCGCGCTTTGCCTCGATACCAGAGCGAAGAAAATGAAAATATTAAACATTTCTACTGCGCCACAACTGGCCCCAAAAGAGCGGGACAATGACAATAATTAATTTAAATGACAGTGTGTGACTGTAAAGGCGATTGGTTGTGGATGTTATTTCCACTCGGAAGAGTGTTCTGTTTAAAAATATTATAGTTTTCTCCGCTCTGGTACTTAAGACACCTATTTTACCTAGTTTCTCAACACAATGTCTCAATGTACCGATTTCAAGATAAAAGTGGAAAACGGGATTTCTGTGATTAACCTCCTGTTCCGAAAAAAGCGCGAAAAATTTTATTTAACTAAGAAATTAATCTTTTTTTATGCTTGTTTCCTAGTCTGTTACCAAACAATGTTATCCCATGGTTATATTTTGCCATACCATATAGTATCGGTTCTCCATTTTCAACCCTAAAATCGAAACATACTAAAAAAGTATTTCTATTTTCCCGCTCAGTTTAGACAAAGACTCAACAGGTAATGTGTAGATTTTTTTCTGATATACAAAGATAATCTTACAAATAATAGACGATGTTAAAGATATTTAAACTATTTAGAAAATAAGACTTATTTCTTGATATATTTTTTGTAAATAGCAAAAAAACATAAACTTGGAAAATAACTTTGTTTGTAGCATAGTACTACTATACTCACATAAAGTACTCGTAGCGTAAAGCAGCTTGCGTAGCATCAATTATGTAGCGCGTGGAGCATCAAACACGAGTAAACAAAGCTCGAACACTTCAACAATGTATCTTTGTGTATATGGATAGATATGTGTAATTAAAAATGTAAACCGTCATAAAGTAGTGGCTAATATGTATAGAAATAAAATAATTTGTATTTTAACTAGCGACCGCTCACGGCTGTGCCTGTGTAGCTAAACAACTTTTCATACAAACTTTCATACAATATTTCAAACCTTTAGAGATTCCTTTTTGAACGATAGTATTTTAGGTCTTAAATTATTTATATTCTGAAATTCATTCAAATCGGACGGGAAGATGAGCCGTGAAAGCGTAACAGATAGATAGACTTTCGCATTTATGATATTAGTATGGATAATCGCGATTTTACCATTTTTTTTGTTTTCGAACACTTAGAGTTCTAAAATAATAATAATAATAAGAAGAAGAAGAGTCTCAATCAACATCTTATGAGGCTTTCGCTACATGCCTGGATCAAGGGCCGGATTCAAAAGGCAGCTATTTTGGGAACGGCACGTATTGTGCGGAGGTTCCTCAGTCTGTCACCCTGACCACCGGTGGCTTGGCTGTAAAGCCTCCGTCGGGGGGGAACTATTTTTTTATATTTATATTTGTACAAATGTATTTTTTATATAAATATAAATGTAATTAAATAAGAAAAATGTAAAATAAAGGAAATAATAACAATAAAAATTTAAATATTTTTTAGTTAAGATTCAGTGTTTCAGAATTTACGGGTTTCTATTCTAATTGATTAACTAACATAGTCTTAGCACGCAATATTCGAAGCTTGCAGTTCTTTAACTTTTGATTTATACTGAATTTACGCAAAATTAGTTTCCGAGCGTAACCCAACATGCAATTAGTATCTCAAAAATTACAAAATACATAATACGAATACAGAATACATTTCCAGCCTTTAAATTATGAATATCAATTCATTAAATATTAGAAATCTATTTCAAAATGCGAAAGCTTGCCGTACAAATATCAAGAAATTAGGTTTATAAATCCTTTTGTGAATGTTTTGATGGCACTCGTTATGAAAATTTGAAACCCAAGCGTATTACTGAAGAAAAATTCTTCAAGTGTCCCTGCGATTAAAGAGATAAATTAAGCCACTTTCGTTCGCGACGTCTCCAAGCTCTGTAGACGTTGAATTAATTAAAATTAAGTAAAATTTACATTTTTTAATATGAACTAATTATTTACAAACAAGTTGATTATATCGGTCGAGTTTTAGTCTATTACGGACTTTCTAATTTGAAAATAATATAATTGGTAATATGAATACAATAAGTGGAGAACTAAGTGTCTTGACAGGGGGTTGTCTCTGACTACCCTGTTATGTAGGAAAAGACGTGGGGCTGTAAAAAGAAAATAACTATATATTTCTAAATTTAACTGTTAATATATTATTTTCTTTCACTAATGTAGTTTATTTTTATTCATCGATTAATAGTCAAAAACACTACTGAAATTTAATTTGTTTAAAATTGTTCATATCATTCACTTCATATTCGTAACTATTAAAAGTTTTCCAATGTAAAAAAAAATGGGAACTGGGTAACGGAGTGTCTTAACACTAGGTTCCCTCTATCTAACCTGCTGTGTACGGAACACAGTGTGAAGAGAATTTGGAAGATCTTGTTGTATCTTTGTATACTTTGCTGAGTAAACTACTTTAATTTATCTTTAAAAAACATAGACATTCGTGTAATGTCTTTGAAATAAAGATTTATTTATTTTATCAATCATATAAAAAGGCGGCTCACGCTTATACCCGCGCAAAAGAATAGGCAGAGATAACATAGACTCAAGACACTAAATTCTCCGCAACTAGCTCAAACAAATATAAACGTTATGTATTGGGTTGGGGAACTTAACACCGTGAAATACTTATACATAGACTATACTTATACATAGACTAAATAATGTCCGACAACATGTTCAGGTAGGCATAACTTCATTTCGCGTAGATAACCTTGTTTTCAGCCATTATGACATGACCTGATAAATCTTATAAGAGGAAAGCCCTTCGGCCCGAGCAGGCAATTTTGTATCTGATCAAACCAAATGTAATAACTGAGCAAATATGGAGGAACAATAGAAGGTAAATTAGTTTCTTGGGGGAGTTGAAACTCAATTGTCAAAAGGATTGACCGGATTTATCTGCAATGTAGAGTTTTATTTACGTTCGAGATTCGTATATAAGTGTAGTAATGATGGCATTTTGGCTCCGTGGGGTGGGTCTGATTAAGAACGCAATTGGTTATGTGTTCGATTACCACCTATGAAATAATTATTTTAAAGTATTTTTAATTTTCCTCTATGCCAAGATAAAGCATGGTATTGGTTTTCTCTAACTACACTGCCATGCAAAGAAAGACCGTGTAAAAGTATAAATAAATAGTGGCCAGTCGTGGCCCAGTGGCACAAGCGTGTGACTGTAAACGACTGGTTGTGAGTTCGATTCCCACTCGAGGGGTGGAAATTATGTTTCCATCTTCTTCGCTCTGGTGTCGAGGTAAAGCACGGCGTTAAGTTCCGCCACTTAACACGCAAGCCTCCAAATTCGGCGGAAAGTGGGGAACGGAGTGTCTTAACACTAGGTTCCCACTGCCTACCCTGCTGTGTGCGGGATACACCGTGAAGCTAAAAAAACAAAATTAATAAATTAATTTCAGTTATATTAATTAAAGAAAATTTTGGAAATATTTAATAATCTTTTCCAATGAATTATCAAACTGTACTCCACAGCTTCAAGCTTATTCCGGCATATTAAAAAATTCACGGTTCTCCACTTTATTTTATTTATTAGAATGGAAAAATGAAAATCATTTATAATCATTCCCCTGACTGAGAATCGATCCCCCAACCATTGTATTTACAGTCAACGCTATCCAACTGAAACACGACATTTGACAGCCTTTGCATTTTTTATAAATTGAATTACTTTACATTTACACATACATTTAGTATGGCTTGCTTAACAATGTCCACAAAACGATGAAATCAAAATGTCTATACAACACAAACTAACGAACAGTACAGTACAGACTATCCCGTATCGAAGTTAAGCATGTATTCACGTCAGAACTATTTGAAATATGACTATTAAACTAAACTATGAACATGGAAACTTTAACAGTTCTCCGATGCGTCGAGTTCAGTGCGGATTTACCGCGAACCAGTCAAGTGTCCACTTCTATTGAAACCAGTAAAGTGCTTCAACGATTCACAACTAGCCAGATAAAATATTTTGGTAGCTTAAAATTTTATAGTTATTTACTTAAAATATATGTTAAATAATAAAAGTTGCACAATTGCTCATCCTTTTGTGTTCTTACGATTTTTTATATTTATACGAAGAAATTTTAATAATAAAAACAATAATAATATACTATAAGACAATACAGTGGGGGAACACCTGACTGTAAACGTGATGGATTCGATCTCTACGGAAAATGACTATATTTAACTAATTTTAGTTTTTTCTGCTCTGGTAAACAAATTGCGACGTTAAGTTCCGACTTTAACATGCAAAATGCCTTTGACACACCTTGAATTCGAGCGGAAAGTAAAGAATGGAGGGTACTATGCGAAAAGAAAAAATAAAATAATAATATGATATATGTGCATATTTGTATACTTAGATAGTACCTACAACTACATACATGTATTATTAATTTGAAAAAGGATTAAAAACCACAAAAAAATCTATAGCAAACCACTTTAGTATTCACCAAAGTTTCATTCGTATATTTGGTTAAAAAGCCCTTCTCCGTGAATGATTAAAATGGACAGTTTTTGATGAACATGCAAAGCACTACACCAAAAAAAACATTTTTACCAGTCGTTTAGAAAACCACTGGGCCCTTTACTTTTTAATTTAAACAAGGCACCCTTCGACGTTTTCTGTAGCAAGTGTACGTAGGTCTATTATTTTTACTCACATCCCATTACTGTATTTCAATACAAAATAAATGGATGAAAGAACATTTATATATCTTAACTTTGTAATATTTTTGAAGTCGATTATACTAAGAAAGGTATTTTAGAAAATTGTATAAAATGTTTAGTTTAGAAATAGTAAACAATACAATTTTAAAGTATTTTCTTATCCAATATCTCGTTATTTAAACAGCAGCGTTATGTTCCGCCTACCTGTATAAAATGTCTAATACATTATATACAGAATAAAGAATTAAAGTCTCATATAAGACTCTCTGCTTACCCTTTGCAAAAAGAAAAATAATATTATTATAACAGAATCATAAATCATTGTTTTATTGTCCATACGATCCTGGTATCGCTGAGATAGTGTTATATTAGCTCAACGTATTTAATACGATTCACATTCAGTGATAACAAAATACATAATAAAAACTTTTAATTATTTTTTATTCTAATTCATGTATCCATTTATATTTTTTTTAAAACCAATTACTCTTGTTTCTACATTAGGTAGGCAATCGCCAATTTGTTTTTAAAAAACAAACAAATTGGCGATTGCCTACATTTCCTTTTTTTTTTCTTGAATATAGGAGGCAAACGAGCAGAAGGCCCACCTGGTGTTAAATGGTTACCTTCGCCCATATACATCCACAACATTACAGTTATGGATGCGTTGCCAGCCTCGGGGAAGTAGGACAGAAGGAGGGAGGAAGGATGGGAATGGTGGGAATAAGGAGAGCTGGCTTACATGCCATCGAACCGGAACACATTATCAGATGTTTGGCGTTCCGTCTTTGACATGATAGTGGTCGCGAGCCAGTCGGAGAACGAATCTCCTTCCACCAAGCTACTGGGTTACCCGCCTTTTACGGGACGCTACCCAGCGGCGAGGGGGAGTTGTATTCTTAACCCGTCCCCCCACGGGTCAAAAATTATAATAAAAATTATAAATACCTGATGTATATTAGATTTTTTTTAAAAAAAAGTAACCTATGTTTGACTCTGGATGTTTAACTACATTAATTCTAAATTTCATCCAAATCGGACCGGTAGATTAGCCGTGAAAGCGTGACAGACAAACAGACAGACTTTCGCATTTATAATATAAGTATGGATTTTCATAAGGTTTATAATATAAACTTTCTTTGTCCTTAATCCTCTGTTACCATCACACTTAATTAATAAACTTTGGTTTACTTACCACGAAAAAAACAAGATATTCAGAAACAAATAATTACAGAGTCATGTATCTATTTCGAGCGTCCGACAGGGTCCTGAATAATTTTCGACTTTTCGCTAAGTTTGTGCAGTGTCCGACCATGGCTGTCAGGAGTTAAGGTTATTCGAATGAGAACCAAAATAGATACGTAATAATACAATATGTCAAAGCAAATAATATGTTAAAAGTTTGGGGAAGCCGTTGTACCACAGCGACATGAATCGGTATTTCGCGTGATGGTTGTATGGTGAAACTATATTTGGGGGAATATTTATGATATTTTGATTTTGTTTTCTGTTTACATCTTTTTTTAAATTTTATTTTATCCCATTACGCAAGTAAGGTCTACCTTTTTTAAACATTATCTTCTTCTTTATTATAAATTTACATCTTCAGGCCGTCGTCGTGACGCAGGGATAGCGTCTGAGTGTAAAGCGATAGTTGTGGGTTCGATCCCCACTTAAGGAATGATTATATTTAAATTTTCATTCCCATTCACTGGTACCTGAGAAAAAAGCACGGCGTTGAGTTCTGCCATTCAAATGACAAAGTTTGGATTTCGGACGATGAAGGGTAGCGTGTCTTGACACTTGATTCTCTGAGTACCTCACTGAGCGGGAAAAGCGTGAAGCGTGAAGCTGCTTTACATATTTCTTTATACACCAAGTAGTACCTATTAATAAAAAAAGAACAGGTAGGTACAAATTTATGAAGCACAAAAATCGGTCTTATTGCTAGCCACAGATATTTTTCACACAACCATAGGATTAAAATTACATAGGAGTAAAATCATATTGCGTGAGTGTTGTAAATATATACATAACATTTACATTTTTTTATACTCACGCTATATCCCACACAGCAGGATGGGCAGAGGGAACCTAGTGTTAAGACACTCCGTTCCCCACTTTCCGCCAAATTTAGATGCATTGCGTGTTAGGTGGCGGAACTTAACATCACGCTTCTCCTCGACACCAGAGCGAAAGAAATGGAAATATTAAATATTTCTACTCCTCGAGTGGAAATCGAACTCACAACCACTCGCTTTACAGTCACACTTTGTGCCACTGCGCCACTGCTGGCCCAATATTCCATTTTGAGAAATGGGCGTAACACAGAAATTCCATGAATTACATACTAATATACCTCTAATATATTAATACATATCGTAATAACGTATATATGAGTATGTTGTAATATATCTAATAGGACAATATTATATGGAACATATTTTTTTTCAATTTAGTTTCGATTATTAATAAGCAGCTTATGCTGCCTCTGCCTACTCTGTAAGTATCGTATATGAAAAATTCTCAACTTAATTGAAACCTTTTCAAACTTTTTAATAAATTTTGTTCTTTGTAAAAGAATATAAAGTATAATAAACAAAAAAAATTTATACATGTACTTAAGTGAATTTGTAGTAACTTTTTTTTATTCATACTAGATATAAATTGACTAACTAATTCATATATTCATATTTTTCTTTTTCAGCAAATACTCCTTGACCCACAGTAAAGATATAAAAAAAATATTGAAAATTTTAATGCACAGCCGTTACATTTAAGCATGACAATTTTTATAAACTGTATAATATAAAAGTTAACTCAAAATATTTTTTGAACAAATTTAGGGGACACCGAAAACTAAGTCAGTCTCAAAGTGTAACATAGCACACTTAGAGTTTCATTAATAAAATAGAACAATTTTATTTATAATATACATAATTAATGTAATTGAAAAAACATCTCTTTATGTAAACAATAAATTACAATTGAATTGAATTGTTGAATTGAATTCTGTACCTACAGCCATATAGCGCATCGCAATGACGAACAGATTCTCTTATTCCGATTAGTGAGAGAAATTCTAGCCAAGACACTTTATTCTTCACTTTCCGCCTTAAGTCGAGACGTTACGTGACAAGCGACGGAACTTAACACCGCATTTTCTCTTAGGTACCAGAGTAACGAGTTAAAAAGACGTGCTAAAAATAATGAAATTAGCCTTTCTTCGGCAAGTTACGATTTTACACTTATATTTCAAGGATAAATTTATCTTGACATAAACCAAATTAATATTTATTTTTGTTAGGTACATATTTACGTTTAGCTATCTATTAGTTGAATCTCAGACAGTTCTGAACCGAAGCTACTTTTCAACAACATTCAAGTAAAACGACTTTCGTGTTTCAAGTGTGCAAGTTACAACGTTTAAACTTAAATCGATTTAGAAATGGGAACTACAGTTTTGGATATACTGTTTTTAAATTTGAAAATATACTTTAAGAAATAAAAAAGGCATTTATAAAACGTGTAAAAATATGAACGCAGCGGGATTCGAACCCGCGCCTTCTGAATACCGACTAGGTGCTCTCACCACTAAGCTCCTGAACTCCTGAACGGTATTCAGGAGGCGCTGGTTCGAATCCCGCTGCGTTCAAATTTTTATATGTTTTCTAATTGTCTTTTTCAATTTTCCTAAGTGAATATAATATTAATAATTTATTCACAATATAAATATTTCCTAAGTTTTAAAAATGTTTAAAAGTACTTTAAGAAATACTTAACTAAAATATTTTTTGTATTTTCTACAGTTAAATATTATTTGTTTAATATGTAAGGTCTTTTTAAAATATTTATTTGTTTAAGAAAACTTCCAATAAGTCACTTCCATTAGTTCTACATAGAGTATTGAGCCTCTGCGTTACTTATTTGAAGTCACTCTAGCTCTAATATGGATGATATATAACGTAGTGTTCAACTATTGATAACGTTGGTGTTTAATTTTAAGTGACTACTATTAAATATTAAATTTTAATACTTGATTCCAAAAACTTCACTTTAATCTATTTTACTATGATTATAGGAAGATTTTTCAACGCTACTTTAAACCACTTCTTGCCATACCAGCAAGAATATGTTGTTATTCGTTTTCTTTTATTATCTTTTTTTAAATAAATTTGGTATAACATTAAATTATTTTCTTTTCAGAGCCATTTGTGGCGCAGTGGCACTAATATGTGACTATAACCACTGGTTGTGAGTTCGATTCCCACTCGAGGAGTGGAAATACTAATATATGCCTATTTTTATGGCTCTGGATTTAATATGCCCATTTTTATGGCCTCTTTCGCCCGTATAGAAGCAAGACGCGGCAAATGGGAAACTAAGTGTCATAACACTAGATTCCCTCTGCCTAAAAAATTTATAACTAGACTAGATATAATAGATAAACTAGATAAAAAAATACAACTTCCTTAAATAAAATAATCTACCATTGTTAAATATAAATTGTGTTATCAAAAGCGAATGTTACGTTTATAACAAATGAAACAAACACAACAGAACGACTAATTGGAAACAACGCTAATGTTAATTGGATGGTTTGGTACTTCGACGTTCAAAGATCGTGAATCGGATTAAACGTGTCCACATTGAAATATCATAAAATTACATGAATATTCAAGTACCTACCCATTATATGAATAATAAAATGTGTAAGCGGCACTTTCAAAATTTAAATAACTTAATAATTTTTGATGGATACCGTGTAATGAATGTATGGATCAATTGATAGTATGATGATTACATATGGCCAGTCGTGGCGCATTGGCACGAACTTGTGACTGTAAACGACTGGTTGTGGATTCGATTGCCACTCGAGAAGTGGAAATATTTAATATTTCCATTTTCTTTGCTCTGGTATCAGAGGTAAAGGTTAAATTACGCCACTTAACACGCCAATGCCTTCGAAATCGGCGGAAAGTGGGGAACAGAGTTTCTCAACACTAGGTTCCCTCTGCTTGCCTGCTGTGTGCGGGATACAGCGTGAAGCTAAAAAAAACGAAGTTTAATTTAGTATGTCATTTAAAATGTGTGTGTGTGTGTGTGTGTGGGTGGAAAAAATAAATCCATACTTATATTATAAATGCGAACGTCTGTGTGTTTATCTGTCACGCTTGCACGGCGAATCTACTGGTCCGATTTAGATGAAATTTAGAATGAAAGTAGTAAAAATGACTGGGTCTAACATAGGCTACTTAGTTTTTCAATCAACCTCTAAAGGATTGAAATAGGGGATGAAAGTTTATATGAAAAATCTACACCGCTTGACCGATTGTAATGAATTTTGGCATTGGCAAACCGCTCACGGCTGTGCCTGTGTAGCTAAACAACTTTTCATACAAATTATCATATAGTATTTCAGACCTTTAGAGATTCATTTTTGATTGATAATATTTTCGGTCTTTAATTATTTATATTCTGAAATTCATTCAAATTGGACGGGAAGATGAGCCGTGAAAGCGTAATCGATAGATAGACTTTCGCATTTATAATATTAGTAAAATGGTAAAATAATTATACAAATCCTGATTTTACCATTTTTCTTTGTTTTCAAACACTGAGTTCTAAAATAATAGTAATAATAAAAAAATATGTATTTATTATTTAAGACTCAGTGTTTAGATTTTTCTATTGTATTGGTTAAGTAGCATCGTCTTAGCACGCAATATTTGAAGCTTGAAGTTCTTTAACTTTTGATTTATACTGAATTTACATTTAGTCAAAATTAGTTTCCGAGAGTAACCCAACATGCAATTTGTATCTCAAAAATTACAAAATACATAATACGAATACAGAATACTTTTCCAGCCTTTAAATTAGGAATATCAATTCATTAAATATTAAAAATCTATTTCAAAATACGAAAGCTTGCCGTATAAATATCAAGAAATTAGGTTTGTAAATCCTTTTGTGAATGTTTTGATGGCACTCGTTATGAAAATTTGAAACCCAAGCGTATTACTGAAGAAAAATTCTTCAAGTGTCCCTGCGATTAAAGAGATAAATTAAGCCACTTTCGTTCGCGACGTCTCCAAGCTCTGTAGACGTTGAATTAATTAAAATTAAGAAAAATTTACATTTTTTAACATGAACTAATTATTTACAAACAAGTTGATTATATCGGTCGAGTTTTAGTCTATTACGGACTTTCTAATTTGAAAATAATATAATTGGTAATATGAATACAATAAGTGGAGAACTAAGTGTCTTGACAGGGGGTTGTCTCTGTCTACCCTGTTATGTAGGAAAAGACGTGGGGCTGTAGAAAGAAAATAACTATATATTTCTAAATTTAACTGTTAATGTATTATCTTCTTGCAATAACATAGTTTATTTTTTTTCATCGATTAATAGTCAAAAACACTAATAAAATTTAATTATTTTAAAATTGTTCATATTCGTAACTTCACATTCGTAACTATTTAAAGTTTTCCAATGTAAAAAAAAATGGAGACTAGGTAACGGAGTGTCTTAACACTAGGTTCCCTCTATCTAACCTGTTGTGTACGGAACACAGCGTAAAGAAAATTTGGAAAATCTTATTGTATCTTGTTGTATCTTGCTGAGTATCACGACAGACAACTTTAATTTATCTTTAAAATAAACATAGACATTCGTGTAATGTCTTTGAAATAAAGATTTATTTATTTTATCAATCATATAAAAAGGCAGCTTCACGCTTATTTCCGCGCAACAGAATAGGCAGAGATAACATAGAGTCAAGACATTAAATTCTCCGCAACTAGCTCAAATAAATATAAACGTTATGTATTGGGTTGGGAAACTTAACACCGTGAAATACTTGTACATAGACTATACTTATACATAGACTAAATAATGTCCGACAACATGTTCAGGTAGGCATAACTTCATTTCGCGTAGATAACCTTGTTTTCAGCCATTATGACATGACCTGATAAATCTTATAAGAGGAAAGCCCTTCGGCCCGAGCAGGCAATTTTGTATCTGATCAAACCAAATGTAATAACTGAGCAAATATGGAGGAACAATAGAAGGTAAATTAGTTTCTTGGGGGAGTTGAAACTCAATTGTCAAAAGGATTGACCGGATTTATCTGCAATGTAGAGTTTTATTTACGTTCGCGATTCATATATAAATGTAGTAATGATGGCATCGTGGTCCCGTGGGTGGGTCTGATTGGAAGCTCGATTGGATATGAGTTCGGTTTCCACTTAGGAATGATACATTTAAAGTATTTTTAGTTTTCCGCTGTGTTAAGATAAAGCACGGTATTGGGTTTCTCTGACTACACTGCTATGCAAAGAAAAACCGTGTAAAAATAGTACATAAATCAAATTCATTTTAGTTATATTAATTAAAGAAAATTTTGGAAATATTTAATAATCTTTCCCAATGAATTACCAAATTTTACTCCACGGCTTCAAGCTTATTCAAAATATTAAAAAAATCACGGTTCTCCACTTTATATTTGTTACTAGAATGGAGAAATGAAAATCATTTATAATCATTCCTCTGACAGGGAATCTAACCCACATCCACCACAACCCACCCACACCCACCATTGCGTTTACAGTCAACGCTATGCAACTGAAACACGACATTTGACAGCCTTTGCATTTTTTTTAAATTGAATTATTTTACATTTACACATACATCTAGTATGGCTTGCTTAACAATGTCCACAAAAGGATGAAATCAAAATGTCTATACAACACTAACTAACGAACAGTACAGACTATCCCGTATCGAAGTTAAGCATGTATTCACGTCAGAACTATTTGAAATATGACTATTAAACTAAACTATGAACATGGAAACTTTAACAGTTCTCCGATGCGTCGAGTTCAGTGCGGATTTACCGCGAACCAGTCAAGTGTCCACTTCTATTGAAACCAGTAAAGTGCTTCAACGATTCACAACTAGCCAGATAAAATACTTTGGTAGCTTAAAATTTTGTAGTTATTTACTTCCAATATACGTTAAATAAAAAAAGTTACACAATTGCTCATACTTTTGTGTTCTTACGATTTTTTATATTTATATGAAGAAATTTTAATAATAAAAACAGTAATAATATACTATAAGACAATACAGTGGGGGAACACCTGACTGTAAACGTGATGGATTCGATCTCTACGGAAAATGACTATATTTAACTAATTTTAGTTTTTTCTGCTCTGGTAAACAAATTGCGACGTTAAGTTCCGCCCTTTAACGAACGGTAAGTGAAGAATGAAGTGCCTTGACACTGTGTTCTCTCTTCCTATTCAGTAGAATAGAATAGTAAAGCGACAAGAAAATAAAATAATATTATGATATACAGTACTGGACAAAAAAAAGTACGCACTATGTGAAATTTTGAATTAGTGCTATTTTACTTATGAAAACAATAAATGACGTACTTCCACAACCGTTTCAACGATAGTTTGTGAGATTAGTTGCTCATCCTTACTGAATCATAATAAAAATAAAATAAATACGGCACAAAAAAAATATATCACCCGCAGGTGCCAATATTGGAGTGGACAAAAAAAAGTACGCACTTATGAAAAAAACCAAATAAATGGTCATATCCCGTTCGTAATATTTTGTATCACCACCTTTTGCTGCGAAAACAACCTCTGAACGTCGGAGCATAGTTTGAACAACATTAATTAATATTGCCGATCGATTTTTCCCAGGTCTTCAGTCAAAGATTCGAAACAACTTCTTTTTATTCGACACGTCACTTTTATTGACGTTCTGGTCTAAAATTGACCATAAATTTTCATTCGGATTTAAGTCCGGTGATTGCACAGGCAGTCCAACAATTTATTTTGGAAGATCGGAACGAAATTATTTTTCCGAGCCACATGTTTTGGATCGTTCTCTTGTTGGAAGATGAATTCATCTTATTTATTCTTCTTTCAGCGACGATTCTTTCAAAATTTCATTGGTTATATCTATATAGACATCGACGATCATAACTCTCTATATATAGAGCATGTATACGTATGAAATTGACGACTCCAGACCAGGCAAGACACCCCATAATTAATACACTACCTCATACGTATTTGACTATCTTATGAAAATTTTTTTTGGGGAGCTGGTCCGTCGGTTTGCGCCAAACTCAGGGTTGTTGTTCATGACCAAATAAATAAAATTTGCCTTCGTTACTCTAAATACTTTTTTCCAAAAGGAAATCGGTTTATAAACGCGTTTTTTTGGCGAATTCAAGGCTCTTGATTTTGTACACTATCCGATCCGTAAGATCGGAAGGTGACGTTGTGTGAAACTGTTGTTTAAGTTCGCTCGTTGATGTCTCTTCCGAATCATACGATCACATACATTCAAGAGAGTATTCTTGAGTATTGCACGCCTGGTTAATAGAGGACTAATATTCACCTCTTCGTTTATTCTACGATCATCCACCGCAATGATTTTTCTATTACTCCCTTTTTCGTTGTTATTATTGATTATCACTATTTATTTAACCTTCTCGTAAGTGTTTTCACATGGCACCTTCACTTATTTCACATTTCCGGCCAATCTGCCATTTAGAAATACCTATTTTTTGGACTTTTATCATCAGTTTTCTATTTCGAATAAGTGTTTTCGGCCTTACGGATTTCAAAGATTTTACTCGCACCTAGAGAACAGATAACTCGCTGAAAAATTGTGAAATTCTTACGTTTACATTCTATTTGCCTTGCTAAACTTCGTTGAGAGAAATCGCATCGCAGTCACTCTTGAAAATATGACAAGCTTGGGTGCGTACTTTTTTTTGTCCAGCACATAAGAGACATGTTTTAACGTTTAAATCGTTATTTTACGGGATTCTTGTATTTGCAATCTGTAGCAATGGCAGCATAAAGGCAAAATAATGATCTTTCGATATTATCACTCAGGGTTTCATTTATATATGATATTTGAATTAGGAATAGCATATAAAAAAGACATTGAACTGTGCGTACTTTTTTATGTCCAGTACTGTATGTACATTTGTATACTAAGATAGTACCTACAACTACACACATATATGATTAATTTGAAAAAGGATTAAAAACCACAAAACGATCTATAGTAAACCACTTTAGTATTCACCAAAGTTTCATTCGTGTATTTGGTTAAAAAGCCCTTCTCCGTGAATGATTAAAATGGACAGTTTTTGATGAACATGCAAAGCACTACACCAAAAAAACATTTTTACCAGTCGTTTACGAAACCACTGGGCCCTTTACTGTTTAATTTAAACAAGGCACCCTTCGACGTTTTCTGTAGCAAGTGTACGTAGGTCTATTATTTTTACTCACATCCCATTACAAAATGAATGGACGAAAAGACACTATTATATATCTTAACTTTGTAATATTTTTGAGTCGTTCAGGCTAAGAAAAGTAGTGAGGAAAATTGAACAACATTTTAAGTGTAGCAATAGTAAATAATACAATTTTAAAGTATTTCCTTTACCATTATCTTGTTATTTAAAATGCGGCGTTGTGTTCCATTTTTATAAAATATCTAATATGTGGCCAGTCGTGGCCCAGTGGCACAAGCGTGTGACTGTAAACGACTGGTTGTGGGTTCGATTCCCACTCGAGGAGTGGAAATGATATTTCCATTTTCTTCGCTCTGGTGTCGAGGTAAATCGCGGCGTTAAGTTCCGCCACTTAACACGCAAGCCTCCGAATTCGGCGGAAAGTGGGGAACGGAGTGTGTTAACACTAGGTTCCCTCTGCCTACCCTGCTGTGTGCGGGATACAGCGTGAAGCTATAAAAAAAAATCTTATATATTATGTACAGAATAAAGAACTAAAGCTCATACTCACTCTGCCTACTGTAAAAAAATGTAATTATTTTAAAAAAATAACATGTAGACAAATAAGAATATAACGGAAGCATAATTAAATGTGTTATGTTCCAGACTATTCTGATATCACTGAGATAGTGTTCGCTTAACGTATTTAATACGACACTTCAGTCGTAGCAAAATAAATATCCTTTTTTCTTCTAATTCATGTAATACTCGTATATAGAAAAATTAAAAACCAATTACTCTTGCTTCGACATCGAGAAGGCATTCGCCGTTTTATTTTATTTGTAGCTTCACGCTGTATCCCGCACACAGCAGGGTAGGCAGAGGGAACCTAGTGTTAAGACACTCCGTTCCCTGCTTTCCGCCGAATTCGGAGGCTTGCGTGTTAAGTGGCGGAACTTAACGCCGCGCTTTACCTCGACACCAGAGCGAAGAAAATGGAAATATTAAATATTTCCACTCCTCGAGTGGGAATCGAACCCACAACCAGTCGTTTTACAGTCACACGCTTGTGCCACTGGGCCACGACTGGCCACTTATTTTATTTGTAATTTTAATAATATATTTTATAATATAACTTTCTTTGTCCTTAATCCTCTGTTACCATCACACTTAATTAATAAACTTTGGTTTACTTACCACGAAAAAAAAAACTAGATATTCAGAAACAAATAATTACAGAGTCATGTATCTATTTCGAGCGTCCGACAGGGTCCTGAATAATTTTCAACTTTTCGCTAAGTTTGTGCATTGTCCGACCATGGCTGTCAGGAGTTAAGGTTATTCGAATGAGAACCAAAATAGATACGTAATAATACAATATGTCAAAGCAAATAATATGTTAAAAGTTTGGGGAAGCCGTTGTACCACAGCGACATGAATCGGTATTTCGCGTGATGGTTGTATGGTGAAACTATATCTGGGGGAATATTTATGATATTATTTTGTTTTCTGTTTACATCTTTTTTTTAATTTTATTTTAATCACATTACGGATATAAAATCAGTACTTTTTTTAAAAATAATCATCTTTTTTATATAAATTTACATCTTCAGGCCCTCGTCGTAACGCAGGGATAGCGTTTGAGTGCAAAATTAAAGCAATGGTTGTGGGTTCGATCCCCACTTAAGGAATGATTATATTTAAATTTTCATTCCCATTCACTGGTACCTGAGAAAAAAGCACGGCGTTGAGTTCTGCCATTCAACTCACAAAGTTTGGATTTCGGACGATGAAGGGTAGCGTGTCTTGACACTTGATTCTCTGAGTACCTCACTGAGCGGGAAAAGCGTGAAGCGTGAAGCTGCTATACATATTTCTTTATACACCAAGTAGTACCTATTAATAAAAAAAGAACAGGTAGGTACAAATTTATGAAGCACAAAAATCGGTCTTATTGCTAGCCACAGATATTTTTCACACAACCATAGGATTAAAATTACATAGGAGTAAAATCATATTGCGTGAGTGTTGTAAATATATACGTAACATTTACATTTTTTTATACTCACGCTATATCCCGCACACAGCAGGATGGGCAGAGGGAACCTAGTGTTAAGACACTCCGTTCCCCACTTTCCGCCAAATTTAGATGCATTGCGTGTTAGGTGGCGGAACTTAACATCACGCTTCTCCTCGACACCAGAGCGAAAGAAATGGAAATATTAAATATTTCTACTCCTCGAGTGGAAATCGAACTCACAACCACTCGCTTTACAGTCACACTTTGTGCCAC
Source organism: Dryas iulia moderata (assembly GCA_019049465.1). Taxonomy (NCBI): domain Eukaryota; kingdom Metazoa; phylum Arthropoda; class Insecta; order Lepidoptera; family Nymphalidae; genus Dryas; species Dryas iulia. Next base: position 5,033,310 of record CM032424.1, on the reverse strand, counting down.
TGCGCCACTGCTGGCCCAATATTCCATTTTGAGAAATGGGCGTAACACAGAAATTCCATGAATTACATACTAATATACCTCTAATATATTAATACATATCGTAATAACGTATATATGAGTATGTTGTAATATATCTAATAGGACAATATTATATGGAATATTTTTTTTTCGATTTAGTTTCGATTATTAATAAGCAGCTTATGCTGCCAGCCAGCTTATGCCTACTCTGTAAGTATCGTATATGAAAAATTCTCAACTTAATTGAAACCTTTTCAAACTTTTTAATAAATTTTGTTCTTTGTAAAAGAATATAAAGTATAATAAGAAAAAAAATATTATACATGTACTTAAGTGAATTTGTAGTAACTTTTTCTATTCATACTAGATATAAATTGACTAACTAATATTTAATATATTCATATATAATTTTTTTTCAGCAAATACCCCTTGACCACAGTAAAGATATAAAAAATTTATTAAAAATTTTAATGCACAGCCGTTACATTTAAGCATGACAATTTTTATAAACTGTATAATATAAAAGTTAACTCAAAATATTTTTTGAACAAATTTAGGGGACACCGAAAACTAAGTCAGTCTCAAAGTGCTATGTTAATAGCACACTTAGGAGTTTCATTAATAAAATAGAACAATTTCATTTATAATATACATAATTTAGGTAAAAGAAAAAAATCTCTTTATGTAAACAATAAAATACAATTCAGTACCGTTCAATATAAATTTTCTTGCAAATTACGTACGTGGCCATATTGTTCAACGCAATGACGAACAACAACAATGAGAGAAATCCTAGTCAAACCACTTTATTCTTCACTTTCCGCCTTAAATCGAGACGTTACGTGTCAAGCGGCGGAACTTAACACCGCATTTTCTCTTAGGTACCAGAGTAACGAGTTAAAAAGACGTGCTAAAAAATAATGAAATTAGCCTTTCTTCGGCAAGTTACGATTTTACACTTATACTTCAAGGATAAATTTATCTTGAGATAAACCAAATTATTATTTATTTTTGTTAGGTACATATTTACGTTTAGCTATCTATTAGTTGAATCTCAGACAGTTCTGAACCGAAGCTACTTTTCAACAACATTCAAGTAAAACGACTTTCGTGTTTCAAGTGTGCAAGTTACAACGTTTAAACTTAAATCGATTTAGAAATAGGAACTACAGTTTTGGATATACTGTTTTTAAAATTTGAAAATAGTGTAAATACTTTAAGAAATACTTAACTAAAATATTTTTTTTATTTTGTAGAGTTAAATATTATTTGTTATTTAAAATATTATTTTTTAAATATTTATTTGTTTAAGAAAGCTTAATAATTAGTCACTTCGATTCAGTTCTGGATTCAGTTAACGTCTCTGCGTTACTTATTTGCTGTAATATGAATGATATATAACGTAGAGTGTTCAACTATTAATAACGTTGGTGTTTCATTTTAAGTGTTAACTATTAAATTGTTTTTAATACTTGATTTAATAAGTTTCACTTGAATCTGTTTTACTATGATCGTAGGAAGATTTTTCAACGCTACTTTAAACCACTTCTTGCCATTCCAGCAAGAATATGATGATTTAAGCGTTTACTTTTATTATCTTTTTTTTAAATAAATTTGGTATAACATTAAATTATTTTCTTTTCAGAGCCATTTGTGGCGCAGTGGCACTAATATGTGACTATAAACGACTGGTTGTGGGTTCGGTTCCCACTCAAGGAGTGGAAATACTAATATATGCCCATTTTTATGGCTCTGGATTTAATATGCCCATTTTTATGGCCTCTTTCGCCCGTATATAAGCAAGACGCGGCAAATGGGAAACTAAGTGTCATAACACTAGATTCCCTGTGCCTAAAACAATCTATAACGAGACTAGATATAATAGATAAACTAGATAAAAAAATATAACTTCCTTAAATAAAATAATCTACCATTGTTAAATATAAATTGTGTTATCAAAAGCGAATGTTACGTTTATAACAAATGAAACAAACACAACAGAACGACTAATTGGAAACAACGCTAATGTTAATTGGATGGTTTGGTACTTCGACGTTCAAAGATCGTGAATCGGATTAAACGTGTCCACATTGAAATATCATAAAATTACATGAATATTCAAGTACCTACCCATTATATGAATAATAAAATGTGTAAGCGGCACTTTCAAAATTTAAATAACTTAATAATTTTTGATGGATACCGTGTAATGAATGTATGGATCAATTGATAGTATGATGATTACATATGGCCAGTCGTGGCGCATTGGCACGAACTTGTGACTGTAAACGACTGGTTGTGGATTCGATTGCCACTCGAGAAGTGGAAATATTTAATATTTCCATTTTCTTTGCTCTGATATCAGAGGTAAAGGTTAAATTCCGCCACTTAACACGCCAATGCCTTCGAAATCGGCGGAAAGTGGGGATCAGAGTTTCTCAACACTAGGTTCCCTCTGCCTGCCTGCTGTGTGCAGGATACAGCGTGAAGCTAAAAAAACGATGTTTAATTTAGTATGTCATTTAAAATGTGTGCGTGTGTGTGTGAAAAAAATAAATCCATACTTATATTATAATATAAATGCGAACGTCTGTGTGTTTTTCTGTCACGCTTTCACGGCAAATCTACTGGTCCGATTTAGATGAAATTTAGAATGAAAGTAGTAAAAATGGCTGGATCTAACATAGGCTACTTAGTTTTTCAATCAACCTCTAAAGGATTGAAATAGGGGATGAAAGTTTTATGAAAAATCTACACCGCTTGACCGATTGTAATGAATTTTGGCATATATATATATAATCCATAGTTTATAATCCTAGGTTAAACATAGGCTACTTTATTTTCCAATAATCCACCACCAAGGGGTGTAATATACCGAAACAGCTAGCAGCTTGTAGATTATAAATAATAAATTAGTTAAAAAATGGCACCAAAAATATCATAATCAAAATGATTTTGTTGTTATTATCATCATACTGGTAGAATATCAGGCCCTTGCTATAAATATATTGCATTGTTATCGGATACCAGCACATGTCCAAATTTTTAATTAAAGATTTTTAAATAACAAGAGTTTGATCAAAACAGCATAAGATTTTTTACTTTCATAGATAGATAGAAACAGGCGAAACTAATAAAAACTATTTTGTTTGATCCATAGTTCTTGTTTAAATATTCAATTTTTTTGGCGAAATGAATTCAACTAGCGAGCAAAAGTGTTTTATTTCTTTTAAAATAACAAAAAACTTAACTGAATTTAGATTCGTTCTCTATTTACTTTAACCTATACACACTTTTTTCTTTCGGTATTGAAATGTACCCACTATTTTCTATGTTCCTTACGTAATGTACGTGACCATAAAATTAATTTTATTTTATTTTTAAATTAATCTTAAGTTATAAAAACACTGTAAAAAATTTAAAAAAATATCTCTCTACTCTCTTTGATAACTTTGATAACGAACGTATTATATTCAAATATTTTAATATTGGCCACCATCATTACGAAATAGTGGGGCAGCATCTGACATAAACGCAATTGCTTTTTTCCCGTGGGGGGACGGGTTAAGAATACAATTCCCCCCCGCCGCTGGGTAGCGTCCCGTAAAAGGCGGGTAACCCAGTAGTTTGGTGGTAGGAGATTCGTTCTCCGACTGGCTCGCGACCACTATCATGTCAAAGACGAACCGCCAAATATCTTATGATGTGTTCCGGTTCGATCGAGCCAGCTCTCCCTAAGCCCACCATTCCCATCCTTCCTCCCTCCTTCTGTCCTACATTCCCAAGGCTGGCAAAGCATCCATAACTCTAATGTTGTGGATGTCTATGGGCGAAGGTAACCACTTAACACCAGGTGGGCCTTCTGCTCGTTTGCCTCCTTTATTCCATAAAAAAAAAAAAAAAAAAAACGTTAGATTCCCACTAGAGGGAATGATTATATTGCAATTATTTTTATTTCTCCACTCAGAAGGCAAGTCAAAGCACGGCGTTAAGTTCCGCCGCATAACAGTCAATGTATCACATTTCGATGGAAAACGGAGAGCGAAGTATGACTCTATTATTTCTTTGCCTATCCTGTTACAAGCAAGAAAAAAGCGTTATGCGAAAATAATATGGAAAATATTTAGAAAGTTACTCATAAAAATGTATTGATTTGTCCTCTCCGGGCATACCTCTTTCGCTTTTTCCACTGTCATCAATCTATTCATACATGCCCCTCGGGGTTTGTGTTTTTACGTGACCTTCCTTCAATATTATCAACTTTGTTCTTAAAGGTCAAGGTCTTTATTCTAACTTTAACATTTTGCTCTCATGCTTATAATTCTTTGTTTCATATGTAAATATAAATAAAATTATACTGTCTTATTAAAATATCTTATTCTAAATGCGTATGTTTATATTTGCACAGTACATAAACCAAAACATCAGTTTTTACAATTTTTGTCTGTCTGTATGTCTGTCTTTTTATTCTGACTGTTTGAAGCGGCTACACCGATTTTGACGGGACTTCACTGGAAGATAGCTAATGTAATAAAGAGCAACTTAGGCTACTTATATTTTAAAATTATAACTATTTTGCTAAATTTCACACGGACAAAGTTATGGGCACATCTAGTATATTCCATTATACTAGGGCTTCTTAAACTTTTGTCACTCACGACCCCATTTATGATTGCAAGTGTCTTGACGACCCCATTTATGATTGCGAGTTTCTTGACGACCCCATACAAACATAAAAGAAAAATAAATTATTTTTTGATGATTTATTTATTAGGTAACAATATACGTACATATGAAAATATATAGTTTTAGAATTCATTTTGAAACATACAAAAAACCAAAATTTAAAATTCCACTCCTCTGTATTCCGCCAACTCTAGTGATGTTATAAAATGGTATATATAAATATTTGACTTTAAAATCTCTCGACCCCAGAATTTTTGCTACGCGACCCCATTTGGGGTCGCGACCCATAGTTTAAGAAGCCCTGCATTATACAATAATTTTACATACTTCAGTCATTTCGAAAGTGAATATGTCACTGTATTTTATTCTAGGGGTTGACTCTTTTTTTATTTTATATCAAAATTCTTGTAATTACATTCAGTGTCGCGTGTCACAAAATAATGTGACGGGAGTGCTGTCGCGACAACCTTTATTATTTCAAGTGATAATTTTATATGGAGCTTATATTTTATTTATATTATTTTATTTTTAGACGAAAATACTTTTTACTAAGTAATTTTACGTGTTGTGTCAAATTGTGATTCGTAGCATATTTGATTAATTTGGAAAAAAGAAGATTTTCCTGCATAGACAGGGTAGACAAAGAGTGCCTTGGTCTTACATACTAGAGCGGAGAAATTAAAAATACTATTTAAAATTTGGAGCCAGTCGTGGCGCAATGGCACAAGCGTGTGACTGGTTGTGGGTTCGACTCCCACTCGAGGAGCGGAAATATTTAATATTTCCATTTTCTTCGCTCTGGTGCCCAGGCAAAGCGCGGCCTTAAGTTCCACCACTTAACACGCTATGCCTCCGAATTAAGCGGAAAGTGGAGGACGAATGTCTTAACACTAGGTTCAGCCTACCCTGCTGTGTGCGGAATACAGCGAGAAGCTAAAAAACTATATAATCTTTCTCCGAGTGGCAATCGAACTTACAAACATCACTTTTACTGTCATAAACTTAATTAAAGACTGTGACAATTACATTAATTTGACACTTCTGGGGCTTAGTAATAATTAACTATAATTATTCAATGAAGTTTCAATTATGGCGTATGAATATAATTTATTAAATTTATATGTTTATCTAAACAGTGAGATTTGTCTGGGAAAGTTTGTAGCTACAGTTTTACTTTTTATCCCACATAATAGAGAAAGCAGAGAGAACCTAGAGTCAAGACACTCCGTTCTCTGCTTTCCGCCCGAGTACAAGACCATTTGTATTGGGAGACTTAATATCAGAACTCAACGTCGAACTTTGTCGTACTAGAGCGGAGAAACAAAAATAATTTAAATATAATAATTACACGACGCGTTAGGCGCAGTCCTACTGAAAGGTTTGAGAAAATATCTACAGGTAAATAAAGTCAAGTCTTTCTCTACTCTTCGGTCAAACAGTATCATTAAACTGTTTAAGGTTACATTTAAATTAACTATTGCAACCGAATCCTAAAGATAACGAAAATATTTCCCCAAGCGGGATATGAATCTACTTTAATCATTTATAAATACACCTAGATTGCGTTACGACAGAGTTAATACTGTAAATAGCTACTATTTTGATCTTACGTATATTAACATGTGAAAGAAAGATTTTCAACATATTTTTAGGAATATTATGCGTAGGAAGATAGGGAGGTTGGATGAATATACAAAATGGCAAAGTCAAAGTGTTTATGGATAAGAAGTGATAAAAGCTGATACTTTTAACCTAAATATATAATTTCTCCGTTCTGATGCCTAAAAGAGAAAGCGCGGAGTGTCTTAACACCTGGTGCTCTGCCTACGCCGTTACGCGGGAGAAACGTGAGGTCAAAGTCAAAGTCAATGTCAAAGTCAAAATCAAATAAATAAAATTTTGTATTAAGTGACAGTTGCTATGGTAACGTATATTTTACGCGTCAACGGATGTAGAAGTTAATATAATAACTTATAAGTTATGTTAAGCATGTGCAACTTAGCTACATAGCTAGATTTAGCTTGTCAACGATGCTCCTAGCAGAGAGTCCTCGGCGTGGTTTGCTAATTATATTAGTTTGTATAAGTTGTACGGTCGGACTGACCAAGATAGTGTTCGCCAGCTGATATTATATTAAACTTTTGATACAAAATATAGGTATAAGTCATTGATACGAGAGCGGTAAATTATCTGTAAATAATATTGATGTTGCCATAACAAGACAGGCAGAACGATCAGAATCGCAGGTTCGATTGTCATTTGAGGGCAAATTATTATTGTTTTAGTCTCTGGTTACATAAATAAATTTTACATGAAGAAGTGTAAAAAAAAATTTTTTTTTTCATTAAAACACATTAAACACATAGTAAAATATTAAATTAAATAATAACACACCATTTCAGGAAGGGTAGGACGAAGCTGCAAATAGCTCCGTGTAGGAAATCGATGACAGTGGACGAGGCGAAAGAAGTATGCATTGACCGTAGTAGCGTTTAACGCGTTTTCTTTCACTACCTCGCTAGGTACAAAGTGAGAAACAGAAAAAAAAATGAATATAACTAACTAACTAACTAAAAAATATAACTACCATGTTTACGTGCACTTTTATATAAGGTGACGTTTACGTTGCTAGGCAACGCTTAGGTATTTTACTCATCAACATGATATGTAGTATATATTAATAACCTCCAAATGAGTATTAACATGATTATGAAACAGTAATAAACCAAACAATTTAATACATACTACGTCCTACAAATTTATAGTCAAAGTTAGTCAAAGTTATGGAATAAAGCGTTTATTATCTAATCATGCTACCCACTCGCTATTGCTTGAGATACACGAAAAAGCTTCTTAACTTCATTATAAGAGAGTTGAACCGTAAATCTATGTAAATATTGAGAGAATACAGATAAAGCTACGGAGTTATAATTATTGAGTTTATTGAATTCTGGTGGTTTTTAGAAGTAGGTATAATTAAACTTTGCTTAAGTCAGAATTAAACTTTCGTTAGCGACGTACAGGTATACATTTTATAAATTAACTTGATTTCAAAGACGATTTTAATATTCATTGTTATATCATTATATATATATATATATATATATATATATATATATATATATATATATATATATATATATATATATATATATATATATATATATATATATATATATATATATATATATATATATATATATATATATATATATATATATATGTCAAGCTTGTATATCATTGTGTGTTACTTACACAAATAGTATACATGTGCTTGTAGGACACTGGAGGGACGTTCAGTTTTGGAGTAGACGATATACATATTTCATGTTATTACATGTTAAAAAAGTTTGAAAAGCAACACTAACATGACACTTAACGTTCCACAGCCTAAAAGTCTATGGGCACTTTTTGACCATTCAATTACCATTTATTCAAAAGCTATAATTACAATTGTCACCAAAAACTTCACAGCACACAAGACACTGTGCTCGATATCTCTGCCAAATTTCAGAGGTCTACTATAAATAGCCCAGGAAGAGTTAAACCACAACGAAACACACTTTTGACCAGTAAGAGCTCGCTACAATTATTAATGATTTATCAGATAAGTTTAAATTCATATAGTTTTATTTAAAATACGCTTAATTTCTTGAACGTCAAATAATGTAATTCACTTAGCGGCTTCTTCTTTTGTTCCAGTAAATAATTTAAAATTTTACATTAGGTAATTAGTAACATTTGAAGCACACACTTTTATTTCTTTAACACACATTTTAACGCCACTTAACACGCAAGCCTCCGAATTCGGCGGAAAGTGGGGAACGGAGTGTCTTAACACTAGGTTCCCTCTGCCTACCCTGCTGTGTGCGGGAATTTTTCATTTCCTTTTTTTAAATTGGGCTATAGAAAATACTATTACGTTTTCTGGTACACGCTTATTAAGAAGTGTTTTTTATACTTGTCTATATATTTAAAATATTTATATATCTTGGCAAAGTGAGATACGTCTGACTGTAAACGCGATGGTAGCGGATTCTATTCCCACACAAGGAAGTGATTATTTTTAAATTATTTTCATTTCTCAATTCTCACCCTGGTATACGGAGAAGAGCAGGAATCTAACGTTTATATTGCTATATGATGGCATAGATAAATTGTAAGAATATTTTCAAAATTAAACCAATCACATTTTAATATGATTGTGATATGACATAGTTTCACATTTAATCTTATTTGTAATTTCCCCCCCGAAAGAGATGTTAATAAGTAATTATCCATACTTATATTATAAATGCGAATGCTGTTTGTCTGTCACGTTTTCACGGCTAATCTACCGGTCCAATTTAGATGAAATTTAGAATGAAAGTAGTAAAAATCCAGAGTCAAATATAGACTACTTATTTTTTCAAAACTCTACCTCTAAAGGGTTGGAATAGGGGATGAAAGTTTATATGAAAAAACTAAACCGCTTGACCGATTGTAATGAATTTTGGAATAAATATTGGTGATAATCCAAGGTTAAATATAAGCTACTTTATTTTTTAAAAATCTACCCCCGAAGATGGCAACATAACAAAACAATTAGGAAGTCCATGCGGCAAAGCCGCGAGCGGGCCGCTAGTTGTCTATAAAAGTTATTCGTGTGAAAAGCGTACAATAAAGTCATCGCATTTCTATATACGAATATTATGTTATAATATCCAAATGAATGAAATGATGTAGTATTTGATATAAATTGTATAGAGAATTATAGTAATAGTTCTAGTTGACCGATCACTTAACCAATATGCTTGTCACTGAAATTATGAATGCGTATTTTGAACTTTCCATGAAACCGCAATTTTGGTTTCATTAGCTAAGTAATGATTTATTTTTAATATTTTTTTATACAATATTTTTTCCTATATCAAGATAGTCTAAGAGCATGTAATATTAAAAATACACTCCTTTCTCCTGTTCTCGTCCGAAATTGAGATATTACTTGTTGAAAGTCAAAGTCTAATAATGATAGGTATTTAAAATAAGAAGTTACATTTACCACCAGTTCCCTAAAGTTAATACCTAAGACGTGACAAAAAAACAGCGCAAGAAACTCAGGGGGAGTTTTTTTAAGTAAATTTACAGGTACAATTATTTATTGACAATGACGGCATTGAAATAGACTGGACTGAGCATTTCATTCCCAACGCGTGTTATCATATAAAAACTCATTAATTAAGTAATTTATACCTTTAACACACAAATGTTATTTCAATTTTTTTTTGAATTGCGATATGAAACAAACTTTGATGATTTATGAGTAGCGAAACTTAACGCCATACAGTATCTTACTGGTAGGAAGTTACTGAAACTGACTGATTTAATTATTATCATTGCATCTAGTAAAGTAAGTGCCCCTCTTTATACAACATGTACTTGTATGAATTATATTGTAGTGAATTTAATGTTCGTTGTATAGATTTAAAGAAAGTCTATTTATTACTGTAAAAATCCGTCAAAAGTGATTTCTGTGTGTATAAGATTTAAAAACTTATACAGAAATTTTATTAAATATTGACATCTTATTAATGATATTCTATTTACTTTAAACATATAATATGTTAGTTTCAAAAAAGTACAGAATTCACTGCAGAATCTTTAAGGATGAATTGTAGTCATTTAGAACACATTGCCAACTAGGCAGAGAAATCTAATTTGCCAGCATATATTCATATATCCAGAAAATTATTATATATTCATATAACTAAACAAAAATATGCCCCCAAAAAACATATTATTAGCAAAAACTAAGATAGAACTTTTGTCTATGTAATTAAAAAAATTAAGCTGTTTAAGAAACACTGAAAAAGTAGTAACTTCTTGGTCATAAAATAAAAATATAATTATTCCGCAACGTAAGATAATATAAAAGACTTGTAATTAAGATAACTATCTCATTGTAAATCTTCATCTAAAAAAATCTCGACCGCTTTTTACCAGTACCTACTTTAAATGATACCGTAAAATTTAAGAAAATATTAACTTTGTAAAAAGAATTACATTAAAACGTGTTTTAAGAGTCTTTTTGAATTTCTTAAGGCTGAATTGGTCTCAAATGTATTAATAATATGATTATTAAATCATTAAGGCTTTGATACAGTGAGACAATAGCTGACTGCAAACGCAAACAGTTGTGGGTTCGTTTCCCACACGAGGGATCACATTTAAATGATTTTCATTACTCAACTCTGGTAAGAAGACAAAGCACGGCATTGACTTGTGCCACTTATCACGAAATATCTTGGATTCCGGCAGATGTAAGTGAAGACTACAGTGTCTTAACACTAAGTTCTGTGTGACTCACCTACTGCGCCGTAGGAAGTTCGAAGCTGTATTAAATCATTAAGTAAATGTATATTTGGAAATTGCTAACGTTTTTACTGTCTGTCAAGTTATTTTATTAGGTAAATTTGCAATAAAATAATGTACATAGAAATTTAATTAAAATTATTATAAAAATTGTAATGCTAATATAAGTTAGTAATATAGCATTAATAGTAACAAATAGACCCTTTACCAATCTACATACAACCTTCAAAGAAATTAGTTAGCTACGGCACGTGCCAGTAAATAATAAACTTAATTGACTAACGTTTTGTTTCTGACAAGTGAACCCTAAATATGCAAATCCTCTTTCATCTCAGAACTCCATTGCATACTCGTGATGTTCAAAGAAGTTTTTAATGTCGCAGACAGAAGACCTCGGATTGCTAAAACTTGACATTTAATAAGATTATTACTGATCCGTTACGATTGGGACTTCTCTTACTTTTTAATGAAATTAAGAAAACGCTTTGATCATAAGATTTAATTATATAATTCAAATTCAACACAAGCTTCCTGAGAGTTTTATTTATATCTGTATTAATATTGTAAATGGGAAAGTATGTTTGTTATACTTTCACGGCTAAACCACTGTCCTCATTTGGATATAATTAAAAATAAAAATAGTTAAATACACAGGATCAACAAAGGCTACCATTATTTTACAAAAACTAACTTCTAATGTTTTGAAATGTATTGATATAGTTCACTTAGGAAAAGTCGCGAGAATGTTGCTAGTTTTTTTTTTTAGATTTTTAGTAAAACACTTTACTCTCCACACTTGACAATTATAGGCTGTATTATAATCTACGATTAAAAAATCGAATGCTTAGAGAAAAAAAAACCTTTGTAAATTGTAATGAAAAAAAAACAGAATTTCAACCGTTGATGAAATCCGTGCAACATTTAACATTTTCAATGAGTCGGAAAATTCGCACCGACCTACATACTAAATGTATGCATACTTTGGCTTACAGTAAATTGTTGGATTAACGCCAAATAGCCTTTTCAAAATGTATAAACAAAAAATCACGATCGCGTTCTTATTAAAGCGATGCTTTTACACTCTTTACTTAATTTACTGGGTGTAATGGTTAGGAGTGAAATTAACTTAAGAAATGTATTTATAATTGTTGTTTAAAAAATGAGCGGTACAATGTCGTTTTTAAAGGTATATTTTTTCATGATAACTCTCTTTTATAATAGAATAAGCAGGGAGAACGGAGAAGTCAATACATTCTGTTCTCCACTTACCGAATTTCCACTTGCCGAATTTCCCGTGGGGGGACGGGTTAAGAATACGATTCCCCCCCGCCGCTGGGTAGCGTCCCGTAAAAGGCGGGTAACCCAGTATTTGGTGGTAGGAGATTCGTTCTCCGACTGGCTCGCGACCACTATCGTGTCAAAGACGAACCGCCAAACATCTTATGATGTGTTCCGGTTCGATGGCATGTAAGCCAGCTCACCCTATTCCCATCATTCCCATCCCTCCTCCCTCCTTCTGTCCTAAATTCCTAAGGCTGGCAACGCATCCATAACTTGAATGTTGTGGATGTCTATGGGCGAAGGTAACCACTTAACACCAGGTGGGCCTTCAGCTCGTTTGCCTCCTTCATTCCATAAAAAAAAAAAAGCAAGTTAAGTATAGGAGTTCAACGCCACGCTTTGGCTACCTTTGTTGTGTGTACTAGAAACACAAGATTACTAAAAAAAACATAAGGTTTATAAGTTATATACTGATATTCAAGAACCTTTTTTTAGCTTCACGCAGTATCCCGCACACAGCAGAATAGGTAGAGGGAACCTAACGTTAAGTTGCCCTGTTTCCCATTTTCCGCCGAGTTTTGGAGGCATTGCGTGTTAAGTGACGGAACTGAACGCCGCGCTTTGCCCCAATACTAGACTAATGGAAATATTGAATATTTATTCCTCGATTAGAAATCGAACACACAACCAGAGAATTTAAAATATATATATATATATATATATATATATATATATATATATATATATATATAGATATATATATATATATATATATATATAGATATATATATCTATATATATATATATATATATATATATATATATATATATATATATATATATATATATATATATATATATACTCGTATATAAACATAACGCTTAAAACTGGGCAAAAGTATAAGTCGATCAAAAATAGAATATTAGGTTATAATAATATTTTTACAGTATGACATAAAATCAGGGATTTTAATAAATAATATTAAAGTAGCCACTTGAGTGGAGAAAAGTTCAATTTATGTGATGCACCAAATGCACTAGACGGCTTTATGTATCCACTCGATGATTTACGTTTATCCGTGTCCATACGAGGCGTATCAACGAATTTCTGATTATATCTATAACCAATACTCTCAGCAAATTTTTATTATGCTTTATATTTATATTTAAGAGTGTTGTGACGCAGTGGGACAGCGACTGTTGTCACGATGGTAATAGGTTCAACTTTCTTTTCTGCGAGAAAAATAATATTTAATTTATTTTCAGTACCTCGCTGGCAACCTGGAATACAGTGAGTTTTGCGTACTATACACAATATCAAATTCAGACTTAAGCGGAGAATTAAGTATTTTGACACTAGCTTTCTTGTTCAGCGAGACGCTGCAATATACGTTTGATTTGGTAATTAAACGATATTCTTTTCATATTTAATATAAAATAGATACATAAGAATCTCATGAAATAAAGAAAAAAAACTTGCTATTAGTAAAGCAATATATTATATTTCTTGTATCAGTTGCTTCGTAGAATAGATTGGGCTTGATATAATGGCACACAATGCGAAATTCATACAAAATTATTTTAAAAATATTAAAAAATCTATCTAGTTACAAAAACTGTCATATACATGGAGTAGATTTAACCTATTAGGTTTAAATAAATACTTTCAAATCAAATAAAGATTTAAATTAAAAATTACATTAAATAAAACCCTCACAGCGCTACACAAACGCTTACTTGACGTTTGTCGCGGAATAACATTGCTTTATTTCTACTAAATAGATCTTGTACCAGACGCGGTTTCCAACGGCCATCCTTTTAACTTGTTAATCAGCTTGTTCGACCGCACAGATTTGTGTCCCACCAGATAGAACGGCTAAATCCTTTCTCGTGACACCTACCTAATTAATACATGCCAACTTAATTTATTTTATTCTTAGAGCCAAAGTACTGATCTTTTGAATACGATATATTAAGCTGCTCAAGATGTTATGGGAATATGAGTATCTATTATTTTCATATGTGCATTTCAGGATGTTAGTATTATCCAATTACTTCGTTCATTTCCTTGTGTGTTCAGACAAATTGTGTTTGGAGAAAACATGATACAGAATGTAAGACTTGAGACTATATGAAATGTTCGTTAAGTGATTATTTTTTAGTAAAATACCACTGAGTTCTGTCTAAAAAATATAAGTAATTACGTTTTAATTATGTCGTTAAACTTTTTTTGAAGTACAGTGTCAAGACACTCCGTACTCCACTTTCTATTCGAACTCGAAACATTTCATGTTAAGTGCCAATTTTAACACTTTGTCTTAAAAATAAAATTTTCCTCCGAATAGGAATCGAACCAATTGAACCTAGGACCAGAAACTGTCCCATTGCGCTACGATAGCCTCTAATAGACAATGACAATAATACAATACTCTAAAAAAAGAAACAGACCATATATCCGTAGTCTATAAACAAAATGAAACCTAACAAAAAATATTAAAAGCCCATATAAAAAAAGATATTCCTTAACAAAAAAAACCTTTTTTCTATATTCAGTTATAACATAAAAGTGTCTACAAAGGTATAATATAACGAAAAGAAGACTTTTCGCCTATTCAAATTCAATAATTTACGTAGCGCACCTGAGCCCTTAATCAGAAATCGATTGGGGCTTTCGGCGATAAATGTAAATCACCTCATTGAGTGAAGTGCGGAGCCCCGTTTGGTGCAGTTGGTGCATACCACCTATAATGGTTTCTCGTAAACTGTTTAATATATTTGCTCTGTTGTTAACTCCCTAGTGGTGTAGTAGTAAAATGGTATGAAAGTTGCTGGTTAGAATTCTGGGAAGCAAATCTTTTTCAAGTAAATATGTGTTTGATTCTTTATATAATAGTAATAGTATATCCGTATTAATATTATAAATGCGAAAGTTTGTCTGTTTGCCTGTTACGCTTTCACGGTTAAATTACTGGACCGATTTAGATGAATTTCAGAATAAAAATAATTGAACAGATCAAGATGTATATATATATATATATATATTTTTAGTTTCACGCTGTATCCCGCACATAGCAGGGTAGGCAGAGGGAACTTAGTATTAAGATACTCCGTTCCCCACTTTCCGCCGAATTCGGAGGCATTGCGTGTTAAGTGGCGGAACTTAACGCCGCGCTTTACCTCGGCATCAAGATGTATATACTTTTATTAACTAAGCTAAAACTTCAATTCACGTAGGTGAAGTCGCAAGAGGGTCACTAGTAAGGATAATAAATAAATTTTAAACCAAAGAATCACTCAAAGTTTAAGTTTCAAACTCACTATTACTATTTACTAGTGATGTAATATTACATGGCTAAAGCGTCACTTTTAAATATTCAAATTGATAAATTCTATTGTAACTGCCGTGCATAGTAGAAACTTTAATCAAAAATCGATATAGCCTCGCGACGGCCAATAAATGTTAATCACCCTTTTCAGCGAGGTGCACAATGCATGACAGCCATTAAGATCGGATATATTATGGTTCAGACTTAGGTATCAAAGGAAATTATGAAATTTATAAGATCCTTTTTGATCAAAATTATGCTTTACTTTTATTACTTAACGTTTTCTTTAGAATTATTATATTTTTAGTTACATAATGACTTAATTTTATATGAAAAACGAAAGAAAGGTAATTCAGCAAAATTCTTATTGTGTTTTTAATTTAGTAATTAACTTTTGCGCTTAATTATAATATAGATTCAATATTACATATTTTTTAAATTGTTTCAATCAATACTGTTTGCTATCTTTTAACAAATAAGCAGCACTTATATTTCTGATAGCGAAGAGATTAGAAATACAATTTTAAATTTATTTTTAAACCAGCGACCTGCTGGCGATTTCGCCTCTGCGAACTACACAACTATAGCTGTATATTTTTCGCTTAAATAAAGCTGTAGGTAAATTTTTCATACATATTTTCATTTCCTATTTCAGCCCTTAAAGGGTTAAAATTTGGAAAAAATAAAGTAGCCCATGTCTGACATTGCGTCATAAAATATCTTCCTGAGAAAATTCATCGAAATCGGTCAAGCTATTAAAATTTTTCATACAAATTTAGGATAAAAAATTATTTCATAATTTGAACACTTTGGTCGTTTATTTTTTAAAAAAGTAACCTATGTTTGAAACTAAGTCTTCAACTATTTTCATTATTCCGGATGTCGTCCAAATCGATCCGGTAGTTTCGCAGTGAAAGCGTAACAAACAGACAGACAGCCTATGGTATATAAAATCTTCAGTGTAGATCAAACCTTCCACACAGATCGAGTTAATAACCACAAGAACAATGGCCCACTCAAATATTTATGTGATATATTAAATGCACACATAATAGAGACGTTATATGAAAAATTTTCCCTTTTGTCATACCATAAAATCGTATGACTCAAAGTTAACGTCGCGTCGCCTTTTTCGCGAACCTCAATAATCTCGTAAAAAGTAACAATCTGTGTACGATAAATGTATAATATTTGAAATAAAGCATAAATTTAAAATAATTTGAATAATTTGAGGTCATAAGAGATAAATTCAGGCGGTCTCGGCTCCGACCCCTACTCGAGGAAAAAACTTAAACTATTTCTTCTGGTACTAAGACTAAGCGTGGCGTTAAGTTCCGCCACCGCGACAGTACGCAATGTCTAGATTTAGGGTGACGGAGTGTCTTGACACTAGATAGACTGACTAACCCGCTGAGCGAGAAAAGCGTGAGATCTCAAGATAATATATCAACTTCAACGAAATGAACCAAGAAATAATGCAATATTTTTATAATGTAAGGTCAAAGCGGCAACTTGGCCCATTCCTTTTCTTTTTATTAACCTTTTGCGCTGGTAAAATACCACTTTTTTATAGTTACGTAATTTATTTAATTAAGACTTGGGGTTTTAAATTGAGTGCTCTCGAGGGAACAGTCCGTGTGGAATTGCCTTCATGGCTGCTATAAACTCAAAAGTACTTGGACAACGAGTAGTTTTCAACATACAAACGACATTGCGAATGCATTTTCGAAAGCTTTTTGAACACTTGTGCTAAAATTATCGTTATTTGAGTAGGTACTGTATAAAATGAAGCAGTGAAAATATAGCTTGTAATTAAAAAGCGGAAACCATTTACATTATAGTATGTATCCGATTGTATAAATCTTTTACTTCCGATATGAATGTGGGTATATTTAATTATATCATTATTTTAAGTTTTTAAAGTGTTACTTCCACACTTAGCAAATTGAAAATAATTTTTAGTATATGCATACAAAACTTGAAAACCGTCCAAGTTCCTTGAATAACTACCTTGAACGTTTTCTCAGAGGCAAGGGTTCGAATCCCGTTGCGTTCAAACATTTATACATTTTCTAAAAAAAAATTTTTATACTATAAACAAGGCAAATAAGAGTTCTGAGCTGTCGAGCGTACGTGGACACCACCGAACACGATACTGTGTAACACTAAAGAAGCTATTGAAAGTATCCATATAGTATACACCTGGAAACAATGCTGGTAGAGAAGTTCCTACAAAACTGCAAAGTAGTAGAGCGTCTTATATCCTGGGTGGTTAGACCTTAACCTGGTATAAAATAATTCTAGCAACATTAGCTAGTACAAAAATGTTGGGAAACAGATACAAAATAAGTAAGTCTCTAAGTATAGTCTTATGGGAAGAGTGATCAATCAAAACGCCTCTTGACTTTAAAAGAACTTTCGAACAATACCCATCACTTCAGAGTAAACAATGAACGATTTTATACAAAAAGAATAATATAGTGCGCATAGAGTACATAAACATGAAAAGAATATTAACAGCATTTCTTTTTTATATTTTCACACTTTATACAATTATCATGTTTATTGTTATACAATTGTTTTCTATCGAAATAATCATCAAGGCTCATCATTAAATGTATAATGGTTTACATATTTTTTAAATTATTTAGTGAAATATGTAAGAAGCAAAGGTCAGAGATGTATAAGAAGACCACGGTTGACCTTCCAGAATACAGTATCGATGTACGACGATAGAGGAAGAAAGTTCGTAAAATAGCACTAGGTTCCCCACACAGCATGTATATATGTATGTAGATTGATATTATTATGCAGGGGCCATATCGACTACCCGCTAGGTATAAAGCTTGAAGCTACAAAAACAATGATGAAAACATCAACTTGGGGCCAGTCGTGGTGCAGTGACACGAACGTGTAACAACTGGTTGTGGGTTCGATTTCCACTCGACGAGTAGAATATTTAATATTTCCATTTCCTTCGCTTTGGTATCAGAGGTAAAGCGCGGCGTTAAGTTCCTCCACGTAATGCCTCCGAATTCGGCGGAAAGTGAGGAACGGAGTGTCTTAACACTAGGTTTTCTCGGCGTGCTGTGTGCAGGATACAGCGTGTAGCTAAAAAAAAAAGAGAAAACGTCAACATTATACAAAAAATCCTTTCTATTTATAATAGAAAGCACTAAAAGCTCTAAAATAAAACAAAGTATATACAGCCATAGGCCGCAAACACCGCGCCGCTGATTCAATGGACTTTTCTATAATTTTTGTTTATGCGACTATTTCATACGTCCTTTATCTCACAAAGGGCAGAGATAACAAGCAGTCTACGTAGGGATTGTTATTTTTATTGTATTTTATTGTTTCTCGTTAGAGTGACATTTACTATTAGATATTTACTTTGTGTTTTGTTTTTTACGTGCGAAATACTTTTTTAAGGTTTTTATGTTGGAAAGAGAAGACATATTGACGCAGGGAGATAACATCTATGTACAAACGCTATTAGTGGTGGGTTTCTCCGCCCTGGTAAGGCAATGCGAGGCATTGAGTTCCGCAGCTCAATTCACAGTGTATCATCATATAAGTGAAGTATGAAGTGTGGAGTGACTTGACACTATATTTTTCTAACTTCCTTCTTTGGTGAGAAAAGAAAAGAAAATATTCCAATGATATTTATGTGGAAAAATTAATAATAGTTGAATATATGCATATACTACAAATGTAATAGTTGTAGATTAGATTCTCGCTTGACTAAAGTTTGTACTTCAAGAATTTTTCTAGCCAATGTGATAAAAAAATCAAATTATATTTAAACCGTTGTAACGTTTTTTTAATCTTTATGTTTCAATTTATAAACTAATAATTTTAAATTTTTTTTAAAATGTTTTTCATGTAATAAGAATTTATTATATATTTATTTATCCAACAACACAAGTACTGCATGAAACCTTTCAATATATTTATATTTATTATATATAGCTCGAATAATAAAAACTGATATATCGTGATTATCATCACGTTTTAAGTGGAATCGATTTACCTCACCGAAAATAATAAGATAAAATTTCAGTACCACCATTAAGCGGTCTTTACGTACTGAAGATAAGGAAGCAGACTATTTTCAGTGGCCATGTTAATAAATAAAATATTTGAGCAAGTAATACATAGCCCACAGATGGTCTTACAAGATTTAAGCATAGATCTATTTACTGTCTTTAACATGAAAAAAAAAACTTTTTTTATAACTTCACGCTTTATCCCGCAAACATCTGTTTTTGCAATTGCAAACATCAAAAAAAATTGTCTGCCCTGCAGACAAAAGGTGTTTCCCATGGAAAATTGAAAGTAATTTGATTTGACTAATTATATTTTTTGTGTAATTACGTAATATAAAAATGCAAACATATGCAAAAAATCTAATGAATTTATAGTATACAAATATATGACCTGAACAGAGATTAATCCAGTGGTGACGAAATAACACAGTAGTATTGTCGTGGCACAGTGCCACACAGAAATATTAAGTATTTCCAATCCTCCAATCCTCAAAGTGGGATTCGAACCCACAACCACTCGCTTTACAGTCACACTTTGTGCCGGTGCACGACTGGCCCCTACTAGGACTGGGAAAATATTTCAATTGTTTTAATTTTTTCGTTTAGTGCGAAGACAAAGCGCGGTGTTGAGTTCCGACACTCAACACACAACCTCAATCAGACAGAAAATGGAAGACGGTGTCTTGATATTTGTTTCCTCCTGGCTGTCGCGTTATGCGGAAAAAAGCGTGTAGCTTCTACTATGATGATATGAAACTAAGTAGTCAACTAAACAATTAATAGACCACATTTAAAGGACATTTTTAGATATATTTCACTAAAATATATGCAGTTCTATACTTCACCATATAAATGTGAAAGCCCCAGTACCATAATAGTAAGGCCCTAAGCAATAAGCATTGATAGTCTACACCCACGCCGTACCTACGTTCATATACGAATAACGGAATGGCTCCATTTCAGAAGCCTTTATAGAAAAAAGTTCCAACTTTTATGAACTTTATGAAAACGTGTACATATTATAAATACAGTTTATTTATATAAAGAGTAATCTTATGAATCTTATCTCTAGTATAAATGTCAATTTATTTTAGTTTGAATCTTCTAGTTCTAATTTCTAATATAAATATTAACAATTTTTATTATTTATGTAAATTTGTAAACAATATTTTTGCACAATAATTTTTACTTGAATATTCTAAATAATATGTTATTTTTTGGGTATAAATTTACATGAAGCCATCGTGGTCAGGTATGCAAAAAACATAGTCTGACTGTATACTGAAATGTAACTGCAATGGTTGTAGATTTGGTTTACACTCAGTGGAATCATTCTCTCTAGTGTCTTGTCTGGAGAACGGTTAATTTTAGGTTCTCTCTGTCTATGCGGGAAAATCGTAAGGCTATCGTAACGGCACCTAATTCTGGACTATTTGGCAAGAAAGAGCACAACCTATAATCTTTTTTATTATATAAAAACGTTTGCAAATTACAAATACACAACCGAGGATATCGTGGCTCAGTGTGACTGCGGGATGTCGTGGGTTCGAATCTTAGTTGGTGAAATTACTACATTATATTTATTTATTTATCTTTCCTCTTCTCCGATGGCAAAATAAAGTGCTGCGTTAAGATCCGCAAATACTTTGCAATATCTAGTATTCAGTCAAAAAACAGAGAACGGAGTGTCTTGACATTAGGTTCTCTTTGTCTACCCCGCTGTACGTGAAGAACTATCTAAATTATAAACATAAATATTACTCTAAATATTGAATTTATAACCACTGCGTTCAGTTGAATGCCATAATGATGCCTACACTTAATGTACCCTACATATTGCCTATTTCCCACACACATACACCAACATTTTAAAACAAAAAATATATATATCTCTATTATTACATAAATAATACACGTTAACATATACTACCTCCATATGTCGTATATATATAGAAAAACAACGTACCTATCTATATACATACATGAAAAAATGCCCACAAAAGCCCCGTCAACGTAGTCCCATCTGTCATTATCCGGCAATGTGAGCAGGATAAAGGCGTCAAATTACCGAAGTCAAGCCCAAAGTCACCTGAGCTGGGGAGGTTATTTTTATCTCATTCGGCTAGTTAATATTCCGTGACCGTCCGTCGGTCGGCGGCATGGAACGGTCACTTGTGTTGAAATTTTAAAGAAGTTTTTTAAAGTATCAGCTTAGATTAGATTGTTTTTTTGAATAAATATGTCTATAATATTGAGGTAAATAATTATATTTGTATTATGTGTCTGTCGTGTGTTAAAATAAAGTAACCTTTTATTGAATGAACCCTTTCAAAAAATCTTTGCGCCGCACGCCTCCAATTAAGAAGCTTGTTTATGTTTACTGACTAATTTATATGTCTATTATTTCGATTTAATTTTGAAATAATTTATTTTAAAAATAATAAATATGTTTAAGGCCGTTGCGGCGGAGTGGGACAGCGCAACGCGAGGGTTGTGGGTTCGATACTCCCTCAGAGCAATGATTATATTTAAATTTTCATTTTCCTCTAGTACCTAAGACAAAGCGCATCGTAGACATTTGCTACTCCACATCAATGTCTTTATTTCGGGCGGAAAGTAGACGAAGTGGCTTAATACTAGATCCGCTCTGTCTACACGCGAAAAAGCACGAAGGTACAAAAAAAATACATTTATTTCGTTTAAGACTTGAAACTACAATTAAAGCAATCGAAAATAAATAAAAATAATATCACACAACAAATAAATAAGATTAAGGCACAACGTTAAGTTCCGCCACTGATCATGCAATGAATTCATCTTTAGAATTTAGCGGAAAATTGAACGAAGTGTCTTAATACTAGATTCCCTCTGCCATCCATGTTGTGTGCGGAATACAGCGTTTTTTTTTTTTTTTTTTTTTTTATGGAATAAAGGAGGCAAACGAGCAGAAGGCCCACCTGATGTTAAGTGGTTACCTTCGCCCATAGACATCCATAACATTAGAGTTATGGATGCGTTGCCAGCCTTGGGAATGTAGGACAGAAGGAGGGAGGAAGGATGGGAATGGTGGGAATAGGGAGAGCTGGCTTACATGCCATCGAACCGGAACACATCATCAGATATTTGGCGGTTCGTCTTTGACACGATAGTGGTCGCGAGCCAGTCGAAGAACGAATCTCCTACCACCAAGCTAACTGGGTTACCCGCCTTTTACGGGACGCTACCCAGCGGCGGGGGGGAATTGTATTCTTAACCCGTCCCCCCACGGGGAATACAGCGTGGACCTAAAAAAAATAATCAACTCTACCGAGTAGGAATTGATCCCACGATTATCGCGTATACATTCACACACTGTTGTCCTTAATTTCTATATTATATTTTTATTATAGCTTCACGCTGTATCCCGCACACAGCAGGGTAGACCTAGTGGTAGGCTAGGAAACCTAGTGTTAAGACACTCCGTTTCCCACTTTCCGCTGAATTCGGAGGCATTGCGTGTTAAGTGGCCGAACTTAATGCCGTGCTTTGCCTCGACACCAGAGCAAATGGAAATATTATATTTTTTCTCTCCTCAAGTGGGAATCGAACCCACAACCAGCCGTTTACAGTCACACGCTTGTGCCACTGCCCTTCCTATTCTTTATTATAACTTAAACAAATACAAAATAACACAACGTAACTAAAGAAAAATATTCAAAATCTCCATACAATTTGAAAGATCAAAATCAAACACAAAAACAAATACTGGTAGTTGCAAAACTCTAAACGATCAATAGATTGTCATTTCGCCGGCAAACATTTCATAGAGTACGTTGTCACGCCACGTTCAATGGGACATTGTCCGGCGCACTTTATTCGGAAATATGAACGCTCCACTAAAAGGCCCAATACTTTTAGGCATCAGGTGTAACTTCGTAAATCGTATAAGTAAATGAATATAAATTTAGAACCTTATACTATTAAAAAGGGTTTTCCTTTTTTTTATGGTGTAATACAATTTACTGAAACAGCTTTTTTTGCAGAGTGACTAAAGTATATAATATGTGTTATAGAAAAATATTTTTCATATTTTATTTTATTTAAAAATATAATGCAGAGTCACTTCCCGTGTATGTCTGTATGTATATATACTTAAATCTTCAAAACTACGCAACGGATTTTGAGGCGGTTACTTTTCACAAATAGAATGATTCAAAAGGAAGGTTTATATGTATAATACATGCATAATATAGTAGAGAAACACTGATAATTTTAGAGGTTTCTAATGTGATGTCTGCGCGGCGGCGCATGCCTATAGTGAATTAGTTGTGTAGTCCACGCAGGCGAAGCTGCGAGCGGGCCACTAGTTTAGCATAATTTTAATTACGCGTAACTTACTTTGAACTTGAATTATTTTCACAATACGTTGTGATTGTATGCGTTTTTAGAAGAACATTACACACATTATGAGTTAAAAATATACAATTGCTAAAGCGGTATATTCATGTATTTTTATAGTGAAGCTGTTTATTGATTTTTATTTGTGAATAGAAATTATGGTTACATAGACCAGCTTTTACCAAGGAATAAACTTTTGGTAAGAAGGCCAGTCATGGCGTAAGGGCACAAAGTATGACTCTAAACGTGACACTCAACACTTAATACTTCCAGAATTCGGTGTAAAATAGAAAATGAAGTGTCTTAACATCAGGTTCCATCTGCAAACCCTGCGGTGTGCTGGATATGGCGCTAAACATTTTATTATGTTTTATGTCTTATAGCTAAGTTGTTCCGTTATAGTTTTACAAAAGATGTGTCAATCTTAAAAATCAATTAACTACGTTTCAACCGGGCTTAATAGCAGGTATATAAAAGAAATGTAATTAAAATCCATCTTTCCGGATACGAGTCCTAAAATTAGCGTATACAAACAAGTCCTGTCTATTTTTTTAAAATTTTTATCATATAAATACATAACAGCTTTACCTTACCCATCACATACATACTAAACAAATAACAAGCAAATAGCAAACCAGACACATATCTCTTTACAAAGAACTTGTCAAGAAAAGAGCATTTAAATTGCGGAAGCAATCAACGTAATGGTAATAATTACAAACAGGTGTAAATGCTTTCTGTGTTAATTATTTCATTTTATGCATAATGGTTTGGAGTGCGAGTGCTTACTTTAAACGTCGTGAATACTGAAAATGTGATGTTACCTTTCAGGTTGTCTCTCAGCGCTGGATTATATATAAGCTTTAGCGAACACAGGTGAACAATCGTTTGTGCTGTTTACTAAATATATTTTTAACACGGCGTTGAATATGTTATACCTGAGTGTAAAGGAATATTTGAGTGAATGTATGTTTTTCTTGTGATTTATTTATTTATCCTCTATTGCAAACAAATTAACTATGTACAATAGGCGGGCTTCTCGCTAAAAAGCATTATGTGCCAGCCAATCTTATCATATGGGAAATCATTGTGTGGGTGTCCAAAAGTATATACATATCCAAAAATATTAAACGAAAAGTATATAATACATTTAAAAAAAATAATTGATTTTTTTTAACATTATTTTATTACGTATGTATCTAGGAAACAACAACATAATCGTTATTTTTTAATTTATTCTGCCATGCATTCACTAAAATGCACATTTTTTATTCATTTTTCTTCTTATATTTTAAATATCAACATGGAAAAGTTACTAACTTCAAAGACTTTTTAATTAACGATCCAAAAATAATAATATCAATATTAAATTACAACATAATAGATATTTTCGAATCACCTAATACCTTAGCTTAAATAAAATATTTTTAAAATAAAATAAATAACCATAGTCTTAAAAATGAACAACAAACACTATAAGAAAAGAGTAAAACGATGTAGAAGTCACGTCACGTCATGAAGCGCCGAGATCCTAATCAGGCGGTTGACGAGGCACGTGTTACTAGGGATGAAAACACACATAAAGATACGATTCAATTTTCGGTTATTGTAAATTTCGATTCTCAGAATCGATTATTGAAAGTAAAATCGATAAAGAATAAAAACTTCATTCACACGGTGTGAATGTTGCATAAAAATATACACTAGATCATGAAGAATCGTTGTACAAACAATTCTTGGTCGATTTTGATAACTCTGAATTGACTCTAAGTAATTAATTTTATTTCGAGTAGAATCTGAATCGATTGTACCATCCCTACATGTTACGAAAAGCTCACTAGACATTGTACTCACATACACAATTACCTAACCTTCCATGCTATTAGAACATCTTTAGTATTATTTTTTTATCTGTGCACGTTTTTTTGGAGGGAAAAGAGGTTTTAATGTCATTTTGTCCTTTTTCATATGCTGCATTGAGCGATAAGTAAAATGGGACAATAAACTTTTAAAGTATGTTCTTCATTCGTGTCCCAACGAAATAAAAAATACATTATATATGTTTTATTTTTTAATTTCGTTTTTTATACCGAAAGAGACGTTTAAATATTACTGTACATTATTATATTAACAATTTTTCAAATATTTCAAATATTTTTTATAATACAGAAGAGTAATGTTGATTTTCATTAATTGTCAAGTCTAAGTTAATGTTACACTGCGCTCTGTCCAAAAAGAATAAAATATTTTAAATTTAACATTTATCTGAGTGCGCGACGACGACTTCAATAATTACATTAATTACTTATACTATGAGATCAAAACAACATTTTTTTTATGCGGGGTAGTCAGAGAGATGAGAGAGGTAGTCTGACTACCCTGCAAGGGACACAGCGTGAAGCTAGAAAAAAAAGTTTGTGTTAATTGCTTCTGTATGAAAAATATCAATCTATAAGATTCAATTTTTTAAAAAATGCTAAATTATAAAAATTACTAAATATGCTATCGTAGCGCAATGGGATAGAGTCCTCCTGTAATCGCGTTTATTCGTGAAATTGATTTCCCCCACCCAAAAGAATGATCATTTTATAATAATTTGATTTCTCCGCTCTGGTAAATGAGACAAAGTACGGCATTGATGACCTCCACTCAGCATGCAATATGTCGAATACAGACGGAAAGTGATTATCATCTTGAATGAAAGTGACTATCATCAACTCTGGATTCTCTCTGACTGTTCTATACTACGATAAAACTGTAACGTGTAGCAGAAAAAAAAATTAAAATAAATACATATATAGAGAAGAGACAGCAGCCAATTCGTATTTTCTTGTTTTTCGTATTATAATTTTATCATACATAAAAGCTTATAAAGAGACTTCGATAATTTTTTAAGCTACGCACACACAAACTTCATTCATTATAACTTATACGCGACATTCCCCCAAAAGAAATTTACATTTAGCAAACAGAAAAGCAATTCCATTATATAGTTTCAAAAGAATACTCACGATGATTATCACAATGTTACTTAGTGTCCTAAATTTAGTCGTATCTGTCGATTTACGAACGCGAACGCCCTGATTCTCGAACGGAGCTTTAAAAGTGTGGTATGACCTAGTTGCACGAACTTTTAAACGATTTCGCTTGTCAAGTACTGCAGATGTCATTTAAGTTCTTAACACACTATTACTTTCGTGATAAGGAAATTCTAAACTTACATACGATTATGTAAGTTGCAAAAGCTTTTATTATTTTAATAAAATTTGAAATAATTTAAGATGAAACTTCTTTATTAGTATTAATAGCGTATATTTTTGGTATTTGAAAATACATTTTAGAAAACCTGATGTTCCGTAGACTGCGCCAGGTAGGCACTCTTTACAAGTCTACCTGCAAAGTGTCTAAATCGTCGGGTTTTCTAAAATATACATAGTAGATTTTCATGTTAAAAAGTCGTAATGTTATTATTACGCTTTCTTTGTCTACCTAAATATATTAAATTAATATGTCTATCTCTCTATGTACTACGACCACCACGTAAGATACAATACACTTAAATAAGTGTAATTTGAATATAAGCCCAAAAGTATTAAGTACAAGACTTGTTTAACTTATATTATGTTACTTTTATGTATGTTACAAATATTGTTTGCAAAGTTTACTTTCTAACTTCATTTAAATTGTTAGGCTCATCCCAGATTTCGGTACCGCCTTTAAAAGCCTACTTGGCGCCTATCCATAAAGTTTAGTAAAATTCGATTTTATTTTTACTACTAACACTTCCTATGTTTAGTTTTAAGCAGCTTTTCTTCTTTTCCAACATGGTAGTTCGAAGAAATATAGTGTCAAAACTCTCTATTCTCCACTTTCTGCCCGAAATCGACTTTGCATGTTGAGTGTCAGAATTCAACGCCGCACTTTGCTTTTGATACGAGAGCGGAGAAATAAAAATAATACAAATGTGTATAATCATACCTCTGCATGGGAATTGAACCCATAAGCAATCGCATTCATTGTCAGACACTGCCTAACTGCGCAACAACGATGTACTTGAATTTTAAGTACAACTTATTTTACAAGATGTAAATTATACATTTTGAATTATTGCCCGCAGCTTCGTTTGTGTGAACTTTATGACCCTCATTTCCATTTACTGCCTCTCATAGTTTCAACTGTTCGTAAAATCTCATGTTTTCCGTTCCCATTGAAATTTTGGGAATTCCTCTTTCTATACGCTCCAAGTAACTAAAATGTCATCTTTCTACGGTCAGTACGTTCGGCTTTGAGTTATCTTTAGTTTCTCTGTGAGTAACGGAAGATATTTACGTTGTGTTCGTTAGTTAAGGATATTTTATTGAAATATGGTGAAATGTTACTATACCTTGTAATTCAATAAAGTTTTGAAATGTTAGAAGAAGAATTGTTTTATTTTTCTGTGGGTAAACACATAAGACTGACATACACTGGCATGATATTAATATAATAAAGTGTTGCACCACAATAACAATCGGCAAAAATACATGGTTTACTGAGTTAGTTACTAAATCGTGAAAGAAGTAAATTGATTTGGCCCTAAAAAATGAAGCATGTGACGACTTAATTTAAATAAAAAATGCTGACTTCGACTGAATCGGCATACTCTCTTAATAATCTTGCTTATTGTTGATAAGTATATAATGGACAAATACATTAACAACCAAAACATTTATAAAGTGTGGCCAGTCGTGGCCCAGTGGCACAAGCGTGTGACTGTAAACGACTGGTTGTGGGTTCGATTCCCACTCGAAGAGTGGAAATATTTAATATTTCCATTTTCTTCGCTCTGGTGCCGAGGTAAAGCACGGCGTTAAGTTTCGCCACTTAACACGCAATGCCTCCAAATTCGGCGGAAAGTGGGGAACGGAGTGTCTTAACACTAGGTTCCCTCTGCCCATCCTGCTGTGTGCGGGATACAGCGTGAAGCTAAAAAAAAAATATATTGTCATTAACACTTTATAAACCAAAACATTTATAAAGTGTTAATCATTATCATTACAATAAAAAAAAGTATTGTCCATAGAACACACCAAAAATAACTAAGAATTCCAAAACTTCTTAAGTGAATCCCACAATGGTTGCTTTATAAGAAAATGGTTTCATATTAATTTATTAAAACAGCACTCCTTATCTCCGTCTGCGCAGTTTAACTACTTGAAACAGCAATTTTCCATTCGGTCCCGTAAAGATTCTTCAATTTCGAATTAAGACGACTAAGTTTTGTTGGAAACGCTTCTAAATTTTATTGAGCAGTAGACAAGAGGCCTCAATCGTAACGGATCTGCAATAATCCTATTTTATTTGACATTCCAAGTAGCAAAGTCTATTGCAATAAAACGTTATTATGGGAACCGAGCTTGCCAACGTGATACTGTTGCGGTAGCGACTGTCATATTATATTTTAAATGCTTGAAAATATTTTAAAAGCACATTATATGCATAGAGGCTATCGTAGCGCACTTGGACAACGTCTGGCTGTAAGCGCGAGTGGTTGTGGGTTGATTTCCAGTGGGAAGAATGATAGTATTTAAATTATTTTTATTACCCCGCTCTGATAGCTAAAAGAAAGCGCGATATTGATTTCTACTTATTAAGACTCCTTGACACTAGGTTCTCTCTCATTACCTTCCTATGCGAGTAAAAGCGGAAAACTGTTTTTTTTATTGCTTGTTATTTATACATAAAACTACTCTTTATTTAGCGTCAGGATCTATGATAAAAATTTTTCATAATAGCCTCATTTATGCAATTCTTAGAAATTTCTGATTCAAGTTCGGAAAAAACTTATTAAATATAATAAAGACTAACACTTTTTTGTAATCAGAGAGAACTAATCTCAAGACACGCCGTTCTCCACATTATGCGCAAAATGAAGGCATTGCGTGTCGAGTACCGGAACTTAACAACGAGCCTACGTCCTGAGTCCGAGGCCAAGCGAAGCGAAGCGAAGAGGCAAGTCTCGGGCCTGGTCATACGGGAGGAAGGAAATTAAAAATATAATATACATTAATTCACTCTCAAGTGAGTCACGAGTCCTAAAAACGTACCAGAATGGCTTCTAAATTTCAAAATGAAAACATTTTATTAAAAATTGTATTTATAAACAAAAAAATCGAAGAAAACTAATATTACCAATTATAATGGTCCATATCAAACGCAATTGTCACAGATAAGCATCAGTGGGAGGTTCCCCTTCTTGATTTATTATAGTCGTGTAAACATTACCTTGCCAGCGAAACATGAGACTACTGTTAAATGAACTACGAAATACATCAAAGTACTTACCGGGATAGTTCAGATCATTTGGTCGGCGAGTCATGGCCTTACACTGCTGATGCTTATCAGTTTGCGAAGTCATTCCAAGTACAACTAGCAGGAAGTGAAATAAATCTACTGGATTTTGTATATAAAGTCAATACTTTATTTCATTCGTATATATTACTAGCGACTCAATCGTGGCTTCACCTGCGTAGATGAAATTTTAGTAAATTTAATAAAACAGTTATTTTATAAGAATTTTGTTGAATAAAATTGAAATACTCGTAACTTTTGTATTTATGAATTGAATAAAGTAAAAAAAACACAACATACCAAATTTCAATAGTCGAAAATGAATTAAAAACGGTTAAATTGTTTCTGAGATTCGCGTGCACAAACGCACAGACAAACAGCACAGCACAAAAAATAAATAAAAATAATTGTATTAGGTTATTAATATTCAATAAATTTTATTTTAAATTTAAATTAGACACATTATTTTGTCACAAAGTAAAATTAATTTTAATCGTAATTTAATATAGAATGGACTCTGTAAGACTTAATTGCGAAAACTCCTAAACACTAAACTAAGAGAAAACATTATATTATATTATAAAATGAAAGTTTATATTTAACTAAGCACACTTCATCTTAAATAATTTATTCCTCGAAGAAAATCTCCTTAGAGATGCAATATGCAGCTAATATTTCACCCCTTTTAATATAGCTCTTACAACCTGATACATTTTCTTCCGTAATATTTTCATTAAATTTGCCGCACTACATAACGTGAGCTTAAGAACTTCAATCGTTGGTTTTCAATATACGTGAGGGATCTTGTTTTTAATAGATTATAACTTTACATCCAATATCCATAGACTAGTGCAGAAACAAGATAGTATAGTGTTAGTTTTTGTTTAGGGATATGAAATAAATAAGAATTAGATTTTTTTTATTTTTTTTTTTTTTAGCTTCACGCTGTATCCCGCACACAGCAGGGTAGGCAGAGGGAATCTAGTGTAAAGACACTCCGTTCCCCACTTTCCGCTGAATTCGGAGGCTTGCGTGTTAAGTGGCGGAACTTAACGCCGCGCTTTACCTCGACACCAAAGCGAAGAAAATGAAAATATAATTTCCACTCCTCGAGTGGGAATCGAACCCACAACCAGTCGTTTACAGTCACACGCTTATGCCACTGGGCCACGACTGGCCACATTAATGAATTAGATTTTGAAAAAAAATTAGTTGAAAGTTAGAGATAGTTTTAAGGCCTAGAAAAAGCTTAAGGCCCTTGTGGCGCAGTGGCAAAATATCTGACATTAAACGTGATTGGTCGTGGGTTCGATATCTACGTGGAGAAATGGTTATTTTTAATTTATTTTCATTTCTTTCTTTGCAAAACGGAATTTCGTAGTCGGCCACTACATTCTCTCTGGCTACCCTGCTATGCAGGAGAAAACGAGAAGCCGAAAGGTAATTTTTATTTTAATTTATATGCAAATACAACTTGTGTGGCCAGTCGTGGCCCAGTGGCACAAGAGTGTGACTGTAAACGACTGGTTGTGGGTTCGATTCCCACTCGAGGAGTGGAAATTATATTTCCATTTTCTTCGCTCTGGTGTCGAGGTAAAGCGCGGCGTTAAATTCCACCACTTAGTACGCAATGCCTCCGAATTCAGCGGAAAGTGGGGAACGGAGTATCTTAATACTAGGTTCTCTCTGCCTACCCTGCTGTGTGCGGGATAAAACGTGAAGCTAAAAAAAACGAAATATTTATTATTGAACGACGTTTTACCAAAACGAGAAATAAAAAGAAATTAAACAAATCATCACGTTTATAACCAAGTCTATAAGGAATATTAAAAAAAAAACAATAAGAAATACACACTTACATCCAAAACAAACATAAAACGCTGAATTTATTAATAAACATAGATGGGGATGTGGTAACAAGTAGATAGGGGCCTCAATTCGAGTTATTGTGAAGCAGGGGTATAATTTGGCCTCGATACTATCTTGCGACATCCTCCGCAGATATCGACATTTTCATATCGCTATTTGGCCCGAGTTCTGTGATAACTAAACAACCATTTTTACGTTGATGTATGCATAAAGTGAATCGCAAGCTCGATGTTCTGATAGAATACTAGAGTGTTTGTAGTTGATGTTTATGTTTTGTAGTGTGAATTCTTATTTTTATGAGTCAAATTAAACCTGAATTTAAGTAGAAATTTAGTTTGAAGCGTAAAACCGTATGAATGATTGAATTCAAAACCATATAAACATATTAAATACATAAATAAATTCATATCAAATACTACTTAATACGCAATGTCTAGATTTCGGGTAGAAAGTGGAAAGCGGAGTATGTTCACATCAAGTTTTCTATGACTACCCTGCTATGTGGGGAGAAACCTGAAGCTGCAAAAAAGAAAAACAGGAAAGAAGAATTATGTCGCCGTTATAGCAAAGTGGCTTAAAGCATTTTTCAAATTCAACTGCCATTGTACAAAAAATCTTACAAAATTTTCAGTCCTCTTGTGGTTAGACATAACTTCATATCACTCTTGTAGGTCAGGAAATAAAGCCTTAAACGAGTAAAAAAACTCTTTCTGCCTTTTCCGCAAATGCCAAAAGTGAATAATATTTGAATACTATCTCTTATGACAAAGAGAGAGTACAATCTGTGGAATAATTATGCTTAGGACATTTAAATGTAAGCTACGATTATTACAAATGATTACAACATAATCCCTAACTTACCTACGTCGGGTCCATGATGGAATGCTTGCCCGTAGCGATCCCCGCCAGCCCTACTTGTTAGGGCTGCAGAGTTCCATCCGCCACGTACACCAGGGCACTGTATGATAGGGCGTCCCCCCGAGGCGACGCGCACCAGCGCGTCCCCGTTGGTGTGAGAAGTGGGGAGGGGGGAGTAGACAAGTGCAGCGTTGGGGACCGCCACCCGACACGCCATGTCCGAGACGGCGGGAAGTGGAGGACGGAGCTACAAATAGCTACGTGGAATGTAAGAGGAGGGATGGAACAGAAGATGAATGAATTACTAGATGTGATGGATGATAGAGATCTGGATGTGATCTGTGTGACTGAGACCAAGAGGAAGGGCAGTAACACTACCGATCTACCGGGCAGTCGCGTAGCTCTCTGGGCCGGCGTACCAGAGAGTGATCGCGGGTGTCAGGGGGTAGGTGTGTTGTTGTCCTCTCGATTGGTGTGTGCAATGGTGGAATATAAGGCGATCAACCCGAGGCTCCTTTGGGTTCGCTTTAAGCTGGGGATAACAAGATTATTCTTGTTAGCGGCCTACGCGCCAGTATCCTCAGCTCTATCAGGCGAGCTAGAGGAGTTCTGGGAGAGTGTCAGGGAAGTTCTAGGTAGCGTAAGAGCGAATGAAAAGTTAATAGTGTGCGGTGACTTGAATGGATGGGTCGGAACCGAGCGGATCGGTTACGAGCTTATATTAGGGAAGTACGGTGATAGGAGAGTGAATGAGGCTGGTAAGCTTATTTTGGAACTTTGTAAGGAGAAGAATTTGTTTGTGGCAAACACGATGTTTGACCACAAACAAATTCATCAGTACACATGGGAGCGAATGGAAGAGAAAAGTATGATTGACTTATTCCTGGTGGATCAGCGTATTCGGAACCAAGTTATGGACACACGTGTGTTCAGGGGTGCCGACTTGGGAACGGACCATTATCTAGTTGTTACTAGAATAAGGGGTCTGTTCACAGGCTGGCGCGCCCGCACGAGGTGTCCAAACTTGGAGGCGAATAACCGCATAAGAAGCTGGAAGCTTCAAGATCCACCTATTAAAGAGGAATATAAAGAAAGGGTTTCCAAGAAGCTAGACAGTTGCGAAATAGGAAATGAGAGTGTAGAAGTATGCTGGCAGAATCTTAGGAATAGTATGACTGAAGCAGCAATAGAGGTGTGTGGTACTGTGAAAAGAGGCTTTAGTAAAAAGCGCGATGAATGGTGGGATGACGAAGTGAAAGATGCCGTAGAAAGAAAGAAGAAAGCATGGCAGGATTATAAAGCCTCTGGTAAGAATAAAAGTATGAGAGAGATCAAGAAGAAAGAGTACAAGTTGCAAAAGCACCAAACGAAAGCACTGATTAAGGCGAAGCGTGAAAAGTCGGAGAATGAAAGAGATGAAAGGTTGACGAACAACTTCCGAGAAAACACGAAGCTTTTCTGGAGAGAAGTTAGTGATTCTCGGGGTTCTTCGTCAACCTGCAGAATGAAAGGGGTGCTTTCGAAGGACGGTAAGCTACTAACTGAACCAACACCCGTTTTGCAACGATGGGCGGAATTCTATAAGGAGATGTATGAATGTGATGACGCCTCTGTCTCAAGTAACAGCGATATGCTGAATCTTGATGTAGCAGACGGCGAAATCAGTATAAAAGAAGTAGAGAGTGCCATAAGAAGTCTGAAATGTGGTAAGGCAGCAAGAGCAGATGGAGTTACTACTGAGATGATCAAACATGGTGGGCCGCGCGTCTTGGACCTGTTGTTTCATCTATGCAATTTATGCTGGAAGAAAGGGGAGGTCCCAGATGATTGGCGAGGCGCAGTAATCGTGCCTTTGTATAAAGGCAAAGGTTCACAGATAGACTGTGCAAGCTATAGGGCTATCAGTTTGATTAGCTTAGGTAGTAAAATTTATGCTAAAATTTTAGCGAGAAGAATGCAAGAGAGATCTGAGAGGCTGTTGTGGGAGGCCCAAGGAGGCTTTAGACCTGGAAGAGGGTGTATGGACCAGATCTTCTCCCTCCGCATGATCACAGAGAAATTTTTGGCTGTAAACCAAAAAGTTTTCTGTGCTTTTGTGGATTTGGAGAAGGCATTTGACAGAGTTGTGCGAAAGAAGTTATGGGAGATACTGCCTCGGTACAATGTGAACGGACCCTTGTTGCAGGCTGTAAAGTCTCTTTACCGAGATCACTCAGCCTGTGTACGAGTAGGAGCTGGCATGTCGCCTCGGTTTGATATTCAATCGGGTGTCAAACAGGGTTGTGCCATGTCAGCTTGGCTGTTCAATTTGTACTTAGATAGTTGTCTCCAAGGAGTGAAACAAAGTGATATGGGAGTGAAAGTGGGTGACTTGAAGGTAAACTGCCTGTTGTACGCAGATGATGCAGTGCTTATTGCATCATCAGAATGCGAGTTGCAGGCATTGGTCACCATCCTGGAAGATGGGTGTGAAAATAATGGTCTAAGCCTGAATGCGAGTAAAACTAAGATTCTGGTGTTTGAAAGAGACGAAGAAAGAACGGAATGTAAGATCATGGTTAACAGAAAGAAATTAGAACAAGTGAATGAGGTAGTATATTTGGGAAGTATGTTTAGCAGAGATGGAAGGTATGATATGGATGTTGAAAGGCGTATTGCTGCCGGTAACAGGGTTAACGGTGCCCTCGCTGCGTTGATGCGACGGCGGAACGTGAGCATAGCCGCACGTTTAGCTGTGCACAATGCAGTGCTGGTACCGACGCTGCTATACGGCAGCGAAACGTGGGTATTGCAGAAGAAGAATGAAAGAAAGATGAATGCTGTGGAGATGAGATCTCTTCGAAAGATGTGCGGAGTCAGTTTAGCTGACCGAATCCGCAATGAAGAGATACACAGAATGGCAGGTATTAGCGAGAACGTCATAGTAAGAATGAAGAAGGGCGTGCTCAGGTGGTTTGGGCACGTCGAGAGGATGAGTGATGGAAGAATGGTAAGAAAGATTTATGAAGCAAAGGTGAGTGGTAAGAGAGGCAGGGGGAGACCTCGGTTGACCTTCGAAAACACAGTATCGATGATACTGGAGGAAGGTCACGTAAAAAGCATGAGGACCCCCCGGAGGGCGTGTATGAAGAGGTTAATGACTGTGGACGAGGCGAAAGAAGTATGCAGGGACCGTAGCGTTTGGCGCTCCGTTCTCTCTGACTACCCCGCAAGGGATACAGCGTGAAGCTAAAAAAAAAAAAAAAAAAAAAAAAAACCTACGTCAAGCTACAATGGTCAGTGTCACTTGGGTCGGGCTTTTAGAAACACCCTATGTTACTTAATACCAGGTTAATATTCATTTTAGTACGATTTCAGCAGAATATTTGTTTATCTGTAGGAAATCTAGTATCAAATTATATATTTATATATAATTATTTATTTTTATTATTTTTACCCGAAGATTTTTGAACAATTCTACAAGTCTTTAAACAAAGTGCAGCCATTAACTTCCGCCACTTAACATGAGGTCTCGATTTAGGGCGACAAGTGGAGAACGACCCTAATATACGAAAAATTCATGAAAAGTTTTTATTAAAATAATGAAAACTAAAATTAAGGCGTTAAGTTCCGCCACTTAACACGCAATGCCTCCAAATTCAACGGAAAGTGGGGAACGGAGTGTCCTAACACTAGGTTCCCTCTGCCTACCCTGCTGTGTGCGGGATACAGCGTGAAGCTAAAAAAAAACTAAATTTTTTTAGTCATTTTTAGAAAATTTGTTTCAATCTATATGTTTTAAAATTTTGTAATAAATAAGTATAGCTTTTATCTGCAGACTAGCAGCCTACTATGGAAGCTGCCAAACTTAATCAATGCTGTATATTGCTTCATCAAACCTACAAAATATTATAACAGAAACTTGTACCCATAAAAATCACTTTACACTGCTTCCCCTGCCTAAACGCTCTTGGGACAACCAAGACAACATATATGTGAACATTAAACAAATTAGCGGCCTTATATTTTAGAGTTATCACCGTCGGCAGGTTAGCTTAAATTCCCAGGTGTCACCGCTAAACTTCCAAACTCGACAGTGGCATTGTGGTAACATCCGACGTTTGACACCTCGACCGACTTTCCGAACACCAATAACTTGGTGAACTCCACGACAGTCTGATTAACCCTTGTCTTATTTAAAATTTAATTTTCGTATACTTTGTTCGAATTTCAATTTGGCATTTTGAATTGTGTTTTTTCATTTCGAGTTTGTTATTATTTTTGTTTGTGCTGTTTCTGTTTTTGGACTTGAATGTTTAATTTTTTAGGTTTACGCTTTATTCCGTATAGCAGGGTAGTCAGAGATAGCCTTGTGTCTGGTGTCTAAAAGCGAGCAACATTGCATGTTGAGTTGCGAAACTCAATGTCGGGTTTTGTCTTAGTAACTACTCTAGAGCGAAGAAATGAAAATAATTTAAATATAATAATTTCATCGTGAGGGAATCAAACCCATAACCATTACGTTTACAGTCAGGCATTGTCCGTGCCACAACCACCTTTTCAATATTATGTTCAGTTACATCTTAATTTTTAACAAAATGTCAATGAAAAGTTAGAACTCATTCTAACTTTCAGACTTTTCAGCATTCATTTTGCTAAATTATTGGACGATAATAATGCGAACTCAAACAATTTTACTTGTAAATTCATTTTATCAATTATAAGTTTTGTTATGATAAAGAACTGTCAATTATAAATGAAATATTTCATTATAAGCTCACACAAAAATAACAAAACACCATCGGGTCGTTTGGTTGATAGTTATAGGTTCAAATTCCACTGAGAAATGTTTCTGTTTATAAAACATTCATATTACCTTAGTCATAGCGCAGTGTTAGGTTACGCAATAGGGTAGTTTTTTAGCTTCACGCTATAATATCCCGCATACAGCACCCTGCTAGCAGAGGGATCCTAATGCTAAGAAACTCTGTTTCCCACTTTCCACCGAATTCTGTAAGCATTGCGTGTTAAGTGGCGGAACTCAACACCGCGCTTTGCTTTAACACCAGAGCGAAGAAATTGAAATGTTAAATTTCAATTCTTCGAAAAAAAATCAAACACATACACTTTGAACCACTGTGCCACGACTGGCCTCACGTTCGCCTTCACCCCACCTATACACAGCCTCACTGTTGTATAGAACGACGTGCACTACAGTCCTCTAAAAATCGAAATTACGGAACGAAGGACAGACACAGAGAGAGAGAAAGAGAGAGAGAGATAGGTATAAAATTTGTATGAATATTCATTTAATTTCTTTAAAATTACTTTTTTTCTCATAAATGATACAACAAACATGAATATTTACACTAAAAACATTACATATCCACGTAAATTTAATATTAACGAGCAAAATAAAGCAAAACTAAATAATAATTATTTCAAATAATATAATTATACGTGAGCAAAGCAGAAGGAAAGCCCACGGAGGTTGTTCAAACTAATCTAATTAGCGAAACTCATCGAAAACAGCGCTGTGAAAGGAGTTCCGGATGGTATCGCTGTTCCTATTGTATCAAATATCAAACTAGAAAATTAACATTACTGTGCACAAATTAATTTACAATTTACCACATTGCTTTATAAGTTTGTGGTTTGAATTTATTTTGATTTTATAGCACATATATTTACTTTTACATAGTATAAAGCAAAGTCGCTCCCCGCGTCTGTATGTATATATGTATATATGGTTAGATCTTTAAAACTACGCAACGGATTTTGATGCTGTTTCTTTTAGTTGATAGAATGATACAAAAGGTAGGTTTATATGTATAATACATCCATAATATTGATTATTTATTATTTTGGAAGCTTCTAATATGATGTCGTCGTGCCTATAGTGAAATAGTTGTGTACTTCACGCAGGCGAAGCTGCGAGCGGGCCACTAGTTTAATAATATATTGTTGTTTATAGTAACTGACATAATGGTCATGCTGACTAAACGTGAGTGGCTCATAGCGTGACAGCATCTGACTCTAAGCTTAATTGATTGTGGGTTCGATTTTCTCTCGGATCAAAATATTTGCATTTATCCGCTCTGTTAAGACGAAGAGCGGCAACTTCTGCTACTCAGGCAAATGAGGGTCTTGATTGGAAAAAGTGGAGGAAAGGGCTGTTTCTCGACACTAAGGGTCCATGTCACTACCCCGCTGTGCGCTAATATTATATAAAAGCTAAATTATAATTTGGTATATAAATCGTGTATATGAAAAAAATCTTATTAGATAATCTTATATCTTATATATGTTGGTAGGGCAAAACTAGGATCAAGAGTGGACCGATGTCGCTAATTCTTTTTTTAGAATATTCCTTGAAAGTACGAAGATTGTAGTTAAGGAGAGAAATATAAAAAATGGTCTAAAAAAAGCTTCGGTGTCTTCTTTATACGTGTTTTCTTGTAAAACAACACCGTGCTAGCCTCCCATACAAAATGAGGCGTTATAATA
The DNA here is from genome assembly GCA_019049465.1 of Dryas iulia moderata. Lineage (NCBI taxonomy): Eukaryota > Metazoa > Arthropoda > Insecta > Lepidoptera > Nymphalidae > Dryas > Dryas iulia. Next base: position 4,993,679 of record CM032424.1, on the reverse strand, counting down.
TTAAAAGTCAATTTGAAACTTTAATACAACACCATTAAGTGTAAATGGTACTGGAGAGGTTTCGAGAACGGCAAAACAATTGATAAAAAACGATGCGAACAATATCACATGTATACATTAGTATACGAATGTCAATTCGCAAAAGTTGACATAGTTGTGAAGCCCAGTTGGAAGAGTGCTGGATTTTTTATGGTTATTTTTTAGTAGGGTTCCACGGTTCGATTCCTGACATGGATGTATATTGTTTATTCTTTTTTGTCAAATTTTTGATTTTTTTTATTTCATTTTTTTTGTACCAGTTTATTGGATTTTTTAAATTATAAGTTTGTTATTTTATAATATTTTTATGTAGCATGATTTCAAAAACGATTTCCCGAAGAAATATTGAGCGGACCTAATTATAAGTTTTTGTAGCGTCGGCGTCAATAAGAAAGCATTTTAAAAAATAATTCTTAAGAGGGGGAAATAGTGAGTAACAGTTGGTTAACAGAGCGTATGAACTCAATCAGTTTTGAAGTTTAAAGTTAAAAGCCATTCATAAAATCTAATTTCTGTATATTTAATAAAAAAATATGACATTTCATTCATCGATTGTGAAATCTCGACTACTGAACATGGGAAATTACAGGTGATTTGAAAGTTTGTATGGAGTTCGCCACAAATGCAAACAAGGTTGTTAAAATGTGAAACGTTGTAAGCGTATTATACCAAAAAAAATAGTAAAACATATTACAAGCAATTATGAAAATTTACCACTAAGTTTTTGGGGGGACGAAAAAGGGTGGGAAATAAATGCGAAAACAAATAGTCATTTTCTGCGTGTGGTAGAAATATAATAAAAAATATTAAGGGTGCCTGTCGTAGAAACTAAACTACTCTACTAAGTGAGTCTTGCGCGTAGGCGCGTGAGGACAGTATATGACTGTAACGCGAACGGTTGTGGTTCGAATTCCTCTAGGGGAGTATAAATTATTTTTTATTGTCATTTCTTCGCCTTTGTACAAAGTAAACGCGGGCGTTGTGTTCCGATCCAAAGTCCGATTTTCGAGTGGAGAATCGGAGGACGAAATGGTATGAGCACTCTATGCGTGATTACCTCGCTTCGTCGGGAAAAACAACCATGAAGCGAAAGAAAAAGGAAAAGAAAAAATACGCTATATAGTGAAAATGGTGAACAATGGTCCTATACCTAGAGAGACACAAACTTACCAAAACAAATATTGACAGGAACGTGAACAAACGACATTAAAATTTAAATATATGATTTTATTTTTGTTTTTTCTATTTTTTATATGTTGTACGCGAACATCTTATAATCACTGGACAGATTCGAACAAAATATTTGTGTTGTTTACTTCAAAAAATACCTACTGAACTGTAAGAAATAAGGCAATGAATGAACCTTAAAATAAGTTGTTCAGCAGTGATGGAATGAAATTCCATTAAACTGATAAAAAATTACAGATCGAAAATCTGGTGAAGAACGAATGTCCAAATTTCAACACACTCGGAGCAAAATGTATCTGGGATTGTTTTTGTAGTAATATTAGCATTCCTAATACAAAAACAATTTTTAATGTTCCTGAGGGTAAATAGTAAATTAATATTAAAATTTGATCTTTACGAAAAACTTCCAATCGCTTCTTACAAAACCTTTAAATGGAAGAATAAATATGCTATTCCTTCAGTATATAATAAGACCAGCTATTTATACAGGATGAAGGTGTGTGGTCAAGAGATAATTGTTCCGATTTTATTCTTAGAGTAAATTATGATTGCATGGAGACACAATAATAATTGGCAGTACACTTTCGTTATTAGGAAGGGCTATTATGCAGGGTTTATTTAGTGCGAGGGAATTATATACTTACAATGCAACTTGGACACCATAAAAAATGCAAAATTTATTCAGCTACTATTAATTTTCATATTCCGTTTCCTTATATGCATGCATTAGGCATTCCAATTAAAATTTTTCTAGGGATATCTGTAGCTGTATTAATCAAAGTTGTGCGATCATGTTGATCCGTCATACAGCCTAAGAGAGAGATAATTGTGTAGCTAAAAACAACGTTTGCATGAACGTAATTAGTTGATTAAATTGTTAAAATAGGCCTGAGAAATATACCGTCATCGGACAATCATACAAGTATGATCCTAGCAGGCAAAGAGTCAGAGAGAACTGAGAGAAAATGTAAAATTGAAAATTACGTAAGTGTTAAAGGACATTTAGGGAAAACGTATATTAAAAACTTTGAAGCGCGGCGTTAGTTCCCCACGCTTAACACGCAATTTGCCTCCGAATTCGGCGGGGGAGTGGGGAACGGGAGTGTCTTTACCCTAGGTTCGCTTCGCTACACTGCTGTGTGAGGGAAACAACGTTGAAGCCTAAAAAAAAATTGAAAACACAGGGGGGATTCCAAAACGCGCTCCTGAACACCGAATGTAAATTTGTAACGTTTCTTAATGATTTTTCATTTTTCCTCAGGAGGAATTAACACTTTACAAAGTTTAAAAGTATACAATAAATCGCATTCTAATGTTTATAAGTACATAAGTTGTGATTGGAGAGAATATGGACATGTCAAACACATCGTTGTTCTGATGGATTTGGAATAGCATTGGGTGACAAGAGGAAGGGAGATCATTAGCACTATATTTTCTATCCGGAAAAGAAAAAAAATGTATATATAATGCATTAAAATACTTAAAAAATACAGTTTAGGTATGATGTAAAAATATGGCGATACGAAGAGTTCGGGGCCCGGCTCCCCGCTAGTCGCTAGTATTATTATAGATTCGTAACCTTAACCCAAAGAATCCGGAAAATTAATAATAACGTGGCAGCAACAAAATATTTTATATGTTTTATTTAATGTTTTTGTTCCTTTTATAAAAATAACTAGAATAGTCGTTTCAAAACTAACAATAGCTTACAAGTAATAACGAGTTGTATAAATTTTTAACATTCGAGCCAAAAATAGAATAAACAAAATATTTGTACATTTTATTTTAGTTGTTATAGTTTCTTCATGTGTTTGTTTATTTTTGCCGTTATTATGCTTCAACTTTAATAAAACAATTAGAAAACGTATAAAAATTTTAACGCAGCGGGATTCGAACCCGCGCATCGTGAAAACCGAAAACCTTTCAGGCGCTCTGACGGCGCTAAGCCATGTGTTTTACTACCAGCTACGTTGAATATCTCAAACGCTTTATTACAATTTATTTTTGTCGTTAACATCTCTGTAGAGAGAATTTAACAAATTTCGCTACCCAAAGTTTATTCTCGAAACAATCGTTTGGCAAGAGAGAATGCTGTTTATTAAATACTATTAACATTTTTAAAGTTACACACTTAGGAAATCGAAAAAGAGATTTAGAAAACGTATAATTTTTTTTTTGAACGCAGCAATTTCTTCTAGCTAAAGCTTCACGCTGTATCCCGCACACAGCAGGGTAAGCAGAGGGAACCTAGTGTTAAGACACTCCGTTCCCCACTTTCCGCCGAATTCGGAGGCTTGCGTGTTAAGTGGCGGAACTTAACGCCGCGCTTTACCGCGACACCAGAGCGAAGAAAATTTAAATAGAATTTCCACTCCTCGAGTGGGAATCGGACCCACAACCAGTCGTTTACAGTCACACGCTTGTGCCACTGGGCCACGACTGGCCACGACTAGCTAAAGAATTTGTAAAAATCTCTCTACAGAGATACTAACAACAAAAATAAGTTGTGATAAAGCGTTTAAGATATTCGACGGAGTTGGAAGTAAGACACAGCTTAACGGTCAGAGCGCCTGAACGGTTTTCAGGAGGCGCGGGTTTTAATCCTGCTGCGTTCAAATTTTTATTCATTTTCTAAATGTCTTTGTCAATTTTTTAAGTGTGTAAATCACACTTTAAAATGTAGACAGTATTTATTAAAACATACACATACATATACCAAAATATTTTCTATATCTATTTTCTTAGTATATGTAAAACAGTAAAACTAAATATATATATTTTAAGCAGTAGATGGATACAGGATAAGATGACAAATAAACGAATAAAATGTATTATACTATAAAGTAAACCTAGTATTAAAACACTCCGTTCCTCTTTTTGGCATTTTTCTTTGGAGGCATTGCGTATTAAGAGGGAGACTTAACGCTGCGCTTTGTCAATGGAAATAATAAATATTTACATCCCTCGAATTGGAATCGAACCCACAACCAGTCGTGTTTACAGTCATACTTCGTGCCCCTGCGCCACGACTGGCCCCTGTTATGCTATAAGATGATTTCAAAAAAAATTGAATACTCCAAAGGTTCAACTTTACATACTACTTAAAAACACATACATAAAAAAACTATCCTCTTATGTTAATTAAAAATCTTCGCTTAATAAAGCATTGCAGTGAGCTCTCTAAACATGCTAAAATATTCGACTAAGGAAATAAAACATGAGGCGCGCTTGACACAAAGTGCGCGGAATATTAAATCTAAGCAAGCAAAGGTACCTATGTATTATTTAGAGAAGTGAAAAATGGCGGGATGTATAAAAATATTGCCTATATTTTACGTTTACGTCAAAACGTAAATGCGTACATTGCGGTGTAAGCGACCGTAGCTTTTATCAGGAAGCTAATGTAAGTTAATAGCTTTATTTTTGGTTAGAGTATTAAAATTGTTTAATAAGAGTTATTATAATTTTTTGCAAATTCAATGAAATAATAACAATTTAAGGATGCTCCATATATATAAATATTTATTAAAAATAATAATTAACTTATGTATATTTGAGGCCATATCAGCGCAGTGTGACGACGTCTGGCATATAGGCGATTGTTGTGATCTCGATTTCCACTTGTAAAAATAATTCATTTTTATTTCTTTGCTCTTGTACCCGAGATCAGGCGTGGCGTTGAGTTCCGCTACTCAACATGCAATGTCTGGATATCAGGCGGAAAGTGGAAAACGGAGTGTTTAGTGATTATGGTAGGCGCATCTTTTCAGTAACGCCTTCAAAGTTACGGAAACGACTTAGTTTTAAGCATACTTTCTTATAGGTACTTGTCTGTTTGTCCAAAAGTCGTTAAATGAATCCAATAAAAAATCCGTATTTACATATATTATAAAAAGTTTTATTTCATGCTGAATGCGCTTCTAAAATAGACAATAGAAATGAAAAGGAGGAAACGGAAGGAGGCATGTCTGCTTCGTTTTTGGCGTTCTAATAACGAGACGATATCGATACCTCTAAAGGCGTTCGCCGTTATAATCATAAATTCTGCGAGTATATTTCATATAATAACGATTCATATAAGGCCGAAAATCTAATTTCCTCGCCATGTTTTGGTGCTTTTCATTTTAATCGTTCAGGAATTCTTATAGTATTTACTAACCGCTTTATTTTAATATAATTTTTGAACTAAGTCGGGAAAACTGCCCCTTCTACTAACTAATATGGCATACGTTACGTATTCAAAGCTCTGGTGTTTAATAAATACATGCATAACACTCAACGTCTGACCGATATATAAAAAAATATATTCAAGATTTTTAGATGTAGTCTATTGCTATATTCTATAAGGGACATAAAGAGATATTATAAGTTAAAATATAAGCATGTAATAATTTCAATTTAACCGGATGTAGAACGCATGGCTTAGTGGTCAGAGCCTTTGGGAGATTTCCAATAGACACGAGCTCGAGTCCCGCTGCGTTCAATTTTGTTCAAATTTGTAGAAGTTTTCCAAAATGGTTTTTCATATTCAAATTGTGCATGTATAATCTTAAAATAATTAAATTAACTACTTAAATTTATTATTTTACATATACGAAAGAAACTTTTCTACACATAAACAAGGGATACATTATTGGATTTTTTTTAGCTTCACTGTGTCCCGCTCACAGGAGGGCAGAGGGCACCTAGTGTTTAAACACTCCGTTCCCCACTTTCAGCCGAATTCGGAGGCATTGCGTGTTAAGTGGCGGAACTTAACGCCGCGCTTTACCTCGACACCAGAGCGAAGAAAATGGAAATATTAAATATTTCCACTCCTCGAGTGGGAATCGAACCCACAATCAGTCTTTACTGATTCGATCGAAAGTCGATTCCCACTCGACTGTAAAAGTACAGTCACACGCTTGTGCCACTGGGCCACGACTGGCCACAATAAATACATAATTTAATCGTAAAATATATTAAATTTACGAGTATATATTATATGCTTTATTTCAAAAGTTTAGATTTTAGTAAAACCAAAACGGGAATTATGAATTGAGAAATAATGAATGAACTGATCCAGTCCCAAAGGTATATTTTAAAGCCATACCTGTATTTGGTTAATTTTCGACCAATAAAAAGAAAACAAAATAAAAATATTTGAAAATGATATTACGGCATATCCATAGCAGATTAAAGAACCCTTATAATTTCGTTATACGTTTATACCCAACAGTCCTAACAAAACACTCAAATAAAGCGATTTCAGAAATCGTTGTGCTCCACATCACATACTGCCTCAGGCAAAAATATATAAACGCAGATGGGATAGATATTTACTGTGTATATGAATACATTATGTATAATGTTGGAATATTAAATAATTGTAGAATAAGCTATTTTTAGTATATTTTTGAATTTATTACTAAATAATAGGGTAAATGTCTCTACGTGTAAATATTTTCCGTTCAAATATACTGTAAATGCAATGGTTTTGTGTTCGATTCCTAGTTGAGGAAATATAAGTAGATAGACTTGACACTAATAACTCTCTGCTTACGTTGCCTTAAATATTCCTTTTGGACCTCTTTTCCTTCTGAAACTCTATTTATAATAAAACGCAAATGTTAAATTAACGCTCTCTCGTCTGCTATCAACTTAGTAGCACTATGAATTAACTTATATTGTGTGCTAACTACTTATTCATACTTTTTTATAACGCCATTTTTTAAAATATTACACAGTTTCAAATTTTGTACACAGTCATAGTATTCATCTTACTAAATGAAAATCTATTTCATACTATAAAAAATATTAAGAACAGTCGCGTACGCGGTTCTTCAGGACTGCTGGACAGATTTGAATAAACTTTTTTTTGTAAAATTTAATAGCTCAATGAGAAGCTCAAAAGGTAGAAGGAATCATACGATCGTACATATATGTAGAACGTTACATTCGTTACAAAAAGATTGTAATAGCCAATAAGTCCAATGAAATTGAATTGAATTATTATTGATGACTGATAACTTGTTATGTACATAAATTGATTTCATTATGCTGTTTTATAGAAATTTATTGGTATTTTGCTTCTGTTTATTATAATTTTATATATTTACTATTATTATCATCAAAATAGCTCTAAATCATGACTAATCAAGTCATAATACAAATAAAGCAAAGTAAAGCATTGAGTTTCATCACTCCCACACGCAAATTCTCGATTTCCAGCGGAAAACGGAGAAGGGAGTGTCTTCACATTAAGTTCTCTCTGACTACTTCACTTTGCGGAAAAAGGCGTCAAAATGGTTTTATAATACAAATAGGAATAGGTAAAGACAAAACCTGTGATCTACAACACTAAAAAACAAGTTTAGCTGACAATCCATCAAAAAGGCTTGTAGTATGGGACAATGGAATGAAAAAGCAAATATATAGCAAAAAACATTAAGCCCGCCATGCATCTATCGCTTTCAATAGAAACATTGTCGAATACACATTCAATCAAGTGATTTACATTTATTACTAACATGAACAGTCTGTTATAAAGGTCTCGTTGAATTTAGAAGTGTAATTCAGTGTTGAATTTTTAAATTTAACTTTGTTGATAAAAGGCAGAATTGTTTGGTGTATATACCTAATTTTTATATGTCAATCAGATTTTCACTCTTTTCCGCATATCAAGGTAGGTCTTTACCTACCTTGATATGCGGAAGAGAACATAGTGACAAGATACTCTGTTTTCTGCTTTCCGCCTAAAATCTTGATACATTGTGTTAAGTGGTGGAGCTCAACGCCACGCTTCGTTTTATGTACCAGAGAGGAGAAGTGAAAATAATTTTAATATAAACATTTCTCTGAGTGGGAACCGAATCCACATCCAGCCGCGTGTACAGTCAGACGCGGTACCGTAATCTGTACTTTTATTATAAATGCGAAAGTCTGTCTGTTTGTCTGTCACGTTTTCGCCGCTAATCTACACCTCCGATTTGGATGAAATTTAGAACGAAAGTACTGAAAAACCCAGGGGCGTCATAGGCTACTTATTTTATTAAAAAATCCACCTCTCAAGGTTTGAAATATATGAATTAATGTTTATATGAAAAATCTAAGCTGCTTGACTGATTGTAATGAATTTTGATAGCGATTTTGATATTTTAATGCATAAATAGAGTTGATAATCTAAGGTTAAACACATAGGCTACTTTAATTTTATAAAAATCCACCCTCGAGGGTTGCAATATAACGTAACAGTTATGTAATTCACGCGGCAAAGCCGCGAGCGGGCCTCTGGGAATTAAATAAAATTAACGATAATTAAATATATATGTTTTTTATTTTATTATCCTACTTAAAAACTATACAATTTCATATTAAATCACAAATATCTACCTACATCCAACAAGCATTCAGCCAACTGTCAGCCTCACAGATTATACTCAGTACATTAAAACATACCAACGCAAAGTATAATTGATACACACTGAACACTCAGACGGAAACTTAAACGCAATTAGTAGTGCGTCTCTTCGTATCTCTTATTCCTTCACAGGGTTATTTTCTCGTCTCGTCGCGCATTAACGAACGTTTTAAGTGTGGAAGCACTTTGCAGGTCGATACACGGCATTCACCGTCTGTACAAATAGTCCGTACAATGTGAGCGGTGAAGTGACAATATACAAAGAGCTCGGTTAAGAACAACCTTTTTATTGTTCTTGTTTCGTTTGAAACGACGAATATTTAAAAAGTCGGCTTATATTGTGTTTAGTGTATGCTTTATTAGGTATGAGTAGTGTGCATTTTAATGAATTCGTATAATAGGTAAAATATTACGGCTTTTTAATGACATGTTCTTGAATTGAGATCTAGTTTATTTTTAAAAAATAAAAAAAAATATGATAAGAATTATTCCAATTTAAGATTCGGGCTTTTGCGACGTTAAGTTTCTGTAAGCACTCTGCAAACCAAAAATTCGTAGTTGCAATTACAAAATCACAAACTTTGCTTAAAGTTATAATACAAACTTTTTGTTTATGAACTGACTGAAAGAAAAAAAAAATGAATACTCAATGTTATGTTATGTGTACCAAAATACAGTCAAAACCGCATTTAAATCGGGTCATTCGTCTCTAAGATAAGCATGCATAAATACACAGCCAAACAGAAAAAATAGGAGTCATTATTTTAGGTTCTATATATTGAATACATTGATAAATATTCAATACATTGATAAATAAACATTTTTCTTGGCACGTCTTCCATATACTGACAGTCCACTTTTATTCAATTATCTTTATAAAACACACACAATTCATATTTAACTAACATTAAAACAAATTAATTAATTACCAAATTTCACAATACAACGTAGACTGTTTACTTACAAGTTATTCAAAACAGTGGAACTTTCTTAAGAATACTTAACAAGACCCGCGGAGTTCGTAACACGGGAACTCAACGCTTTTAATATTTCAGAATTGTCGACTAAAACCCTTCAATGGCAGCTAAAGATCCCCAGGTGTGGTGACAATGGCAAACTTTGAACCTCCATTTTGTTTTGGAAAGTCAAAGCGTTATGTGAACTTTCACGAACAATTACTTGTAAATAGAAGTCATTGTAGCACAGTGGAACAGCCTCTGACTGTAAACATGATGATTGTAGGTTCCATTCCTACTCGGAGGAAAGATTATGTATATATATTTTTTTTTTTTAGTTTGTTTTTTATAAAATTATTTTTAGTTATAATTTATAGTAGTATATTTAAGTAGAATTGTTTGTTTTGATTGCTTTTGTTTTATTGTGTATTTTTATGTAGTAGGTATCTTGTTAATTTTTGTTGCATCCTTCTTGGTATTACTTACTTAATTTATAAGAAAAGGGATGATGCCGAAAATCAGCGCTGGAGACAAGTCCCACAGCATACGCTGAGCTTTACTCCCTTTACCGTTTTTTATACTACTTCTTATTTTTTGGTGTATTTTTATCACTTACATTTTTGTAAATCGGTAATTAACTTTTTTGAATTTGAATTTGAAATTTCTCCGATATCTGAGACAAAGCGTGGGGTTAAGCTCTGTCACTTAATGTGCAATGTCTTAATTTCCAGTGAAAAGTGGAGAACGGAGTGTCTTGACACTAAGCTCTCTCTGACTACCCTGCTAAGCCAAAAAAAACGTGAAGCTAAAAGCTTTTTTATGCACAACTTATGCGACGTCTAAAACTTTATAGCTCTTCAATGCTTGTTTATTTTTTGTACTTCAATGTTATAGCGCTATTTTGCTGTTTTATAAATTTCCCTCAGAGACTTTATAGGCCTCTTATTTAATGTAAGCTTTTTATAAACTAATTTTGTTTAACAGATAAATTTTAGCTGTGAGATATATTTTAGTATATCGTATTGTTCATTATTATTTATGTGATATACAGTACTTACGTTGAATACTTATTATATTTTAAAGTAATATTAGATAACACACTTAAGAATTTCTGAAAATTTAAATTTGCGTTGAAAATAAAAGATTTTCGAATATTTTAAGATTAGAAATTAAAATTGAAATTATAATCAAAAAATAGTATTTTTGAGCCTGACTATACCAAACAGAATAGTTGTGGATTCGATCCACAGTCGCGGGGAATATTTACTCCACTTAAAACGCTATAACGTCATGGCAGAAGAATTTTTGTTTTGTCTTTCCTACCGTACCTTACTTTGCAAAATAAAGCCCGAATTTAGAAAAAAATGTGTGTACGCTCAGAATATGCCCTGGTAAATATTTTTTGTCATGGAAGGTGAAATGTTGATTTCGGCATTGAACGCATAATGTCACGTACGTATCTCGTAATAACTTGGCCGTTTGGAACGTAGTGAAATATCTAAAAGCAATATGAAAGAACAATCAATAACCACATAGCTATTTGTAGCTCCGTCCTCATAAGAAAGAAGTATGCAGGGACCGTAGCGTTTGGCGCTCCGTTCTCTCTGACTTCCTCGCTAGGTATAAAGTGTAAAGCCATAAAGAAAAATAATAAAAAAATAAATAATTACAGAAAACATTTTTTGTATATTCTTTTTGTTAATTCTTCACTACTTAAAATAACGTGTAAGAACTAACTACTATAATAAGTTTACGGTCTAAGAACACTATTATTTATCCAATTAAATTTAAATTATTCAACAGTTTCAACACTATCTTAATAGCTTAATCTAGTCTATTACAAAATTGTATTAAAGCAGTCAACGGATCACTAAATTAATAAACCTATTTATATAAATACAAATTCTAGAATTTACAGCAATTACTTAGCAATATTAAATCAACAGATCTCAAAACTTTAAACGAAACGAATAAATATACGTTTCCTCGAAAAAAAGTTAATTTATACAAAGTAAATATTGAAATTTACATTTTTTTTATAAAACATGCAAAAACAACCCTCTGAGAAAATAAATAAGCTACGCCAGAGGTGAAATTCTCAGAATGTTAAATCTGTAAACAAAGAATAACATGTTTTGTTGACGGAGTAATATTAAATTTGTATTAGACTATGATATTTTATTAAAATACAGGTTCACTCTTTTTCACGTATAACAGGGTATTCTAAACCTAGTGTTAAGACACTCCGTTCTTGACTGTTCCGTCTTAAATCGAAAGATTACCAGATCCATGGTTCAAATCAACGCCGTGCCTAGTCTTAGGTACTAAGAAAAATAAATATAATACAAATATAATCAAGCCCACAAGTGAACCTACAACCAATCGCGGTTCTATCAGAAGCTATTCCATTGTAACTCAGAATCCTATATGTATATAAAATACCCACTTATAGTTCATATATTGATAAAAAACTATATTTTTAAAAACAATATACTTTATAGTACACTTTTTAGTTACAGTACATTTATTACATTTATACATATTACAAAAATCTTTTTACTTAAAGGAAGTACAATTTAAAATGAAAAAACAAACGCATAAATTATTTTAGAAAACCATTTGTTAAAATACACAATTCTATTTTGAGCCAAATCTATTTCAATTTGCCTGCTCTTTCATACTTAGATATAATTTAATACATCTCTATAGTTCTATTCTACAACAAGGTATAAAAGTCTTACTGTCAACGTCCAGCTTCACCTGAGCCAGAAGCTTATAATTTTCATCTCATTTCACCCGATATACTTCAGTCGACTAAACGAGTTTTATTTACGTCTTATATTTTATCTAAAATTTTCTGAATTTTTTATTTACATGCATTTATATTCATTTATGTGATTTGTAGTCTCATTTTCACACTTTTTCCCGCTTAGTAAGATACTAAAAAAGTAGCTAGTTGTAAGAAGCTCTGCTCTTCATTTTCCTCCTGAAATCGGGATATTGCTTATAAAGTTACGGAGCTCAACGCCGCGCTTTGTCTTAGATCATTATCTAAGAAAAAAACAAAAATAGTTTAAGTATAATCATTTCAATCATTCCTTTAAGTGGGGAACGAACCCACAACCAACCATGTTGGCAGTCAGACGCTCTTAATACTAATAGTGTTAAGACACTCAATGAGGAACTTAGATGCTAAATTTAAGCTTTTGACGCCCAGTAACTTTGGCTGTACTTAGTTAGTCAGTCACTCAGTGAGTAACATCAAAGATTTATATACATACTGGTAAACTTCTTGTACAATTAACAAAAACTTCTTATTTTTTTACGTTAGAAACATTTTTTTTAGCTTCACGCTGTGTCCCGCACACAGCAAGGTAGGAAACTAGTGTTAAGACACTCCGTTCCCCACTTTCCGCCGAATTTGGAGGTATTGCGTGTTTATTATTAGTATTACCGCGCTTTACCTCTGATACCAGAGCGAAACAAAATATTAAATATCCCCACCCCTCGAGTGGGAATCGAACCCACAACCAGTCGTTTACATTCACACGTTCGTGCCATTGCGCCACGACTGGCCCCACGTTAGAAACATGATCATAGTAAAAGCTTTTACGCTCAAAATTCTATTATCTATTTCTCAAAATTGCAATAATACAATAGTATATACTCTATCTAAATCAAAACAGTAAATATAACATTAAATTTCTTCTTATAACTTGGAAATGTAAGTAGATAGCGTTTCTATTTTAAGATCACTTGTAAGTATCATATCATTCATGTGACCATTCCTGGAACTTTCATTGCACATTTGTGGAGCGCTTCTAAAATGATTTACTTAGTACTCGACTTTTATCACCATCCTGTTTTATTTAATAAATGTATTGTAATTAATTATAACTATTTCAATTGAAATATTCTTTATAAATAAAAACAACCATGGGAAATGGGTACGCCCGTGACCTTCCAACTATTTCAACATATTTTAATAATTCTTTCCTCAAATTTAGTATAAAAAAATAATAAAAATAATAATTAAATAATCAATAGCTAATTGGAAAAATAAAAACAGTATCACACACTTTACAAGGTTTTACCACAGTAAATTATTTAATTGTTTTAGTTAAATACGGTCGTGGGGCCAGTCGTGGCGCAGTAGCACAAAGTGTGACTGTAAAACGACTGATTATGGATTCGATTCCCACTCGAAGGGTGGAAATATTTAATATTGCCATTATCTTCGCTCTGGCGTCGAGGCAAACCTCGGCGCCACCCACAATGCCTCCGAATACGACGGAAAGTGGGGAACGGAGTGTCTTAACACTAGGTTGAAGGAACCTAGCCTACCCTGCTATGTCCAGGACACAGCATAAAGCTTTATTATTTAAAGTAAAAAAATACGATCGTTATTCCGCATTTCTTTAGTCAACCGGATTCAGCGGATAGACTTACAAATATAATATAAAATTAATAAAAACACTAACAAATCAATTGATATTCAACCAATAACAACAAAAACAGTGCTAATAGAGCAATGATAACTAAACAAACTAACTTACGAGTATGATTTAAAGCCCGAAGTCCGTTACAACGGTAGATAGTGCTCCACTTATTTTGTAGCGGCAAGGGTATAATTTGGCAACGCCGCGATACTATCGCACATTTCCCTACAGATACTACGTAATTTAATGGTGCTATTTGGCTCGCGTCCTATGATAACCAAACAACTATTTTTGCGCTAATTTATTCGTGGAGTCTAGCAAGTTCAGCCTATCGCGTTTTACGTGTGTTTCAAATTATATGTTGTATGAGGTGTAAGATTATGTGTCTTTTTTTTAGCTTCACGCTGTATCCCGCACACAGCAGGATAGGCAAAGGGAACATAGTTTTAAGACACTCCGTTCCCCACTTTTCGCCAAATTCGGAGGCATTGCGTGTTAAGTGGCGGAACTTAAAGCCGCACTTTGCCTCTGATACCAGAGCAAAGGAAATAAAAATATTAAGTATTTTCACTCCTTGAGTGGGAATCGAACCCACAACCAGTCGTTTACAGTCACATACACGTACCTGCCACTGCGCCACGATTGGCCCCACTAGAAGATTGTGTTTTGTGTTGAAATTCAATTGTAGGTAATATCCACACTTTCATACTGACACTATAATTACGAAAATCTGTCTGCATGCTGTCCTTTTACGGTTAACTTACCGGGCCGATTTGGATGGAACTCAGATTGAAGATAGTTAAAAATCCAGGTTCTTTTTAATTATCAACCCCTAAAAGGAATTAAGTCCATGCTGAGTTAAGTAGCTTCACTTTCATAGTGAAACGTAAAAGTAAAATTTTAATTTATGCCTTGTTCCCTGGTTTAACGTTTGGAATAACATGCCAATAACATAGGAAAGCTGACGTTCATTTTATCTTTTGAGAAAGCTATTATGATGTTTTTTTTTAGAATTATTAACGAATAAGAGAAACAATCTCACATACACATAGCACGTTATAAATCCTACGCGAAATCAAAACATTACGTGTTAAGTGACGGCATCAAGAACAAGCCACGCTTTGTTTTAGATACCGGAGAAATGAAAACAAAATATAAACATTCCCCAATTTGGACTCGAACTCACAACCATCGCACTTATAGTATGACGCTGTCCACTGAGTCACTAGGGCCTTAATACAAAAAATACTAGTTTAATATAAATATAAAAAAATAATAATAAATAACATTAAAGTAGCCACTTGAGTAGAGAAAATTTTCACTTGAGTAGAGAAAAGTTCAATTTATGTGATGCACCAAATGCACTAGACGGCTTTATGTATCCACTCGATGATTTACGTTTATCCCTATCCATACGAAGTGAATCAACGAATCTGCTAATAAAATGCACTTTTCGTTGTGATAAGCATTTATTTGTTGGCAAAAGTATTTTTTGCCGTTTCTCAGTTCCAACCAGCTTAGCATGGTAGTCAGGGAGAACCTAGGTTCTCTCTGAAAGTTAGGCAGAAAGCAGAGAACGGAGTTTCTTGACACTAGTGTCAAGAAACTCCGTTCTCTGCTTTCAACCTGAAATCGAGACATTGCGAATTAATTGGTGGAGCTCAGTGCTGTTTAACAAACATATACTATTATAATTTATTAATATAAGTTAAAGGACTAAAACCTAGTTTAGACATTGAGTAGACTGTGATATATTTAAATAAATATGTATTTTTTATTAGCTGACGTGAGTTAAATAATGCCACCAAATTACTTATGGATATTGGAATTATTGCTTAATTTTTATTTTAAGGCATTTTTCTTAAAAAAAAAGGACAAGAGGATAATGCACTGTAATGAGGAATGTACATACATTCACATATTCTTATTTTTTATGTGTTATTATGCAGAAAATACAACCACTATACAAATATCACAATTAACGTTATCTGCTTTGGGCCAGCCGTGGCGCAGTTTCACCAACGTGTAAACAATTGGTTGTGGGTTCGATTTCCACTCGAGGAGTGGAAATATTAATATTTCCATTTCTTCGCTCTGGCATCAGAGGATCTCCTGTTAACGCGCAACGTCTCCGAATTCGGCGGAAAGTGGGGAACGGAGTGTCTTAACACTGGGCTCCCTCTGCCGAATACAGCGTGAAGCTAAAAAAAAACTTATCTAAATACATGAATAATATACAAACTACTAATACACTTTCACATGTCACTTACATATTCATTTTTTCACGTTGTATTTAAGTCTCCAGTATTCAATGTTATCCGCCATTACCGTTTGACCTTCGATCATCTATATGCTACGAACAGCATTGATATCAAATAGACAATGACGTATTTAATTAATATATTCTGTTTTAAAGGAACATAAAATTCTTTATTTTGTTTAAAATTATTAAAAAGGAAAAAAACAGCTTTACTTCTTTTTCCTGCATAGCACAAGGTGGTCAGAGAGAATCTAAATCTAAAAAGGAGTGACGCTCAGCGTATACTGTGAGATCTCTCTACAGCGCTATATCTGTCATCCACACTCCGCTCGAGTTAAAGGTCAATTTAATTTAACATTAATATTGTGTATATATCGATTGTAAATATTTATTTTGTTATAGGTGAAGGTTGCTGTACTGAATTCCTTTTTAAAATGAAATATATCATAGTGTAAGTTTATCTCTTTTACCGTATAATCTCCTTCGTGTGTTCTCCATACAACGTGACATTGGCGAAGTGATTTGTGCTCTACTGGCACGTTCGAAGCGCCATAATTAGAAGCATAAGAACCAAACTAAACTAAAGGCCAATGTCAATGTCGTATTGAGTAGCGGAACTTAACGCGGCGTTTTGTAGTAATGTTGTATGAAGTACCAGAGGGGAGACACAAAAATAAATTTAAAATACAGTCATTTCCCCGAGTGAAAATCGAACCCACAACCAACTACGTATACAATCAGATACTGTCCACTGTGCCACGAATGGTATTTAATTTTTTTCTTTTAAAAAGTCAATTTCGTTTAAAAAATATGAAATAATTCATTTTAAACGAAATTGACTAACCCTAGTATAACCCTAGTATTAAATAAAGTATTTCATATTTAAATAAGTTATTTAAGAATATAACAAAAAGTTGTTGCTAATTTTAGAAGTGCCTTAAATTCTCTAACATTGACTTCAAATTCCCAGGTGTCATGTTGAGTCTCTTAAGTTGTAAAGTGTCACCGCCGTCTGACATTTTCGTCTTTCAAACAAATAATTACTACACAAATATTCACGTAGTATTTCAAGATCGTCTCGGCGCAAATAAAAGTATAACTTTTTCTTTGCTAGATCAAAAAGAGTCTTAACTTAAATTTTAATACAAATTTTGGTTGTATATATTTTGTACTTTAATTAATATATTATAGTTGGCCGCAAATAATTTAGTATTTGTCCCGTGGGGGGACGGGTTAAGAATACAATTCCCCTCCGCCGCTGGGTAGCGTCCCGTAAAAGGCGGGTAACCCAGTATTTTGGTGGTAGGACCTTCGTTCTCCGACTGGCTCGCGACCACTATCATGTCAAAGACGAACCGCCAAATATCTTATGATGTGTTCCGGTTCGATGGCATGTAAGCCAGCTCTCCCTATTCCCACCATTCCCATCCTTCCTCCCTCCTTCTGTCCTACATCCCCGAGGCTGGCAACGCATCCATAACTGGAATGTTGTGGATGTCTATGGGCGAAGGTAACCGCTTAACACCAGGTGGGCCTTTTGCTCGTTTGTCTCCTCATTACATAAAAAAAAAAAATAGTAGACTTAGGTGATCCAGTAAAAACTACAATATCAACCTTTTATTTTGTTATGGGTAAAAAATATGCTTTTTAATGTTTTTTTATAGCTTTACGCTTTATCTATAGCAGAGTAACCTGAGAGGCCATGCCACTCCGAGAGAGCATGACACTCCGTTCTCTGATTTCTACCCGAATTTAACGCATTACGTGCTAAGTGACGGAATTCGATGCTGTGCTTTTTTCCCCAGAGCAAGGATATAAAAATAATTAAAATGTTTTTAAGTATACCTTAGAGCGGAATTGAATCCACATCCAGGTCTCGTGTCCATTACGTCCCATTAAGACATTTAATGAAAGTAATAATTAAAAGTATTTATTGAATATGAAACAGATTGTTTGTGTTATATCAAATATCATTTATATGTAATTATTAAAAACATATACAAACGACATATGTGCAAGTATAAAAGTTTTTTAGTTTCAAAACTGACCCAATTCCAAATATTACGTGAAAATTGTGAGAGCACTATAGCGAGAGTAAAATGTTAAACAAACGGCTGGCAACCATTTTGTAAAACTCTCCAAATAGTAGAATAAAGTCGTAGAATAATAAAAATCCCAGTCCTTTCCCGCAATACATATACGTATTCAGAAAAAGTAGTGTCAGGGCACTTCGTTCTCCCATTTGTAGCCGAGCGTAGTAAAGGAACTCAACGCCTTTCTTTGCCGGGAAATGAAAATAATTTTAATAAAATGATTCCAATGAATGGGAATCGAATTCACAACAAAAAGCATTTATAATCAGACGCTTCTCCACTGCGACACGATGGCCTCAAAAGAAAAACTATTAACGAAAATATTAATTAATCATAATATTAATCTTGCCAGTCGTGGCACGGTAGCACGTACGCGTGACTGTAAACGGCTGGTTATGGGTTCGATTCCCACTCGAGGAGTGGAAATATTTAATATTTCCATATCCTTCGCTCTGTTATCAGAGTTAATGCGCGGCGTTAAGTTCCGCCACTTAACACACAATGCCTCCGAATTCGGCGGAAAGTGGGGAACGGAGTGCCTTAACACTAGGTTCCCTCTGCCTACCCTGCTGTGTGCGGGATACAGCTTGAAGCTAAAAAAAATAATAATTAATCAATCTTCAACATCATCGTTGTGTGACACCCTCTGAATATAAATACGCTTGGCTATCAATTCAATCCTCACTTAAAGAAATTAATAAATATTTGAATTATTTCTATTTGTCTGCTGTGGTAAAGACAAAGTACAAATATCTATGTAAAGGGGGGCAGTCGTGGCGCAGTAGCACAAGCGTATGACTGTAAACGACTGGATGTGGGTTCGGATTCCCACTCGCGGAGTGGAAATATTTAATATTTGCAATTTCTTCGCTCTGGTGTCGAGGTAAAGTGCGGCGTTAAGTTCCGCCACTTAACTCGTAATGCCTCCGAGTTCGGCGAAAAGTGAGGAACGGAGTGTCTTGACACTAGGCTCTCTTCACCTAACCTACACTAAATAAACATGAAGCTGAAAAAAACATTAACAAAGAGCAAAAAACATAAATTCTGTATATAAAAAACAAAATTAAAACTAAAAAAATAAAATTTACTCTAAAAAAGCGAAATTAAAAAGACAAAAACAATAAAAACCCCTAGTACCTCTGACTAGACACTTTATAGACTCCGTGACGTCGAACTTAAATATTTACATTTATCTTTCAACGGTGCTGCCTTTGAGACTCGTCCATCCTGGTCATTACGGTAGACATTCAAATCGATCTAACCTTCCCTTGTGCTTCACCCTTAACAGAATGCAAAGGTCGAAAAGGTATTCGTTAAACTTTATGTGAAATTTTTTGCTCAGCTCTAAATAGTAACCGTAATTACTTGATAAATTTATTATATTAAACAGTTTATAGTGTAAAATGCACAAAACAGTACAAAATTCACAGTAAGAAAATATATTTGTATATATACAGAGAGAGTGTAATTTTAAGATACTCCGGTTGGATACCACCGCCCGAATCTGAGACTTTGCGTGTTAAGTGGCGAGGCTAAACGCCGCTCGCCCCTTTATCTAGTCAACACAGGGGATGAAAATAATTTAAATATAACAATTCCTCAAGTGGAAATCGAACACACACTCATAGCGTATGCAGTCAAACACGGAGCTACGATGGCCTCAACCAAAAAGTAACAAATTAAGATTTAATTAAATGATAATTTCATAGAAAATCCTAGCTAAGCCCTAACTCATCCATACACAACTTCTTAATGAAATTTGTAAATTTACCCCAAAACCTTTAACGTTTTTTAAATTTACTGTAATGTTACAATAACAAAAATATATTTTAGGCGAGTTCTCGTAGTGTCTAATTATAAACACTATGGTTGTGATTGCGATTCTGCGTGACCACTATTATATAAAAATTGTTTACATTTTCCTCCTTTGATAAGTCAAAGCGAAGAATTAAGTTCCTCCAATAATTGTATTGAATTCGAGCAGAAGGTGGGAGAATCTTGACATCAAGTTTTTTTTTACACATCTTTTACTTTTCATCTATCTCTTTTTACACATCTATGCAAAAAAATACGTAGGTGAAGCTTAAGCTTCTTAAGCTAATTGAGCCAACGAATAGGTAAGCGTGGAATTTAAGCAAAAAGTTTGAATTCTAAAATAAATAGCCTAAGTACTCTACTTTACATCGGCAATCAGCCAATAGAAGTCCGTCAAAATCGGTCCAGTCATTCCAAATATTAAACAAATATTATCTTTATTCATTTGTATAGATAATTTACATACATATTTCATTATTTCAGAGTTGTTTATAACATAGCTCATTCTTCAAAGGAAGGTATATTATTTATATTAAAACCTTCAATCAACATTTCCTACAATGTGTTACGTGATGCACAGACGATATGGAATGCAGATATCGCCATCCCCGCAGCGTATCAGCCCTCGATCGTGCGATGCAACGAGTAAACAACCCTAGCAATCGGCAAATAGGTTTTAGTAAATGAAAATAAAAATGCTTGTGCTCTTAACGTGATGGAGGATCAAACACACATTATACGTTCACGTCTATAGATAGTGCATATAAATTAATTTAAATTCATGTTAGTTATAGTATTGTTGAGTAATTGTTTTGAAATAATGGAATATATATAAGTATATCTTGTAATAACACGAACAACATTGTTTTATCATTTTTAAAGTATTGTTCAGATACTTAGGAAGTCAAAATCTTTTCAATTTTTAAAAAAACTATAAACGCAACATGTGTTTTTTAAAATCTTTTATCATATCCTTTTTTTGTTTACGAATAACAGTTTACGAATAACACTTTAAAATGTAAAAAAAAAAACATAAATAAATAACATTTTGTCATACCACGCGATTTTTCGTAGAAACATCTTTGGTTAGCAGAATTTGTAAAAATTTATTTACAGAGATGCTAACAACCAAAATAAATTGTAATAAGTGTATAAGAAATTCGACGTAGCCATATATAGAAGTGTAAGCCGTGCGGGTTAAGCGATCAGAGCGCTAAGATGATTTCCTTTACAAAAGTCGCGGGATCAAATCCGCGTTGTTCAAGTACGTGGTTGTGCGTTGTAATTTTATTTTTTTTAATTTTTTTTTAGCTTCACGCTGTATCCCGCACACAGCAGGGTAGGCAGAGGGAACCTAGTGTTAAGACACTCCGTTCCCCACTTTCCGCCGAATTCGGAGGCATTGTGTGTTAAGTGGCGGAACTTAACGCCGCGCTATACCTAGACACCAGAGCAAAGAAAATGGAAATATAATTTCCACTCCTCGAGTGGGAATCAAACCCACAACCAGTCGTTTACAGTCACACGCTTGTGCCACTGGGCCACGACTGGCTACAATAATGATGTAATTTTTACACGTTTTGTAAAACTGTTCGACGTGATTTGATTTTTCTCAACAGTATATGTAAATACTTCTTTAGTATTTGGATTTAGACCACTCGAAAAAAATTTGGCAATATACTTTAAAGCGTATAAATCCTCTTGATAGTTATACATTTAAAATATGTACAATTTCTTCCTAATAAATTTCATTTCCTCTATAAATATTAAAAATATAAAGTGCTCCTTTAAAATACATAAAAACCGTTGAATAAAATAACCCAATCCTTTATGTTTATTACAGGCAGCATCTTCAGCGTCGCGTAAAAGCGAACGCTACACTAAAATCCTTAACCATTTAAGCGACGGAATAAGTCAACTAAAATCAGAACCGTGCCTTTTATTACAGGTAACTAAAGAGCTCTTATTTTAGTAGACGATGCTCTGAGACTCAAGTCACCGACGCCCCTAATTGGATTAGTTAGTAAAACTTCACATCAAAACTGCTGAGTCCTCTTCAAAATTATGTTCTCTTTTTCCTCCAGTAATCGTTGAGGGCTCTCTTTTAAGTTTCGTTTCCGTAAATTGGATAAATGTACATGAATAATATCTGCTATTAATGGATATGAGATATTTTTTTGACTTGTTTTTTTCTTCACGCTGTATCTCGCACACAGCACGGTAAGCAGGGGGAACCTACTGTTAAGACACTCCGTTCCCCAATTTCCGCTAAATTCTGAGGCATTGCGTGGTAAGTGGCGGAACTTAACGCCGCGCTTTACCTCGACACCAGTGCGTAGAAAATGGAAATATGAAATATTTCCACCCCTCGAGTGGGAATTGAACCCACAACCAGTCGTTTACAGTCGCACGCTTGTGCCACTGGGCCACGACTGGCCACAACTTTTTGGTTAGCATTAGGTTATAGTTAAGCATTTGATTTATGTATGGTATGAAACGGTATAACAATATTATACAAGTATTGTCGAGTTGAGTTTTTATATTAAAATGTTATATATGTACATATTTTATCTCTTGTTGTATATGTCTTCGCATTCAAAATATCGAAAGCTCATATAGTGTATGTGTGTGCTTTAGCAAGGATATTGTCACATTTGGAAGGGTAATTTAAAAATAAAAGTGAAATACTTGTTGCTAAGAAAAGGTATTGGTTACGCTACCAATAAGTATAAGTAGGCGCAGTAGAAAAGACGTTAATTTTTTTTCTCAATAGTCTCAAATGTCTCGATTTCAGGTGAAAAGTGGAAAACGGAGAAGGGGCAAGGTTTTCTCTCTGACCACGGTTTGATAGAGAATTAAAAAATTATATAAAAAATACATATTTTAATAAACATTCAATAGAAAAATTTACTTCCTAATGCAATAACTATATGTCTTCATATATAAGAGACTTAGTACTGGCAGTAACGAAGCAAATAGTGGAAAGTGTACCCGCATTGGGCCGACAGACCATAAAGAACTGCACACCTGTCTGTTCACGGGGCGTTGTTTACGACTTAGTAATTACGCGGCTACAATGATCCTGTCATTATTAGGAATTTTAGTACAGTATGTAGAAAAGCATTAATCGTGTCTAAAATTGTATGGATTGTATACTATTTATTGTATTTTATTTATTGTTTTTTTTAGCTTCACGCTGTATCCCGCACACAGCAGGGTAGGCAGAGGGAAGCTAGTGTTAAGACTCCCCGTTTCCCACTTTCCGCCGAATTTGGAAGCATTGCGTGTTAAGTGGTGGAACTTAACGCCGTGCTTTGCCTCGGTACCAGAACGAAGAAAATGGAAATATTAAATACTTCCACTCCTCGAGTTGGAATCGAACTCACAACCAGTCGTTTACAGACACACGCTTGTGCCACTGTGCCACAACTGGCCCCATTTACTGTATTTAATTTATTTCTTGTGTACAGACAGCCGTAGCGTAGTGTGGCAGCCTCTGAATGGAACTACAATGGTTATTAGATTGAATTTTCTGTTGAGAAAATGATTATATTATATTATTTTCATTTTTTTGCACTGATTGTCTGACTGACTGATGACCTAAAACAATGTGCGGCGTTAACTTTTGCAATGGCTCGATTGCAGGCAGAAAGTGTTATACGTGACTGCCGGCGAAGCGGGAAAAAGTGCGAAACTGCAATTTATATAAAATTCTCGGGTAACTCGGTGACCAAAATACAACGCACAGAAGAAAACAGGTCGTAGAAAACTGAAATTTGACGGGTGAGTTCAAAATCACAACTGAGCATTGTATATGCGATTTTTACTTACAAAAAAAAATCATTTCCGTTTTCTAAACCTAGTAAGAATAAGCGTGGTGTTAAATTTTACTCATTAACAAGGAATGTTTCGAAGTTAGAAGAAAATCGAAATGCAGAGTGACTTAACATTTTGTTCTCTCT
Organism: Dryas iulia moderata; assembly: GCA_019049465.1. Classification (NCBI taxonomy): domain Eukaryota; kingdom Metazoa; phylum Arthropoda; class Insecta; order Lepidoptera; family Nymphalidae; genus Dryas; species Dryas iulia. The sequence goes on along the minus strand of CM032424.1, from coordinate 4,969,528 downwards.
GACTATGTGAAGCTTCTAAAGCTATGTAGTATTTTATATAGTACGTACCTACATAAAGTTTTATATAGGTCCAGCTTAATAAATGTTGTCTTTGTGTAAAGCAGCAAGGCAAACTAAGCTTTCTAAGATGTGTATTTGTTTACATTCAATCATGTTGATAACGATGATGATGTTTTTAAAGTCTTATACACATACATGTTGTGGCCAGTCGTGGCCCAGTGGCACAAGAGTGTGACTGTAAACGACTGGTTGTGGTTTCGATTTCCACTCGAGGAGTGGAAATTATGATTCCATTTTCTTCGCTCTGGTGTCGAGGTAAATCGCGGCGTTAAGTTCCGCCACTTAACACGCAAGCCTCCGAATTCGGCGGAAAGTGGGGAACGGAGTGTCTTAGCACTAGGTTCCCTCTGCCTACCCTGCTGTGTGCGGGATATAGCGTGAAGCTATTTATTTATTATTTTTTTATACACATAGGTACTTTTAATGTGGAAAGCAGTTTTAGAAAACGTGTAATAATTTGAAATTAGGGACTCGTCCTGCGCCTCTTGGATACCATCCAAGCGCTTTGACTGCTACTCCCCACCGTTGAATACTTCAGATACAGCTTCAAAGGGGCACAGGTTAGAGTCCTGCCACGTTGAAATTAAAATAACTTTTGTTTTCACGATTTTCACACATTTTTAACGATCGATTTTAAAACTATTTTAAACGGAATAATTGCATATACTTTTGATGGCATCTACCTTTGACTACGGACTTCTGTGATGTGTTTAAATATTTTTTTTTATTTATTTTCAAATATCAAAACAATAGACGATGAATCCGGTTAAAATAGTTTTAAAAAAGATATTTAAAGAAAACGTATAAAAATTTGAACGCAGCGGGATTCGAACCCACGCCTCCTGAATCGTTCGGGCGCTCTCACCACTGAGCAGTGCTGAGTTTTCTTTAAATGTCTTTTTCAATTTTCCTAAGTGTGGAATAACACTTTAAAAATGTTTAAAAGTATAAAATAGTTTTGTTTCAATACATTTATTTTTTAACATTAACATAACATTTTCTAGAAATGTTTTTATTGGGTGAAGCTCATTTCGTATAAATAAATAGGTACATATCGATATGCACAATCATTATTATATCAGTGCCAATTCATATTTATACGTCTTAATTTTTTTATGTAAGTGAGGCAGACAGTTTTCAAAAACCCCATACTTGATTTTATGCACTTTTTGAAGACAATCGGCATTACAAAGGAAGGGAAACTGGAAATATATTCATATTTTAATATTTAATAAAAATGTTTGCTGTCAAATAACTAAGCGTATGTGTAAACATCTATTAATATATAACATAATATAACCATAACACAACTAAATGGAACGTTAAATTTATTAGAGCGAGCAATCTACGCAAAGTTGGTGAAGTTAGACAAAAGACATCACCAAGTTCTGTCAATTGAGATAAAGGGATGTAAAATTACGGAGACGGTAATGTCGGTAGTAAAGCAAGTTGCTCTTACAGACTATGGGCGCTGACGAATAATAATACTGATAGTGGTATGGCGCAGACCGTAGATTTTTTGCTTTATCAAATCCTTTGACTGAATTATGTCTTCTTTCCACATAGCAGGATGGGCAGAGAGAACATAGTGTTAAGACACTCCGTCCTTCACTTCTAGCTTAAATTTCATGTTGAGATTCCTCAATATCGCACTTCCTCGTTCATCAGAACGCAGAAATAAAAATGATTCCCTTTACTAAAATAATAATTCCCTCGTGTTTGAATCAAACTCACACCCAACGAATGAAACAGTGTGACAGCGATTGACTTTACAAGTCCGTGGGTGTGCTGCGATGTGTGTGCCACACTGTGCTACAATAGCTTCAAATTAAAACTATTAATAATATATTTATTAATATTTAAATGTCTATGATGAAATAGCGTAATTCTAATTTCGATAAATAAAATTGAGACGCAAAATAAACCGCTAATAAGTGGTATTTTTTAATATAAATACGTATTAAAGTAAACTAACCCGACTGTTAATATATATTATCAATGGAATGTCCTAAGAAAACAATGTGAACAATGTCAGTATAATCAACACTCAAAATAATGCTATATTAAATTTACTCTTTTTAATGATTTTGACTAACTCAATCTACTAATAATCAAAAATAATAAGAAAATACAAAAGAAATTCCCAACTTTCAATACAATAAATCAATTAAAGCTCCTTAATTTAAGCTTCCTCCTTATATATATGTAAGTAAATAATTCCTTGTTTTTCATTCACCAAGCACTGTCTCATGTTTACACGCGCCCTAACGAGAGATCGAGATATTTACTGTTTCGCGTTCCAATGTGTACTATCCCTTTATGTGCAATTCAAGCGATGTAATGCTTAATGAACTGAATAACAATAATAACAAGGCTCTTCGTATTTAGTACTTTAACTCTTTAGCATTTTTAAACGTTATTAGTAAGATTTATTTGTATGGGTGGGCCAGTCGTGGCGCAGTGGCACAATCGTGTGACTGTAAACGACTGGTTGTGGGTTCGATTTCCACTCGAGGAATGGAAATATTTAATATTTTCATTTTCTTCGCTCTCGTGTTGAGGCAAAGCGAGGTGTTAAGTTCCGCCACTTAATACGCAATGCTTCCGAATTTGATAGTGCGTGGGGAACGGAGTGTCTTAACACTAGGTTCACTCTGCATACGCTGCTGTGTGCGGAATATAGCATGAAGCTAAAAAAAACTGGAGGTATTGCGTGTTAAATAGTGGGCGCAACTATTCGTACTGTTTACAGTAAACAGAAAGATTTCAATAATAAATCCAAAAAAGCCAATTGTGGCGCAGTGACACAGCGTCTGTCTGTAAATTTAGTGATTGCGGGTTCGTTGCCTATTCAGGTGAATGATCATATTTTAATTATTATTTTTAATTCAATATCGCAAATCAACGCAATGTTTTGAACTCGATTAGAAAGTAACAAAAAAATTATCTTGACACTAAGTTTTATCAATTATTCTTATGTAGTATTTTTTTTAACTTCACGCTATATCCCGCACACAGCAGGGTAGGCAGAGGGAACCTAGTGTTTTGTCACTCCATTCCCCACTTTCCACCGAATTCGGAGGCATTGCTTGTTAAGTGGCGGAACTTAACGCCGCGCTTTGCCTCTGATACCAGAGCGAAGGAAATGGAAATCCATACTTATATTATAAATACGAAAGTCTGTGTGTTGTCTGTCATGCTTTCACGGCTAATCTACCGGTTCGAAATTTTGAAATTTAGAACGAAAGTTGTAAAAACTACTGGGGCTGACTTATTTTTTCAAACTGGGCTACTTATTTTTTCAAAAATCCACCCCGAAAGGGTGAAAATAGGGGATAGAAGTTTATTTGAAAAATCTAAAACGCTTGACCTATTGTAATGAAATTTGGTATAAATATAGTAGATTATTCAAGGTTAAGAATAGGCTACTTTATTTTTTTTTAAATATTTTCACTCCTCGAGAGGGAATCGAACCCGCAACCAGTCGTTTACAGTCACACGTTTGTGCCACTGCGCCACGACTGGCCCCTATTATATATTATTTATTTTATCATTCTTTCTAAAATGTAAGAACACCTTTCAAGCAGCAACATATTTGAATTACAAGTAAACGCAACGGATTTCTATACGACACTAACATAGCCACTTTACAAAGTGTAATTTATTATTGGTACTAGCGATAAGGGCGGATAATGATATTGTCTGATCAGAGAACAATTCGACTCATAAATAATATGAACAAAAGCCAATAAAATTAGATAGCGTTGAACTGCGAGCGATCGAGAGCCGGAACATTATGACCCAATCCCAAATTGACTTCGTTAAAATTAATGAGATAAACATTTTCTGAGCAAAAAAACGTTTTATCATTTTCTTTTCTTTTAAATTGAGTTCACTATTTATTTATATTTATATAATGAATATATATCTAATAAGCCCTAATAAAACTAGTGGCGAAATTACTTTATATTCTTACACTTTACATTCTTACATATATTTTTTTTTAAATGATTCTACATATTTATATTATTAATTAGTATATCCTGACTATGTATAAAATTAAAAACTTTATTCAATATTTAATAAGTATTTAAAATAAAAACTTTTTACTGTGGCTACTCTGGTGCACTGGGAAAGGAGCTGACTTTACACATCATTGATCGTGGGTTCGAAGGCCTTGATTGAGCATTAGGATTGTAAATAATTTTATTTAAGTTTTCGTCATACTGCCGTTGAATTCCAACACGCAACGCGCAGTGCCTCGAATTGACATGGGAAATGGAGAACGAAGTGTCTTGACGCTTTTCTACTTGCCTACTATTTGAAATGAAAAAAGCGTAAACCATTTTTTTAGCTTCACACTGTATCCCTTGCGGGGTAGTCAATGAGAACGGAGCGCCAAACGCTAGGGTCCCTGCATACTTTTTTCGCCTCGTCCACTGCATCAACCTCTTCATACACGCCCTCCGGGCGGTCCTCATTCTTTTAACGTGACCTTCCTCCAGTATCGTCGATACTGTGTTTTCAAAGGTCAAAAGAGGTCTCCCCTTGCCTCTTTTACCACTCACCTTTGCTTCATATATCTTTCTTACCATTCTTCCATCACTCATCCTCTCGACGTACCCAAACCACCTGAGCAGCCTTTCTTCATTCTTTAAAAAAAGATGTATAACATATAAATAAATTTGTTATACATTAAGTTGTCATGTAAATTCTAATTTATTTCCTCTAAGTGCTGTTTGGACAAAATATTTTGCAAGAATGCATTATGAAGACATTAACGCCCCGAGAAGAGGTCTGGTGGTATGGCATAGTAAAAAGCATTACTTAAACTGTTAAAGTCGTGAGGAAAACGGCCATTAAACTACTACATAATATTTTATAGAAGTGAAAGATTTAGTACTTAGCTTTAAAAAATAAAATTGACATTTAGTTGATTTTGTTTTTTTTTAGTGTTTTTACTTTTTTACATAGGGTACTAATAAGTTTAAAATCTGTTGTTTTGTAATTTACTTTGAATATTTATGAAATTCGAGGCAAATTCTTTAAGCACACTTTGTATTACGTAATTAAAAATTAATTTCTACTTTATTAATTTCGAATCCAAAATAAAAATAAAATGATTTATATTTATTATTTCATATTAATAAAAGTCTTGGTGTAGTGGAACAGCGTTTGGCTGTACGCAATTGATTATGAGTTCAAATCCTACTGGAAGTTATAGTTATATTTAAATTATTATCATTTATCCGCTCTGGTACCTAAGATAAAGCGCAGGATTGAGTTCCACAACTCAACATGCAATATCTCCATTTCAAATGTAAAGTGGAGAAAATCTTGAAGAATCTTGACACTAGGTTCCCTCTGACTACCTTGTTATATTTGAAAAAGCGTGTATTTGCTATACAAAAATAATATATATTTAAAACATTTCGTCCATATTTTCCTAACATTCTCTTACTTTAGAAGGAAGTAAAGCATCATGAAACATAAAATGATTCTATTTTAACGCAAAGTGCCCAGTGTTCTATTTCATAACACGTTGAAACTTTACAGTGTACAGAAGAATAAATAACAGCTGACACGCAGCTACTCTATACCTTAACAACAAGGAAAAATACGACGAAAAAGTTACCAACAGAAAAGCTCTCGACTCCATTAAATATCAAGTAAAACCATTAAGTCTACACTTTAGTTTGTCTAATAAATTTTTAGTTTGTCTTATAATGTTGTGTGTTCTTATTTTTTTATATGTAATTTGGAAAAATATATTTCCATTCTCTTCGCTCTGGTATCGAGGTAAAGCGCGGCGTTAAGTTCCGCCACTTAATACACAAGCCTCCGAATTCGACGGAAAGTGGGGAACGGAGTGTCTTAACACTAGGTTCCCTCTGCCTACCCTGCTGTGTGCGGGATACAGCGTGAAGCTAAAAAAAAAAAAAGAAAAAGTATATTCTTTTTAACTTTATAAAGAAAATAATATCTTCACACTTCATTCTCTATTTTTGACTTGAACACAATGAAGTGGCGAACTAAGCGCTGGGTTTTGTCTTACCAGAGAGAAGACATGTAAGAACGAAATATTTTTTTTAAAAAAATTAAATATTATCATTCTTCCGGGAGAGGGTCCAACGTATACAGAGGGTTTTGCAATGCGCTTACGCTTGTTAGACGCAGTCGCACTGATTCAAAAAAAAATGTTTTTTTTTTTTAAATATTATTCTTTAAAAAGCATCTTCACGTATTTTATAACATAGACGAGTACTTATTTTTTCTGCTCTGATATTTGAGATAAAGTGCGGCGTTGGGTTCCGTCACTCAATATGAAATGTTCAGATTTCAGGCGGAAGTGAACAACGGAGTGACATAAGGTTGCTAAAATAAAAAAGAACAAGATACGCTTAAATTTCCTATAAAATTTTAATACATTTTACAACCCGCCTTCCGCTTTAAAATATAAAAAGAATTGATCGTTAAATTTTATTAATATCAAATTGAACTTGTTATTTTTAATCATTATAACGAAGCGTTACCAATTAAACAGTACATTTGATACTCGTTATACAAAAATTAGGGGACTTCCCCGTTGAAAATAAAAGATATAAAAAATAATCTGCGCAGCTTATTTCAACAGTTTGTCATTTTTTTTCTTTCACAAAGTATTTTTTTTTAGTCTATTGATGTAAAGATTATGTAAGTACGGCTTTTGAATTATATGAAGAACGTGGTGAGATTTTTTTCTTTTTTTTAGCTTCACGCTGTATCTCGCACACACCAGGATAGGCAGAGAAAACCTAGTGTTAAGACAGTTTTTTTCCCACTTTTCGCCGAATTCGGGGGCATTGCGTGTCAAGTGACGGAACTTAACGGCGCGCTTTGCCTTGACACCAATCGGAATCGAACCCACAACCAGTCGCTTTACAGTTACACTTTGCGCCTCTTCACCACGACGGGCCCTGAATTTCTTTAACGATATTATTTTTTTTAGTCTCTTGAAGTAAAGGTTATAAAGTTAGGCTATTGAATAATTATATTGAGTGGGTGAGACTTAGCTTGTGTACTAACTTGAATATCTGATCTGTTTCCTAAGCATTATATACTGCTTGTGTTATTTTGTAATATAGCGCTTATTTTAAGTAATTATATTTATAAAACCTGCAATTTAGTTCAATATTCTATAGAAATTAAAATTGAAACATTTTACTGTGTGATAGCGTTAGACTGTATACGAGATGGTTGTAGATTTGATTTTCACTCGAAGAAATAATTATATAAATTATTTAAAGTTTATTCTTACACTTAATTAGAAAAAAAGAAAGTATATAACCTTTTTTACATTTGTTTTTTAATATATTAACTATTTTCATTTCTCCGCTATGATTCATCACACGATGAATTCGGGTGGAAAATAGAGAACAGAGTATCTGAACACTAGCTGCTATTATATCAGTAAGGCCAAAATAAATACTTTTTATTTCTTAAACATCGCTATACAGCGAAGCTCTTGATTCCATTTATCCATTTCATCAATCAACAAAGGAAGTTCATTCAATTACAACAGAATGTTCCTAACATTTACTGAGAAAAGCTTATCGGACGATACTTATCAAATCAAATGGTTGAATATCCGAAATCACATTATAGTTATACCAAAAATGATTACATCTAATTCAACACCAATGATAGCTAGTAGATGGCTGAACTCGATGAAAGGATCTAATTAATTTGCGTATTCTCCACTTAGAAGCTAAAGGTCTAAAGCCCTTATTCCATTGTTAAAGAAATTTGAACTTATTTGGTTCGTATTAGGTACTATTTTGGCATTTTCAGCTTTTGAATATAGTAGAAAATTCACGCCAGCTGACTCAGAAAGGGGTGCAGGAGCCGAAATGAATTATTCAGGGTCGTTGAATGCAGCTTACCTTTCTAGAGATGGACTTGCATGAGGATATGTAATTATGACTCCAATTAAATAGCCTTAAGCTAGGTTTTAGACTAAAAACTCAGAATACTGTGGCAAAAGCAAAAGATTTTAAGTTGTATCGTAAATGACACTCCTTTTGTGTTACTGTCATTTAGCTTAATTTAGTTATCAGTAGAATTCTACAAAAAATTACTTACAAGTTTTATCGAAGTCTTGCTTTGCGAACTTGGAAAAATGAACTAAAGAGATATGGAGTCTTGGAGAGATATATAGTCTGTTCGACTAAATCTACGACTTCTTGATGGATGTTAGTTGTCAATGAATTGTATTGAAATTTAATAAAGCGTAAATTATTATGCATGGTATACTCGTAATAGCGATAAATCATTTATTGTACTTTTCACTCAATGAGAGAGTGTAACAAATTAAGTAACAAAATTAAGTACAGTTGCCTTAAATACTTACGCCTTAGAGATTTTTTTAGATTTTTATAGGTACATTAATTCTTTTAAAGAAATAAATTCTGTAATAGTTTTTAAAATTGCTTTATGTAGCAACTTTTTCTCAGATAGCAGATATAGCATAGACAACTAATATTTTAACATTATTAAAGTTGAGAAAATTAAAAAAAAATTTTAGAAAACGTATAAAATCCTGAACGCAATGGGGGTTCGAACCCGCGTCTTTTGGAAGCCGTCCATGAGCTCTGTCCACCGAGCCATGCGTTCTTGGTCGATATCTAAGAACTGCGGGCCCAAGTCCCTCTGCGTTCATATTTTATACGATTTCTAAAAAATTTTCTGATAATGATATTAGATATTATTTTAAGCACAGCAGCTGCCTAGGGCTAGAGACGCAAGTATATGAAATTCCATTTAATTTATATGGCCACCACTTAACAAGAACTCTGATTTAAACCTGACCACAAAGTACTGAGAGCTCAAACAATGTAGCTTTAGTAGTTCTACTATATCAAATATTCAATGAACAAACTTGACTATACTACTATTTTATTAAATGGTATAATTTTATGCTACCTTTATGATATTTCTTAAATTCTAAAAATTTAAAGCAAAACTTGAAAAAATCGATGTTGACAGTAGAAAACAATTTTTATGATTTGACTTAAAAGATTTCAAAGTAACAAGCGTGTGATTTAACAAGTCATGTTATACATACATAACTCCCTTAGCATATTTGCCAGAGGAAATATATTTATTTTCTTTTAAAGGAATATCCTTTAAAAAGAAATAAATTATAATTAATCCTAATTTTAGTACTCTAAATAAATTAAACACAGCTTAACACTATTTGTGACAGGAGTTCTATATTGAATTGCGTAACCCAACGCCGCTCTCTGTTTTACCGAAGGGGAGAAATAAAAACAATTTATTACATATTAGGTTTGTGGCCAGTCGTGGCCCAGTGGCACAAGCGTGTGACTGTAAACGACTGGTTGTGGGTTCTACTCCCACTCGAGAAGTGGAAATTATATTCCCATTTTCTTCGCTCTGGTGTCGAGGTAAAGCGCGGCGTTAAGTTCCGCCACTTAACATGCAAGCCTCCGAATTCGGCGGAAAGTGGGGAACGGAGTGTCTTAACACTAGGTTTCCCCTGCCTACCCTGCTGTGTGCGGGATACAGCGTGAAGCTAGAAAAAGAGAAAATAAAACATATTAGGTTCATTTCTAACTTCTATATTAAAAGAGTATAATCCCAAACATCTATCTTAAATCCTCCTGATAGCAATAAACAAAAACTTTGTAATATCATTTCGTTCCCGTGTTAAAGTGAACTTCGGAGATAAATAAATTGAAATGGACGGAATTGATATAAGTTTAGGAACTTGTAAGCTCATATAATGCAACATGTTTACTTCCTCATTCAAAAATGTCGAAGCATTTATCTATGGATTTTGGATAATTCTTGGAAGTTTTAAAAGCTTTTAAAGAAGCTCTGAAATGACATTATTTAAAATGTTAATCTTTTTATTAATTTAGTATAAGTGTATCTTTTAATTAATTTAGTTAAGTTAATATAGCAGTATATCCATATTATTTAAATGAAAAATAAAATAATTTTAATATCTTTGTAATCTATTGGATATTTTCATATGGAAATCAAAGATGTAAAATTCATATTTTTTGAGAAATTATTACTAACCAGGTGTGCCCGCGACTTCTTCCGCATGAAATTTAACAAAAAATACAATTCTAAAATAAAAGACCTTAAATTATGCCTTATTACATCAGCTATCTGCTAGTGAAATTCCCGTCAAAATCAGTCTAGCCGTTTCAGAGATTAGCCGGGACAAATAGAGAGACAAACTAAAATTGTATGAAATGTTGTTTCGGTATATACATATCATGTAAATATATCATGTATACATAACATATACATTTATTAAGAAGCAGTTATATTAATATTACAAACAGACACTACAATTTTTTTTATTAGTATAGATATACATTTAATGTATATCAAACATGCTGCATACACCCATATAATTTTATATCTACAAAAGAAATATCACATTAATATTAATAAAAGACGATATCCCATATGAATGCTGGGGCACATATAACAACGACATCCTACGCTGTATCTCGAAATAGATCCTCCTTTTTAAACCTAAGAAACACTTATACAGCAGCTAATCTTAATAACAATACAATTTAATTTAAGACCTTTATATTTTTGACGTAAAAAGTAATGAAAATTTAAAATTTAACATTTTACACCAGCAATAAATTCTTCCAAACAGAATCATACACGATTGTTAGAAATAAGTCAAGACGAGATAAGTGGGTGCTGAGCAAATAGACATAGTGTGAAATCAAAGCGCATTGCAGTCCTCGCCGTGACGTCTGTATCGCTTCACAATTGGCCCGACGACTCATTGTTACGTAAAACAATGGGAACCTAAAAGCCTTTTTGTCTACATTTCTTATCCAACGGCGATCCCAGTAATTTGTAACAAAAGATGAAGATTTCTTTAATTTTTAAAAATCTAGAACGAATATTAAAAAAAATTATGAATTCTCAGAGACATTGCCCGTCGCGACGCTTGGACTTTGCTTAATTAGGTAACCTTTTCATTTGAAAACGCTCATTTATTTCTTTTATTTAAAATGCTATATGTATATAAAATTAACATAAAAAGTAACAATTTTATTCAGTCTAATTTTTTAGGAAAATTCTTGACGAAAACGAGACTTGATGCTTCCAAACTCAAATTCTACTTGATGAGGTTTTATATCGTGATAGAAACTGAAAGACGTATATAATGTAAATAACATTATAAGAATTTTGTAGTTCCAATCACGTGGTGTAGAACAATAAAAATATTAACGTGGGAAGTCGAATATGGAGTTCTTGCCACTGAGTTCTGTCTGCCTGACTTACAAAATACGGACAATGATACAACAAGTTTTTCAACAAAAACATATTTCATTTACACATTTTCAAGTTTTATTAGTTACTAAAGGCTTGTCTTAAAAACAACAAATAAGTAATAACTTTAAGAATATGAGATCTGAGATTTGTCAATGGGGCCAGTCATGACGCAGAGGCACAAAGTGTGACTACTAAAGTAAAGCGACTGGACCAAAAAATATCAATCTCAGATCTTATTCTTAAAGTTAGTAGTATATCTATCAAAGTAATTTGTAGTTTTTCTCTATCTATTCCACAATATTAGTACCTCAGTAGAATAAAAATAAAAAAAAATATAAGATCAAAATCTTGAACTGTGTACTTACCTACTACATTTGTTGAATGAAAAAAAATATTAATTTCGTTGCTTATTTGTCATTATTTTATTACTTCTCTCTAATAAAAAAGACTGTGTTGATACTAGGTGCTTGTTATGCGGGAAAAAATTGAAACTTTTTTTTATTTAACATCGAATATATTTTAACTTTTTTTATTTTATTTGGGACCAGCCGTGGCGTAGTGGTACAAAGTGTGACTGTAAAACGACTGGTTGTTGGTTCGATTCCCACTCGAAGAGTGGAAATATTTAATATTTCCATTCTTTCGCTCTGGTGTCTAGGCATAGCGTGGCGTTAAGTTCCGCCACTTAACACGCAATGCCTCCGGATTTGGCGAAAAGTGGGGAACGGAGTGTCTTAACACTAGGTTCTCTCTGCCTACCCGGTGTGCGGGATACAGCGTGAAGCTATATTTTAACACAAAATAATGGAAAAATAAAAATAAAAGGTCCATGTCGCATTTAATGTAATTTTAGTTATCTTTACCCTCTTGTGACGAGGGGGAATTGATTGATATGTCATTTAGCAGAATAGATTCGATTGGGAGTGACAATATATTTGATTACTGTATACTTGTAAAATATACCGTAAAATTTTGCGTTAGGGTAAACAGAATATCCGTTAAGAGCCAGGTGTAATTGGTAGTATATAACAGTCCTTTATATTGGATATAACATTGTTTTGAACATAAAACAAAAATATTGGCTGGCTGACTCGCTTTGTGTGTAAAATGTTGATCAAAAATATTATAATTTTAAAAATATTTTATATTGTTAACTATGTCACATTGTAAGCCTGTTGTTGATGTTTTTAAAAGTTATTCATGAAGATATTAAGAAATAAATTGTTTGATATTAATGAAATACAAACAATTAATAAAACTGAAATAAAAAATGTGTATGTTAAAACTTTTTTATTCTGTACATACATATATACGAGTACATACTACACGAATACGTTTTTAAGGTAACATCTAAATACACAGCACACATTGACGTCTAACTGTAAAAATCTTATTAGTGGATTCTATCACCATTCGAGAGAATAATTACGCCAAATTATTTCCGTTTTGCCATTCTCCTAGTAATAATAACATAAACCACTAAAAACAGCCTCGTATTTAGAAAGAAAGAGGAGTGTGTTGACACTATAGTCAAATTCAAGTACTGAATATACTTAGTATGTTGTGTATGTATTTAATTATTTCATTTGAACAGCCCATCCTTGACCAGCTTGACGGCTTGTTTCGCTCAGGAGGGTGGAACTCTGAACACTAAGGTCTTTGTGCTTAGCCTGCCGTGTGGGTGCCTAGCAAAACAAGCACAGAGCATAGTAGTCTACCTACTTAGGTAGAGCGTTAAGCTGTTTAAAATTGTAATTTCAATAATATTAAACATTAAAGATTCATATTTCATTAAAAGTTCATATTAAATTTCATATTCATAAAATCTCTATTCTACTAACATTCGTAGACACTAATGGGTTTCTGATATTATGATCACTGTACCGAGGATCGTGTTCGCAACTTCACAGAATAATAACCATTTGTTGTCGAAGGCCTAAGAAACTAGGCTTCAACTAAATTAATGTGTGAATATTAAAGGGAACGTTTTAATTAAGCGCTTTTATCGGGCTTGGATTAGAGGGTCGGTGATTAAAACCAACAAGGATTAACGACCTTTGTCTGTACAATTATGATTTATTAAGTCACCCGTGTAACAGTGAGAGAGTTGAGAGAATAATCCTATGCCCAGAAAAGGTAATTATGAACCAAAAACAATACTACATAATTGAAAGGATTTTAATTATAACTTTAAGGATCGATGGCCGCTACATTTCCCCGTATAGTGGAGCTTCCGTCCACTCATTAATCATTTACAAGTACAATTAACACAAAGTTTACCGTATAATTTTGTTTCTAATCTAATTTTACTATAAACTGCACGTAACTGTACGCTTGTTAGGGTTTCTATATTAAAATAATAGAATTAAGGTGATTAGTTATTTTTAATTTGTTATGAAATAGTCAGTTATTGTTAGATGATAACAGAAAAATGTGACATATTAAAAACATGACATAAAATGACATCTTTCTGACCACACACAATATTCTAAAATAAATAATCACAAAATACCTTGAAAAAATATTTTGTCTTAATGATATGAAAATACAGTATTACCATCAGATTTAAACATGTCACCAAGTTTTCAGGAAATTCGGATTGTGAAAAGTAGGTTAATCTAACGTAGGAAGATTCCCTTACATTGATATATACAGTGGAGCTAGGAAAAGTAAATTAAAAGTATATCTCTTATACAGACAAAAATCTTCTTTTTGTTTATTTATTTACATTCAGCGTCTAGCGTTTTCCGGTATAACAGGGTAGTCAGAGAGAACCTAGTTCCAAGACACTGCGTTCTTTAATTTTTACCCAAAATCGAGACTAAACGCCACGCCTTATCCTAGGTACTACTGCTGAGAAATGTAAATTATTTAAATATAATACTATATATTTCCTCTGAGTTTAAGTTGAACCCACTGTCAATGGGTTTTACAATAAGAAGCTGTGCCACTGCTCCACGATGACTTTTTTTTTAGGTAAGACCTTGTGGTAGTTTGTATATTATTTATGTATGTACATATCACATCTATATTTCATCTACTATTAAGCAATAGTAGCGCTTCATATCTAGAGCACGAATAAGTTCGCCAATGCCACGTTCTATGAAGAACACCTGAAGGAGATTGTTCAATTATAAAGAATTACATTTGTTTATAAACACAAAGCTCTCTTTATTCATTATTACCACCCATACTTCTTCCTCCTTCACCCTCAAGGCCGACATCGGATCCACAACTGCTCTAATGTTCTGGATATCCATGAGCGTAACCGCTTACAATGGCCCTACTGCTCGTTAGCGCCCTTTATGCAACAAAAAAATACATAACCACTAAAATACTTATTAATTGTAAGTAAATAAACAAAAACATTAAATTGCTTAACTAAAAGCTAGAATCCTATTAAAAAGCAGGTACACATAGTAACTTTATATCCTTTTGGATCAGTCGACGTGTTCGCTACGAGATAGTACTCTAAGCCGCTTATAGCGGGAAACTGAGAAGTATTTACACATGAAAATCAAGCAAAGTGATTCGTGTATGAATGTGCAGAATCAATAGACGCAGGCGATTATGTCCGTCCCCGATACGTTTATACGACTTATAGCTAAATGTTATAAGAAAAGGTAGTTCTGTAATATTTTGTTATATTTAATTTTGTTTATATATGTATGACTCGATATTGCGTTTAAGACGTGCCTTTACAATTTTTATTTTTTTTATTATATTTGTTTAAGAATAATAAATAATGAAAAAGTTGTAAAAACTAATAAATATTTTGTTTATGTGGTTAAAAATGTAAATTCCATTTATAGTTTGATTTGATTAATTATTTTTTTTAGCAATTGACGCTTTTTTAGCATAGGATAGTCAGAGAGAACCTAGGGTCAAGACATACCGTTCTTCATTTTTCGCTCGAAATCGAGACGTACTTAACTCGAGACGAACTCATCTTAAGTACCAGAACAGGGAATTTAAAATATCTCTTCTTCACCTCTAGTGGAAATCGAAACGGGAATACACCCAAACAATTTTCCACTAATGACTTATTATTGTTATTTGTATAAATACATCGAAACTTTTACCAAATATAGTAATTTTGTACGTATAAGTTTTTATTAATAAAAATAAAATGTTTAATATATTTAACCCAAGTAGTAAACTTTAGAAATCACTCCAAAGTTAATGCAACGCTTAAACCTTTGTGATATTTAAAAATATAGCTCTTCCCGTGGGGGGGTGGGTTAAGAATACAATTCCCCCCCGCCGCTGGGTAGCGTCCCGTAAAAGGCGGGTAACCCAGTAGTTTGGTGGTAGGAGATTTGTTCTCCGACTGGCTCGCGACCACTGTCATGTCAAAGACGAACCGCCAAATATCTTATGATGTGTTCCGGTTCGATGGCATGTAAGCCAGCTCTCCCTATTCCCACCATTCCCATCCTTCCACCCTCCT
The DNA here is from genome assembly GCA_019049465.1 of Dryas iulia moderata. Taxonomy (NCBI): domain Eukaryota; kingdom Metazoa; phylum Arthropoda; class Insecta; order Lepidoptera; family Nymphalidae; genus Dryas; species Dryas iulia. The sequence continues at coordinate 4,953,699 of CM032424.1, read as the reverse complement.
TCTGTCCTACATTCCCAAGGCTGGCAACGCATCCATAACTTTAATGTTGTGGATGTCTATGGGCGAAGGTAACCACTTAACACCAGGTGGGCCTTCAGCTCGTTTGCCTTCTTTACTACATAAAAAAAAATTGAAGCAGAATATAAAACAAACAATAGAAATATTTGAGTTGCCCTTCTTTGAATTCATATTTTTTCTGCATAAGAGGATGTCATAAGTCAGGGCAATAAGGAAGAAGTGTCAAAATATTCCGTTCTGCACTTTCCACCCGAAATCGGTCCATTGTGAATTGAGTGGTGGAACTCAAAATCGCGTTTTACCAGAGCGCAGAAATAAAAATAATTTAAATATAATTATTCCAGATTACAGAGCCCAAAGGCCGGTAGGGTTATTCAATTTAAAGTCAATAAATAAGTTCTTTAAGACTGTTTAATCAGCATTTCTGTATTCTTTTTTCTTTTTTTTAGCTTCACTCTAGCAGGGTAGGCAGAGGGAATCTATTGTTAAGACACGATTTAAGAGGCATTGCGTGGACACATTATGTGTTGGTGGTGGAACTTAACACTGCGCTTTACACCAGAGAGAAGTAGAAATATTTAATGGAAATATTAAATATTTCTACTTCTCGAGTGGGAATTAAACCCACAACCAGTTGTTTACACGTTTGTGCCTCTGCGCCACAACTGGTTTTTTTTCTGTAAATATAATCTTATATTCCTATTAAATTATTTACTAAAAATTGTATAAAAATATTTATAAAATAAAAAAAATTTATTCAAATTTAAAATACAAAATCCGATTTTAATAAAATCATCATCATACCTAAAAAAAAAATAGAACATAAAAAGTCAATTTAGAAAAAAAAATACTATAACGGAATTCAATGATATAGATAGATAGTTTTCACTATGCTAAATTGAATAATTTAATAAAATCCCTGCACGAGTAGCCAATGCCGGGGCGAGCTCAAAATAAATATTGGAGGTTGCGCTGCGCCGTTTGAAGTCCGCCGTACTGTTTGAACGTGTACCACAACCTTGATGTAGATTTAACCGTCCTGATTTTATGTTTTATTTCTTATATCTTGCTGGTTTATTAGGAAGAAATGTGTAGATAAAAGATTTATATAAAATTAATTAAAAATATTGATTTAATAAAAAGTGGCCAGTCGTGGCGCAGTGGCACGAAGTATGACTGTAAACGACTGGTTGTGGGTTCGATTCCCACTCGAGGTGTGGATATATTTAATACTTCCATTTCCTTCGCACTGGTATCAAAGGAAAGCGGCGTTAAGTTCCGCCACTTAAGACGCAACGCCTCCAAATTCGGCGGAAAGTGGGAAACGGAGTGTCTTAACACTAGGTTCCCTCTGAACTAACTGAAGGTGCTGTGTGCGGGATACAGTGTGAACCTATAAGGAGGAGAAGATTTAATAAAATTGAAGTAGTGTATTGACACTAAGGCCTCCCTCTGGCTTATTCGGCTATACGAGGAGAAGCGTGGAGCAGACAAAATAAGGAACAACTTTATATACTTTTGTCCCCAATAGATTTAGGTCAAAACATTCCGTTTTCCACTTTCGCACTTAAATTCAACATCGCACTTTGTCAGCTTAGTGAAGAAATGATTTAAATATGATTATACCTCGGAGTGGAATCAAACCCGAAATTAATCATGTTTTCATTTAGAAATATTGTGTAAAAAGTTAATTATTTATTTGAAATATATGGAGCTAATTAGAATTATATTAATTAGAACTTACATTGAGTTTTAATATTTTATGCTCTAAATATATTTTAACTTTTGCTTTTTTCTTTTTGGAAAAATTGTCATGAAATAATGGTAAATATATACATGTAACTTGTATTTCACTATAACAGACATAGAGGGGACACCTTATGCCTAAAAAAACGCAGTATCGATGATGCTCGAAGAACGTGACGTACAAGCTATGAAGAACAAGAGCTTAATAGCAATTCTGAAGACGAAACGATAGCGATATGCAAGTTTTGGTGCTCCGTTCTCTCCGACCACCGTGTTAGGTATAAAGAATGCAGCAAAAAGTTTATTTTACTTTTTTTATTATAATAACACAAGTGACACGTAGAAGTGGCCAGTCGTGGCGCAGTGGCACACGCGTGTGACTGTAAACGACTGGTTGTGGGTTCGATTCCCACTCGAGGAGTAGAAGGTGCCGAGGTAAAGCGCGGCGTTAAGTTCCGCCACTTAACACGCAACGCCTCCGAATTCGGAGGTACACTAGGTTCCCTCTACCTACCCTGTTGTGTGCGGGATACAGCAAGATGCTAAAGACACGTAGAAAGCAATAAAAGTATAAGTAATTTATGAAGCATAAAACACAAGCGATTAATTTTAGAACAATTTAGATCATAACAATTAATAAATGTTGTACCGACTCTACAGCCTCACCGCGATACACAGAAACTTTGTTCATTAAGGAAAGAATTGCGACAGAGCGAAAGTCAATTAAAAACTCGTACGTGATTCCTAGTGTTTCATGGCTCTAGTTGAAGCAGTTACAATTTAATTACAAGGCCTCCATTAGTTTTATATTTTGTAGCTTCATGGGAATATAAAATTAGAAATATATCACTTTTTTAATATGACGTTTTCACATCGTTAAAGCGCGGCGTTAAGTTCCGCCACTTAACATGCAATGCCTCCGAATTCGGCGGAAAGTGGGAAACGGAGTATCTTAATACTAGGTTTCCTCTGCCTATCCTGCTGTGTGCTGGATACAGCGTGAAGATGAAAAAAAATATGTTTTTCCGTTATAAGTTGTTTTTAGTTGATTATGTCATTCAGATATTCCTAATTTTCTGTTCCCTTAGGAACATTGCGTCCTACGTAGACTTGGCACTTGTACCTTTCCCGTATAGGCGTGTGTTTAGCGATCCACATTTACGGGGAAGGTCCATAAAGTTGTAATTTTTTCATTAATCAGAGAAAATGATTAGTCTGTCACTATACTCAGTTCATTTGCGTTCAGGCTTCAGTATATAATCATTACTTTTGAATAATGAAAAAAAATACAATAATAAAAAAAACCTTCAAGTCCCTTTCCTGTAAGTTATTTTTTTTCACTTGTTGAGTCTACATAAGATGGTGAAGAGGAATGGTCGGGCCATTACGGTTCTAATCTTAAGAATTGCTTTTTCAAGTTGAAATCATAAAACTACAATCATAGTAGTATTTGTGGCCAGTCGTGGCCCAGTGGCACAAGCGTGTGACTGTAAACGACTGGTTGTGGGTTCGATTCCCACTCGAGGAGTGGAATTATTTAATATTTCCATTTTCTTTGCTCTGGTGTCGAGGTAAAGCGCGGTGTTGTTCCGCCAGTTAACACGCAATGCCTCCGAATACGGCGGAAAGTGGGGAAGGGAGTGTCTTAACACTAGGTTCCCTCTGTCTACCCTGCTGTGTGCGGGATACAGCGTGAAGCTAAAAAAAAACAATCATAGTAAATGCAATACACTTATCACATTACATGAAAAGTCACTTTCACTTTAAACCAGTATTACTAGTACTCACTAAGTTGTCCCACGCGGAAATAGAACCCATGATATCCTTCAAAATATACATACTTACGCCATTTAACATTACTCATGTCCATACTAAGCTTTCCTTGGAAAAATATATTTTTAAATGGCTTTCTAGAGCTTATCTTTTTGTATTTTCTTTCTAAATAATATAGTCAGCATAATTCTTTATAAGATATTACTTTTTGTGATAGCCATCAGTTAACAACTTCTTTTTCATTCGTTAGACATTTTTATTCTGACGCGGATCAAAGCATTCGTCATTTACAATTCTAATTCGGTACAAACTTTTTCTTACAAAACGCTTGGGTTAAAACGATATTAATTTTCTGCTAACTTCCAAATAGTCTTTTATGAAAGTAAACTCATTTACACAAATGTAAATAAGGCTTTTTTCTCAATCCCGAATATTTTATTTTGGTTCCAATATACAAATAAGTCGGTTGTAAATAGCTTTTGGTATGAGATTTTTCTTAGTATTATAATTCAAAGTGAAATTCAATTTGAAATTGTTAATAGGAAATTAATAATTAATAAATTAGAAGTCTGGGGCCAGGCGAGCAGAAGCACAAAGTGTGAATGTAAATCGACAAGTTGTGAATTCGATTCCCACTTGAGGATTGGGAATATCTCCATTTTCTTCGTTCTGGTGTCGATACAAAGCGCGGCGTTAAGTTCCACCACTTAACAAGCAATGCCTCCGAGTTTTGCGGAAAGTGGGGAACAGAGTGTCTTAACACTAAGTTCCTTCTGCCTACCCTGGTGTGTGCGGGATGCAGCGAGATCATCTCGCTTTGGTGCAAATCTCAAGGTCTGAGATTCATCTGGAAACTAGTAAGTGCAGTGTCTTAACACTACATTCTATTAGCCTACCTTGCTATGCGGGAAAAGTATAAAGCTGAAAAAAAGGAAACTATAACTTTATAACTATTTTAAATAAAAACCTTGTTTGATTAATATGCACAAATAAATCCTGCAAGCAAGGACGTGAAGTATATTAATGAAGTTTGAAATAATCTGAGTGTCTTCCTATGCAATGTGCTAATATATAAAAATAAAAAAATGCAAACATTGTAGCGCGGCAGGCTCTGTCCTGCCTGAGTCTGACTGCGAATGTGATGTTTGTGAATTCGATTCCTTTGACGAGAATTGATTATTTTCAAAATATTTCAAAAACGCAACATTGAATGTGCTATGTCTCTCATACCAGCAATGACAAAGAAAGGAGTGCCTTGACACTAAGCCGTCCCTACCTACTCTGCTATAAGAATAACATATATATGAATGAGGCTATGACAATTACACATACAAAATCAGACTTAAATACGAATTAGATATATAACATTTCATCTATTCAATTGTAAGATTTAGCGCTCGAGTTTCGAGTCTCATTTTGTTGCCAGGTTCGTCGTAAAACCCGTTGTCTCACCATAAATTCTGGAGTACGTGAATGATTAATATGTATTGAATTCCTAATAAACGTTGAATGTTAGAACGAACATACTTTTGGTTCATTATATACTCGTGTACGAACATACGGCGTGTTGTATGTAGGAGGGTGGATATGTATAAAAGTATATATGTACGTAACCTCTAAAGATTATAAATTTGTAAGGAATTAGCAGTGTAAATAATTTAGTACCTAATTCTAATTGTCTTTATTCATTATCTTAAAGGTAGACAAGTAATTATTAAATTTAAGTTTGTAGTGATTTTATTATATCTACACTTTTCTTTTTTTTTTTTTTTTTTTAGCTTCACGCTTTATCCCGCACACAGCAGGGTAGGCAGAGGGAACCTAGTGTTAAGACACTCCGTACACTCCCCACTTTCCGCCGTATTTGGAGGCTTGCGTGTTAAGTGGCGGAACTTAACGCCGCGCTTTGCCTCGACAACATATACATAAAACCCACTTTTCTTCATATATTCAATTATACGGATTTTTGATTACTCCGGTTAATCCAGTTTCTACTTTCATGAGGTAATTTAAACTATATGAATTTAAAAATTTCAGCAATATATTTGGGAAACATATGAAATAATGCCAAAAACACGTCTTTTGGGACAATTTTGACTTTAAAGTAAGACAAATCCGTTCAAAATCGCCCTTTAGTCTTCATATAGTCCAAGGTACCTCAATCAATTAAAATAACATTGCCATCTTTATTTTGTTAAACATTTAATATATGGCAAGACCAAAATTGTAAATTGTAAACATTGTTGCTTTTTTTTGTAGCACAACGCAACAGGCTTCACATTGTATAAACATTAACTTAAAAAAAAGTAGACCCAAAATTATTGACCGCCATATTTGGAAAAAAAAATCAATTACGACAGATAATATCTATACTATTACATATAATAAAAAACGAAAAGTTTATTGATCTTTTCAATTTCCTAAATATGTGAATAACGCTTATAATTGAAAAAGACATTTAGAGAACTTATAAAAATTTGAGCACAGCGGAATTTGAACCCGCGCCTCCTGAAAACCGTTCAGAGCGCGCGCTCTGACCGCTAAGTCATGCGTTCTACTGCCAGCTGCGTCGTAATTTTTATACACTTTATACTATTTATTTATGTTATTAGCATCTCTGTAGAGAGATTTTTACAAATTTCTGCTACCCAAAGATTATTTTACGAACAATCGTTTTGTAAGAGAGAATCCTATTTATTAAATACTTGTAACATAACATTTTTTAAGGTGTTACTCCGCACTTAGGAAAATTGAAAAAAACATTTAGAAAACGTATAAAATATTTTACACGTTTTCTAAATATCTTTTTCAATTTTCCTAAGTGTGGAATAACACTTCAAAAAAATATTTAAAACCAAAAACACGCTTATAATGTTAAAAGAGTTTATTGGTTGGTGGTTACGTTCTCTGGAACTACCAACTTGATAAATTATTTTTATGTACAACTGTCATTAGATATATCACATTACGATATAAACGAATAATAAGTTCTTGGTTAACTATAAATATAGATATTTGTTAAAGAAATGAAAAGAATAATTATGGGCTGTGTTTTTAATAACGACGAGATATAAAATGAAAAAACATAGGACTATACTGCACTTAAATAACGTAAACAGTTTATTACATAAGGAAAAATATCTGTCATAACATACCTACATGGCGTTAATATTCCTTTAGCTTCACTCTTTACCCGCATAACAGGGTCACCTGAATGGGGGTTAAATCCACAACTATCGCGTTTACCATCAAAGGCCGTCCCACTATGTCACAATAACCTCATATTATTTACAAGTAATAATAACAAAAATCGCTAAATTACAAGTGTTACTATCTATATAATATCTAAGATATATGTATATCTGTTAAGATATACTATATTTATGTATATATATTGTATGTTCTAAGTCAATACAGAAGTACTTAGTTAACTACACTTTACTAACCTCCTCTTAATCCGTTTAAACAAAGGATCTAGGTTCTACATTAAGCACAGACCTACAGTAGTAGCACTTACTCTTGAACCTAACATAAATACACTAAGTCTTGGACTCACGTAGTTCAGCGTTCTTATCTAATTATCTGTTTTGTGCTTTAAGTGGCTAATATTAGGTACATAAAGCGCATTAGTAAAACGTATTATTATTGAATTATTTACTATAATTATATGGTTAAAATTATTCTAATTTTATTTATCCCCACAGAGAGAACCAGTGGGCAGTCGTGGCGCAGTGGCACAAAGTGTGACTGTAAAGCGCCTGGTTGTGGGTTCGATTCCCACTCGAGGAGTTTAATATTTTCATTTTTTTCTCTCTGGTGTCGAGGTAAAGCGCGGCGTTAAGTTCCGCCACTTAACACACAATCCGATTTTGGCGGAAAGTGGGGAACGGAGTGTCTTAACACTAGGTTACCTCTGCTTACCCTGCTCCGTGCGTGAAGCTAAAAAAAAGAGAACCTAGTGTTAAGACACTCTGATGTTCGCTTTTCACTCGAATACGAAACATTGTGTGTTAAGTGGCGGAACTCTCCCATGCTTTATCTTACCAAACCGGAGAAACGAAAACAGTTTAATTAAATAGAATCATTAATCTGAGGGTTCACATCTATTTCAAATATTTTAAAATGGTTTCATACACCTAGGAAATTGAAAAACATGTTTAGAAAACGTCCAAGCGTGCTGACCGCATATCTTTGTATTCCAAGAGGCACGGGCTCTAATTACGCTGCGTTAAAATTTTTAAACCTTTTCTGAAAATAAGTAATAATATTTACAATCAATTAATATGGCCAGTCGTGGCCCAGTGGCACAAGCGTGTGACTGTAAGCGACTGGTTGTGGGCTCGATTCCCACTCGAGGAGTGGAAATATTTAATATTTCTATTTTCTTCGCTCTGGTATCGAGGCAAAGCGCGGCGTTAAGTTCCGCCCCTTAACACGCAATGCCTCCGAATTCGGCGGAAAGTGGGGAACGGAGTGTCTTAACACTAGGTTCCCTCTGCCTACCCTGCTGTGTGCGGGATACAGCGTGAAGCTAAAAAAAAAAAAAGAGTTTACAATCAGACGTATCCCACGGCGTAGTGACACAATTGTCTCTAAATTAAGTGTAATTAAAACGACTTTTGTAGACGACGAGTCGACTCACGACAGTGAGTGAGTGGCACGAACGTGTGACTGTAAAGGATTGGTTCTGGGTTCGATCCCCACTCGAGGAATGGAAATATTTAATTTTTCCATTTCCTTCGCTGGTATCAGAGGTAAAGCGCGGCGTTAAGTTCCGCCACTAAACAGTCAATGCCTCTTCAAGGGAGTGTCTTAACACTAGGTCCCCTTTGCCTACCCTACTGTGTGCGAAATACAGGGTGAAGCTAAAAAAAATATCAAAAGTGCTTAATTTATATCAAAAGTTAATTCCTCTAAAAATAAAACACATAAATTGAGTCAATCTATTTATTATCTTCGGCTATTTGTTTGTACAACATAAACTACTGTTACGTAAAAACATACATATATCTACATTTGTCTTCGAACATTTATATATCGAATTACAACCTTAGTTTCACAGTGATGTATGAAAATGAATTACTGTACGAGAAACATATCTACTATTAATAAAGTGAAAAGTGAATAAGTAATAATGTTACATATCATATAATACCTCCGTACGAAAACGCTAATAATCTGAGAATATAACATTAAAAAAAATGCCAAAAAATACACTTAATGTTATTTTATACTTTAAACAAATATATATTATATAGTATAAAAATCTACAAAAAAAGAAACCATTTATAATAGCATAATTAAATTTAATATGAAAAAACTACTTAATGTATGCTTAAACGTTAAAAAGATTTACAAAATAATTTATAGGAATGAGTATGGCACGTATTGTTATGTATGTATGTATATGTAGTTGCTCATGAAAAATGTATGTAAATAGTTATTCTAGAAGAATTAGTAGGGAAGACATGATCTTTGCATTTTTTTGGCAACGTTTAACCTAATTTTAGCTACTTTATAGTGTCTCTCTAATAATAAATTATAATATAACAAACAGGTACCAGGCGAAAACATATACTAACCAAAATGCATGTCATATCAGAGTAGTTAGAAAGAATCTAGTGTCAAGACACTGTTTTCCACTTTCCGCAAGAAATCAAGATACTGGCAGTGGCGGAACATAACGCACTTATTAAACTATAATAATTTAAATGAATATTGTTGTAAATATAATTAGTAATTTTACACTCATAATATTAAAAATAAAGCAAATATGACAAGAAATATGATTTAACAAACGTACAGCAAATACAAATTGGATGTTTTGGCAAGTTTTCTAGATTCTAATATGTTCCAAACTTTACTGTTTTATTTAAATAATGACTACATACATACAAATATTTAAAAATGCATATTACTTTTAAAAATTTCAACGCTATATCCGTGCACGTAAAATTAATTACTGTTCAAAGTATGTAACATAAGCTCAACTTTCAAAGTTTTTTATTAAAATCCATGAAAAACGTTTTCTAAGTTGCTTATTGAGTGACTTACTATAAAGTAGCTTGACATCTATACATTATTTAGTTATTTACAATCATTAAAACAAGTGTTCTTCGGGACAAAATTAGAAACTGTTTTCATTTAAAGTAACGCTTATTACGTTCCACATAAGATAATCAAAAGTGTTTACATTATATACACAGTTAAAAACTAACCTAAACTGCTTAGAATATTTCTCTATTTGTACTTATTTCATAAAAAAATATGTACGTTCAGATATATCACAAAACTTTTCCCATTAACTGCAGTCGACCGCCTCGTTCTGGAAAAATACGTTTTTATTTACTAATTTTTAATAATGTTTATTATAATATATAAAACTATATGATATTTTTATTATTTATATATTTAAATAAATTAATACATAAATATTCTGATTCATAATAATTTATTAAAATGTCTAAAGTAATATAGTAAGATGCAAGGTAGCAAAATATTTTTATTTTATACTTATATATTTTCAAATATTTAAAATTTGTTCTATTTATAAAATAGGTTGCATTTAGGAATACTTACACGATGCTACGTCAGTAGAGAGTCGTATTCAAAAGGCGTGGGGTCGGCTGCACGAAGATGTCACCATAGCACTCCTCCGGATATATTTGACACTTCTATTTGGTCCTCTATATCTCTATTCAAAGCTCTAAGCTGTCTTCTTTTGTACCTTTCACGAAAACTAGCCCTAAGCATTAAGGATACCAGTATAAGGCATATAACAGCTATCGTTCCGATGTATTGTGCGTAGCTCGCATGAGTCTCTCGATACGAAGAATATTCTAATCTTACGTTTGGATTCACTGTGTAAGCCTCGGTTACAGCAGAAACCCCAATAATTTGATGTCTCGTTGTCCAAATAATTGGTTTAGATTCTTTTGTTGATACTGGTTTATTTAATCGTTTTCCTGAAAATTTTCCTCGATGGATTTCCTTGTCATCGTCACTTTCTTTTTTAGTCGATCGAGTGGAAAACGGTGCGTATTGTTCGATATCTAAAAATTTATGATCGAATTTTAATTGATCGTTTTCATTTTTTTTCTGATCTAAGATTCTCGATGATTCTCTGATCTTAACGAATATTGTATTATTTAAATAATTATTTAGTTCCTTTTTCTTTTTAAGTGGTTTATTTTCTTCAAAACTGCCTTTTAATAAGAAACTATTATACAAAACTTCATTACTCGTGTCATTGTTACCATTTAAAATAAAAGTATCAACGTTATTCTTCACAGTTGAACTATTAAAGTTATGTTTAACACGTTCTGTCTTATTATTCAAGTACCCGTAGTACCTAAGTAGTTTGTTTATCATTTCAGTACTATATAAATTTACCGGTGGTAAACTTTCGCTGATCGTAAACGTTTCTGGAAATGTACAATTATACTTAGATATTTCTGTCTTTGCCTCTACTGTGGAATAATAACATGTTTCGTTATGAAAAATACTTTTATTAAAATTCATCCAGTCGGAGAGCCACAGTTCTTTACTACAGTTTATATTATTACCATGTAATCTTAAGGTCTTGAGTTGTCCTAAATAAAACAACAAATCATTTCTTATTTCGGTAAGATTATTCATCCGCAAATCCAAATACTGTAGATGAGAAAAAGCTGCTAAAGCCGCAGAGTCAGATAACAATTGTCTCGCTAAGCCGGGACTAGATTGGAGATGGAGCATTTGCACGCTTTCAGGCGTCGACAGAGGAAATGAGCCATCCTTTTCAGGTACAGATAAATTCAAATGGCACAGTCGCAGGTCTCGGAGAGATAAAGGTCCATCAAATGTACTCGACGATAACAATTTTAATGGATTATCAGATAAATCCAGCATTTCTAATGAAAGTAAATCATCAAATATGCTATCTTCAATATACTCTATTTGATTACTCTTTAGTAATAAAATACGAAGATTAGGTAAATCTTTGAAATCAGGTTTAGTTAGATTCGTTACCCTATTCTCATTGATCGATAAATATTTTAATCCATCCGGAAGAGAGCGAGGTATATTTATTAGAACATTTTTATTTAAATTTAGAAATAATAACATTTCTAGCCTTCCAAGAGAATCATCCTCTATTGATGCAATTTTATTGTCGGAAAAATCAAGTGATTGTAATAAAGGGTAGCTATCGAGGTCACCACACCTTATAGCTGTTATTTTATTCCCCACAAGAGACAGAAAGCGAACTGAATGGGTGAACGCTTCAGGAACTTGGCAAAGGCCGGTTCTCGATGCATCGATTTGTTGGAGTCTGCGGCCAGTCCCAACTAACAATTGTGTATCCAGCTGTGTGATCCCTAGATGCGGGTTATCTGTTAGCAACAACCGAGCAAGATTTGGTAATTGCTGTAGTGCTCCCGGCGTTACTTTTATTAAATTGTTGTGAGAAATATCCAAATGTTGAAGTAACCAATTGTTGAAGTAATTATCATGAATAAATTGTATATTATTCCTGCTTAGATTAAGATGTTGAAGGTTCTTAAGAGGCGAAAATACATTCGTCAAACTGGTAAGATTGTTTTCTGACAAATCCAGCGCTGACAGTTTCGTAAGCCCAACAAAACTATTCTCATATATTTTACTGACACAATTTTTACTTAAAATCAATTTACGAATGTTTGTAAAGTTATTAAAAAGTCCTTTGTTTATAAGTTGTAACTTATTGTAAGACAAATCAATCTCTCGAACGTTGTTGAATTTAATATTTATTCGCAACTTTTTTATACTATTATTTGTCATCGTAATTGAATAAGTATCTAACAGAGGAAAGTCAAAGTCAACTTTGCTTGAATTACACGTAGTATACTTAATTACAACCTCAGTAAAAGTTTTGTTCGCGTTGTTATGCACCCAATTAAACAGAGTCGAATCTTTTTGACAGCAAACTTCCACGTGATATTTATTTACACTCTCTTTAAGCGAAACACTGTACGAACACATTTGACACGAAGTTGAATTGTTTCTGCATTCACATATTTTTGGACAGGCCGATATAATATTAGTCACTTGCAATAATATTATAAAAATAAATAGAAAACATTCTCTTAACGGAGAAGCCATTTCGCTCGAATGTCCTTACTTAGGCTGGATTAAAAACTAGATGACACTGAAGTTGGCGCAATTGAAACTTGTTATTTCTAAAGTGGCAAAAGTCTATTCCAACGTTGCGTAAGTGAAACATAGTTGTCTTTGTAAGTTTTGAGCACAGTCACTTTCAAGTCGTCACAGCCGCGGGGCAACAGGCACTCATGCTCACTTCGCGCTACCTGTCACAGCCTAAATAACTAAAAGCTAACAGTGCTACACGAGTAGGTTCCGAGGGATCGACGGCGGTCGGTCGCGTAGCAGTCGCAGCGACTTCACCGCTACGGGCAGGCGCCGGCGAGTCTGGCTCGAAACTGCCTGAAGCGACGGCCACTCGCATGGCGCCGGCGCTCTGCGACTTCGCTCACAACCCTCACAGGCTCATTTTTATTTAGTCAACTGACTTCTACGCCGCACTATTTATACCTATGTCATACGGCGCTCCCTGATACGATATTTTGAGAACGCAAGTATTTGGTTCGCGCTATATATCTTCGCTCTACCCGAGATTGCTCCCCGATGGGCATTCCCAGAGCATGATTTAAACAGCCGGTTATCAGAAATCGCTTACCTTGTCTTGTTAGTGTCGAATGCTATATAAATATACGTACATTTAATAGCTACTACATAACTTTATTCTACTTTAATTTTAAATTGAAATCGATACTCATTTTATTTAATTAACAATGTCAGATAATTAAAAATTCATTGTCATAAGCTTAGAAAATTGATATTTACATAAATTAAGGCAAATCTCGTAGAACTAGGGGGAAAAATTATTTGATCTTTTAATATTTATTATGAAAATCTTAGCACAAACATTCAAATAATATTTACAAGCGTAGCTCCCAAGAAAGCTATTGAAGGGATCTCTTTATTATGTCCCTTAATTTGGATTATTTCTGTCCTCGACCCTTCCTAAATGTTTGACTAAAATAACATTTTTCAGCACAAACTGTCTGTCGGAGAAACATTTAATCAATCATTCATTTAATAAGAGCGATGTATTCATTATGCATAGGTACGCAATAATAATAAATATTATTTATTCACAATATACATTGTAGTAAATACAGTGAAATGTTATCAATTCATCCATAACCAAAGACAATATTGTAGAACATAAAAGCCACATTATTACCAAGATAATTACAAAGAAGAAACCATTCGAAAACAAAAGATACTTCAAAGAATAATAACGTCATATGCAATTGACAGAATAATATATTAAGACTTCGACTACCCGACGACGGAAAATATACGCTGTATATAAAATTATTGCATCTAGAGAGAGTTTCATCCATTTCTAAGGCCACCTTCCCCAAATACATTTATTAAAGTGACCCACAGCTTACAGGCCGCAAAATAAATCATAGTCAGGATGTGGCGGGTTTTTGCGGTTAACCGAATAAAAAGGGAAAACGCTACTTCTACAAACAAAGAGTTTCATATACTCGAGTACTTATCAGACCTCATCCGACCTTTTTACTGAGACCATCTGCCACTATTTGCGCAATCATTTTAATTGGTGCAAAAATATATGAGGAAAATTGGACCGTTAGGCACCCGGCTATCATCGTAATCGAATACTCTTAAACAGAATTTGGCAACAAAAAATTTGGAACAAAATCAATGGTGAAAGGAAGCTTTATAGGCCATTAGTGAAGGGTAAAAGTAAACTGTAGCTGAAACTAAAATTGCGCCTTGGGTGGAGCGAAATCGCTGTCATTAGGGTAACGAGGGCCGCTGACGCAGCGCGAGCGGGCAGCTCTTTAGCCAGGACCTAATGAACCGGCCTACCCTTGGCAGCTCGCCGCCACACTACACTGATTACTCCACGTCTGTTACTCTGGAGGTATTTCAAAGCAATTAAAACTTTTAACTGGCCACCATGTAGCTCGTAGTGCAATGAAAGTTTTGTCATGTTGCATTTTTAACTTTTAAGCAAAATGTACAGACTCGTATGTAATACGATAATGTTTTAATTTTATTGTTTAGATAATGTTTACTTTTGGTTAACAAAAATATATTAAAAGCTTTTTTCATAATTTAGTCTATATTTCTTTATGTTATCAAATATTATCACAAAGCTATATTACCAACAAGCTACGATACTTGAAATAAAAATATAACAATGCATTAACAAGTCAATAAGTGTCATGAAATAATTTTCTGTGCTGACGCGCCTCTGTCGCTGCCTTGTGCCAGACGTGACTTACGACGGCGCAATTTCGCCAAAGTTAGCATTATATGAAAACTCAATATCACTGTGATATTAGATATAATCTTTCTTTGAATACAATATTTCTTGTGAATAACGTACCTTGTATTCTTAGAAAGAAAAATGATATTTGAGATTACAACAACAATTTAAATATAACTACATAGATAGCTACAATGCAGTATAGATTGTTTCATGAAATAAAAAACTACATATCATAGTCTACTACGGAACATCATATACGGAAATACTAAAATATTTTTCAAAAAGCTATTTATAATACCATGTAATTAAAATTAGAATACTACTTTTACTAAATGTAATAAGTTATTTTTTTAGCTTCACACTTTCTTTCGCTATGCCCTATACAGAGAGATCCTAGTGACGAGACATTATGTTCTTCCTTGCAGCTCGAGTTCAAGAATTTCAAGATATATTGCTTGTTGAGTGACGGACGAACCTACTCCCACATCTCGTTTTACCAGCACAACACAAATTTTAAAATATAATGTGGATGAGTAGGAATCAAATCAACTTATCGCGTTTTCAGTTAGACGCTATCATGCTGCGCCACAATGGTCTTTACATCATTTAGGTATGTCTTTTATCTCTCTACATTATGCAGTTAAACGCTAATTAAAATCTTAAATTGTGCTTATATATTATGTCAAACTTTGACAAATAGAAACATAATTTGTAATTTATACATACTCATACACTTCAATGATTTTTCGTTTTAATCTCATAATCTGAAATATTTTCTATTTACGTTTTAAACAAACAGCTTATATTTCATCGTATATGCGTCAGTGTAACATAACAAAATTGAAATATGAAAGATTAAAGTGTAGAAATTATGAAATCCAACCTCATTTTATGCTGCCATATATTATCCTCAACAACATTTATCATAGATAAGTGTGCTCCTTATTTATAAATGAATAACTTATAAGGCGTAATGGAGCTACGCTATTTTACGCGATATGGAAATTTTAGTCCCAACGGTAGCATAAGCAGTTATCTTTTTATATTATTTAACTCTGTTTGCTTTACTGGCACTGGATGTACAAATAATTTTTATTTTGTTTTTAATTTTGACATGAATTGGAGTCTACGTTTTACTCGTATTTTATACGGCGGCGTTTTGTACGAAATTTGGCAGCAATATCGTTTCCATCCATTCGATAAGCATGAAAATAGAAAAAAATGTATCGCC
The DNA here is from genome assembly GCA_019049465.1 of Dryas iulia moderata. Classification (NCBI taxonomy): domain Eukaryota; kingdom Metazoa; phylum Arthropoda; class Insecta; order Lepidoptera; family Nymphalidae; genus Dryas; species Dryas iulia. The sequence continues at coordinate 4,937,581 of CM032424.1, read as the reverse complement.
GTTGATACAGAATAAGGGCCGGCGGCGAGGTTAATGAGAATGGCCGTCATTTCGCATCCCGGCTCGTGGTTCGAGGTGGAACGAGTCATAAAGTCTTATGCCGACCCCTTTTACCGCTATTTTGTTCCGATGCGACCGAGGTGGCAGGCTCAGGACAAAACGATTAACAATGCGTAAACTGATTTGTCGTCGACTTCCAATATATCGACGAAATTGCTTTGAACGTCACGTCTATCGCACTATTGCTCTGCTTTTGACGAGCACAAGCTTAGGTTCATTCCTTCGATGTAGTGAAATCTATTGAATAAGGCGGCTTAGTTTGTTACGTAGTTGTAGAGCTTTTGGTATATTTATATAACAATGTTTTACAAAGGTACAATATTTCTTTTATGTTAAACAAAAGAAATATGTTAGTCAAAATATAAACATGTTTTTTTTTACTAGAATCCAGTATGGATTGAATAAAGGTCGTTTACTTATATTTACATATGATTATTAATATTTCGTCTAGGCACAAATAACTGTACATGCGATGGATGTGGGTTCGATCGCCACTCGATGGAGCGACGTGCAATGACTCGAATTCAAGAAAAAAGTTTAGAAGACACTGGTCTTAACGTGCATTTTAACATACTTTAATTAGTTTGACCAGTATTTATCTGGCAATAATTGAGAACTGAGTGAGACGGTAAGGCGACTGCTTCGATGGGTTCGATTCCCACTCGAGGTGGGGAAATATTTAATATTTCTTTTTTCTTCGCTGTGTTGTCGATGCAAAGCGCGACGTTAAGTTCCGCCACTTAACACGCAATGCCTCCGAATTTGGCGGAAAGTGGGGAACGGAGTGTCTTAATACTAGGTTCCCTCTGCCTACCCTGCTGTGTGCGGGATACAGCGTGAAGCTAAAACAAACAAACAAAATATATAAAAGAGGCATTCTTTTAAAAAAATATTATTATTATTATTTTTTACATGTAATAATTTAAAAATTATTACATGTATACAATACATTTTTATTGTTTTATCTTAAAAATATTAACTATTACCCCAAAATAACAATGCTTTTACGTACATACATATGTCTATGGCAGACTGAAATTATATAAATCTAAATAAATAATCACTTGGCAATAACATATCATTTTTTACAGCCATTTTACAAATGGTAACCCTACCGAAGGTCAACATTTAATCAATCACTTTCCGCTGAAAATCCACGTATGTGTACATGACTTGAAATATGAGCGCCCAGTATTTTGTATTCAGTTCTATCCACAATAGTGACTTATTGCCCGCCAGATAGCGAGCTGCCAAAATTTATTGTACGGTAAGTAATTTTGCAAATTGACTCATCTGTTTAGTATTCGACGTAGAAAGTCTTATCTTTAATAGCTTTCTTGAGCGTATGGCTGGTAAATGAGAGCCATTACTTAACCATATTGCGGGTCTACGAGTTATAATTTGAATAATTATTTGTTAATATATATTACGTAGTGTGAAAATATTGATATAATTACTTCGTTAATATTTATAGAACTTAATTTGTATTAACAAAATATATGCTAACATAAGAACAAAGGAACAAAGCTGAGTTTTCTGAATCATTGCATGAGTACGTTAAAGCCATATTTTAGCATAATTCAAGCTTAGAGTGCAGAAAACCAGATTTTCTTTTACAAAAACATTAAATATATTTAAACAATTCACATTTTTATAACTTAAAAATGATTATTATGGCCAGTCGTGGCCCAGTGGCACAGGAGTGTGACTGCAAACGACTGGTTGTGAGTGGAAATTATATTTAAATTTTCTTTGCTCTGGTGTCGAGGTAAAGCGCGGCGTTAAGTTCCGCCACTTAACACGCAAGCCTCCGAATTCGGCGGAAAGTGGGGAACGGAGTGTCTTAACACTAGGTTCCCTTTGCCTACCCTGCTGTGTGCGGGATATAGCGTGATGCTATTTTGTTTTTTTTTATAAATTATTACAACTCCTTACCAATATAAAAAAATATTTTAATTTAAAAAACCACACTAGCAACGATATTTCTTATTCAAGACTCATCTTTCGTAAAACAAACAAGGTCTTATACAACTTGTTTTATTATTAACTGAGACTTAAACACAAACAAGTGTTCTAGTACATAGAACGGGAGCGTTTTCCACAATGAGGTAAAGAACGCTCTAATTCATAGACTTAAGCTCCATCGACTGCGTGGAGGCGAGACACGCGTTGACGGTATTCCTTTAGATACGCTTAGAATATTTGGTAATGTCATAAAGCAAGAACCGACTAGGAATTTTGAATGCAGGCTTAACTTAAGCTGAAGAGTAATTAATCTAGACGTGTATTAAACTTAATGGAATATTAGATGCCAGCCTATTAATATTTAAATTCAATTACTTTTGTTTAACAAAAAATAATGTAATGTATGTATATAATGTCATCGTAGCTCAGTGGAATAGCGTCTAACTGTAAAAGCGATTGGTTGTGGAATCGAGTTTCATGCGCAGAAATGATTATATTTTAATTATTTACATTTTCCGGTACCAGTATGACAAAAGCCGGCGTTGAATTAAGCCACTCGACGCAATGTCTGCCTCTGCCTCTGTCTGAGATCACCGTGTTATGCGGGAAAAACTGTTAACTGCTAATTTAAAATTACAATTTTTTTTATAGCTTCACGCTGTATCCCGCACACAGCAGGGTAGGCAGAGAGAACCTAGTGTTAAGACAGACCGTTCTCCACGCACCGCCGAATTCGGAGGCATTGCGTGTTAAGTGGCGGAACTTAACGCCGCATTTGCCTCGACACCAGAGCGAAGGAAATATTAAATATTTCCACTCCTCGAGTGAGAATCGAACCCAGACACTTTGTGCCACTGCGTCACTACTGGCCCTATTTCAAGTTTTAAACATATAATATCAAACTAAATGACTTACATATACAATATTAAAAAGTCCATAGTAATTTATTTTAAATTCAAATTAACTATAAGTATCTTAGAATTTTTTGCGCGCAATCTGTACATTATGAAGAAAAGTCAACCCTAATATTGCAAAAAAGATTAATCCTCTGCGGTACATTTACAGTATTACTTAGCGGACTTGATCACAATTTATTACTTTCTTACTTTTATATACTTGCAGAGCACTTTTTGTGATGTTTTACAGTCAAACCATAAATTAATGGTTTAAGAAGTTTATTATATACTTAATTGAATGGAAATGTGTGAATTTAAGCAATATTTTTTAAAATAACAAAGATTAGACTAAAAAATTCCTAAAAAATTTTTTTTAAACATTAATAAACTGTTATATTACGTATACACGAATAATAACGAAACTCCATATAAAAATAAACGGCTACATAGACTTTCAACTTAAGACAAAGTAAACCTTATAAAAAGACAACAAACACATTAAAGACATCGTAAAATTGCGCTACTTTTTCTATATATTTTTACGACAACGTGGATGACAGTGCGACATAAAAAGTGAAATATCGCTTCTCACTACCGACGCCCTTTATGTGATTAGATTGAACCAAAATCTGATAGAAAAGTGTAGATACGATACCTATTGACGCACCTTTGAGAAGCAATTTTCACCTTATATATCTTTTACACGTATCCACAACAATGTTACTGGCTTTTACCTGCCTTTTATAAGGTATTTTGATTCGGCCGCTAATTTGTGATTCGACAAAAATGAAATAGTTTCTTTGATGTGATTCTAACCGATAGTTATTTATTTTCAACTTAAACTTTTTTTAAACTTACCTTATTGTTCTATATGCAGGTATAGCTAAGTGACAAGTCACTCCATATATGAAATATATGGATTTCTCCTTTTGCGACGCTCTGCCTCTTTAAAGGCTCTACTTTGTAATCCTAATGAAGTATAATATCCTAAGTATTTTTATTAGGGAAAATATTTTTTTCAGCTACGCTTTTTTTCGCTTACCACGCTAATCAGAACTTAGTGTGAAGACACTCCACATTCGCATTGACATCGAGGCCTCGTAAGTAGCCGCTACGCCGCCCTTTATGTTTTTATGTAATAAATATAAACATTTCCACGAATTGACTTTGTAGCTACTATTTTCGCATTCATTCATGCACGTTCTATCCTCACGATGTAGTTATTTGATAACTCTAGATTATCTCTAAACTTCGTTGTGTATATGTTGTATTGTTTTTGAGTCTTAATAAGTCAGTTTTAGATTTAACACAACGCTAAAATCTTCTCACCATAGACGCATATAGGTACTGTCTCTGTACCGCTCGGGGTAAAAACGTCCATGACATTTTTTGTACCTATTTGATTCATTAATAACATTATTATTTACATAAAACTATCGATATCTGATTCTACTGCATTCATATCCACTCTCATCAAAATAAAAAATCAATATAACAAAAATAAACCCATTTCAAATATAAAACAGAAATAATTTACGGCAAAATATTTATAAATCCGAAATCTCCAGTGAGCTGTACAACTTCAGCGATGCTTCTCTGGCGACGAGTTATGTTTGTCGTTATGTCAAAACGTCTCTTGCAACTTTTATTCCCGTATCGTTGCTTTCAACTGACCTTTATTATATAAGCGATTGTAAAATGCACCTGCAATATATTATATATCGATGGCAGTCAAATGTTGAATAATAAATTCTTAACCTAGAGGTTTTCGACCTAATTTCAAATATATACTGTCGAATGATGCAAATTAGGTTACTGGACGTGTACTTCAGGCATGTTGACTAATCTTGTTGACAGATGATATTTCATACTATGAAAGGTGTATGTAGCTACGATGATACTATGATTATAGTACGTATATCTTGCCTAGTGATATTGCATACTGTTATTAACAGAGATTGAGAGACCTTTAAAGCTTTTTTATGATAGAAAAAACCAATAATTGCCTAGACTTTCGAATTTAAAATATGCTGCCCATGACACTTCCACGCTTGTTCCCGCATAGAAAAGTAGTCAAAGAGAACCTCGAGTCAAGACCGCTCGAAATAAAGATGCGCGTTAAGTGGCGGAACTCAACGCCGCGCTTTGTCTATAATACCAGAGCGAAAACATGAAATACGAAAATAATGTAAATATATTCATTCCATCAAGTGAAAATCGAACCCAAAACTATATATACTGTACTTGCAGTCTTTGTATTCGTCTGGCTATCACACGATGACCTCACACCGGTAGCCATAACGTATTATATGATATTCTACGCTGTATAATAAGCGAGGCGACAGAAACCGATCACACTGTCCCACGGAGCTCTTAGTTGAACAAACAGAACTAAATTCACGACCTTTCCGAACGATGCGAGAATATAATATCTTTAAACAAAGATGAGATCATAACGTTTTCCACTCCAAGACTAATCCGCAGATAGTATTACGGACGTGCCGTGACGCTACGTGTTTTACACAAGTAAAAACATCCGCGGCAAAAATAAATCTTTATACATAAAATGGTAACTCCTGTATCCATTTTCGCACCTTGAATTCAAATGTATGCTTATATTAGCTTTCAGGAAATAAATTTCTTGCCATATTTGCACAGTGGGATGTCTGACTGTAAACGCGATTAGTTATGAGTTCTCAATCGGAGAAATGATTATATTCAAATTACAATTAAATAAAGGGGCTAGTCGTGGCGCAGTGGCACAAGCGTGTGACTGTAAACGATTGGTTGTGGGTTCGATTCCCACTCGAGGAGTGGAAAATTTAATATTTCCATTTTCTTCGCTCTGGTGTCGAGGCAAAGCGCGGCGTTCAGTTCCGCCACTTAACACGCAATGCCTCCACATTCGGCAAAAAGTGGGGAGCGGAGTTTCTTAATACCCTAGGTTCTCTCTGCTCTGCTGCGGGATACATCGTGAAGCTAAAAAATAAAAAAAATAAAGATTAATAATTAAATTCATTAATTCACTCTGTCTAACCTGACATGCGACAAAAACGGATAGCTGTAAAAAGGTAATACATTTTATTCTTTAACGTATGAATCAATACTCGACAAAGTAAATGTTAAGATATCATCACTGATATTCAGTATTTTAGAAAGGTTGCCTTTTCAGTAAAGGAAGGCTTATGACAAATAACTTTGCTCTCAATTGAAAGCTTGATGGACTGAGGTCCATCTATATCGACCTCTACCTTTTCCAATTTCTTAACTTTATAGATATAAATTTATAAGCACCTCATTAATTTTACTAGCGTCCTCATTATAATAAATTAAAAAATCTAAACCTATATTTTAATAAAAAAATATTGAATTAAATAAAATATGAAGTGCGAAATAAAAAAAACTCTAAATCTTAAGAATGAAAAAACGTAATTAATAACCAATTTTCTAAGATCACGAGATGATCATTAAGGTGATGAACATGTTTTAAGGTACCGGCAGAAAGAATTCATTTTGACAAGTCAAAGGCATAATCTTTAAAGGATTTATCCCTAGCGAGGTAGTAAGGCAGAATGGAACGGTAAACGCTACAGTCCCTGCATATTTTTTTCGTAGGTAACTAAATCAGAAAAATCTTAGTACATTCTGTTTTATGTATTCTTAAAAATATCATACGCAAACGAAAATACTAATCTTAATATTTGTCAAAGGAAAGCTTAATAAGGAAATCCAGGTAAAATTCAACCTTGTTACTAATAGTGTTTGTACGTCTGGACATATATATTGCTATAACGAATGAGACTACAAATCCTTTGTACAGAACGGATATAAATGACCTCATGAGTTTGCAGTTATGAATACGTTGACCATAAGTTAGCGAGGACAGCAAAATTTTGCGTAAGCTTCAAAGATTTTTGAATTTGAAAGATAGACTTTTTTGAGTGATAGAGAGTCATATTAAATTACTTACACGTTATTTATTATTATACAATTCATTTTTATATCGGAATATGTCAATACAATAGCGAAGTTTTCACAGTTATTGATTATTTCATTGCTATTACTAGAGAAAATATATAACGTATTTAAAAATATAAACGTGGGGAATGGAGTGTCTTATCACTAGGTTCCCTATGCCTACCCTGCTGTGTGCGCGATACAGCGTGAAGCTAAAAAAACAATATAAACACTTAAACAATTACTATAGACCAAGCATTAATCATATTTAAACACCGTCTTAAAAACTATTTTCTATCCTTATAAAATTTATTTATATGTATTGTGTAGTCATCGTATATGTAAGTTTATTAGTATCACTATTATTTTTATGTATGTATTATTAATATGTATATTTTTTATATGTATGCATATGTATATTTTATGTATGTATATGTATATATGTATTATATATATATTACTATATATGTATATTGGTATGTAATATAATAAGTAAATTCTAAGTAAGTTTTCACTTACTATGTATATCATTTGCACACCAACCCAATTCTTTTTATTTTATGATTTCTTTCACGGTTAGGGTTGCCTGGCAGAGATCACCTATGGTGATAAGGCCGCCCTTACACCACATACTATATTTTTACTATTTACATTACTTGCTATGCTATCTTCTTCTTTGTTGTTGGTGTAATAAAGAGTTTAAAATAAAAATAAAGTAAATAATCAGATGTGTGAAAATGCTGATATTTAAAAAAAAAAGCCCCGTTTTTCGCACTTTAATTATTTGAAAGTTGAGACGATGACAAATACGTAGCACGTAACCTCCTAGAATATTTTCATATATCCGTAAAAAATAAATGCTACAAATTGTGGTCACCCTTGTATCAACCTTCGTGAAGATTAGACGTACGTTAATTTGGAACAGGTAGGCTAAGTGATACGGACATATTATGCAAAACAGGGAAAACTTGACAGATGAGTTTGTGCACAGCGTATGATATTAAAGTCCTCCGTCTATTTTCATATACAATATGTTTTGGTCTCATACTAAAATATTATATTATAAAATATATTCTGATAATATTAAAACTGTTGTAGAATAATCAAAGTTAAACTATTGTAGGTTGGGTATTTGCAATTAGCTCTTGCCTTGTGAGTACTAATCCAGCTCGGGTTAGTTAAATATTCTTGCTTCATTGATCTAGTGGGACGAAGTCCGGCTTTTAGTTGCAGAGCAGAAACTGGAGAGCAAAGTGTCTTAACGCACTACCTACACTGCAGTAGTGAGGGAAATGAAGAAATACAATAATATCAAAATAATCAGTAATAATGACTGTTAAATAAAGTAATCAAGTAACCTATTGATGGGAATAACATTTTTTTTTAATCTGTTTTTATTTAGGGACTTTTTAAGTAATACACAAAAATGTCAGCCCCATCTTTCCCTAAACCAAAATTAAAACACACAAACATAATAATTTTAAATTAATTCTAAGAATACTATTTATACTTAAATCTATACAGCATTTTAGCCGCTACAGAAGCAGGCTCAGACAATAAACTATGAAAAACACCAACTTCCATGATATTCATATTACAAAAAATAACATAATTTACAAATTTCCTGCAAATGAAATAAGTATAAAATAAAGCTCCGTATATCAAAATTAATCTTAAATAAATTGAAAAACGTTAAATGTATTAATATATTCTAACTTTAATTATCATTTTTTGTCGTTATTTAATGTCATTCATTCCACTGTCTATCTATAACTTATTCATATCGCATTACAATTCTATTTGAAGGGTCGAAGCAAAAATATAAAGAGGTCAGTTTATGAACATTGACGCACCTGTATTCCGACTTTATTACTTGGCGACACTAATAAAATTACCATAACAACCCAATTTCTACGGCAACGTCACTACTTGCGAAAAATATTGTTTTAATATTGCTACTATTATTATACTTAAAAACTAAAGAATTTTGATTATAAAATTGTAATTAAAATTCTTGAATACTTTACATAGCTTTTATAACATTTAATTAGAAAGAAACTAGTTGACGCCAACAACTCAGTTTGCAAGGAGTTTATGATTTTATAACATACTATTTCCAATTAATACCTGTATTCATTAAAAGAAATATAATAGCCTAAAATCATTTAATACAATAGCAAAAAAAAAAAATTTAAAGCGCAATTTTCTCGCAAAGTTATCATAAAAACGCCTTATATTTACTTAAAATAAAATAACCTCCTCCAAGAAAACGATTGAAAGAAACGACATTTCTTTAAATGAAATTGTCAAGAACGTTACACATATTAAGCACATATGTACATATTGCAATACTCATCTCATATATTATTCAAATATCCATTGGGAATAGGTAAAACTGACGCGAATGAAGACACATCTGCGAAATCGTCTCTTCATTTAAAGCTAGAGCGAACAAAATTCTTTATTAGAGCACAGCTGTTGAACGAATTCGTAATTGGCGGGCCCCTTAAATATTTCCTAGTAATTTTCTTCACAAATTAAGGCCTAGAATTTTTTTAATCGCACGTCTTGAGGCAATTCATCACGCTTCAGGATGCTGCGGAGTACATACTTAAGTATGAAGCTTTGTTAAAAATTTCTCTCGTACAAGCGAGATTGCGTAGCAGGTAATCCGCCTAGCTTCGCTCTAACGCATTCAGAAAATTTATCTATTGTTATATTTTATACATAGCCTTTTATGTTCTTGGTTATAAAATATACAATGTGCTGAGTAGAATTTATTAGAGACGACAGCTCGGAGATTGATAATTATGTAGTAGGTACTATGTAAAGTACAACCGTTTCGTTAGTGTCAAAATCAACTGAAGCCTGTATATATATATATGTATGTAAATGTAACCTGAATCTAAATCAGTGTTGAATACCTTTACGATGTAAATACTAGATATTCCTTGCTAGTAACAAACCGGGCAAAATAGAATATTACAATCATTAATTTAGCAATCTTGGTATATAGATAATTTCTATCAAGAAAATTACACCTTAAGGCTATTCAGCGCGAGTGTGCTCGGCAGTTACACTAATTAATTTCCTTAAATCAAAACAACGGCTCCAAACTCCAACAAACGCGGTTCTCTTTAAATTTAATTACAGAGGGACGAGAATATCCAAAAGGAATTTTCTTAACCCTGTACTTTTATGTTTCGTATCTGGATTACCTTCTTAATTTATGTGTTTCTTATATTGATATTTTTTCATGTATATGATGAGATAAAACAAAATACATAATCAATATGCGTGAGATTAATACAACATGTAGGCAAATATAATGTGTTTTAGTTCCATTTTTCATACTAATATTGACTATAAATGTATAATATGGGGCCAGTCGTGGAATGTATAATATGGTGCAGTGGCACAAACGTGTCACTGGTTGTGGGTTCGACTTCCACTCGAGGCGTGGACATATACAATATTTCCATTATCTTCGCTCTGATATGGAGGCAAAGTTCCGCCATTGAACACGCATTGCTTCCAAAATTTGGCGGAAAGTGGAGATCGGAGTGTCTTAACACTAGGTTCCCTCTGCCTACCCTGCTGTGTGCGGGATACAGAGTGAAGATAAAAATAAGAAATTGACTATAAAAAAGCAGCATCATGCTTTTTCCCGCATAGGAAGGTAATTACAGACAGTTTAGTGTCAAGACACTCCATTATTCAGCCGATATCAAGAAGTTACATAGTATAATAACAATTGCTATACAAAGAAATTCGCCTTTTAATATTCACCACAAATTTTTATTTCATTTGAACATTATCGACTAGTGCAAATAAACCGGGTCCACGAAGACCGTTCCACTCTCACACTAACTCAACTGGTAATATAAAGCAATATTTTCTGAAATCACATTCAGCTATCGTATGTCACATGTTTCATGTCGTAAATCAATATTTACTTGTAATATATATAATAGAATTTTCTTGAAGGCTTGCGGGGAAATTTACGACGGATATTTTTAACAAGATTTGGCAACAGCTCAAATTTCATTGCGGAGTTCTGCAGATATTTTAATTTTTAGCCTCTCTCGTCCGCAACATCGCCTTATTTAGTGACACTAAGAATGATTTGTTTATGTACAAAGTATTATGTAAATATTATACAAATAAATGGATAACATAATAAATTTATCTTTAAATAATAAATATCTATTTTAACATTTAAAAAGACCTAGGGAATTGTAAATATTTCTTTTTTTTAAACCTTTAAAATTTTTACCGAATCGGAATTCGAACCCGTACCTCTTCGAAACCATTCAAGAAAGTTTCCAAGAAACGCGGGTTCAAGTACGACTTAACGTAGCCATGGTCAAATAGGTTTTCATAAATTGCTCATTTCACATCATATATTTAGATTTTTTAAATTAATTATAGCCATAGCATAAAATGTTGCTAAATATATATCAAAAAACTTCCCCAAAATAAATATTAAAAAATTAAAAATCATATACTTGGCTTATATCATTTACATGAAGACCCCTAAGAGTATTTTTAGTATATATTCAAAAGACAGAAATGCCCCTCGTACAGTTTTATTATATGTATAGGAAAATTAAATAATATAAAAATAAGGGCTAATAAAAGATAATTAAAAAAAAAAGATTTTATACCTAACACTGTAAGTACTTTAACGTTTTATAACAGTCATAAAAACTCCTCGAAAAAAGAAAATTTGCATTCGTTCATTTCTATCGCAATATGAAAACTACGAGTATATAGGTATATACTAAAGTTACCTTACTTAATAAAACTTAATTTGATATAGTCTCGATACTTTTTTTTTCAACTTAACGTTTTTTCCACTTAACAGAGTTGGGCAGAGAGAACTGAGTGTCAAAAAACTCAGTATTCTACTTTCCTTCAGAATCCGCAACATTAGGTATTAATTGTCGGAGTTCAACGCTGCGTTTTTTCTTGTTATCAGAATTTTAAATATAAATATTCCCTCGGGTCATAATCGAATATATAATCGATATCCACCGCCGTACAGTCAGACACTGTACCACTAAGCAACGATGGCCACAAATTTCAATATATTTTATTTTCTTCTTTTTCTTAGCTTCACGCTGTATACCGCACACAGCAAGGTAGGCAGAGAGAACACAGTGTTAAGACACCAGAGTGAAGAAAATGGAAACAGTAAATATTTCCATTCCTCGAGTGGGAATCGAACCCACAACCAGTCGCTCTACAGTCACACTTTATGCCTCTGCGCCACGACTGGCCTCTCATAATTCTCATAAAGAAAAGTTATTACATGTACTTTCATTTTTTGCTTCAATCTTATTATAAAATATCGTAAGATTACGTAATAAATTACAAAATTTATTATATATTCCTTAAGTATATACCTACTAAAAGAAATTTTATCATATTAGTGGTATGAGCAAAGAATGCAATATTCGACGACCCGGCATCTGTATGAGAGACCCAACTCTTACGATCCAATACCGATGATCGCTATTTTGAGCACTATATTATAATTCTATTTTTTCTTTTTCTTTCATATTTTTATATGAAACAAATATTTGTAATAATAATATACTAATATTTTGAAGTTTATTATGAATAGGAATATATTATGTTTATGAACAAAGTAAATTGTACGTTAACATTTTTAGTGTTATTAAGACATTTAGAATATGAAAAACAATTTTAAAAAAGGAGCCTTGTACCCTTGAACTTATGCCTCTGTCTCTTGTCGTTTTCTAAAAACGTTTGTCATGTGTATTGTACTTAAGTATCTATTATGAAGTATAAACATTCTATTAAGCTTTCAAGTTCCACTAGCGCTTTATAACACAAATGGAAAACAAAACATAATTAGTGGCCAGTCGTGGCACAGTGGCACAAGCGTGTGACTGTAAACGACTGGTTGTGGGTTCGATTCCCACTCGAGGAGTGGAAATTAAATTTCTATTTTCTTCGCTCTGGTGTCGAGGTAAAGCGCGGCGTTAAGTTCCGCCACACACACACACACACAAGCCTTCGATTTCGGCGGAAAGTGGGGAACGGAGTGTTTTAACACTAGGTTACCTCTGCGTACCCTGCTGTGTGAGGGATCCAGCGTAAAGCTAAAAAAAAACAAAAAAAAGAACATAATTATAGTGAAATAGGTACCTACTTACGAACCATAGATTAAATACAAATAAAAATATTAAAAATTGTATATCATTTATAATATTTCGATAAATTCTACGTGCCAGATATTTAAATTGTAGCCGAGGAGATTCTCTTTTGCCAAAAAACTCATGCGAGTCGTTTCCACCGCATGCCAGTAATTTTGCTGTCGAGCAGTAGTTTGCATACATAATAATGTTAAAATTTAAAGAACAATATAGGCAGCCGTTCTCCTCGTCTTGACGTTGTATGAACAAAAGAAAATGAAATATTTCATTAATTTTCTCTCCAGCTTTTATTTATAACTTATAATTAATTCATTTTAATAATACAAAGCATTTTAAATTTTTGCCATATTTTAATGAATATTCACTTTTAATAATTTTAAATTTGTGCACAGGAAAATATAAAACATAGCTATATGTTTTATAATTTAAATAATCTAAATTTTATTTACCGTTTTTCAATTTCTTTAGTATACGAACAACACTTTAAATATATTTACCTAATAAATCTTGCTAGATTATTCCTAGAACAATCTTTCGGTAGCAGAAATTTGCAAAAATCTACAGAGATGCTAACAACAAAAAATAAGTTGTAATAAGCGTGTAAGATCGAACACGTGAGTTAGCGATTACTGCGTTTTAACTGTTTCTAATTCCTGTTAATTTGGTCGGTTTCCAATATGTGCAGGTTCGAATCCTGTTACATTCAAAATTTTATACATTATCTATAAATGTTTTTCAACTTCCTAAATATGTGAATAACACTTTAAAATGTTAAAAATGTCGAATAATTCGATAAGGAAAATCATTGAAAGTATAAATAAATTTCAATCTTTTTTTTAAATTGAATAAGATTGGGTGGATCTCCAATCCTAACGCTTTAACCCCATAACCATAATAGTAACCCGCAATAGGTTAATATAACAGAATCTAATAGCAGTAATAATATTCAATTTGCTATATAAAATCCTAAATTCCTATTATTTCTAACATTATACTGGACTTAATTTTTAGCACGTACTTACAGTGTTAATAAAATAACCGACTTCTATTACGGAGCTTATCCATTTACAAAATGGTTATTCCTGAGTGGCTCCTATTTTGAATTATTAGTAAAAGCTTAGTTATTATAGAAGAAAATTTAAAATATAGAAAAAGATTTAAGATTGCAATTCCTACAATAAACAAACACACAATTAACAAAGGTACCTCTATATCCAGATAGATTAATTTCAAGTATATAATAACGGAATATCTATGTAGTATCGGAATATATAGATACGTATAAAAACTTTATTTCATCTAAAATATCAACAACTACATGACTTGCTCATACATAAACACATTTTATAAATTTAATTTCTTACTAAACAGGGAGGGGACACCTTATTGCCTGTAACGCTGTTATTGAAAGGTAATAAAAGAGATTTTCGGAAGGAGGCAGAACATTCATTACCGGCGTTCAGCCCCGCTGCCGAATTTGTTATCAACCAGCTAATATTCCAATCAACGGGGCGTCTTCACTTGAGGGGAGCAAACGACGTTATATTGATAGATATAAAACCTCTTTGCATAGCGCAAATCATTCTTTTCGCGGATGTTTAGGGGAGTGTTTACAAATAAATTAAGTTTTACAAAAATATATATTAAGAGTAAATATATTTTTAATTATGTCTGTTTAAAAAAATAGGGCTATATAGTAATAGAAAAAAATATCCGCAAGTACAAACAAATAAATAAATTAACTCGCATAAATTTCTAACTGTGAGATGCATGGACGGATGAATATACAAACAAAATCGTTTGAGTCGTTTTAATACTTTATTTATACCTAGTATAGTAGTAGTAGTAGTAGTAGTAGTACTATAGTTTAGTAGTGTAAATAATAATAACGTTCAAAAATTTCATAACAAAATATCATGAAGCCAGATATCATGTAGTCTATGATAGTAACAGTGCAACTACTATAGTGGAATTAATTGAGCAGTGTACGCCGTACGTGTAGTTGTGTACGGGAATTCCGCTACTAAAACTTTTTGATAGGTGCTTGTTAAACTCATCTTTGAAGTATTGCATTTTCAAAATCATAACTTTAGGACGTATACTTGCGGCAGAATATTGGATGAATTTTATTAATATCATATATTTTTATATTATATAAATAAGTTATAATATTTATTTGTAACAATATAGCTTTTAGTTTAAATTACACTCAATGAAGAAAATTTACGACAAGCGACAGAAAACTGCAAAAAAACAAAATTAAAAATTTTGAAAAAACCCACGACGGTTTAATTGTAATTGAAAAAGGATAAAATAACTGTAAATCCCCCGCCTAAAAGAATATATGTAACGGGATGATGGGGACGACTCCGTCGGGGGCTGTCATTACTTTAAGTTTGCACAAATCTTCTCATAGGTTTTCGTGCTGTTAAAACAGGTTCCCAAAAAATTAAAATATTAATATGAATTTACAGTTTTGATAACTGGTATTTTAAAAACTTTAAAACGAAATCTATACTGTTAGCTACTATATTTAAAATAGGGATTGCAACTGGCAGCCCCCGACGAAGTCGTCCCCATCATCTCGTTACATATATTCTTTTAGGCGGGGGATTTACAGTTATTTTATCCTTTTTCAATTACAATTAAACCGTCGTGGGTTTTTTCAAAATTTTTAATTTTGTTTTTTATTTTAAAGTTTTTAAAGTGAATAGATACACATTATATATTATTACATAATATCGAAATACTTTATATTAATCTTCATGCAAATCCAAAAGAAATTATAAACCCAATGCTTTCTGGTTATCAAATGCTTATTGCAGCGCCTGGCAGATTGTCACCGTAACATTTCCTCGAAACGTAAGTCTAACCAAATCAGTGAAAATCACAAAACTCAGTAGTAGTTTTGATTTTGAACAAAATAATTTATACTGGAGCGCCCCGTGGTAGTTCGTGATATGGCATATAAAAACACGCAGCAATTAAACCAGAACCTATCACAGAAAACTGCATCTAAATAGGTTTCACACAAAAAATAAAAGCAAATGCTTACTGCAGCGCCCCCTGGTGAGGTGTCACCATGACACATATACGAGAACACGCACTAATTAAGCCTGATCCTATCTTTGATAACTGCATCCAAATTGGACTTGTAGTTTTAGCTTTGCATAATTAAATGTTTAATGCAGCACCCCCTGGCGTGTTCATAACGTAAAAAAAAATACCTAAAAACTTACACCAAGTAAAGGTAACTCTAATACTAAAAACTCTGCGCAATCGGACGAGTAGTTGTAGCTTTGCATTAAATATTACAAACAAATGTTTACTGCAGCGCCCCCTGGTGAGTTAACACGATAAAAATATCCAAGAACATGCAGTAATTAAACTTGAACTTATCATTGACACTGCATCCAAATCAAATTCGTCATTTTATCTTTGCACAAACAATATTTTACTGCAGCGCCCCCTGGTGACTTGTCACTGTAATATAAATTTAGGAACATGCTCTAAGCAAAGCGGAATCTAATACTGAAAACTCTTTTCAATCGTACTAGTCGTTTTGGTTTAACACAAAAAAATAGAAGCAGCTACTTACTGCAGCGCCCCCTAGAGAGTTAACACATATATGAAAATATGCACTAAGTAAACATACATGACACATATATGAAAATATGCACTAAGTAACTTGAATCTATCATTGAAAACTGCATTCAAATCGGACTCGTAGTTTTAGTTTCGCACAAACAAGTGTACTTACTGCAGCGCCCCCTGGTGAGTAGTCACCGTAACGCATATATGAAAAGAAACACCAATTAAACCTGAACCTATCGTTGGAAGTTTCATCTAAATCGGACTAGTAGTTTTTGCTCTGCATAAACAAATGTTTACTGCAGCGCCCCCTGGTGAATTTTCACCGTAACCAAAAAACAAAAATCTTAAAATATGCACAAAGCAAAGCTAAATCTAGTTCTGAAAACTCTAGCCAATCGGATAAGTAATTTCGGTTTTAGACAAACAAATACAAGAAAAATTTTGGTTTTACACAAAAAAGTACAAACAAATGCTTACTGCAGCGCCCCCTGATGAGTGGTCACTGTAGCACATATATAAAAAGATGCACCAATTAAGCCTGAACCTATCCTTGAAAGTTACATGTAAATCGGACCAGTAGTTTTTGATTTGCATAAACAAATGTTTACTGCTGAGTTTTCCCCGTAACAAAAAAAAGAAAAACTTAAAATATGCATCAAGCAAAGATGAATCTTTTTATGAAAACTCTTTTCAATCGGATTAGTAATTTCGGTTTTAGACAAATAAATACAAAAAAAGTACAAACAATTGCTTACTGCAGCGCCCCCTGGTGGTTTGACACGATAAAACATATCCAAGAACATCCACCAATTAAACCTGAATCTATCACTGAAAATCTATTGAAATTAGAATATTATTTTTTGAGAAAATTGAAAACATTCGTTTTCACGTAAAATGCTTACTGCAGCGCCCCCTGGTGAGTTAAGGCAATAAGACATATCTAAGAACATACGCCAATTGAACCTTAACCTATCATAGAAAACCGTACCAAAATCGGACTTATAGTTTTGGAAATAATTGACATAGTAATTTGCACAAACACACAAACAAACAAACAAACAAACAAACAACCTCTCACCCCAAACATATATACAGTCGCCGTTCCGTCGCGGGTAAAAATATATTTAAGTAGGTAAAGTCGATAATATCAAGGGTTCGACAACGTTATGCCTAAAAGGAAGTGATAAGAATAATGAACTCGACACCCAATGTTTCATATCTGGCAGAATGTGAAGAACGGACTGTCATCCCACTAAGTTCTCTCTGACTACAGGGAATATTTCTTTGGAAAATATTCTCTCTTTCCGGAATTCGGAAAACGCGAATTGTCTTATTTAAAAAAAATAATGCTTAATTTTTAGCAACTTATATAAACCTACTAAACTAATATTAAATGATTTAGGCAAGCTCAACTGTTGAGTATGTATTAATAACATACAAATATCAAACAAATTATTTAATATCATAACATATAGGCATACATAACATATACCGCAGAGAATATAAGACCTCACTGAGTAATTACCAAACCGACAGGCCAAGTGCGATTGGCAGATCGAACTCGTGCTTCCAGGCTGTGACAGATAAAGGCCTGCTAATTAATATCGACGACCGTGGCCGTTCAGGCATTTTAGGCTGCCCACACTATAACGGTATAGGTATTTGAATGTATGCAAACGTCAATAAGATTATAATTATGATACGAGTAGGTTTAATTGCAGAGGACTGTAAATGTACCGTTCATTGTCGATAAATTTGATATTAATGTGGAAGTAATTTCACAAACGATAGGTAATTGAAACTACAAATTTATATTCGTTGCCGTCTATAAAATGTTTATTCCTTATTATATATTTATCTATAGGAATTGATTGATATACAGAAATATTTTAGATGCATTCATTTTGATTCAAATAATATTAAAAAAATTGAACTAACCGTACACTTGGTAGTAATCGTCTTTTAAGTATATAATGTCTTCAATAAGCAATGTTACATTTTAAAAGTCTAAATTAATATATAAGTACATATATGTCTAAATTATACATACAACGAACGGAGATCAGAGTGTCTTGACACTTACCCTGCTGGTTTGCCTGACCTTGCTATAACCATATAATCCGTATAAACTTTATATAACTGAAAACTCTAATTTCTGTTTTCTTCAAATAAAAAAAGATAAATTTTTGTTTGTATGCCATGTTTAATTTAATTACCTAATCCAGTGTTAATCCAGAGTTTGAATTGTCTGCTTATAATCGCTAATTTCCGTCATACATTTTGAATTAATCAAAACACACAATTATTATAAAATTAATTATACGCCTAACAGTCGTATATAAGTAAATGCGACGCAGGTCGTTAGAGAATCTCGAAGGAAGCGGTTTGCTGGTATTAATTATTATCAAGCCAATGTTCCAATTGAACGCTCGAGACTCGAACGTAGCAGCGGAAATTTATTTCAAATGTCATTCTGCAGCAAGTTTTATGGTACTAGCTCGGAATTTCTTCATAAAGATTTTCAACTGTTATTGTTAATTATAAAAAATAAAGAAAATGGAAGATAAAACAATATTCTTGATTTTCTAACTTAGGTTTATATTATTTCGTCATATTTTTATTTTTAACTTTCTTTTCTTGTTTTAAAGATTTTCAGAAATTTCACTTAACAATTTGTCAAATATCTACTGATTAATTAGTATCTACTGATTAATATTATAAAAATATAAAAAAATAGTATAATGAGAAGGATTTTGACTTTCTAATGTCACATATATTACCAACCTCTTAAACGCAACAGAACATATTTCAAAATTAATAACAAACCAAATTCAAATATACTCAAAAACACGATTTAAAAAATAAAAATAATATATAAAACAATTGTCCGACCATAATCTGAGATTACACGTCACATACACGGCCAACGTAAAATTAAATTTCTCGATACAAATCGCCAACTAAATTGAAAGTCACTTGAGAAATGATTTTCTAAAGTTATTGCTGCCTCTCGATTTCTGGAATGTTCGAACTGATGACACTTGATGATATTCGCTTCTTTTATAATATTATAAATTAGCTTTACTTTATTTATGAGGGTATCCCGAATACACATACTTATTTTTTTGTACTAAAATGTTAATATTAGCGATAATGTAGAATATTCATTTAGTCTACGAAAATATACAAGTATACTATACTTTTATTACAAATAATATTTTAAATAATGCTAATAACAAAGTAAAATATTCACCATATTCGTTTTGGAATCTTTTCTTTCGTTCGTTCGTTCAAATTTGTTCTACTTAATACCACAATTGTCTATAACAATTTATTTGATATTTTTATTTTGCGGCTACGGAGACAAGACCACGCGCAGCGTTAATCTCCGCCACTCACGCAGTCTCTCAGTTTCGGGCAGAAAATAGAAAATAATTTTTCTGACCATATATTTAAGATGCTTCCTAATCTATTAAAAATAAGAACTTACCAACAAATTCTTCATATTTAACAAATATAAATCTTACCGACCGCGTATACAACTAGAACAATAACATTTCTATACCCGTGTGTTTTAAATGTTACATTTACTTATTACATATACACATTCCGATTTTTTTTTATAACTAGTAATTTTATGACAATTAAACTCTGAGCGTCACTTTTTGACGTTACGCGCCCAATATTCTTTTTTTCTTCTTCTTTTTAAATTTACTTAACCTGCCAGTATCTCATTCAGCCAAAATATTTTTATTTTATTAAACATATTAAATTACATAGTACATATTTTATACTATTTATCAATTAAATTATATTATGTAGTAAAAATATTTTATATTGCTACCAATACTTATGTATGGTATGTGTCACTACAATGCTTATCCCTATAAGTAATATTATTATATTTTTATTTCTTTAATACTATTTTGGTTGAAATTGAAACTTTTATGTACATCATAAACAAGTGTTATATATTATTTGTTCAAAATGCATAACATTGTAATAGTTTTTAAATTCATACTTTTCTCAACAGCAATATGCGACGATAGCAGGCAGGTTTAATCGATACTTATTGTTTAAGTTTACTTATAAAGACACTATTACACTGAAAAAGACATTTAGACAACCTATAAAATTTTGAACGCAGCGGAGAAAAAAATTTATATAATAATAAAAATTTTATACGTTTTCTAAACATCTTTTTCAATTTTCCTAAGTGTGGAATAATCACTTTAAAAATGTTTAAAAAAAATATAGTTATTCACTTTTTCCCTCCGCAGCTAGACCTAGTCAGAGAAAAACAAGACATTGCGTGTTGCGTGCACCAATTCAACGTCGCGCATTGTCTAAGGTACCGAGGCGAAGATGATTTTTTTAGCTATCCCGCACACAGCAGAGGGAACGTAGTTTTAAGACACTCCTTTCTCCACGTTCAACACGCCGAATTGGGAGGCATTGCGTGTTAGGTGGCGGAATTTAACGCCGCGCTTTGCTTCGACACCAGAGCGAAGAAAATAGAATATTAAACATTTCCACTCCTTGAATGGGAATCGAGCCCACAACCAACCGTTTAACACGCTTGTGACACTGCGCTACGACTGGCCCCGTGACTGGATGAAAATTACTTTAATATAAATATTTTTACTTACTTAAGTATAATCGTTCCCTAGAGTGGGAATCGAATCCATAATAGTCGAGTTGCGTGCCATAACGTGTCGTATGATGCAAACTAATATTATTGTTTTTCTTTTAGAACAAATGAAGCGACAAGAATAGCAAATGATGCTTATGCAGATTTTAAACATTTTTTTACTGATTGTTATACAACAGCAATGCCCAATCAACAGTAAGTATTCAGTATATGACAAGAAATCCTAAAAATCCTCTTTGTACGAAGATGTCAGTTAAATAAATTCTCTTATGAATACACTATAGTTTATCTTCTAGTAGAGCAGGTTCTGTTGGTTGTTGTTTTAGAATTAGTTTCTTAACGTAAAATATGTCGTACCTACTTATAATTCTGTATTTTTATTATAAATTCTTAAAGCATATACGTTTAAGAAAATTGGAAATAATCAAAAAGAAACCATAAATTAGATCCCAACAGACTCAATGGTTAACGTACACTACAGTATAAGCATATATAGCTATTATTTAAAAAACTATAAAAAAATATAAAGACCAGTCGTGGCGCAGTGGCACTCGAGGAGTGGAAATGTTTAATATTTTCATTTCTGGTGTCGAAGCAAAGCGTGGCGTTAAGTTCCGCCACTTAAGACTTAATGCCTGCGAATTCGGCTGAAAATGGGGAACGGAGTGTGTTAACACTAGGTTCTGCCTACCCTGCTGTGTTCGGGATACTGCAAAAAGCTAAAAAAAATATATATCATACGTGTTGCAACAGAACAATGGGGTACTTTTTACAAATATAAATACTTTCAACTAGGTTAGTAACTTAAAGCTCATTGGGATGGGGTCGTGTACTCAATCCCGTCTAGAAGAAATTAGATGGGAATTTAAGTTTAAATTATTTTTATTTTATTTAAATTTAAACTATTTTTATTTCCCCGTTTTGGTAAAACAAAATGTCGCGTAGAGCTCCGCTACTCAACATGGAATGACACTAGGCTGTCTTTTACTATCTGTTACCGAAACGGTTAATAATATGGAAGCTTTAAACATTTAAATAAAATAGTACAGAGAGGCTATCCTAGCGCAGTGAAGCAGCGTGTGACTGTAAAAACGTTAGTTGCGGGTTCGATTTTTGTGCGGAGACGTGATTATATTTAAATTATTTTCGGTGTTTCGCTCTCTTGGGAGAAAAAAAGCGAGAAATTGCTTTCCAGTCTTATTACCATTAGGCATTAAAGAAAAAACATTTATTATTATAATATAGTAAAAACCACTTTTCAGTTTTATTGCCGACAATCTTTACAACTACATTAACGAGTTTTCGAGAACAACTGTGGGTTTAACTCCGCGATTTACATCTAACCGAAAGTTCTTCATGAACATGATATCACATCCCAAGTTCAAAAACTTGCTAGCTGCAGATACGGCCGCAATACAAAAGAGCATGGTGGATAAAATGAAGTTCTGCGACGAATCAGCGCTCGATGGGGATGTGCTGAAACAACTTTACGATAGAGAAGTCGATCAAACAAAGTTATAAATTATGTTCTTTGTATGTTTTTGATGTTATTATGCAAAAAAATGTGCATAGATATACATATGTACTTATTTATGTAAGCATATTTTAAGATAAAAATTAAATGAAAATACAATTAAATGTAAATTATAATAACCCAGAATATTTATAATTTTTTTTTCATACCCATTTATTAATTTTCGATGCTTTTATTTATTGAAAAGTTTACAAATAATATCTTTTTTGAACTGACAACTTGTATGAAGCTATTAAAATAAAATATCTGGTTAACAAATCATTTTTTAAATGAAAAATACGTACGTAGACTATATTGTAGTTTCGTGATGTCATAATGTAGAAGAAAAGCAAATAAATTAAAAAAATATATTTTATAAACAAATCAAAAATAACACAAAATTGTATTTCAAACTCAAATTAAGTTTAAAACTAAATCAGTGAAAGTTCAACGAGGTTTAACAATTTTGCGAGATTACCTTTATTACCCAGCATATGTAGCGAATTGGGATGAGAGCATCATTTGTAACCTTATTACAAAGGCGCTCAACGGGCGTCGCTACATTAAATGGAGTGCAGGTCGACAATACTGTATAATAGTGGCCATAATTTTCTCCAAATGTTTGTTTTATACCAGACCGGGTTTTGTAAGCGCAAAATACGCTTAGTAACCTTTCCTAAATGTTATCGAATAAACCCCGAATCTTAATATTGTTTCGGGTTAAATAGATATACTTAATTTTGACATCATATTTATAATAATGCTGATGACTATTACATATTTTTTAAATTAGAATTTTGATTTTGTTACAACTTTTGTTTCTTTTGTTGTTCACTGTGCTTTACAAAAGTTCATTATATCTTTACGATATAGGTCTTACATTGATCTTATAATTAGACTGAAAAAATGTGTTGCTCTTGTACTATATGTAAAATATAATCGATGTCCCCTGTTCAGTGCCTCGTCTCACTTACCACGTGCTGAACACTTAGTATAACATAAGAAACATGAGGAGGTATGCCCAATACCTCCTTATTAAGAAAATTCATCAATACTATGCAGGCATATATTAGAACAAAATTCAAAGCAACTGAAAACAAATATTTCTATATTAATTTTTATTTCAATAAACACATAATGAACATATAAATAATAGGAAAGAAACAATCAAAAAGTTTAGTTTTTTGAACTAATCCAAATCTTTTGAACAGGTTTATAAAGAAAAACGGAAAATATAAATGGTTTAACATATTCCTAATGGTTTTGACGACTAAAAGAGCTGTATTTAAAGGCTTAGAAAACTATTTTTATTCAGCACCTTTTCGTTAATATATTCAATGTACAGTACATTATACCTATAGCTATCTATATAGATAAGACTCCCAATACTGCAATTCCACATTACCGTCGCGACGATATCACTCAAATATTTATCAAATTTATTCATGAGGGAATGCTGTATCAATGATTTATCTAGAGTAACTATACAATATAAAATACTTCTCGAGAATTTATATTAAAGGCTGACATTTACAAAATATATGCTTATGAAGTATTATGTAAGTGAAATAAAAATAATAAGTAATAGTTACAAAATATAGTAGTCCATAAGTATATGTTATAGTTAATATAACATAACTAAAATAAATTCTTAAATCACATTTGGAGTCGAACGCTGAGCCCCTCGCGTTACAGCCCTCGCGTTGCAGGAAGACTAGGTTGGAGCAGTGCCAGGGAGTTACGACCAAAGGCCCCTTACCTTTTTAACGTGCATTAGCGATTATGAACTGCGTCCTCTCTAATGCCTAACAAACTAAATTAGAAATTATCCTACTAATGCTGTCTTCGAAATATGTTCCACAAAGGATTATCAAGTCTAAACATTTGTCTTAGTAAATTATGAAGCGATTTCGATACTACACTCTATCGCGCTCCTATTTCTACCACATCGTTTTGCTACATACACACATATTATTTTGCTGGTACATTAAAATATTCGTTCAAGTTTTTATACGTTTTCTAAAGGTCTTTTTTAAATTAAATTGTTCTTTATTTTAAAAGCATGATGCTATGGAAAATAATTTCTATTAGATAATGAATCATATTTGAAGTAGTGTCCTAAGGGATTTTGTACTATTTGTCATACACGTCTTTAATGTAGTTCCAATGAGATATTCAAAGACGGTTATAATATTTATAATAAGCCACGTTGTAGATACAATTGATCATAACACTCAATACTTATCTTGTATTCTTGCCAAATACTAACTGTTCTACGTATAATTTATAATATAATAACCAGAGAGAGTCGTTTCAAATGCATTGGAATTTATAACCATTCATAAATGGATCCCTTTTAAAGCTAATGACATAGATAGGATTATAGTGTTGCATTTCGAAACTCATTACATACACTTTATATTTATTGTCTTGTTCTTGTTGAATAAAAGATTTTATTACTAGTACTTCTTGCATTTTCCTACTTGCTCAATTAATTTATAGTCTTGATTAAAGATCGAAGTTGGTAACATTTCCTACATTATTTTTTTTATTGTTCTGGTAACACTTTTAAGTCATACTCATTTGACAGCTCACAACAAGATAGTAAATTTGCTAAGTTTACAATCAAAAAGATGTGACTTCTGTAATCTTAACTCCATTTCTTGAACTGATAATGAAACAACCTTGAACGGGGCTATGTTAGATCTCAATGTAATGTTAAATCGTTAAGTTTGTAGTGTAGTAAAATTGGAATATGTGATATCATTTACTTTGTGTTCTTGCGTTGTTTTGATTGGTATGTAAATTACTTATAATTAAAATGTTTTCTTCACAGTTAACGTTTATTAAATGTTATTTATATTTTGTATGTAGAATTATTAGACTTGCAAAAAGTTGAACACGCCATACTTTTTTACTCCTAATCGTAAAATTGAATATCTCCTATATTCGCTATTTATTAACTCTAAATTGGTCTAAAAAAAATGATTTATTTAATATTTGATTCGAATAATCTAAGATCTAGTTATATAAAATTAAAAATATTTTGTAATAATTAATTGTTGACAAAACAATGTATTGTTTTGTCTGTATATCCAGAAATTAGTACAATTTAATTATAGTTATTCTTTACATCATTTAAATACTTATCATGTAAATATTTATAAATTTTACAAGCAGACAAATAAAAAAGCTTAAATTTGTCCAAAATATTAATTTGACTTTTATGGAAATTGTAATCAGAACTATGTGTACCAATATTTGCAGCAAACATTTAATTTTAAACATTTCAAATGGAAGATAATAAATGTATAGTAGAGACTAAAAATGGACCAATATGTGGATGTATTGATGTAACAGAAGATGGCACATACTACAAGTTCAAAAGAATACCATATGCTAAACCTCCACTTGACAATTTGCGTTTTATGGTAAGCCATTTTCTATCACGAAACTATTTACTTAAGTGAGTTGCAATATACTTGATCAATTAATTACAAATTTAATGAATCTGTCAATCTTTCAGTATTTTTTGCTTTATTAGTGTATTGTTTTGTCTCTAATCACAGTGAGTGCCTCATAAACAAATGAGAATGTATTAGCAATAATTACGGTACTGATATTATTGTTTAATTTTATAATAATAACACCAAATAGCTTGAATGTATTATTCAGCATGGGGTATATAAACTTCACAAAGATAGTAAAGTGCTAACTTAATTATATAAAAATCAGTATATTGTAACATGTAAGTAAATAAAAAAGTTGCAAAAGCATCACAAGAATTGTGTTTTATAAGACAGGGCTGGATCTAGATATGAAAAGATCTATGTATGTTTTACAGACATAGAGGTGATCACCATCACAGGATTACTAAAGTCGACAACAATAATCACTTATATGTTTTTTAGGATCATATGGTCAAAATTATTTGTTACACTATTTTCTATATGTTTATATTCTAAAAGGTTCAAGTCACTAGAGTGCACATATCTTGAATATTTATTATATCATGACATTGTCATAGTGTATGCTTGATAGTAGTGGGTTAGATTCATACTCAGGGATTGATCACATTAGATTATTATTTTCATTTCTCTGCTATGGGTACAAGGCAAACACGCAATATCTCGAGCAGAAAGTGGATAATGTAATGTAGTGTCTTGAGTCCTATGCAGAAAAAAACCATGAATCTGAAAAAATAATTATCATAAGTTAGCACTATCTGTAGAATGACATGACTTTTTAAAAAATAGTTTGTAATGTTTAGATGACTAGCAAATCTGTTATCAAAACGAAACTATCGTTTATTTATTATAACCCATTTATTTCTTCTATTGCTATTGTATATGTATGTATCTTTATTTTAGCCACCATCCATAGTGAAACCATGGACAAATATACTTGATTGTACGCAAGATGCACCTTTTCCTATAAGTGTTGATGTGAATGAACAAATAGTGGGATCGGAGGACTGCTTGTATCTTGAGGTGTCCAGTCCAAACATAAAACCAAATAAATTAATGCCAGTCATGTTCTGGATAGGGAGTTACAATTACTTGTTTTACTTTGATAATATCTGTGATCCCACGCTTATAAATGCTCAAGATATCGTTTTCGTAAAATGTGGCTACAGGCTTGGACCTTTTGGATTCCTGTCAGTAAACGAGTTTATAGCGCCAGGAAATGTTGGCTTAAAGGATATAATTATGGCCTTAGAATGGGTTCAGAGGAACATAGCTAATTTTGGTGGAGATCCACTAAACGTGACGCTTTTCGGCGGAAGCACTGGAGCATCTACCGTACACTTTATGATGCTTTCTCCTATGGCGTCGGGTTTGTTCCATAAAGCGATAATACAAAGCGCTACAGCGCTTAATAGATGGTCGTTAGCTAAAAATCCGGTTCAGAACGCACTCGATTTCGCGAAATATATAGGCATAGATAGAACTGATAAAATAGAAATTGTAGAAGAACTCAAGAAATTGCCGTCATCGCTTATTATGAATAAGTATGTGGAATTGTCAAAAGGATCGTGTGAAGGTGAAGAGCATAACATATTTGATTCAATTTTTAAACCGTGTGTCGAATCAGAATTTGAAGGGCAACCGGTATTCCTAAACAAAACCCCGTTAAGTATAATAAAATCGGGCAATTTTAATAAAGTTCCCGTTATAATTGGTAGCAATAACATAGAAGCGTCTCTATTGCAATACATAAAGGAAGACTTCTACGCGGACTATGACAAGTACAATAAGGACATTTCCCTTCTAGTACCAAAATCGTTGGCATTAGACGAGTTCTTATGTAAAAAAATAGGACTACAGCTTAAAAGTTTCTACTTTGGGAGTACAGAAAATCTGAATGAAAATACGAGGACCCAGTATTTGCAATTGCTTAGTGATTATTACTTCTTGTATTACGTGAATAAAACAGTTCGTAGTCATATTCAAGTGGCTCCAGAATGCCCAATATATTACTATATAGTAAATTACGCGGGTGAATGGTGGTTGCCTGAACAATTAAGTTTCCTGAATTCGATAGGCCATGCCGGAGAACTCTCCTTTTTATTCCGCATTAAGACCCCAGACACGCTATGTTATAATGGAAGTCGTGATTCAGTTACAACGAGAAACAGGGTAATTAAGATGTGGACCAATTTTGCTAAGTATGGGTAAGTTGTTTTTTTTTAAGCAGTTGGCATTTGCCCGCATAGGAAGGAAGAGAGAACCTAGTATCAAAACTACTGCCTTTATCTCAGTTCGAGACATTATAGTCGATAAATTTAAATATTGCCACAAGCATTTACTTTGAAATGAGTTATAACTAGGGGCCAGTCGTGGCGCAGAGGCACAAAGTGTTACTGCAAAGTGACTGGTTGTGGGTTCGATTCCCACTGGAGTAGTGAAAATATTCATTATTTCCATTTTCTTCGCTTTGATATCGAGGCAAAGCGCAGACTTTAGTTCCGCAACTAAACACGCATTGCCTCCGAATTTGGTGGTGCGCGCGGAACAGAGTGTCTTAATACTAGGTTCCCTCTGCCTATACTGCTGTATGCGGGATACAGCGTGAAGCTATAAAAAAATTATAGCTTTTCTTCTAAGTTTATTGTTTGCATCTTGCACTTGCACTAACGCTCTATTATATATCTATTTATGAAAGAAGAAGGTCAACCAGTCATTTTTTCAGAATGAGCAATTATTGCAAAATCAATTTGTATTGATTTATCCTTTATATTCTGCGACGGTTTCACGCTTTTAACGCAGGACTAAACACCGCGCTTAGTAACTAAAATTGACGGAAATACTCTTACATATGGAATTTCTAACTAATAACTATTAATTAATATACATTTGAGTTGCAGTTGGACAACGTCTGACTGTAAATCCGATGATTGTGGGTTCGATTCCCAGTCGAGGGAATTAAATATATTAAGACAAAAGCGCGCTGTTGAGTCCCGCCATTTAACACGCAATGCCTCAATTTGCTGGCAGAAAGTGAAAACGGAGTGTTTTGACACTAAGTCTTTTCTGACTAATGAATAAAATTAAGCTGATAATGAATATTTATTTCCAGAGACCCAACTCCTGATGAAAACGATCCGCTTTTACAAATAAAATGGGACCCAGTTGTTGATTCGAATACTTTGAACTATTTAAGTATTGGATCTGAATTGACTAAAGGAAGAAATCCATACTACGAAAGAATGTTGTTTTGGGAAAAGCTCCATCACGAACATTTATTCCTTAGGACAGTGGTTTATTTCAATGAATTAGGCGTGACATGGTGAATTGAAGGAACTTTTGTATATAAAAAACTCAATATATGGTAATTATGTATAATATATTATTAGTACTATTTTTTAATCGTAGTAACAAAAAAAATCAAATAAATCCTTAATACTGAATTAAAATTATAAATAGTTAAGTAAAATGGTTCGTTTTTAAATTATAATTTTGATATGGAAGGAATCATTTTATCAACATGTTATGAATTCTCAAAAAAAATTATTTCAGAAATTAAATTTCACTCCGTCATACAAACCTAGCCAAAGTTTTTATAACATACTACATACATATATCGATTTATATATCTATCTTTCTTCTTATTTTGGTTTAAATCTTTAAAAGATAGGAGCCAGGAAAAATTTCACACAAAAACAAACAACGAATTAATCTTAGTTGTTAAAATATGCCATGTACATATATAATACTTATCGATAATGTAATAATGGTGACTTGTCTTCTGTTATAAGATGTTAGTCATCATTTGTAATCTATATAATTGCTAATTAATTCTTGTTACCAAGCAAAATGTAAATATTCATATTTTGCTTAATTATAAAATTTTTATTGTAATATAGTAACTGATAGACGTGTAGAAAAATAAAATTTGGCAAGGAAATTTCTTTAAATCCACTCGAATATCTTGTTTTAAGAGGATTTTCGGAAATCTCTATGAAAATAGAGTACAATTCAACCTTGGCCAAAATTCAGTAAAATTTAAAAAATTAACTATAATAGATGTAGCATTTAAGTTTATTTGTGCTATTTTAAAGTTTATTACAAAATATTAACATGTAACATTCCTGTTTATATTTTAAGGAAATAATAATTAATAATCGTCACAAAGTGAAAAATTATTTCTGCAAACACAAAAAAATGTGTGAGTTCAAATAAGGAAAAGATAAGATCTTTTGTTTTCGCTATTACACATTGAAATAAAACAATTTTTAATGTACTTTCGAATATCAAAATTATACGGCGATTAATCCGGTTAAAAATTGTTTATTTCAACATAAGGAAAAGATTTCAGGAGGAAAGTGCAGAACGGAGTGTCTTGATACTAGTTTCTCTTTGACTGAAACAATGTGAAAATAAAAAATAATGTTCAATAATAATACTAAAGCCTTAATTAAATTTTTATACCGAATTATTTCTAATGGCTTATCAAATCATTTGTCACTAAATAGGCGTACATATTATATTTTTTCAACTCATTTTCACGCTTTTTCCCGCATAACATTGTAGTCAAAAAGAACAAAGGGTCAAGACACTCCGTATATTGCAATATAAATGGAACAGAAAGATTATTATAAATTAGGATATTAATAACTTCAAACCAAAGTCTTTATAGAATAAGTGATAACATGTTATATTGATTATATTTTTATAAATATGTTATATACGAGTATAATATATCGGAAGGGCCAGTCGTGGCGCAGTGGCACGAACGACTGTGAACGACTGGTTGTGGGTTCTTTTCCCGCTCGAAGAGTGGAAATATTTAATATTTCCGTTTCCTTCGCTCTAGTGTCAGAGGCAAAGCGCGGCGTTAAATTCCGCCACTTAACACACAAATTCGGTAGAAAGTTGGGAACGGAGTGTCTAACACTAGGTTCCCTTTGCCTACCCTGCTGTGTGCGGGATAGCTATAAAAATAATAATAATATATCGGAGAATACTAATGTTATTATTAACATGTAATCTACATATAAATATATTATTAATGCAATGTTACAGTCTTTATACAAAGTAAAATTTATTTATAAAAGAATACGTAAGTAAGATATTTGCCATACCATTTTATATAAACAAGAAAGACTACTTTTATAATTAATGTTAAGTGTTAACATAAATAAGACATAATACGTAGATAATGTCGCATTTTTATATTGTGACTCTATGTATAGAGATTTTAACTGCATATAAATAAATACTTTGTAAAATATGGCCTTATTTCATATATTTTTTTAACATTTTAAAGTGTTATTAATTCACACGCACTTGAAATGAAAAGTATTTTTTATATATCTTAGCGGTCAGAGCGCTTGAACGGTTTTCAAGTGGTGCGGGTTCAAATCCCGCTGTGTTCAAATTTTTGTACGTTTACTAAAAATGTCCTATAAGTCCATATAATTTTTATAATAAAAATAATTGTTAAAATTCTTTTCTAATTATTAAATAATAAACAGTTACAAATTTCTATTCTATTTTAATACTACTCGTATATATCACGCAACATTTCGACGCTAAACTAACAAAACAAACAAAAATTAGTTTTGTATAAATTCTAATTATCTTTCCAAATCTCAAGTGTATTTATTAATACACTTGAAGAAGGTCTACTTGAAGAAGGACTACTACATCTCATTCGTCGTCAAATATAAACAAATTTATACCAAAAAATATATAAGAGAATTTACTTATAGTACTCTACTACTCTACTACTACTGTCAATTACGTCACTACACACAGAGTAATGACGTAATTGAGACATTCGACTGTACACGGTATGTGGGTTTAAATCCTACTTGGGTTTAATAATATAATAACTTCATATAGCATTCATACTTATATTATAAATGCGAAAGTCTGTGTGTTTGTCTGTCATGCTTTCACGGCTAATCGACCGGTCTGATTTGGATGAAATTTAGATTGAAAGTAGTAAAAGTTACTGTAGGCTTTTTATTTTTTCAAAAATCAACCGCTAAAGTTTAAATGAAAAATCTAAACCGCTTGACCGATTATAATGAATTTTGGCATAAATATAGTTGATAATCTAAGCTTAAACATAGGCTACTTTATTTTTCAAAAACCTACCCCCGAGGGTTGTAATATAACGAAGCAGTTTTGTAGTTAATGCGGCGAAGCTGCGAGCGGAACGCAAGTTATTAAATATATGAGGTCAGGTTAGGAAAAGTGCAGCGTTAAGTTTCGCCGCCCATTGACGCTAACAAAAACTTTTTATTACTAAAATATGTGAAAATAAAAAAAAGAATTAATTTACGTGACTTAAAAAAATAGGTCAATTTTTTTCTAAGCAGTTTTTTATAGTACAAACACCTCGTATAAGACTTATGACCATATTTGTGTAAACATGTTAAGTACATGTAGGTATCTCTTGATAATTCATTTTATGCCCTACCAAAGATAAGAAATGTTTCAAAATATTTCATCACCTAATGCAAAAGCGTGTGTCATTATTTAATTGAGGTTATTGCACAGTTGGCAACAAATATGATTAACCGAATAAGTTCACATTAGTTACGAATTCGGATCCTTTACTGGGTAATGAACATATTTAATGCCTTTTTATATATGACATAATTATATTATATTCTTATATCTTTGAACGAGCAATTCTTGTATACTTATATGTATATATAAACCAAATCTCGTAAACGGTTCCAACGATTGTCATGAAATTTAGTGTGTAGGGGGTTTTTGTCCCAATAATTTGATTTAACTTTAGGTTTAATTTTTAGAAAATATCTTTTTTCTGTATTTTTGGACAACCAAAACACCGGTGCAATATCATTAGTATACGAATATCCATTTCGCCATGAGTGACAACGTTGTAATAACTCAGATGGGAAAGCGGAGGCAAGGACAGCAGAAGTCCTCGGTTCGAATCCAGACGTGTCAGATTATTCTTTTATTTTAATGTTTCTTTTTTATTTTAATGACTTTTTTGTTAAAACTTGTTATTTTTTTATTATAATTGTAATTTATAAATTACGATTCATCAAAAGCAATGCCGAACAGAGCTCGGTTACCTGTTATTAAATATATTATAAAGACCCTATCGTCATGCATTGAGACTTAATGTAAATATGTCATGGGTTCGATTACTACTTGGAGGAATGCAAATATTTAAATTATTTTTATTTGTCCGCTCTAGTATCTTAGAACATAGCGCGGAGAACTAGTGTCTTGACACTATGTTGTCTCTGCTCTGCTATTAAGAAGCATGATAGGGTATATTAGAAAGCACTAAAAACATCAAGCAAATGACGTTTCTTATGGTAGATTATGAAGGTAGTTTACGAAAATGCAAACTTTATTGCTCTTACATGAATACAACAAAGTACTATTTGTCTAAATTTGTGATAGTGTGTTTGAGAAAATATTTTTAGGAAATCTATAAATCTTTCAAGACCGGCCTTAGATTGACGTTTCCAAATTTTGTTTCGTAAAGAAAATAAAAAGAAAGTTCCGTAAAAGACGCTCTCCTTATTTTCTTCCTCCTTTCCTTAATTCCGTAATGCATACACTAAAGTCACAACTCCCAGGTACTGTTCTGAACTCTTGTATAATACCTATAGCACCTAATGGTGGACATAGTTCTTCTCTTCTCAATATGCATTCCGTAATTATAGGTATTTTTATGTTAACAAAATGTAATATTGATAATATGTAATAATGTTGTAATATTAAGAATATTATAAACTGAAGTCGTAACGAAAAATCTATTAAGTAATATCAAATCATACTCAATGTTAACCACAAAGTGTTTAAATTAATTATAATTTTATATAATGTTGTTAAGTTAAATAAACAATTTCACAATGAAATAATGTATTTTTACTACTTCATCTAAACGATTTATTTATATATGTATGACTTACGTCCAGTCGTGGCTTCGATTCCCACTCAAGGACCAGAAATATCAAATACTAGCGGCCCGCTCGCGGCTTCGCCGCGTGATCTATTTCGTTATATTGCAACCCTCGGGGGCGCATTTTTAAATAATAAAGTAGCCTATGTTTAAGCTTAGATTATCAACTATATTTATGCCAAAATTCATTACAATTGGTCAAGCGGTTTAGATTTTTCATATAAACTTTCATCCCCTATTTCAACCCTATAGAGGTTGATTTTTGAAAAAATAAGTAGCCTATGTTAGACCCAGTCACTTTTACTACTTTCATTCTAAGTTTCATCCAAATCGGACCAGTAGATTAGCCGTGAAAGCGTGACAGACAAACACACAGACTTTCGCATTTATAATATAAGTATGGATTTCTATTTTCTTCGCTGTGGTACCGAGTATCCTAACACTAAGTTCCTTCTGCCTACCCGGGAAATAGTGAGAAGTAAGAAAAAACTTACTATATTAAAAATTAAAACAATGTGACAATTGTATGGAATAAGCAATAGCAACTTTTCTACTGAAGTAACATTAAAATGGCATGAAGGTAAACTTTATCTCTAAGGAAAAAACGTTTTTAATAAATTGTAGTAACTTAATTAAAAAAATATTAAATGAAATTAAAAATTATTTTATTTTATTTTATTTCAACATATTAATTTATGTACCGTATAAATTAATACACATTCAATTAATGCTGCAATACATATTCGCTTAAATATTAAATAATAAACTTCAGATTTTTGCAAAATAATTATTTAAATAGTTTTGAAAAATAAATACACCAATTTTATTGCCTATTCCAGGCTATGCCTATTTCATTACATTTAATCTACTTTTATTCATAACTACTTTATTTTTTTACATATAACTAAGCTAATATATGATCTTGTTTAATACAAATAATATACAGTATACATGAAAAAGTTAGGGTGGCATTATTATTAACAATATTTTAAGCAGTTTCACGCTCACACATTAAAATAGTATGTTTTCGAAAAATAAAGTAGCCTATGTTTAATCTTGGATTATGAACTATATATATTCAAAAGATTTTTCATATAAACTGTGGTTCAGATTTTTCATATAAACTTTCATCGCCTATTTCAACCCTTTTGACCCTATATTATATACTACTTTCATTCTAAATTTCATCTAAATCGGACCGGTAGGTTAGTCGTGAAAGCGTGACAGACAAATCAGACAGACTTTCGCATTTATATTATAAGTATGGCATCAAGACACTCTGTTCACTTTCCTCCCAAAAACGAGACACAATAAGGCGTAACTTAACACCGCACTTTGTCTTAACATACCAGAAAGGGAAAAAAGAAAATATTTTTATATATAGCAGACCTCACAATCATTCAAATTTAATATAATCTATTGTTTTCGCGATAACTATACATTTTGAAATGAAACTATTTTTAACCGGATTAATCGTGGACAGGTGGACACCTGTGACCACGGACTACTGTAAAGCGTTCGAAACGCCGGGTTTCTAAATATGTATTTTCGAATACCAAAAATATACGCAATTAATCAGGTTAAAAATAGTTTCATTTCAAAACATTAAAATTTAAATTCGATCCGCCACAAATAATATTTAAATATTTTTTTTAAACAGCTGTTTTAATATAAAAAAATACAATTTAACAGGACAAAAGGTAACACAAATAAAAAAAATAAAACACAACTCCAAATCGTGTTGGTACCAATTTAATTCATTATAACGAATTAAAACGTTTTTTTTTATCACATAACAACATGAAGGTTTCCGATTCAACAGATATTGAAAAAGGCCAATAATAATAAACATACGTACAAATATTTTACAACAAAACAAAATCAACTAGTTACGCCGTTATCTACAATAGCGAAGAAAAAGAAATCATATAATATATATAGAGGCGAGAGATTATTATTTTTTTTTTTTAATAATTTGCAATATAAATTAATATAATGATCTAATCTACTGCATAATACTTGCAAAATATATTTACTCTGGAGTAAGTAGTGTTTAGTTCACCGGCGCCGGTAGCGATGGCTGTGCCACGCTTTGGACAGGTGTCTGTGGACAAAATAATTATTATAGAGGATATATGTATTATCATGCAAAATTAATTAAATTTAAATTAAAATATGTCAGCTATGATATTTCTACATTTGTAGACAATATACTTATATTATAGGATAGGAGAAAAATCTTATATATACTACATCATTTACAAGAATCTTTTTTTCTTGTGGCAACACTGAGGTATAAACGTCTTTAAAATTTCTCCCATAAAAATTAATTGAATTTAATAATTTTCTATTGTTAAACTTGGTGTAATTTGTAAAAAAGTTATAGTGAGATTGACATTTGTGCAGTAATTAATCTGAATAAGTCCAATGCCGGTAAGCTACCATTGTATCAAATAATAAAATTGTAATTTATATATTTGAAAAGAGCAACTGTTGAGTTTGTGGCCGGCTCTTCTCAGCAGAACTGCCTTCCGAGTCGGTGGTAGCTTTATGTAAATTTGACGATTCAAAAGTGCTTTCAAAAGTCTATTTGAATAAAGATATTTTGAATTTGATTTTTTTTTGAATTTGAATTTGAATTATCATATTCTGCATATAATAGTGTTGTAAAACTTTATAAAGTGTGGTTTACTGTGTTTATTCGCCAATTGTCACTGCGCAGGTAACGAACTAAATTTCAAAATAATAATTGTTATAAAACTTAATTTGCATTTACTTTTCTCTAAAAAACTATTATTAGTATATATCTATTATCTATCTTCTACTCGCTGCAATCTAGTGTCTTGACACTATGTTTTCTCTGGTCTACTCTACTCACCTAAAAAAACACAAATGACATCGCTCGCGTCTAACGAGGCGTTCCATAGTACATTAACATTGAATTATTCCTTCTCTTCTACAGACCGAACTTAGCCATAACTCACCCAGCTAATCTAAAAAAAGACCTATACTAGTACT